>JARHVA010002118.1:1025000-2247500 GCA_037957365.1 Torreya grandis
TGAAGTTTACATATAAAAAAAAAAGTAAAATGTCCTACATTCCCACAACATATTCTCTATTCCTTAGGACCCCTTATAGATTCATCAATATAATATGAATATTGGGTACTTACATGAGAAAATAGGTGGTACTATGGATAAATTTAAGAACTCATATCCCAATCTACTAGCCTACTACACCTCAATGGACCTCAGATCTATCATGAGGCCAACTATGGATTTTGTGCTTCAAATAGAAATAGGAGATGTGATAAGATATGAATCAAGTCTTTTGGTGTGATTTTACTTTTGAATGTATATTTTTACCTTTTTGTAATTTCATTTTGTTTAAATGATTTGGATTTTAAATTTTTTTGAATTTTTATATTCCTCCTCCATATGGATTCTAAATAACCAAACATGAATGATAAAAGTGAAAAACATAGATAAGTTTTAGGTTTTAATTACAGGATTAAACATACCTACATATTTTATTAGATTGATAAATAAGTAGACTTGCCATAAACATGTGATCTCAAGAATGACCATATTAATCCTTAGTATGAAGGGGTAAATAAGTGGAAAGTGAACATCATATAGATATGTGCACATAGTGGTACAATGATAAATATGCTTATCAATTGATCATATGGTAAAAAGAGGATATTAGAGAGTGTTTTAAACCATATCACAATAATATAAATCTAATTCTAATAAATAATGTAAAAAAATATAAAAATAAATCATTATAAAGAAAGATAGGGGAAAAATAAATGAAAATGAAATTAACACATTAAACATTTCCAAGTGGTAAGTTAAACATAAGATCGATATATGTTCATAAATCAAATCCAAATCATATGAAACTATACTAAATAATGTGATGAAACACCATGATGTGGTCACAAGAACTAATAAATTTCGTGGCAAACATCATCCATAATATTTGGTACATACTTGTGTAACTATACTATGACTTTAGTCAAAGTCTTCTCAATATTTGTAGAGAATTGTGAAAAAACATCCTGATGCACTATCTCAGATAAGAAAGTTGATATTTTATAATAAAAATGATGCTCCTAGGGTAGTTACTTTGAGGTATACTTGATGAAAGGAACTAATGTTGAGTTATGATGAACATGCTCAAATCTATGAGTAAATATGGGTTGTTAAGAAGGCTGAACCTTTGTCTTCAAATGTCTTTGATTATTTGACTGAGCTCGTGAAGGTGTGGGCCTTGAAAAATCATGAAAGTGTTATTATAGTACTTGACATCTATCTATATGATGTGTAGTACATTTATTTAAAAGATAGCAAAATTCCCCATATTTAGGGATGTATTCTAGAAGTATTTTAGGAAGAGGTAGACCCTTGTCTATAGATTATGCCTTATCTAGATGAAGTGTATAAATTTACTCCAAAATTTATAGGAAAGGAGTATAATAATTCATTCATATGCTATGAAATCAACAAGAACATCTAGAAATAGACTATGAAGGCTAGCTATCTATAATAGAAGTAGAGATTGAGACTTGTTGTTACTAGTGTGTATAATAATCCTTAGCTTAATGACCAAAAACTCTATGTCTTATATACCCATAATGTTAAAAGAGGATAAAGAATAGGCAAAGGTATTATTCCATCACAAATAGGAGGATAACTTAGAATAGGATCAAAATTAGGCTAGGCCACTTCAAGAGAAAAGTTCAAAGTGGGTCAACATAGTTTATCCAACATCTATAAAGGAAGTAAGTTGGATGGATCTAAGTATCTAGTGAAGTGGTAAGGTTATATCATATCATGGTTAATAATAATACTCTAAAGGGATAAACATATGTTTTGTTTCTTAAAATGCACTCATTTTTCTTAGAATTAGGGAACCTCTTTTTTATTTTGTAGCCACTATCATTTACTCTCATGGCTCATTGGTCTCAACACTATCAAGTTTCCTTGGTGTTATGTTTCAATTTGTCTACTAAAATAGAACTCATAACCATTAACATTATAAATACCATGTCCATGCAATAAAATTTCATATATAACACTTAGTGTGAAAGTGGAGCCTTGACCTCCCAATTTGTATTTAAAACTTGGCTTGCCTATCTCTCTAAGCTTACTCTAGGAGATCATATTAATTTTTATGCTCTTATAGATCCCAAAACATGTTTCATTTTTAAAACCAAGTTTGGAAGGTAAAATTTCATATAAATCACTTGGCCTAGAAAGAAAGTCTTGTTCCACTCCTATGTGCTTGCAGAGTTCCAATCTCTTACTTTTATAGCTCCCTATAGTTACTTCGAGTCCTTATTGATATAATTTAGATCTCCAACTAGATTATAGTTATATCTATTATATGTGTTTAGTTGTAATCAATTTTTGAAACCCAATTTGGTTTATGATGTATTTGGTTGGTAGTTCATAGACCTAATCAAGGAAATTTACTCGAATAGGTCAAGACTTACTCTTCCCATGCCTTTGTAATGTTAGTCAATATTTAAACCTTATATAGGTTGTTTTGGGTCTTAGGGACCCTTTTCATTTTTTATCCAAGTAAAAATACCCATGTATTTGTTTAGGGGGCTCAATAGGTTTTCTAGGGTTAGTTGGGATTTGAATCCTGACTAAGTCTAGGTGGGTAGTTGGGGGGAGCATATAGTGCTAGTTATACATTTTTATCTACATAGGTCTTAGGCCCCCAAAGCATGTAGTAATAGGGATATACAAATTTCCAAACCTTTATTACAACATGAATCCTCCAATGTTTAATTTCATAATTGTAATTAGGGATCTATACCCTAGTTAGGTCTTGGACCACATGAGACTTAACATTTAAAAAGCCCACTAATTTTGATCAGTGATAATCAGAAGAGAAAGGCCTAATTTGGTATTAAATAATCTATAGTTGTGTCATTATTTCTATTTAAGATTAAAAACCTTGATTAGAACTGAAGGTTATAATTTTTAAAAAGTTACTTTTTCAACTTACCTATCATGCCCTAAAAGCTCGATTAGGTCTATTGGCCCTATTTTTGACTCCCTAGTGGTTTTTTCATGATAACTTTGACCCACTTGTCAATTTTTCAAACCATTTCACCTTTATAAAGTTGAATCTATATTGAATGTAACAGTACCTTAGATTTTACGTAATTGTACCTAGTTAAAATCTTGTTAATTTTTTTGTGTGCTAGTTTATTGTTCATTCTTTTAAAATCATTTTTAACTTCAATTATGGTCTTTTACACCCTTGTGAATAGTGAAAGTGGAAATTTTGGAAGGAAAGGAAGAAGAAAGAGATAGTTAGGGAATTAATGAAGGTTGTTGGATCATTTTGTATGGAAAATCCTCTCTTAGAAAGTTGCATCTCTATATATTATCTCATTTTGATGGTTAAGGTGTTGGATTTTTCTCCTCACATGATATTAGGTCAATCACTCTTTCATTTTTTGCATCTTGTTTTTATTTTCTCTCCCTCAACTCATCCCCTACTATTATGTTGGAATAATTTCAAGGGAATGATTTTAATGAAATATGATTTTATTATTAAAAATGATGAATATTTATTAAAATAATACTTGGATCACTTGCTTTCAACTTGCACATCTATACGATGGTTGTGGTTGTTCTTTCCTTGTTTGTTCTCCTCAAAAGCTAGCATTGGCTCTATGTTTGAAGATGTATATTTTGGTTAGATCAGAGGTCATTTTATGTATTTATGTGATCATGAAATCAAAATTTTCATCATTATTATAGTATTTTATTTTCCCTTTTCCCTTCTTTTATTATTTTTAATTAGTATGTTAGATTAGGGTTTGTATGAATGAAATATGATTATATGTCTAACCCATTTTCTATAAATTTATCAATTATTATATATACATTATTGAATTATTAAAACTCAATTGAATGAACACACTAAAATTTAGTCATTAACTCACATTTAAAAAAAACCTAAACATTGATTTCATCTCATGGTCAACATATAAATGAATGTTTGTTTATCTACTTTCAACACATGAATAGAAATCATCTAAACAAAACAATAAACTTAAATTACCCATATAGTTGTTAAATCACCCAAAATCATTAAAAATAAGTTTGAATTATTCACACCAATGGTCCCCTTGAAATTAAATGGTCATAATGAGCCATGGAGTGAATATTAGTGTACCTAGACTAGGTAGAAAGAAACCTTGTGGAGATCTTAAAAATCTCCTTTCGAGAGAGATAAGTTAAAAAAATTGTCTAAGTTTCAATGCATCCCAAAACATATGTCAACATAATTAGTCCTAGGAGGACATGTTTGGATTTTTTAGACTAATCATTGATTTTAAAATTTTCTCTTACCTTTTAGACTTTTCCCAACCTGTTGTGTGCTTAAAACATGTGTCAATAGTTTTAGAGATAAAATGAGGGCCTATTCAAATTATTTCAAACTAATTGTCTATTTTAAACTTATCATCCCTCTTTTACAGTTTACACACCTTATCACATGCTAAAAATAAGCATCAACATAATTAAAACTAAAAGGAGGACCAAAACTAGAATTTTAGTAGAAAATTTAAACTTGCACATTTTAGAGACTTTGCCCAAGTGATTTTCTAGGTTATAAAACTAGAAAACTAAATTTCAAATCCACCTATGGATTTTTTCTAGCTAGGTGGAGGTGGATGACATGTGAACATTACAGGGCCTGTTCATGGCTTTCCCTAAGATCCTCAATATTTCTATGTAAAATACACACATGGTGGGATTTGGATGGTAGAAGAACACATTTAATCATTCAAGGATACCATAAAAAATACTATAATATAGTACGAAGGTGTTTCCTATCATTTTTTCCTTACTTTATGGATAGGGAATAATATAGCTAATAACTCGGCTTGTTGGATGGGTGTATCACCTCATGGTATATATTCAAAATATTTTTTATCAACAATTTTAGTGTGACCATCGACCCTATTATCATTTATTATAATTTTTTTTATAACCTTTATGGATCCCAATAAATATAATAGCACATTCAACATTTAATTTCATGAGTTATGTAGGAGGTTTAAAAACCCTCTCCTAAAAATAAAAGCCCTTTCTATTAAATTTTATATCGAATCATTAGATACCCTAAATTTTATGCTAATTTGGAGGACTCCATCCAATATCACATCTCTCACCTTGACTTACATATAAGCCTTCACAATTGAACAATGATCAATGGACCATAGCTATTGTGTAGACCCATTTTATTCATTTGGATAGCTGGGTATTTACACCCAAAATCCTCTTAATTAATTGCCTATAGTCCAGTCTATAGGCCAATATTCACCTTATAATGAATATTTTCCTCAAGCTTATAACCAACCAATCCTCCTCATGAAAAATGAAAACCCCATTTTTTATTTTAAGACATGCATTTAAGATCATTAATTGTGTGAAAATAGGGTAATTTTACTTGATTTAGTGATCAAGTGTTTTTTAGTTCTTTTATAATCTAATTCCATTTATTGTAAGAGATTCTTAATAATTAATGCCTAAACTTGACTATGAGACTGTATTCTAAAGTTCAAAAGTGGGTATCTATGGATATGGAAAGAAGACAAGTGATAAAATAATATTTTTGACTAATAATGTACCATTCCACAAATACACACATGTCCAATAGAGTAGTGATGAGGATGAATCTAATTAATAGATGGAAATAGTTGCTTTAGGTGAATTATTAACTAAAAAATAGAATACAATTAAGTTACCCATGCAATAAGAAGAATCATAAACCTCTTAAAATCATCTAGAAGATTAAATATATGGATTGGAATATTTGGATGAAGAAGATACATGTTATACATATAAGATGTTCTTGTGTATAATGTTATCCCTAAACTTGTCAAGCTAATCTAGTATGATAAACAACTCAATGGTATTAGTTTGGGACCCATCTTATCATTAGAGATGAATAAAATAGATGAAATAGGTTATCTACATGAAGAAGGTGAGTTTAATGAGTTCAAAATGGAATATATCTCGCCCCTAGGAAACCTTACCTTTGATATAATTGTCCTAAACCTAAATGGATAAGTCATGAGAGTTATTTCCACTAAAGAGAAACACCTATACATTACCAATGATAGATGGAAAGAAGAAGAAAATCAAGTTTATATAATTACATTAAAATAACTAGAGCATTTAAAGTAGTGTGAATAATTGGATTACAATAGTTCGTTGTTCCTCTTAGTAGTGGAGGTATTTAAGACAGGCATGATCATGATCATGTCTACCCAATCCATGAAGAAATGAATCTAGTGGAAGTTATATTTGAGCATGCCTTGATCTAATACATGTCCTTGCATAATTCCACCATGTATGACAAATCCATAATACAACTAACATGGGAAGAATCAATCTTACTCATTTTGTATGATGAGGATAATAAAGAAGATACTGCCATAGCATTCATTTTAGTCAAGGAGAAACCAACACTAGATTCATCAATTGGCTACCACATTGAAAATATATATTTAGGTTGGGAACATAATTCACTCTAGTATGTATTTATACCAAAACCTACCCCTTAGCATAATATAACATATGGGTAGATATATTTATCCAAACCTATCCCATGTAGTTTCTATAAACTAAATGTAAGAACATTGTCCAATTATATAGTAAGAACATTGTACATAAGAATAACATAGATAGAAATCTTAGGGATAATGTTCATGAGTGTATAGGTTAAAATAGACATAAGCATGTGCTTCCCCTTGGTATGATATCTACCAAAATTTTCAAAATCTTGAACATGAATGCATTTTATGTCAGGTGTCTAACTAGTGAGGATGTCTTATTGGTTATCCATAGGTATTTCCTCAAAATTCTTACTCACAGGCATGCATCTACTTGGAAAGTTCCTATAAATACTTTATTTACTATTTTTTTGTTAGTTTAGGTTTACTTTTCTTAATTTTTATTGACAATCTGACCTCATTTTTTACCACTTTTTGGTTTAGGCCATTTTTTTCTTGTAGGTTACACTATTGGTCAAAAATTTAATAATAGAAGGTATGTACATAGGCATCTCGATTGATATTTTGGTGCATAAGTACTCTTACTAGTTTATCTTGTTATATATTTTTTTTAAATCAGTTTCAAAATCTTAAGCTATCATGTGCATTATTCGTTTGTTTGTGTTGGGTTAAGTTTGGATAATTTATTTGTTCAAAGAAGATATTCTCTCTAAACTAAACACAAATATCACATCTTGATGGTTTTTGGGTTTACCTAAATGAACCTTCCATGGCAAATATCTAGGGTGAAAAAATCTATAATTTTGCCTTTCACCTGCCATGGTGATCCCCAACCCAGAATTGAGATGGTAAAAAAATAAAGAGAAAATAAGAAAAGAAAAGGAAAAACATTTTTTGAAAAAATTGGTTCAGGATGATTCAAGAAACCTCTACTAGGGCTACGGATGCTTAACTGGTGGTAGGAGAAGGACTTGAATGGGATTAGAGATAACTCTATTGGGTTTATGGATGTATGTTTGGTTGTGGATCAATGTTTAGGTAAGAATTCTCAAGGTAGGATTCACTACCCTCATTATTAGACTATAGTAGTTAGTCCTTGAAAAGTATAATAAGTGGTAATTGAATCATTTTCACACATTGAGTCAATGATAATGTTTGATTTGGTAATTTAACCACTCCCATCTTCTCATTTATTGAATCCATTCACACTCAATGTTTACTTTTAATCATAGATTCTAGGTTCATAGATATGTTTATATTGCTCCAAATTTCTTAAGAGTATTTTATAGTAGATTTTCCATTTTTTATTTAGTGCTTAACATGAACTTATTCTTCTCAAAATTAGGGAACCTCTTTTTACTTTTGTATTTTCTCTCATTTGTGCTCATGCCTCATTAGCCTCAACACTATAAAGTTACCTTGGTGGAATGTCTTGATTTTAATGTTGAATCAAGACTCATAACCATCACCATTGGAAATACCATGTCCATGTGAGAAAACTTAATATATAACACTTAACATGAAAGCAGAGCCTTGACCTCCCAATTTACATTTGAAACCTAGCTTGCCTATCACTCTAAGCTTGTTTTAGGAGGTAATATTAGTTTGCATGCCGTTTTATATCCCAATACCCATACAACTATAGAGACCAAGTCTAAATGGCAAGGTTTCAAATTAAAAAACTTGACCTTCAAGTAGATTCTTGTTCCACTCTTCCATGCTTGTAAAGTTCCACTCTCTTACTTTTTAGCTCCTTATAGTTTATTTGGGGGGTCACTTTGATTTACATGTCAATTCATACCCTAAAACCTATACCAATGAGACTACTAAGCTCATGAAATTCATTTTCATATTTTACACTTAGTTTTCAGCCCTTGTTTTGACTAACTTAAGCCTCATTAAAATTATTTCCCAAAACGTTAGTTAGGTCTATCTATATGTGATAAAAAAAATTGAAGTCCCTAGACCTAAATAGGATTTAAACCCCTTATTAGGTATTTGGGGTTGATTTTTACATATCTCTTTTATAATTAGATTTTTAGATGCACTTAGGTCTATGTATAACTCAATCAAGTGTCTATAGTTATAGTTAGGCTTTTAAAGATCGACTAGGTCTTGGCTTGGGGGTCAGGTCGAGTCCTTTATTGATCTAAGTTAAATATCTAAATAGGTCATAGGCAATTTTGTTATTCTAGTTTATATGTAGTTAGGTTTTAAACCCTTATTAAATTAGCTATGTATTTTTTTAGTAGGCTGTAAACCTAATCAAGGAAATTTCCTCGACTGGGTCGATGCTTACCTTCTCATGCCTTTTTTTTAACCATTTAGGACCTAGAGAATGTAAATATTATGTTGTTTAAGGTTTGAGTATAAAAATATATTAGAGTGAAAATAGGAAATAATTTATTTCACAAGACTTTCCCAAAATAACAAAGATGTAAATAAACTGTACTTATCTAGAGTAAAATAGGTGTTTTTATGACTCAAGAGGCTAAAACAAGATTGAGAATCAATCAAACATATATTTTTCTGACTATAGATGAAATTAGGCTTTAGATAATAGTGCTCTTATCATGATAGTATCACCATGTGGTGTTAATGTCCAATTATGACACTAGTGTCCTTCTTGTACGAGTTGTCTAAAACTTTCATTAAAGCCACAAGAGATATTGGGGGACCTATAAGTGATTTTATGTCTTTTGGATGCTCACCTATGTCACTATTTGTATTGACCATCTTATAAAACCCTAATGAATACCTACACACACACACAACAATAACTATATCAAATATAAAAGAAAGAGAAATTTTGGGTTATGGGATATTACGATCACATAGAGCAAAACCCTTGCTATCTTGGTCATTGACTACATTAACCCCAATGCTATGGGTCTTAAATCATATGTAGTTATCCCTTAGGGAAAAACATTATTAATGCACATAAAATTCTAGAATTACTTTCACTTAGGCCATTATTTTATCAAACATGCAATTTTGGATGTGATAGATGAATAATATATAGAGTATTGAGCTATACTATTGACTTATTTTATGTATGTGCCAAAATAGTAAGTGTTAGATATAAAATGCCTTATGAGGCTATTTATATATAAGGAATATTCAGTTGAATGTAAGACCTTATTCACTGGCTGATAAGATGAAAAAGAGGGATAAAAATATAAGAGAAGGCTCAAGGTAGGGTTAGGACCCAAAACATGAAATAAAATGACCATTAAACACTAGTGCCATAATTGGAAACTAGTGTCACTTGGCACAACAATCTATATAAGGTTGATAGAGTCCTAAGGCTTAAAAATAGAGTTAATATCAGGAAGGATAGGCTAGGGACCCTTGTGATTTAGAAGAGGTGACTTAGAACCATTTGGGGTGCAACAAATAGATAAAATAAGGCATAAAAAAGATTAAAATACCTAAAATGACCATGTAAACAAGGGCTATATTCATCACTAAGGCCTTCATGTGAAAGATAAATAAATGACATAGTACTTATGGTTGTTTGACCAAAGTAGGGTGTATACATTTACCCCCCTTTATTATAGTAGTGCAATGAAATGAAAATACTAGTGTAAAATAAAAAGACGAATATGTAGATGTGAATACTTGGTTGGATGTGTTCTAAACCTGGCTCACTTCTTGGCCGAAGAATTGGATAAGAGCTAGAGTGAAGTATGTGAGGAGGAAATCCATAATGTGGGTGCCTTTTATAGTGAATCTAAATAGTGAACTAAATTATGAGGGAAAAAACCTTATTTTTCCTCCACCCTTATATTTAGACTAAATATGATTATGCAAGTTGAATATATGGATAAATAAGGTTTACTTATCAACACTCTAATATGTGTACTAAATTATGAGCAATAAAATCATGTTTTACCCTCACCTTGATTTCTAAATTGAAATTGAGATTTAAACTGAATATGTGGATAAACAAGGCTTGATTGCCCCCACTCAAATATGTGTACCAAATCTAAGTTTGTGAACTAAAACTAGAGGTTAAAATTATTTCTTGACCTACATAATCTAGGTTTGGTGGAAGGTTATGGATCAAGCACTATAGATTTTCATGTGACCCAAACTGGTGAAACCTCAATGGCATCCTAGTGACATCCTAGTGATGACTTGAGTGTAACCTAACACTATAAAAATATATATCAAGGATGTGTTCCCTTAATCATGCCCCTAATCATGATATATAAGTAATGTAGCTATGTATTTTAATGTCTATATATATGAGTCAAACTATATATCTAAGGCAAATTATATCTCTAAGTCAAACTATATATCTAAGCCAAACAATATATCTTAGTGGAACTATATATCTAATTTAAATTGTATATCTAAGTCAAATTATATATTTGAGTCAAATTTTATATCTAATTCAAACTACATATTTGATTTAAATAGTATATCTAATCCAAACTATATATCTAAGTGTGTGTGTGTGTGTGTGTGTGTGTGTGTGTGTGTGTGTGTGTGTGTGTGTGTGTGTGTGTGTGTGTGTGTGTGTGTGTGTGTGTGTGTGTGTGTGTGTGTGTGTGTGTGTGTGTGTGTGTGTGTATCTGAGTAGACCTGTGCAACTAAGTATCTACATCTAAGGAGACATGTGTTTCTAAATGTGTATATCTGAGTAAACCTATGTGTTTAAATATATGTATCTGAGTGAACCTATGTGTTTGAACATCTTTATATGAATATACCTATGTTTTTGAATATGTATATCTAGACCAATATGTTTGTATTTCCCCCCTTTTTGTGACAAATCCAAGACTGAGGTAAGGGTGTCTAACCAAAACTAGTAATGACTGATATGATGGTAATAGTTAGCTAGGGTGATGTTGTTTTAGGTTTGAATATTTTGTCAATTATGATGGAGTTGGTTGTTGAAATTGGTAAATAAGATAGACCTTTGATCTATATTGATTTTTGTAAGGGAATATAGTTTTTGTCATTTTTTAGAGTTGAATGTGATTTAAATATTAGTAAAAATAATATAGGGTGAGGTACATTGATTTCAAGTCCCACACATAACAAATAGATCATAAATCAGAGCTATGGTTCTCTAGATATCATGTTTGAAATAAATTGGTATTAGCTAGTGAAATTGGTGTGCAAGGTTAACCTTAGAAAGGTGGAATTTTTATAATTTTGACTTAAATAATTTAGTTGATTAGTTTAACAATTCATTTGAATCATGGACTTGATAGTGATTGCTTTCTCTAAGCTAGAGAATATGCTAAAGAGATGAGCAATGACTTAGACCTAGTATGAAGAGGTAGAGATGATTATCCATGTTGGAGAGGAGGTTAACTGGTAAGGATCATATTATTTTTCTTATTTTAATCACATTTAGTAATTTTTTATTATTTTTATTATAAATTTGGTAATTTAGGGCCAATTTTATAAATGTGGTTCTACTATCTTAATAGTGAAACTAGTGTCGAAGACATGGTGTTAGTGTCTTAAGTACGATGTTACTATCCCATATGAAATGATAATGTCCATTAGGCCTTATTTGGGATGATTTTTATTATTAACTAATGTTTGATTACTATTATTTTCTATGTATTTAATATTTTGTGATGTTAATGTTAGATTTGGTTATATTTTATAGGTAGATGTGTGCATGAGAGAGTTATGGAGTGTTAGGATGGTGGAAACATTATTGGAATTGCCCATGATAGATGTAGAGATGGTCCTGGTAGAGATATCTAGTCTAGGTCACATGGCATCAATAGATCTGATGCCTTGGGATAAATATATGATGATTACATTATGTGAGAGGTGGGATGTAGATACCTGCACATTTTATCTACCTTCTAAGGATATGATTGTCACCCTAGAGGATGTGCATAGGATTCTAAGATTACTAATTATTGGTCAAAGTTTATTACTATAGGAGGATATTGGTGATCAAGCTATAAAATGGGATATTAGGCATTTTTCATAATGACTGCATAGACTCATTATGTAGGGAGCTATAATGATATATTATTGTCATTGATTGTCACAACAAATGTTATGTAGTTGTATAAGTTCTTAGTGATTTTAATGTCTTTATTTATGATCATGGATGAGAGCAGGATATCAATCTCATACAAGATGCATTATATAGTATAGGACATAGAGGATCATGGCACCATGTACTTATGGGGTCATACTTTACTAGCCCATTTATATCAATATTTATACTACTTCATGAAAGATATGTCTATAAGGAGGTATTAGGTCTTCCACACTATTGCATTATTGGGTGTATGAGCATATAATAATAAGTAGACTAGCATTACCTAAATGAGGTGATTGGGATCACCCTCATACATTTACATAGAGGTGTAATGGTACTACTTATATTCCTAAGAGGAACATGATATAGTCTAAGTAGGTGTTGTATAGGTTGACATCTAGAGACTTTATTTTGAGGCCTTCTAAGGGCTATGAGTGGTGGCTTAAGGATGATGTTTAGCTAAGGTGGGTATAAGTGAGATTTTAGATGCATGATCATTAGGTTAATGTATTTGAGAGGTTCCAATATGAATGAGTGACATGTCATTTTAGTGTTACTCAGAGATGTGCCACCAATGCCAATGATGTGGTTGAGAAGTTATTGGGATCTAGTGAGGCTAGGTAATAGGCCTAGACTATTAACTACATATTTATCTACAATTCTAGTAATAAAGTGAGATCTAGTGATTGATATGCTAGATGTGCATGATGTAGGAGCTACTAATGCCTATGTAGCTTTTTAGAGAGAGCATATATGGGAATGTCTATTATTAATAAGTGGGATAATTATAGAGGATGTGATGGATGTGGAACCATTTAGGGATATTTATGGTATGTTTCTATTATATGTTTGTGTATTATATTTACTTAATTAATTACTTGGGTAGGTATCTAATTCATTGTGTTGGTATGTGTAGGTTTAGGTGATTATGAGTATCAGGTGACTACCATTGAGTATGTATTCTGATTACTGACATGAATATTCTTGATGATGGCATGGATGATGGATTAGTAGAGAGGTCCATCAATGTTTATAGTGTTCATGCTCATTTGTTTGATTGAGTAGTCATAGTTATTGTGGCATATAGGTGAGTGATTGTTGATAGGGATGAGACACATGTAGGTTTATATAGATAGACCATGCATGTACCTAATTATCTAAGTAGGGTAGGTAACTAGATAGTGGTTGATTACATACATCTATAGTGAGAACATATAGATTATATGGTCTATTTGAGTGTGTTATTAGAGTAATAAAATAGATGCAAGCCTTGATTGATGTCACAGAGGGATAGTGTGGCCTCTAGTTCTAGTATGGATGTATCTTGTAATGAGAGTGAGGGGGATAGTCCTAGTGGCTACATCCTAATTATTGAGTGATTTATATCATTTATATTGAAACTATGTTTTGAGCTATATATTGATGTTTATTATTATTTAAGCACTATATATATTTGTATATCAATTTGACTATATTTTTGAATGTCTACATGTGTTTGATTGTTTTCACTATGATAAATTTTGATGTTGGAATATGGTATGTGTCTAAGTAATGGCAATGAATTTTTTATCTACTTATAAATGTTTAAGTAGACATATATAATGGAATAGGAATGTTATTTTTTAGTTTATGTTTTACATGAATCTCAAATGATACCTTCATGTGGATCATATAACTATGGTATGCACTATCTAAGCCCAAATGGCATGGTAAACAAATGACCATACTACTCATTCTATGTTGGTATAGAAGTAGAACCTAGAACTGATACTGTGTGTGATACACTATTATAGCTAGGTGTGTAGACTTTATAGCACATAGATCTATTGGTTATCATACTAAAACTATGCTCTGAGCTCTATTATCTCTGACAAATATCTTTTTGGATTTTGGATGATTTTATAATTTTTATGATCTCTTGAAAATATATTTATTAGTGGTCAAACTAAGACTGTGCTATGATCTTTATGATTGTTTCCAAATATATAAATTTGTGTGTGAATGGAGACTTGTTATGATCCCTATGATTTTTTCCAAATATTTTAATTGGTGTGAGAATCAAGACTATGTTCAGATCTTTTTTATTATTTACAAATATCTTAATTGGTGAGAGAATTAAGATTGTGGTTTGATCTTTGTGTATTGGCTTCCATCTCTACTGAATCTATGGTGTAGGAGATCTCTCATAAGCATGTGTCCTAGAAACCACATGATTCATATGATGAGTAATTAATAGCTCCTTGAAGAGAACATTCAGGGATAATCTGATTATAGAGGAGTATGATTTAGGATATTGTAGAGACTGAGATATTGGTGCCCCTATGTGAATGTTATAATACCTTTATTTACATAATAGTCTATATGATCTCTAAGTACATAATATTTATTGTCTAAATGTCCATTTATCTTATGAAAATTACAATATGGCTTATTTTGTATCTTGTACAAATGGTTTGTTGTGTATCATAAGAATTTGATAATAGAGAGGAGGTTAGAAAAAGTGTTAGTTTCACAAAACAAAATGAAATCAACACACTAACTATTAGAGTGTTATCATGATGATGTCATGGTGATGTCATGAAGGTGTCTTGGTGAGTGGATGAAGTGCCTTGATAGTCTATGTGACAATGATAAAGTGTGTAATGTGCTTGTCTTAGTGTGCTTGGAGAAGGTTTGATTGATCTTCAGAGTTTACTTCATTTTAGATGTCTAGGGATGAGCCTAAAGTATTTACCATAGGAAAGAGGCCCCATAAAACGTGTTCTATGATTTGATAGCTTGTGTGCATGAGTGGTATTCATCTATTTCTTCACTGTGTTCATATAGACATTTTGGTTCAACAATAGAAACTCTGAGTAGGAAGTTTGATGACATCACCATTGCCATGTGGGAATGAGTTAAGGGGACTTGGTCATATGGTTATGATCACATTAGTCCCTAGTTATTATGTTATATATTTAAAGTCATGCATCTAAGTTCAATCAAAGAAATGAGGGTTTAAATTTGGATTCTTAGTCAAAATTAATTATTTTCCCAAACTTAGACAAATTTGCATGTGGCTAGAAAGAGTTGAGTAATCATGTTGATAAGGTCAAAATTCAAGCGTGTGGAGGTGTCAAGACAAAATGATCATATGGGTTTATTTATTTTTGTGCCTAGTTTATTTCCAATAAATTTCAAATCATGCAATTAGGTGAATCAAAATATATGCATATGTAAATTTGAGCTCCTAGGTAGTTTGATTGTGTTTTTCAATACTTATCCAAATTTTCATGTGACAAGAAAAGTTTAGTAGGCATTTTGATGATTTTATATCTTTCACATGTGAATGTGTCAAGATAAACTGATCATATGAGTTTATTCAATTTTGAGCCTAGTTTATTTGCACTAAATTTTAGATCATGCACTAAAGCATGGAAAAATTTATGCATGTTCAAAGATGGCCTCTTAGGTAAGTTTTAGCATATTTGGCTCTATGATAGAAGATTTTGAGAAGTCATTTTAATGGAATTATATCTCACACATGCAAAGGATTCAAGAGTGGTTTGTCATATGGTTGGATTCTCCTATGTAAGGAGATCATATGGTCCTAATTTAAGATCATGCATCTAAGCGTAGAAATTTTTTTTAAGGTTAAAAAATGGATTCTTAAAAAAATGAGAAAGGTTCCCATACTTTTATCATTTATGCACAAATTAAAGTTCAAGAAAGATCGATGGTGCACATTGCTCGAAGAAGTCAAGAAGTAGTGAGATGAGAATAGGTAAATAATGTTTAATGATTGAGTGAAGGTAAAGGATAAGGATATAACAATGAGTGGGTGTTTTTATAGACTAATTAAATGGTGAGCATTGATAGTTAAAGACCTAGTTGATCCATAGAGATCGATGGAGCATGCTGAGTCAACATTTAAAGATTACATGATATGAGGTTAAAATGATTGAGGTTTAACATTTGACATTAGTAGTCTATGTGTTTAATATCTAAAAATATCAATAGTGAGTGATTGATCTAAAGATAAGAGGACATGAGATGAAAGCATTATGTTTGGAGTTTAACTATGACCATTTGAACTCAAATATTTGAATTTAACATAAGGAAAAACTAGAGCTGTATATTTTTCTATATCTTTTGATAGAATTTTAATTTACTATTATTGTAAGAATAAAAGTTATAAGGGACTTAAAGGTGAATATAAAAATATAGATTTAAATATCTGAGAATGAGTATAGTCAAATATATTGATCCTATAAGTTAACTATGTGTTCATGCTTGTTCTACAAATGATCCGAGAAGAGTAATTGAGCCTATATAGATTTTGATGTCTTTTGATGAATTAGATATTATGGAGTGTTTTAGACTCCATGAAGATAATATATATGTTTTTTTGAGGTGCGATAAATTTATCTTGAGTATGAACAATGCTTAAGAAGTTGACTATGTTTTAATTCATGATGTTCATGTGCACCAGTGGTCAATGTTTGAGTTATTTGAGCATATAAAAATGTGAGTTAAGATGATTGTGATCATTTGAGGATGTCTAAGGTAACATAATTATTGCACCCACATATTTAATAGTGGTCATGTGTTCTTATTTTTCTTGATGGTGTGCTAAATGGGTGAATAGGTCTTCATGAGACCTATAAGAGCTACAAGGGTCATATTAAAAGGTGTAGCTACTTAAAGGTGACCCATAGATGCTATGGATAACCTAAAAATATTTTTTTATCCATGTTTAATGTGAGATATGCCTTAATGCCTAAGGCATGCCTAATGGTTGACTAAGGTTTTGATTATCAAGTAATTGCTATAAATAGTGAAGCCAAATATGATGGTTTTTAGACTTTGTGAGCAAGAGACTTGGGAGAGATTTTGAGAGAGGATTGTGTGTGTGATTTATGGATTGAAGGAAGGGTAGAGTTACCTATAGATGAGTTTCATAATAAAATAAATTAAGGATTATTTATATGTCATGTAGGTCATAATTATATTTGATGAATAATTCTCTTGTTGTTTAAGTATGAGTGAAGGTGAAGAGTGATAATCAGAGGTCCATCATTAGGTGTTGAAGACATTAGGTCAAATTTGGATGTGTTCTTATATTTTGTTTTGGTATATTATCATCTGAGGTGGTTACATCTTACTTACAAGGTAAAACTTTCTAAAATTTTGGTTATTGTTGTAACTTATCTAAATAGGTATGGCAGTACCTTGTGTGATTGTAGTCTCACTAAATAGGGATTGTAGTTTCTTGATAATTTGAAGATGGTATAAATTGGTTATTTTTATTATAGGATAGTAGTCTAATTTTAGGTTTCAATGAGTTTTATTTCCCAAGAGGGTTTCCCATGTATGTCATGTGTTATGTGATTGATCTTGCATTATCTGTCTTACACATTGCTATGAATGATGTGTATTCTTCATGAATACTTGTGGTAATTGAATAAGTGTTTTTAAAGATCAAAATTTAAGTTGAATTATTTGGGATCATTGATTCACACCCCCCTTAGTGACTGTACCTCTAAAAATTGGTACTAGAGCATGTCCTTTGGTAAAGGCTTAATAGCTTTAAGGTGATCCAAGGTACAATATGGGTAGTCATCAAGGAGGTTTCTATACTAAGCAAGCACAAATTTTCAATGGATCCAATTATACTTTTTAGAGTGTAAGGATGAGGACATGTGTTATGTCCCTAGGGTTTGATGTATGGCAATCTATTCTAGATGGATATGTTGCTCCTACTACTCCTCCATCTAGTACTGTAGACAAGAAGTTTAAGATTAATTCTAAGTCAATGAATGCTATCACTTTTGGTCTTTCAGAGACTAAATATACCAAGGTAATCCATTGTAAATCTACTAAAGAGACATGGGAAAAACTTCATATCATTTTTTAAGGATATACAAAGGTCAATATTACTAATTTGCAAACTCATAGAAGGTAACTTAAAAGTCTCAAGATGAAGGAAGAAGATTCTATGGCATCCTTTTTGTAGAAAGTTGATGAGACTGTGAACATCATCAGAGGTATTAAAGAGAATCTTGAAGAGGATACTATAGTACAAAAGGTATTAAGTTCTCTATCTCTCAAGTTTGATATAAAAGTATTTTCTATAAAAGAGAGTCATGATCTTACTCAGTTGAAGATGGATCAATTACTTGACACCCTTAATGTATATGAGATGAGAGTAAATGATGATATACCACCAGAGAAGGAAGTTGAATTCAAGATAGATATGAAACCTAAGAAGTTCCAAGGTAATAAATCTAAAGAGGATGACATATCTGATATTGATGATGTTAAACTAATTACTTTCATTACTAGGAAATTGAACACATGCTTAGGGAAGTATAGGGGTAAACTATCAAATGTTTCAATTATGGAGAGATAGGATATTTTGCTTGGAATTTCCCTCATAATAATGAGAATAATGTTGATGAAGATCATGGTGAAGGCCAAGATGGAGACAAGAAGACATATAGGAAGAAAGGATTCATAAAGTATAACAACAATAAGAAGTCCATCAATAAGAAGAAGAGTCTTCACACTAAAGAATATTGTAGATCATCAGATGAGAATGAAGATAGTGACTTATAATATGATCATGAAGGTGATGGTATTTCTAAATATGAAGCTCTATTCATGGTTGAGGGAGGAAGTTACTCATATCAGAAGATGTATACTTGGAGTGATTTAGATGATGATGAATATGAGGTGGACTACGAGACTGTATTAATGAATACTCTTGAAGAACTAAATATTGAGAAAAAGATCAATAAGAAGATGAAATATAAACTCAAGGACTATGAGGATTAATTTAGTGTATATGAGGAAAGATTGAATGAAGTCACCAAGAGTATGAACATATGATATAACATCTCAATTGTTAATTAGAAATTCAATCTACAAGCCTAATAACCAAATAATAAGAATATTCAAGGTATTTTTTTAAAAAAATGTCTTTGAAATTTGAGTTAGATAAGACATATAGTAAGTTGGAGTCATCTGTGAGATTTGAAAAGAGGTCATGTGATCTAGACAACATTTTGAATGGTCAAAAGCATGCTAGTGATAGAATTGGTCTTGGATATAAAGAAGAAAAAAAGAATGTTACACAAGATAATATGAAGACTAATGTGAACTAGGACAATCATACTTTAAATAAAAATCATTAGACAAATATTGAAGTTGTTGGTAGAATGAAGACAAATCAGATTAGATAGCCAAATGCCATGAGGTATGCAAGATTTAATGGTTACTATTATAGATGTAATCAATTTGGTCATAGGGCTATAGAATGAAAAAGACCTATTATAAATGAGTTTACATGGGACTATGATGGGTGTCATTAGTCAAAAGGTGTGAGGAAAATTAAGTGCTTCAACTATCTTGATGAGTGAAACTTTACAAACCATTATCTATATAAGACTAGACAAGGTGCATCCTCTTCAAAGAGGGGAAGTTGTTTTTTTTATCATGACAAAGGACATATGGAAAGTTTCTATCCAAACACGGTAAGATAAACTACGTTTCCATTAAAGAGTATGGTGAACTATAATTATGAATAGAGAGGTCACATAGCTAGATTGTACAAACAAAGGCCATCAAGTCAAAACGAGTTCAATCAAGATCCTAGATTAAAATAAATAAGGCATGTTAACACATGGAAGACAAATGTGACAAGTGTGAGTCATGATAAGACTACAGGTCCAAGTAATTTGTTTGCTATGGTGGAGAATGCTTCATAAACTAAAGAGTACCAAGAGGTCTCACTTTCTACTCATGTTGAGAATGAAGAGTTCAAGATCAAGGAGAAGACCAAGATATTGGTAGAGGCTAGTCCTAAGGTATGTATGGATCCAAGTGAACATATTGTTATTTCTAAGCATGTATCATGCAAATAAAATCAATTATTTGTGCCTAATGATGAGGTTCCAAGATACAAATTAGATTCTTTAGATGAAAAGGTATGTCATAAATCTTTGTTGTCTCCATGTATTGTCAATAAAATTCTATAAGAAATGAGAATGTTGTAGTGTTTTATCATGTTGCTTCTCTTAAGCCTAAGAAGAGCCATAAGTATCAGATGACCAAAGAGGAGAAGTAATATGAGGAGTTGTGAGAAGCTCCTAGTTTCACACCATGGTAGAGCATTGTGGTGTAGAGGAGATCTCTATCTATGATGATTAAGAGACACATTTCAATGGAAAATCATTTTTGTGTGCTCAAGATCATAATTCCAATCAGAGAATGTCATTAGTTAAGGGGGAGCAACAACGTCATGAGTTTGCTCCATTGGTTTGTGAAGGAGATGTAGTATAGAGGCAGAATGGGTGGTTCCAGGTGGATTAATGAGTTTGATGAAAATTTCAAGAATATTTTGATGATAAAAAAGTTCTATATACTTATTTTTTATGTGATCTAAGTGTTTTTGCAGTCGAAAGGTATGTTTGTGTCAATTAAAGTTTTTTGAGTGCTCTTAGTTTTCTTAGCTTTTGGCTTAAGGGAAAGTAGGCCAAAAATGGGTTATAGTAATTATATGTTCCGAATGGTGTGAAATATTTAATATTGATCCATAAGTGTGTGATGGGTGTCTCCAAGTGTGAAATAAGTTTCATAGGTATGCCTTGACTAGAAGAAGTATTATTGACTTTGTTTGTTTTGAGATTATAAGGTTTTGGGCTATGCTAGAAAAGTGTTTTTCATTGTGAATTGAGTTTTGAGTATTCATAATATTTTTAATGAGATAAATGGGTGTTCAAATCAATATTTACATAGATTTGAAGGTTTGTGATTCTCAAATTATTTAAGTCTTTGTCAATATAGAGGACTAATTAGCTAGTAGGTTTGTAAGGGAAGTATGTTTCATAGGATGATCTTGGTGATGAAAATTGGTGTGATTTATGTTTCATTTGAGATTTATTTATATATTAAGTTTTAGGTATTTAATATGTGTTTATTGAAAATTATGGGATCTGTAAGTTTTAGGTAGGGATATAAGGAGGCTAGACAGGCCTAGTTGGAAGAAGAGTGCTTGTTGCTCAGTTTATCCAAAAGAGAAAGGTATGTTGGTTTAAAGGAAAATTATCAAGTTGGTTGAGATTATGTTTCTTTTTTGGTGAGTGGCATGAATTTATATTGATGGCCCTTGTAGTAGCTTGAGAGAGAAGGCTAGTAAGCATGTGTGGTGGTTTTTCATGGTATATGGAGATTTAAATATGCTCAATATGTGTAATGGCTCAAAAGTCCTAGTGGGAGTACCTATTAGATTTTTATTTTCATTTACATCATATTTTAGTTTTTTTTGTGTTATTTATTCATTGGTTGTAGTGCTTGATTGAAGAGAGTGTTGGCATGGAGTAAAGGGATGTTGTCAAGGCAAGCTAAAGTAGGCTCAAGGTAAGGGGGAGTTTGTATCATATTTTTTAAGATGGTCCTTTCCTATTTATGGTCTTTTCAATTCATTAGGATCAGTTCATGATAAATTTATCATTGTGTCAAAGGGGGAGAAAGTTCCTATTGTAAGAATGCTTCAATAGACAGAAGGTGAGCTTTATATTACTATATATGATTATTGTTGACATCAATGATAAAATGGGAGATTGTTGGAGTGTTTTCATGATGATGCCATGGTGATTTAATGGAGGTGTCTTTGTGAGTGGATTAATTTCCTTGATAGTCTATGTGATAATGATTAAGTGTGCAATGTGTTTGTCCTAGTATGCTTGAACAAGGCTTGGTTGATCATTAGAGTTTGCTTGGTTAGAGATTCTTAGGCATGAGTCTAAAGTATTGAGAATATGAAATAGGTCCCATAAAAAGTGTTATAATAATTTAAATCTTATGTTCATGATTGGTATTTATTTAGTTCTTCATTGTGTTCATCTAAACATTTTGGTCCAATGGCAAAAAATTTGAGTAGGCAATTTGATGACATCACCATTGCCATATGGGAATGAGTCAAGGGGATTTGGTAATATGGTTGTGATCACATTAGTCCCTATTTATAATACACTATATTTAAAGTCACGAATCCAATCATGATCAAAGATATGAGGGTTTAAAGTTGTCTTATCAGACATAATTCATTGTTTTCCCATACTTAGCCAAATTTACATGTGGCCAAAAAATGTTGAGTAAGCATGTTGAGAAGGTCAGCATTTATACACATGGAGGTGTCAAGATAAAATGATCATATGGGTTTGTTCATTTTTTTCCTAGTTTATATATGCTAAATTATATATCATGAGATGAAGTGCTTAAAAAGATATGCATATGCAAAGTTGGGATCCTAGGTAGTTGGAATATGTTTTTCCATAGCCAAATTTGCATGTGAAAAGAAAATCTAAGTAGTCATTTTGTTGATTTTATATCTTGCACATGTGAAGGTTTCAAGAGAAACTGATAATATGGGTTTGTTTAGTTTTAAGCCTAATTTATTTTCACTAAAGTTTAGATCATGCACTAAAGCACAACAAAATTTATGCATGTTTAAAGTTGGCCTCTCAGGTAGGTTTTGGCATAATTGGCTATGTGACAAGATTTTGAGAAGGCATTTTAATGGCATTTATCTCACACATGCAAAGGATTTAGGAGAATTTTTTCACATTTTTTTATTATTATATTCAAGGATACCATATGTTCTAAATTTAAGATCATTAATTTAAGTGCGAAATAAGTTTTTAAGGTTTAAAAATGGATACTCAAGAAAATGAACAAGGTTCCCATACTTAGACATTTCTACACAATTTAAATTTTGAGCAAGATCAATAGTACATGTTACTCCAAGAAGTTCAGGAAGAAGTGAGATGAGGATAGGTTCGTGATGTTTAATGACTAATCAAATGTTAAGTATAGGGATCTGGTAGTGTGTAGGTGTTCATAGAGATTGATCAAATGATGAGCATCAATAGTTAAAGACCTAGTTGATTTGTAAAGATCGATGAAGCACATTGAGTCAACATTTCAAGATTATAGGGGATGAGTTTAAAGTGATTGAGGTTTAATATTTATCATTGGTGGTCTATGTGTTAAATATAAAACAATATCAATAGTGTGTGATTGATCTAAAGTTGAGAGGACATGAGATGTGAGCATTATGTTTGGAGTTTAACTATGACCGTTTGAATTCAAATATTTGAATATAACATAGGGAAAAATTAGAGCTTTGTATTTTGTCCATTTTTTTATAGACATCAAATTTTCTATTGTTGTAAAAAAAAATTTGTAGAGGACTCCAAGGAACATCTAATAATATAGATTTGAATATCTAAATGTGAGTATAATAAAATATATTGAGCCTAAAAGTTGACTATGTTTGTGCTTGTTTTGCAAATTACCCAAGAAGAGTAATTGAGATTATATATATATATATATATATATATATATATATATATATATATATATATATATACATATATATACATACATACATACATATACATACATATATATATATATATACATATACATACATACATACATATATACACATACATATATATATACACACACACACACACACACACACATATATAATTTAGATGTATATTAATTAATTGGATATTGGGGAGTGTTTTAGAATCCATGAGGATGCGCTATGTGGTTTTTGAAGGTGTGATCAATATATATTTAGTATGAATAATGATTAAGAAGTTGACTGTGCTTTCATTCATGATGTTCTTATGCACCAGGTTAGTGTTTGAGTCGTTTGAGCATATTCAGAGGTGAGATATGATAACTATGATCATTTGAGGATGTAAAATGGGACATAAGGAGTGGACCCATGTATATGAAAGTGGTATTATGTTATTTTTTCTCTTGATGGTGTGCTAAATGGGTGAATAGGTCTCCATGAGACCTATAAGAGCTAGAAGGGCCCTATTAAAAGGTGCAGTTGCTTATATGTGACCCATAGATGCTTTGGCCAACATATGAAGATTGTTTTGAGTTATGTCTTAATATGAGATATGACTTAAGGGCTTAGGTATGCCTAATAGCTGACCAAAGTTTTGATTATCAACTATGCTCTATAAATAGTGGAACCAAAGATGATGGTTTCTAGACTTTGTGAGCAAGAGACTTGGGATATATTTGAGAGAGGCTTGTATGTGTGATTTATGGAGAAAATAAATGGTAGAGTTCCCTATGGATTATTTGAAGATTATAATAGATGGAAGACTATTTGTATGGCCTGTAGGTCATAATTTTATTAGAAAAATAATGCTCTTGCTATTTGAGTATGAGTAAAGGTGAAGAGTGATAATCAGAGGTCCATCATCAGGTGTTGAAGACATCAATTCAAATTTGGATATGTCGATAGGATTTATTTTGGTAGCTCATCATCTAAGGTTGTTGTAGCCTACTTCTAAGGTAAAACTTGCTAAAAGTCTAGTTATTGTTGCAGCTCAGCTAGATAGGTGTAATAGTACCTTGTGGGATTATAGTCTCACTAAATAGGGATTGTAGTTCCTTGATAATTTTTAGATGGTATAAATTATTTCATGTTATTATAGGAAATTAGTCCAATTGAAATTTCCAATGGATTTTATTCCCTAAAAGGGTTTCCTATGTATATCCTATGTTATGTGATTGATCTTGTATTATCTCTCTTAATCATTGCTATGAATGATGTGTATGCTTCATAAATGCTTATGGTAACTAATTAAGTGTTTTTAAATATCATAATTAAATTTATATTATGTTGGGTTATTTTTGATAATTCTAGATTGACACTAAAGTTGGGCCTAAGGAGCTAGCACACTAGCCCTTTCATACAAGAGTTATGTCTTATGCACTGACCCAAAGTGTGTAGAGAAATACCAGTTCTCATAGGTTTTTTTCCTTATTTAGATAAATTTTTCATAGTATTCTTTATTATAATCAAATAGGGATTATATAAAAGCATGAATATACTACCTTGATCCTTTGAGTTCTAGGTTTGATTAATATTACTATGTAGAATATTATCATTACCTATTAGCATTAGTTATCTTAGAAAAGAATATGTGATAGGATATAACTCATATATAAGATAAAACTTAGTTCACACCATCATTCAATAGAAAAAATAAGTTAATTGAAACCCAATATTCTCATATATTAAACTTAACACATAAAAAAGTATATTTTTTTCATAATAGCATCCTAGAATCCATCCATTCACTAAATGCTTTAAAATAGGGGTATTTATACTTGTTTTCACCTAGCTAAGTGTTTAAAATCATTAATGGCATGAAGAATTGGCCAATGAACTCCCAATAGACTAAAATTTGTGGTGCTTAACAATTAGTTCTTCCTAAAGATCTTGGCCTCTGTACCCCTTATATCCTCGCTCTATGCTAAATATTTTCTACCATGTGTTCCTCTCCTTATGGGATAGTGAAAAACGTCATATCAATAAGTTTGAAGTGACTCGTATGAACCATTACTCCCACTTGTCTTTCATTACTATTATAAGTCCTACATACTCAAGCTCCTCACAACTCATTCCCTTCTGATTGGGTCCTCTTGTGTTGGTTCCTTTGTGTCATTTTCCTCTGGCATCTTATAGTTTGTATGTTGTAATGCTTCTATGCCTATCAGTTTCATTCCATGGTCATTCCACACCATGCCAATTATATTCCAAAATTGGAAAATACTTAATCAAATTTTAGGGCCAACATCACCCCACACTATGCTCTTAGTATTTCCTAGACTAAGCCATGTTAGTGTCCTCCAAAAATATGGGCCTAGACTACCAAAGCTCCTTTGTTAGATTGTCCAAATGTGACAATGCCTTGATAACTTTCATAGTTATTTTGTTTATGGTCCCCTTTACTTTATTTATCTCCTTAGGTTGGTTGGGGGTCTCTTTGACCTTTTTGACCTATTCATCTTGGGATGCAATAGCATCTTTTTGGACATCTTTGAGTGTAGAGACCTCCTTGTCAACCTATCCTTGGAGGGTTGAAAAATTCATGTTCATCTATTGATAATTTTTATTAATGGTTTCCTCCATCAGATCTACATCCTTGAATGCTTTTCCATGCTTGACATAATCTTTTATTAAGAGTGAAACATCAGCTAGCTAATGTCTTTGGGCTTCTTAAGCTTAGATCTGAGCCTCCAAGACTTTATTAGGGTGTGTTAGCTATGAAAAAATGCAATATATAATGGGGATAACTTACTAAACTCTCTATAGTGAATTTGAAGATGTTAACAGTCATGGAGAACTATTCATCCAACTCTAATCCCTTGTCTCATGGTATGGGTTACTCCTTGCATCACTTGAGCAATAGTTCTACTTGGGTTGTCAGTTTTCCTATGGCATCATTATCAACATTTAGACCATCTTATAACATTGGGTCTTCATTCAAAATTATTTTATAGAGGTTTAAGACCCTTATTTTTGCCTCTATGACTTATTGGAGCTGATTTCAATGTGACCACTTCATTGGAAAGTGCTTATTTCTCTACAATTTCATTATTATACATGCCTAAAGTTTTGGCATGTTTCCTCTCAACCATGCACATATTAGAATCCAAAAAAATATTTTAGCATGTAATCTCCATGCCTAGCTTCAAAAAGGTGGTGCTTGCAATAAGAGGGGAGATATTTTGTGGATCTACCCACAGTGGTTTTGGTAGTGCTAGAGCATCCATGAACAAGGAAAGGTTATCCTATAGAAGTTCAAATTTGTGCTCCTTATTGTACATATCAATTAGGAAGGAGACTTCTTTATTTCCATAGTTGCCTCTTTGGGAATGAAGTATGATTAGAGACATATCATCTTATCTTTGATGTTAATTTAGTAATGCTCATGTGTATTTTCTACCGCACTACTATCCTACTCTTATGAGGTCTCAACCAATCCCTTCCCCTTATTAGGGTGCTCAAGCTTGGCCTCCTCATGGCCACCAGTGGACATATCAATTTATTCTTCACCATATCCCTCCTCATCATATTGTGTTTCAACATCAATTAGCACCTCATCTAAGGTAGATTCTTCCTCCCACATAAGGGATAGAGTTTTCTCAAAATTAGAACCCAAGCTATGGAGCTACAACTCAAGAATTTCCTATTGAGGTGCTTACCTTGGGGGCTTCTAATGGGTAGCTCTTATAATATAAGCACTTAGGGGAGATGGTGGTGGAGGTAGAGAAGTTAGGGGTGGAGAAGGTAGAGGTGGAGAAGTGTGGGTAGATAGAGATGAACATAGAGGTGGTGAAGGTTAAGATTGAGGTGACACAGAGGGATGGGATGGAATGGGCCTATAAGAGTATGCTTCTATAGTCATTTGACATTTTTTGGGGGCTTAATTCCCACTTTTGATGGCACCCACATCTATCCACTTCTTCTTTAGGGGTGGCATTGATGGAAGTTTCTCCTTGGGATATCCACATTGTGGATTCTCTTAGGGGTGAATCATATATAAAAAATTGTGAATTTTCTCCCCCACCAATGTTTTCTTGACTTGAATGTTGATTATGTCTATCTTCATCTTCTCCATCTAGAATTCTTGCCTAGATATAAAAATAATTTATGGAGAGTGTGAATCTTTAAGTCTATTATTTTAGCCTATAGGATGATAGGCTATGCATCATATATCTAATTGATAGAGTCTATGAAGTACCACATCAAAAAAATTTATGATAACTTAAGCCATGTTTAGAGCTCTCTAGATGGGTTTATTTAGATATGCATGAGGGAGAAGTATTGCTTTACAACAAACTATGATTTATCTATAGCCAAAGGGATAAAGTCCTTGGGAATGTGTCACTCATTCCCCAATGCCACCTTCATCCCATCAAATCAATACCTCATCTTGATCTTGTATGAGGGGGTGATGTGACCAAGGCATGTGAACACCTTATAGAGTTTAGTGGGGCACTTATGCATTAGAGGGTACACCCACTTTAGTAATCCAAAGATATAGCTTGGTACCCTAATTTCATTAAAAACCATTAAGAGGAGGATTGACCCTATGAAAACATGTACTTTAGCTCCTGATGGATCTTTTTTTCATCTTCAATAATATTGTAAGCAAAATACATAGCCTAGTTGTAGTTTAGCCCTTGTGAGACCTAATGAGCAATGTAGATACATGCCATGTCAACCTTATCTAATGATTGGTCCCTTTGACTTAGGTCATGATGATCTATGTGATAACCTAGAGGGTAGGATCTTGTAGGTTTTTGATGTGCATGTCATGACCCTACTTTTGATACATTAGTGTTGTGGCCATCTTTTGGATCTCCTTAGTATCAGCCAAATCATCAAATATGCTCATCAACCATAGTCCTATGACCTTATTGATATTTTTGGTCATGATCTTCATGCTATGTGTAACAAAGTATATATAGTCCTCATAGACATTCAAAATAATAAATTAAACTACCTCCATGGGTTTACCAAAATATGGAAAATTCAATAGCTGAAACAATTCCATAGTGTCCAGATGGTTGAATATCATGAGATCACACACAAATTAGTTCTTGGTGTTAGTGGTTTCCACCTGATAATCATTTTGGAGCACAACTTCATTCCCAAGTTAATGATGATTTTACACAAATATAGTACAATTGGAGACTTTGGAAACCTAGTTCTCCATGCGCAACACACAATCTAGATATTACATCTCTTTTGTTAATAGAGATGGGGGTGGGGACACTTGAGCCTTCTACATAAAAAATGATTGGGCCTACTTCACCTTAGACACCATAATTTTTTCTTCTTCTTCCACATATTATACTTGTTTTTATGATGTCTCCTCCCTAATTATAACCTAATCTCTTTCACTCACCTCCTCTTATTTTGGTATTATCAGTAAGGTCTCAAGTCTATTGGTCTTTTTATTAGGCTAC
Organism: Torreya grandis; assembly: GCA_037957365.1. Lineage (NCBI taxonomy): Eukaryota > Viridiplantae > Streptophyta > Pinopsida > Cupressales > Taxaceae > Torreya > Torreya grandis. The sequence continues at coordinate 1,054,365 of JARHVA010002118.1, forward strand.
ATTAACCTTCAAAGATCCCAAAGGTTAATGCAAAATTATTTGATGTTTCTAAAAGAATATGTGGTTGCATATTATTAATTTGACTTTTCAAGCTTAAACACCCTTTAATGGTGGACCTCAAACTTTTGAAAACTATCACTTTTCTAATGAACCAGACTCAAAATGTCTCTTCTCAACCTGGTAATGACCTATGAGTTATTTTTAGGGTATGAAATCTCTTTGCTTGGCTCTAAATTTAATTGACTTATCTATGGTAGTCACTTAATCTTTATCTATGATATTCTAAGTTTAAATGCAAGGTAAAATGTAAAATGAGTTTTACATGCATATTTATAGGATCCAAGAGGGGTTTATCCTCATTAATGCCTTCCCATCACCCATTGCTTCATGGTATTAATGTACATCCTTAATGGCCACCACATTTGGATACTTGTTTTTTGTAATTAATGAATTAATGGTATTGTCCCATCATGTTATTGGATTCTTTTTCCATAACTATTATCTTTTAACATTAATGGCACATCCCATCTTGCACCTTTATCTGAAGTGGATGACAATTATGTCCCATGATTTTTTTGAGTTGGGAGATAGCCGTCTCTTTTATATTTTTAATTTATGGTGAGAACCTTTCCCCTTCATGCCTTAAATGACTCGTGCACCTTTAGTACCTTATGTGCACTTAATAACTTGCATACCTATATAACTCATGTGCCTAAGTAACTTGCACACTTTTCATATTTGTCATTTTAAACATTTCTTACTCCACACTAAAATATGTCATGGTCCTCTGTGAAAAGAATAAGAACTTTGAAAACAAAATTACAAAAAGGGATATTAGTGCACAATAAAGGCATCAATTTTATTGAAAGCATTAAATCATAAACTAATGGCATAAGCCTTATTGATTAAAAAAATTTAGCTATTCTAAATTGAAATATGATTGAGGTCAGCTTCTATTATAGTGTCCAATAAAGAACTAACCATCCATGCTTTGTAACCAACATGCTATGATAGATATAATGCTATGTATTATAAAAGGGTCATCCTAATGTATGCAAATCTTTCTTAGGTGGCACACAAACTTAAAGTCATACAACAAGACCTTCATTCTTGGAGAAAATGTTTTATTGTTTATATGGTGATCATGCCATGCCTTCTACTTGAATTTTTCTACATCCTGGCATGAATGAGTGAGGAATCAAGACTTGTCTAGTTGAAATAATTCATCTAGGAACACTTTTAAAGATGATTCTTCATCTAGTTTTCCTACATGCATGATACACATAGATGGTACCAAAAAATCTATTCGTAGGACTACTTCCTTGCCATAAACCAAGTTGAATGGCATGTTTTTGTTGAGGTACTTAAAGGTTATTCGATAAGACCATAGAACAACAAACACCCTATCATCTCAATTTATTTAACCAATGTTACAAATCTTTGTCAAAGTGATAAATAGGATTTTTTTGAAATCTTTAATAGTTATATTGGCTTACAGGTGATATGGGGTTATTTTGAGGAGTGGCATCATGAACTCAACTAGCAAGATGTAAGTTATTTCATTCAAAAAGTAGTTTCCATGATCAGTAGTGAAACTTAGGGGAATCCAAACCAAGTTATGACATTATCCTAGATGAACCTCATATCAGTAATAGTAGTATAATCCTTTATCATCATGTCTTTAACCTAGTGCATAAGATTGTTAGTTACTATAATGATGTACCAAGAACTTATCCATCATCCTACTAGAGTGATGGGACCAACAAAATTAATATCTAATTTGTCAAAGGATTCTTGAGAAAGGATGGGTTGTAGAGGCATATAATATTTATAATTAGGCTTGCCTATGTGTTAACATGTCACATTAATTAACATAAAATTTAGAATCTTAGAAGAGGGTTGGCCACCATAATCTAGCTAGTAGAACCTTCTACATGGTATCCTTTCTAGCATAGTGTCCACCATCAATATCTTCATGAACTTTACAAAGTACCTCAAGGTGATCATTTCACATTACACAATATATAAGAAATTCATCATGGCCCGTTTTGTAAATATCACCTACTATAAGTTGAAAAGGTGTGGCACAACCATGAGTTACTTTCTAGCTTGTGAGATGAGACAGTCAGGTGCAGAACCCTTGGTTAAGAACACTATAATTTCTTCCACTTCTTCATGCACCTATGTAACATGGAAATTTTTTACATTAGGAAGATCATCCTCTATGGTACATGGTGGTTCTCCATTCTCAATTTGTGATAGGTGGTCAGGTCCATAAGTGGCCTTCTTAGGTTTCACCATAGCTAAAAACTAGAATTCTTGGAACAAAACAAGCCAACAATAGATCCATTCATGTAGTATGGGTTTATTATCAAGGTACATCAAAGCCTCATGATTTGTATAGAAAAAAAAGGAGTGGATAATAGGTATTGTCTAAAATTTTATAAATTAGACCATTGATAATGCTCCATGTTTAAATAGACTTGGAGGAGCTTGTGGATGAGGTCCTTAAAGGCTTCAATTGCTATTTGTGAAAACACTATTGGGGAATTTTTCAACTTGAAGGGTGTAATAGTATAGGCAAATGATATCTATTTAGTGGAAAAGGTTATCTTGGGCTAGTCTTCTTTAGATATTTAGACCTGATGGTAGATCAAGAAGCCATCTATGAAGGAGCACACTTCACAACCAGAAACACCTTCAAGGATTTCCTCCATGAATGGTGCTGGAAAGGGATCTATTAAATAGTATGCATTGATCACTAGATAGTCCACACAAATATGGATGTGTCCATCATTTTTGATACTAATCACCATGGGATTAGCGCACTTTAATTCAACAATGGGAGTGATTACTCTGTTATGTAGCATACTATCAATCTCCTCTTTAGTGTGTGCCTAGAGCTTAAGATTCATCTTATAAAAACATTTTTCACTGGTCAAGCACTGTTAACTAGCTTGATATACATCTTCCCTAAGGGTAGGTGGACTCCCTTCATTTCACTATAGTTCCTTAGGAAGACATCCTAATATTATTTTAGTAATTCAAATATTTTTGAAATATTTGTGTCAGTCTAATAGTTTCCTATTGTATCTAGCTTTGGTTCTTGTTTCAAGCTGATGTTGCACTAAATAGTCTAAATAAGCCCATGGTAGGGATTGTCCATATCAGCACGTATGTCCCAAATATTTCTTGTGCCACAATTTGTAGGAATATATAAATGGTTATAAAATGGGTTTATTAGAGTGGATCCTTCACCCTATTCCACTTCCAATATGAGCTTTTGTTTTCCTAGATGGATTTCTTCACATCAATTCAGATAGAGAACTAACACAGGTGAAATTTTTTGGTGTATTAATAGTTCATATAATAAGTGCAGGGGATCCATAGGGTCTTAATGGATAATCCTTAGACATTCTTCCATGGGATATGGGTTATTTACTACCACTTCATCCATGGCTTGGAGGGTGAGGTGCAAATCCATTCTGATGAAGAATAGGATAGTGCCAACTTCATGTTCTCCTTTAATAAATGCCAAAACCTAGTACCCATGCATAATTCTTCATAAACATACCATGATCATTCCCAAGTGCATAAATTTCTATAGAATTCATGCACCCATAAATATTCTAGTAAGTAGGACTCATCATCCTACCACATTTTTTCACAAGATTTGATGTATGGCTTAGGTGCATGTACTTTGCTGTAACTGACTACCCCCTTTACTTTTTTTATCATGATAAAACTAATGGTGTAAGGTTGAGCGTACCTGATCCCACTAGAGGAGTTGTTCACAATGGGTTTTCCACCATCATGTAGTTGTGACATCAAAGACATGAGTAAAAGATTGAAGACAATCTTCATCAGTGTGGTAAAACTCTTCAAGGTGTTGAATGATGTCTCAAACTTCCATCTACCCATGGAACCTTGGAGCCTCATCAATTATTTCAAGTGGTATCTCTATGATAGATCCCCTTATGAATTGGATATTGATAAGGTGAACAAACCTATGTCATTTACTAAATTGGCAAGACACATTCTTTTAGTTATTGATGGTACTACATACTCTACCAGTGAGGTCATAGTCACCATGAGCCCAATAATTTCACACATTACTTATGGTGTCAAAGATGGACTAAGTATCTAACCATCAAAAAATTTATCTAGATTTGGATCTCGATGATCATCATTCCTTGTAGTAATTGTAAGCTAATTTTTGTACCCTCAAAAATTGGCCAAGTATAATCTTTTTATCTATCTATCCCCTTCCCAAGGGATCCTTCCTCAAAATCTTTCTCTCATTTCATTTTTTTTCTAGCCTTTGTAGGAAGCCTTCTTTGTCTCTCCCTATCCTTTGAATTCATTTTACCTTTTATCTCAAATAAAAATTCCAAAATAATCCTTCCTCAAAGTCTTTCTCTCATTGCAAGTTTTTGTCTAACCTTTGCAGGAAGCCTTTCTTGTCTCTCACCAACCTTTAAATTCATTCAACCTTTTGTCTCAAATGAAAATTCACAAATAATCATTCCTCAAGTCTTTCCCAAAGTAACTCTTCAAAGCTTTTCTTCTCCCTTCCTTCTTTCAAAGTGCCCTTATAATTTTTTGAATGGAAACTTCTCTTCTTCTAAGTGCCCTTTAGAATTATTCAAAGAGACACTTCATTTCCCAAGTGCCCTTCAAAAAAGTTTGGAAGGGTTAGTTTCCTTCATGTTTTCCCTTCAAAATTGTTTCGAAGGCTTCTTTCTCTTTTCAAAATGCACTTTGGAAAAGTTCTAAAGGGACACTTCATCCTCCAAGTCCCCTTTAGACTTTTCTAAAGGGACATTTTTCTTCTAAGTACCCTTCAAACTTTTTTGAAGGGACTACTCCAAGCCAAGTTCCCTTTCAAAAAAATTTGAAGGGCCACATTCTCTCTCCAAGTGCCCTTCAAATTTTTTTTAAGGTCATTTTATTTAGCCAAATGCCCTTCAAAAAAATATGAAGGGTCACTTTCTAAAATCCAAGACAAGTAAAAAGCTCAAAGACTTGGAGCATGAAAAACCCAAAGTAAGGAGCCTTAGAAAACCTAAAGACTTAAATTAAAGACAAGTTTAATCAGGTTTCCATCAGTGCTTGTCTTTTAGGGGTTTTATGAGTAGAAGTAATTTGAGTTTATGAACCCAAATTACTCATGAATGGTGCAAACTAGGTTATCCAAAGGTGACAACTCAAACTTTATAATTCATGAGCAATAGTAACCCTAAAGTAGGAAAGTTGAAGCAATCAGAGAACCCAAATAGGTCTATAGATGCAAATCAGGTTTCCAAGGCTACTTAGCTTAACAAACTTAATTTAATGAACTAATACCACAATCATTTTCAACCAAATGAGAATCTACCACATGGCATGAGTTGGAGTAGAGTCATCTTGTCAAAGATAGATGGAATACAATCCATAGGCATCCATGCTAGTATATCAATGACTCAGAATCACCAATCCAAGTCATTCCTTGAGGATCAATCAAAAAAGAAAGACAAAGCCAAATAAAATAAAAAACAACTTCTCTCTATGCCATTGTGCATCACAACAAGCCAAGAAAAAGTAATTGGGAACCAAACCAAATATCCAATAGGTGGATCCATTAGTATAAACTATTTTTGCTATGACATCTCCACATAACTCTATTCTATTAATCAACCATTGAAAAAACATCTCCAAGAGGGCAAGCCAAGGGCATTCAGGAGGGTGACATGGATTAATCAAAATGCCCTAATGAACATCATTAGAAAATTATGTATAGCTAAAGATAAAGACTTCCAATATAAATTATTCCTCTTGATAGCACCAAATAACTCCTCTTCTCTCTTTACTCTTTTCTATAAATACAACCCTTGGGCTAGTGTAAAATCCATCCACAAAAGTATGGTGAAGCCCTGCTAAATTATTTTGTCATTTCTTGCATTTAAGCACTCAAGCATAGGTCTATTCATTTAAAGTTATTAAAAATTACCTGAGTTTTTAAGAGACACAAAGTGACAAAAAGTTATGGTTTCATCCTTGTATCCTTTGTCCTTCACATTTTGAGCAAGAGTTTTAGTATAATAGGTCATATAGAGTGCATCCAAATGTATGATATTTTGCATGTGTATAACCTTTTCTAAGATATACAATTTGTATTTCAGTTTATTTACCTTGTGTTATTTCATATGTCTCACCTCTACATTGAAACATTTATGTTAGAACTTTACATATATTGGTAATAAGCTTGCATTCTATTGTATCATGCAATCGTGTATGACATTCATGTGGATGACAATTTTAGTACATCACCATTTTTTAGATCATATTTCCCTTATACATTTCTAACCCTTTTCTCTTCATCAAGTTGGTTTAAACAATGGAATTTTTATAGACACACATATACGGAAATATCCCTTCAAACCTAGAGGTTAATTTCCACCTATAAGCACACCCAGATGTTTGGAAATGTCCCAACATTGCCTATATCTAGGAGAGGACTAAACACTCTCTTCTAGGGTGCAATATTTGGAGACAATAGTTATAGCATGCCCAATGGGATACCAGTTCCTAGTTATTTACATGTTAAGGTGAATGGTCTTAACAATCTTGAGTTTGTACTCTTAGTAAAGCATTTGGTGACTCTAAAAGGGTGAGAATCCTTGGTTGTATATCAATTTTTTCCACATTATACTTCATGGTCCTCACTAGGTCATCTAGGATTTCTAATCAAACCCTAGCTAAAACTCTTCCTAAAGAACAACACCTTGAACCACTCTTAGCCCTAAGAGATCCTTGGCAAGGAGGTTTTGGAGAAGAAAATGAAGAAGTTGAAGAATCTTAAGAAATAGGAGGTCAAGGGGAAAGAAGAGAAATGGGGGAAAGAAGATAAATAGATATACATCAACCTTTGTTATATTTTAACACCCAAAATCCCATCGACCTTCTTACATACAACCCTATTCCTCCCAATGCTACCAAGAGTCTTCCTAGTTTCAATGGTTAAGGTTATATTAAACCATCTGAGCATATTAAAGACATTTCAAAATTTTATAATCTCCATAAGTCACCCAAGCCAATATAGCCATTAGATTGCTAGTTATGTCCTTAAAAGGCAAGGCACTTGAATGATATAGAATTTTGGAAGGTGGATGCATCACAAGTTGGGATGGTTTTGGGGAATTATTAGTAACAAGATTTGAAAATAAAAGTGACCATACTTCATTGATTCATTAATTAAATATAATAAAAAGAGGTCCTAGTGAATCCATGGGGGATTTCAATGAAAGTTTTTAGAGGACATGGCATAGGATACCACCTATCATGAGACCCCCTCCAAGCTTTGTGTTCCTTACTTACCTCAAAGGTATTGGGACTAATGTAGATATTATGTTATAATCAATGGGAGGTTTCACTCTACCATGTGCATATGAGCTAGACATCGAAGCTAAAAATAGATTAATATAGGGTAAAAAGTTCCCTCTAAGAGTTTCCATGACTTTTCTATCCCACAATTTAGTTAAATCTCCAATCATATCATAATTTCATAATGCCAATGTGAAGCCAAGATTCATCCCAAATAAGATGTATAATGATGTAGACAAGGATGAAGAGATATAATCATTTCAAGCTCAGTTCTAGATGAATGCTCCACCTAATCATCAATATTATCCTCAATAAGAATATAAATCTCCACCCCAATACAATTACCAAGGGAGAGGACAAGGTCATCAAGGTTATAATAGGCAGCCCAATACTTATAATCCTAATTCCACTTAACCTGTAAAGGCTATTGTTCTAGTGAATGCTAACCTAGTTCAAGGAGAAGATCAATTAGACCAATAGGGATAACCTCAAGGTTAGTCCATACATGATGATGGAGAATCTAGCTAAGCTTTGGCAATGCAAGAGGAGGCCACTCCTTACATTATGTTAGAAGAAATAGGTCCCAACCAAAGGGATATGCATGGAGAAGGTAGCAACCAAAGTATTGGGATGGTGAATTTTCAAGATAAAGATGATTGTGTGTTAAATCAAAGCATTTTAGTTATATCCAACATAGGATATAAGAGGAGAGAATTTGGATAATATTAAAGAGTGGATTTAACTCTAAGTTATGCCTCTCTAAGGCCATAAAGCATGAATCCTAATGATGTACCTACAATAAGTCATTCTCCTTAGCAAAATCAGAGTGAAAGTAGGATTGTCAAACCTACATCACAATAGGTTTATAATCCTTATCTACCTTAAAATTTCCAATAAAATTTAATTATCCCTCTCTAAACATTATTTATTCTTTTAATAATGCTAAGAAAATCATATCTCTTTGGGAAGTCTTACATATGCCTAGTCAAAAAGTGCTATTATAGGAATAGCTTGAAAACATTCATGTAAACCCTCAATATTCAAATCACAATGGTGTATCCCTTACCAATTACCCATTACATGTCTTATAACCCTCCACCAAGTCTTAAAATCCTCCACCCTTCTATCTCGCCCTCATTATGGGAGATAAGATAGTCCATAATTGCATTATGGATAGTAGAGCAAGTACCACTATCATGCTTAAAGTGGTGGCTAAAACATTAGGGTTGAAATATGACCCACATATCAAGGGTGTATTGCAACTTGATAGGACTCCAACCAATAAAGTGGGATTGATCATAGGTTTTAAAGTCTTTCTACATGACTGCCCAAGTTTTCTAATTTTACAAGACGTTGTAGTGGTAGACCTTTTAGCCCATTTTGTTATCTACTTGTCAAGGGATTTTATAGATAAGATGGGAGGGTATCTTTATATTGACTATTATTTTCTATCTTTTAAAATAATTTATGGAGCTAAGGTAACTATAAGGACTTATCCCTTATCAAGGTTTTATATTGAACCATACATGGAAACAAATTTAGCTTAGAATTGTCTAATTAGTAAAGAAGAAGAAGAAATCATAACGGTGAAACATCTTCCCCTATTGAAGTTATTTCTGATATTTTTCTTGAAAAATATAACACTAAAACACATGGACTTGATCCATATAATTTTATTAAAGAGATTGATTTGGGAGTTTACTGCATGCGTGAGAAAGATGTTTCTATTCCTTTACTCACTAATGAAGATCATGAGCTTGAAAGAATTTGCTAAATGGTTTTTGATGGATCAAGAAGTAAAGTAGGTGTAGGGGCTAGTGTTATGTTAGTTTTTCAATAAAATAATTAATACTACTCCTAGTATATATTCCACTTCAACTACACTTGTAATGTAGCATAATATGAAGGTCTAGTCCATGGCCTCCAATGGGCAAAGAGTAAAGGAATCAAGAATATAAAAATCTTTAGAGATAGTGAGCTAGTCATCCACCAAGTAATAAGTCAAGCTACAGCCAAAAATCCCTTACTTAAATCATAAAATCATAGGGTATGTGACTTTTTTGAAGACTTTGATGCCTTCAACATACAACCTATACCAAGGGATTCCAGCAAGCATGCTAACAGATTGGCTATCATTGGTGTAAGGTTCAATACAGCTCCTAATGTGGGATAAGATAAATATCAATCCCATATCAAGATCATTATGAGACCCTCTATCCTAAATAATGAAGTGAAATGGTAGGTGTTTGAAAGTGATGAACACATTCTACACTTCTTTTAGAATGAGGTAGGTTTCTCCTCAAGAAACCAAAGAAGATTACATGATCAGTATAAGGAGAAAATAATTCATTTGAAGATAAAATAATACCTAAGGGTCTAATTACCTTAGAGATTTTTTTTAATGAAGATGACCAGAAGAATAAGGAAAGAGTGAGCATGTCAATAAAGGAGGAGAACTATGAAAGAGTCATGCTTTACAAGGACAAGCTCCTAAAGATTGGTAAGCTTTGTTCTTTATCTAAAAGGCAAGCCTTTTTTGAAATATGCAAAGACTTATATGATATATTTTATTAGAAATAAAAATATTTTAAAGGGTTTGATCCAAGTCTATCTCATCACACCATTGAGCTAGAACTCAGAGCTAAACCAATTAGGCAGAAGCAAAAGCCTATCAATCCTAAGATAAAAGAACTAATGAAGAAGGAGCTAACCAAGATGATTGAGTCTAGGATTATATTTCCTATCAAGCACTCAACTTTAGTATATAATATTGTACCTATCTACAAGAAGAATGGAGAAATCAGACTGTGTGTGGATTTTTTAGATCTTAATAGAGTGTCTCTTAAGGATCAACTTCCATTATCTTCCATGAAGCAGATTTTACAAGCTATTTTAGGTTCTCAATGCTTCTCACTTCTTGATGGTTATTTAGGATATAATTATATATTGGTAAATTAATAATATCAGTTCAAGATAGCCTTCACTATGAAATAGGGGACCTTTGCCTATAAAAAGATGCCTTTTGGTTTATTAAATGGTAGATCTAGATTTCAAAGGGCAATAGACATGGATTTTAAAGGTCTAATTAATAAGTTTATACTGGTGTATATTGATGATATAACCATTTTTTAAAAGGATGTTATTGATCACATGGAGCACATAAGGTAGGTTTTTGAGAAATGTAGGGAGTATAGAATATCCCTTAATCTGAAGAAGTGCATCTTTGTTATCCATGAAGGCAAGATTTTGGGTCATATCATTTAAAATGAAGGATTGAATATTGACCTCAAAAGGATTGAGGCTATCTAAGGCTTGTCCTTACCTCAACAAAAGAACATACTATAAACCTTCTTAAGGAAAATAAAATTTGTAAGGAGGTTTATTCCAGGCTTTGCAATTGTTGTAAAGCCTATCACAACCATCCTCAATAAGAACCAAGATTTTTCTTGGAAAAAGGAAGGTAGGGTCAATTTTGAGGAAATAAAGAGAGAAATTTTAGAATCTCCTACTCTCCTAAACTTTAATTTTTATAAGTATTTCATAATTTACACCTTTGCTAACCTTGACATGATATCAACTATGCTTGTGAAAAAGAATGACGAAGAGGTTGAGTAGCCAATTGCATTATTCAGCCAAAGGTTGGAGGATTATGAGGTCAAGTATTATTTTATTTAGAATTAGGATCTAATAATGATTAGAGGCATGAAGAAATTTAGGCACATGGTTTCCAACAATAAGATACATGTCATGGTTTCTCATCCTATCACCAAGGAATTTCTCCTAAGTAAGGAATTCAATGAGAAGATATCTAGGTGGATTACAAAGGTGATGGAGTATGACATGGAAATTAAAGTGATGAACCTAGTAAGAGGAATAGGATTCTGAAATCATCTAGCTTCATACCTTAAAGCATTCAAATGAGGAAGTCTTGGCCAACCAAGTTAAACCTCAACTAGCTAATCAAATGCAAGATCAAAGTTGGACACAAGACATCATAAATTTCTTCAAAATGGTGAGTGTCCCAATGGTTTAACAAAGTCTCAAAGGAGATACTTTATATTGTAGACTATTCCCTTTTTCCTTGTTTATAATGTTCTCTTTAGAAAGGACATAAATGGTGTGCTGTTGAGATGTGTTGACAATGACCAATTTGATATGCTATTGGAAAAGTTTCACAATGGTGTTGATGGAGGTCATTTATCTCCTAGAACTATAACTTAAAAGATAATGAGGGTTGGTACCTATTGGTCTAGTCTTTCTAAAGACTATTATCATTGGGCTAAGGTGTGTCATCAATGTGCCTTTTGTATAGGCAAACAGAAGCTTTCATCCCTTCCATTGAAACCTATCCAAGTGGACCAGCCTTTCATATAATGGGGTCTCAATTTAATTAACATGATCAACCCTCCATCAAGTGATGGACACAAATTGATATTTACTACTATGAACTGCTTCACAAGGTGGGCAGAGGTTGTTTCATTAAAGGAGGCAAGTGAAAATTCTATCTTGGAGTTCTATGACAACATTGTGATAAGGTTTAGATTTCCCCATGTCATCATTTTTGATAATTCACTTGATTTCATAAGTGTTAAAAATTTTGATTAGGTAGAAAGTAATAGAGTTTATTTGAGTACCTCATCCAATTATTACCCTCAAGGTAATGGATTGGCTGAGTATAGAAACAAAAACCTTATCAAAATAATCAAGAGAACATTGGAGAACAATCAAAGAGCCTAGCATAGTAAGTTGAAGATAGATTTATGAGAAAATATAATTAATCCTAAAAAATCAATTGGGAACTCTCCCTTTATACTTTTTATGGGAGAGAAGCCAGGTTGTCCATATCCCAAGAACTCCCTACCCTAGAACTTACAGAACAACTGGAATTACTTGAAAACACTCCAATAAAGTCAAGTTGATAGAACTAATTTAGTTTTAGAAGGCAAGGTATGATTCACACAAGGCTATGAAACACCATCAAGTGATCATGAAGAGATCCTTTGATATATAGAAAAGTGCAAGAGTGTTTAAAGAGGGTGACTTAGTTTTGAAGTGGGATGAAGATAGAGCAAAACTAGGCATGCATACAAAGTTTGACACTTTGTGGACTAGACCTTACATCATCAACAAGTACAATAAAAATAACTCCTTTAATCTATCCAAAATAAATAGAGAAGAGTTGCTTATCCCTATGAATGGGATACACTTGAAATCCTATTACTAACCCTTGCTTGTCTCCTTGTAAATACTAGTTTAGGTGTGTTTCCTTTGTTTCATTAGATGTGTGCTTCTTTTATTTTGTTGTCTATTGTTTTCCCTAAGTGCATTGTTACAAGAGTGTTTTCTTTCCTTTCTCTTGTTTGGTGATCATATTTGCCTTGTGTGTTTATTCACCTAGCTGTGTGTTCTTGGGTCAAAGCTTGTTTAATTCCCTTTGTAGCCTATATATGTGACTCCATGCCCAATGGAAGGATTAATATGATTGGTCTTAGTCATAGTAGGCATGCCTCCCCTATAAATCACTAAGACTATTATCCAATTTTTTCACCCTCAAAAATTGGCCAAGTACAATCTTTTTATCCATCCATCCCCTTCCCAAGGTATCCTTCCTCAAAGTCTTTCTCTTGTTTCAATTTTTTTCATCCTTTAAAATAATCCTTTATTATCACTCCCTAGCCTTTGAATTCATTCAATGTTTTGTCTCAGATAAAAAATCTAAAACAATATTTCCTCAAAGTCTTTCTCTCATTTCAAGTTTTTTTCCATCCTTTATAGGAAGCCTTCCTTGTCTCTCCCTAGCCTTTGAATTCATTTGGCCTTTTGTCTCAAACAAAAAGTCTGAAAGAATCCTTCCTCAAGTATTTCCCAAAACAACTCTTTGAAGCTTTTCTTCCCCCTTCCTTATTTTAAAGTGCCCTTCAAAATTTTCTAAAGGAACACTTCTCTTCTTCCAGGTGCCCTTCAAACTTATCTGAAGGGACACTTAATCTCCCAAGTGCCCTTTAGAAAAGTTTCAAAGGGTCACTTTCCTTCATGTTTTCCCTTTAGAATTATTTTGAAGGCTTCTTTCTCTTTCCAAAGTGCCCTTCATAATAGTTTTGAAGGGACACTTCATCCTCCAAGTGTCCTTCAGAATTTTTTGAAGTGACACTTTTCTTCTAAGTACCCTTTAGACTTTTTCAAAGGTACTAATCCAAGCCAAGTTCCATTCAAAAAAAATTTGAAGGGCCACTTTCTCTCTCCAAGTGCCCTTTAGAATTTTTCTAAAGGTCACTTTCTTTATCCAAGTGCCCTTAAAAAAAATCTAAAGGGTCACTTTCCAAAATCCAAGACAAGAAAAAAGTCCAAAGACTTGGATCATGAAAACCCCAAAGTAAGGAGCCTCAGAAATAGCTTGAAGACTTAAATAAAAAACAAGTGCAAATCAATTTTCCATCATTACATGTTTTCTAGGGGTTTTATGAGTAGAAATAATTTGGGTTTATGAACCTGAATTACTCATGGATGGTGTAAACTAGGTTCTCCAAAGGTGAAGACTCAATTTATAAGTCATGAGCAATGGCAACCCTAAAGTAGGTAATTTGAAGTAATCAGAGAACCCAAATGGTTCTATAAGTACAAATAGGGTTTTCAAGGTTGCTTAGCTTAACAAAATTATTTCAATGAGCTAGTACCACTATCATGTTCAAATAAATGAGAAGCTACCACATGGCATGAGATAGATTAGAGTCATCTTGTCAAAGATGGATGGAAGATGATCTATAGGCATCCATACCTAGCAGATCAACAACTTAGAATCACCAATCTGTGTCATTCCTTAAGGACCAATCAAAAAAGAGAGATAAAGCCAAATAGAATAAAAAAACTTCTCTCCATGCCATTATGCATCATGAAAAGCCAACAAGAAGTAGTTGGGTGCCAAAAGAACTCTCCAACAGGTGGATCCATTATCAACAACCATTTTTGGCACCATCTCCACATAGATTTATTATGTTAATAAACCATTGAAAAATCATCTCCAAGAGGGCAAGCCAAGGGCATTTAGGAGGTTGACATGGATCAATCAAAATGCCTTAATGAGAATCATTGGCAAAGTTAGTTATAGATGAAGATGGAGACTTCCAATAGAAATGATTCATCTTTCTAGCACTAAAGACCTCCTCTTCTCTCTCTTCTCTTCTCTATAAATATAGCCCTTGGGCTAGTGTAAAATCGATCCACAAAAGTATGGAGAAGCACTGTTGAATTATTTTTTCATTTCCTCCCTTTAAGTAACAAGAATAGGTTTGCTCATTTCAAGTCTTGAATAATTAATTGAGTGTGTAAGAGAAACAAAGTGACAAAAAGTGATGGTTTCATCCTTGTGTCCTTTATCCTTCATGTTTTGAGTAGGATTTTTAGTCTAATAGGTCATCTAGAGTGTGTCTAAATGTATGATATTTTGCATGTGTATATCCTTTTCTAAACTACACAAGTTGTATTTCATTTTATTTACCTTATGTGATTGCATACATCTCACCTCTACATTGAAATGTTTGTGTTAGAACTATTCATATCTTGGTAATAGGCATGTATTCTGCTATATCATGTAATTATGTATGACATTCATGTGGAGGATAATTTTGGTGCATCACCATTTTTTAGATCAAATTTCCCTTATGTATTTCTAATAATTTTACCTTCATCAAGCTAGTTTAAACAGTGGTCATTTTACAGACACAAATATAAGGAGATATCCCTTCAAACCTAGAGATTCATTTCCTCTTATAGGCACACCCAAATGCCTAGAAATGTCCCAACATTTCCCAAATTTGGGAGAGGACTAGACACTCTCTTCTAGGGTGAAAGATTTGGAGACAATAGTGACACTATAGATATGGTTTATATCTTCATCAACATGGATAGGATTTATGTAAGGAGACTCTTATGCTTGATCTAGTGGTATTACAACACATTGATTAGTGTTTTCAAAACTAATGTAGCACTTCTTGAATCTTAAGTTTTCATTATTATTATAACACCAATGTCTTCCCAGTAGAGCTAGGTAATCATCAGCTTTAGCTAGCTCTAAAACTTCAAAATATGCTTTGAATGGTACTACAAGTGTAGCAACCATTGCATTCTTGAGGACCCCAATAGGGTGTGTGTGAGTCTTATTTTCCATAAAACATGGGGTGATAGCTTTAATGCTGCAGTGGACATATTGTGTTAAGCATCCTTGGTGAGGACATTGAATCCTATGCTAGTATTTACTAATATGTCTTAGATTACCCATCCATTGATGGTAGCATTACCCAATATTTTTTTAATCTTCTGGGGGAGTAGAGGAATTAGGAGTGTCCTATCATCCATCATGACTTAAATAGTGATATTCACTTTGATTAGTGATGTGAAGGTGAACCTCATTTGGCATTTTGGATTGACTCTTAAGCCAAACACTAAGTTGTGAGACAATATCCTCATCTATCATATGCTTGCATAGTTCCTAAGTCATCCCTTACCAGATGCTAATGTTTAGTTTCCCTTTGCACAATAACACACTTCATTAAATCTTTGTATTTAAGGAACTGAATCTTTATATAAAGTTATTGTATGAGTGGAATCATATCTTGGAGGACATCCTTTTGATATTAAGCACTAGGATATTTTCTATCTTGTGGTTTTTCCCATTATACTTTCTTGATATGATTAGTTTTCAACTAGGTCTATCCCCCACTATGAGTAGCAATGTTTACTTGTTTAACTATAGGGATAGTTGGGCATATGTTCCAATATGGTTTATCAATTCAAATATATATAAACCATTTCATTTTTCTCCTTGGTGATATCTGCATATAAATCAAGACACTCTTCTAGTCAATGGTCCTTTTTATGAAAAGTGCATATTGGGTAATATATGCAATCCTATTTATAGTGGTCTAGAGAGCCATATTTGTAATAGGTTATATGTGGGAAATGACTACCTCTTCATTCTCACCCTCTTATTCATCCATATTATCCACCATTGTCTTGAGTATTTACTACTAAGGTTGAGTACATGTTAAACACTTGAGCTTCATAGATGTCACTAATCAAATGACAATTATTAGTGTCATGAGTATAGGCATCATAGAACTTTCAATATTCAAACACCTTAGTGTTTATAGCTCACTATTAAAGAGGATAGGAGAG
The DNA here is from genome assembly GCA_037957365.1 of Torreya grandis. NCBI lineage: Eukaryota > Viridiplantae > Streptophyta > Pinopsida > Cupressales > Taxaceae > Torreya > Torreya grandis. Next base: position 1,070,898 of record JARHVA010002118.1, read on the forward strand.
GACATCATGTCCCTCATGATATATTTCACATGTTTGTTTAAGTACCACATGGATGTTCTTGCATGGATAATTACTTTATGTATGCCCTTCAAATTTGCATTCTATACACAAAACACCACTATGTGATTCATGTACATTATTGGTCATCAACTTTTAAAGTTGTAATGACATTTATTTTATTTGGGCCTCCTTAAAAGGACTCATCCTAGTATCAATTCTTCTAACTACCTCACTAGAGAGAACAACTTTTAAAGCCTCACACAAACTAGTGAAGGTCCTTTGTGACATGGTTTGATGGAAAGGTAGTAAAAACCCACCCACAAACCATTGTGCATGTTGAGTAGCATTAATTTCAAATGAAAATTTAGACAAAAAAGTTTTAAACATTTCTTCATACTCATTCACACTTTTAGTGAGTCCTTTATTTATGTCCTTCAATGTTGTTATGCTCTGTTTCTCAGATTTAGGAATTTTAAACTCCTAAAGGAAGGTTATTTTTAGTTAATCATAGTTGACCACTACTTATTGAGGGTTAAACTTATGATACCATTTATGAGTGCACTCTAAAAAAATAGTTGCAAACTATGTGGCTTTGTGCTCAAAGGATGTAATGCCTCACACCCTCCAAATTAGTTCATATTTATGGATGTGCTCAACTAAATTCTCCATATCTTGATAATATTGTAAGTGCAATTTCATCTTATAATACAGAATAGTCAGTTAAGTTATTTGAATGGTAGGTTGATAGGAACCCCCAACCTCAACCCCTTGAGGAGGAAGTCCACTACCTCATGTACCACGTCCTAGTCCACATCTAACACCTTCAACAATAGTGTTAGTAATGTGAAGCATGGTATATGGTTGATTACTCAAATTGGGGGCTGTATTCTATCCTTGTAGGCTTGGTCCACTAGGCATCCCAAGTTGTGCCATATAATTTACTTGAAGAGGGAAAGAGAGTGTTTTGTCTAAATTAACACTAAAAGGCTCAGTTTTAGTATTCTTTATTGGTTCAGTTTTTAATTCCAAACTATCTATATCCCAATTTTATATGTGTACCTTATCTAATTTAAAAACATGAGTCTACACTATGGTGATGAAGCTTGGTTGGTTCAGACTTGGTTCTTTGGTTCCTATCATCCAACTTATTTCTCCTTCATAGGATAGAAGTGACATAGAATGTGTCTCGAAAGTGATTGGGTCCTCATGTGTTTTTAATTCCCTGTGTCTCCTAACAAAACTCCTTGAGTTATCCCAATCTCTTCTCACACCTCTAACACCAATAACCCTTTGCCAAGCATCATCATACATTTGTTTCTATAATGCACATTGGCTAGATACCATTTTAAACCCATAATATTCTACCAACTCATATTCTTTCCTTCCAAATGTGTGGCTCATGCACAAGAGGATTTATCTCTCCATTAGTATAGTTTCAAGTCCAAGATCAATAAATAACTTCTTAATTTATAAATGGAAAACCTTAATATAATGACCACATGGTTCTCAAAGGAATTAGAATTTGGCTTCTTTAGGGAATGAAAAAGAATTTATAGTGTACTATAGGATGCAGCTATAAAGAACTCCTCTCCATAAAAAAGTTGACTTCTCACATCCATGGGGCTCCAAGTCATGTGAAATCCCTTTGTCGTTCTAGCATCCAATACTACCTCCTTCCAATATTGATTTATCTTCCACTAGAATATACTATCAACCAAAAATCTAAATAAATTAGGACCTCTAAAAAGAAGGTTTCATATAATGGACTATAAATATTCTACTCTACCCACTACTATGTGGACATTCCTAGCTCAAGATAAGGAACTAAAAAGTTATCTTCAACACTAGTAACCCATTCTTCTATATTTTCCAACATAATATGCTCAAACATTTTTCCATGATTATGCTTCAAGTGATTCAACTCCCAACAATGGAACCAAAATGTTGGGTTATTTTTGATAATTCCATATTAATACTAAAGTCAAGCCTAATGAGCTAGAACATTGGCCCTTTCATTAAAGAGTTATGTCTTTCACACTCACCCAAATTGTGTAGCAAACTAATGGTTCCCATAGGTTTCATTCCATAGTTTTGATAACTTGTTCATAGTCTTGTTTACACTAATCAAATAGGGATTATATAAAAGCATAAATATACTAACTTGATCCTTTGATTCTTAAGTTTGATTAATATTACTATGAAAAATATTGTCACTTCCTATTATCATTAGTTATCTTAGAAAATAAAATGTGTTAGGGTATAACTTGTATATAGGACAATACTTATTTCACACCATCATTCAACAAAAAAAGAAGTTAATGAAAACCTACTATTCTCATATATTAAACTTAACCCATAGAAAGATATGTGTTTTTTCACAATAACATCCCAAAATTCATCCATCCACTCAATGATTTATAACAAGAATATTTACACTTTTTTTGCCCCGACCAAGTGTTTACAATCATTAATGACATGAAGAATTGGCCAAAAAACTCCTAATAGACTGAGATTCATGGTGATTAACAATCAATTCTTCATAAAGATCTATGCCTTTATGCTCCCTATATCTTCACTCTATGATACATCTTTGCTTCCATGCATTTCTTTCCTCATGGGCAGGTGTAAAACTTCCTATTAAAAAGGTTAGAGTGGCTTGTATGAACTATTATTCTAACTACTCCCACTTCCCATATGCTCCCCTAATCTTTTGTTATTATTCTAAGTCTTACATCCTCAAGTTTCTCATGACTCATTCCCCTTTGATTGGGTCCTCTCATTCTAGTTCCTTTACATCATTATCCTCTTACACCCCATAGGTCCCATGCTACAGTACTTCTGTGTGATTATCCTTTTTCACCATGCTATTTCCAAGCCAAAATTGTACAACACTTAATCAAAATTTTGGGTCCAACAAATTATTTGGGCTCACTAATTCACCCCACTCTTAGTGATTATACCTATAACACTAACATTATAACATAACTGAGACTAAATATTAGGTGGGACATGGTGAAAAAAATTCAAATTAAATCAAACTAAAATTAAAATAATGTCAAATCCTTTACCTTCCTTAAGAGATCCAAGTGATATGTTTGTGGCTTGCTCAGCTTGTTCTCAAAGAGTATTTATCAAAGGAGTTTGGATATCTCCTTCTCTCTTGGATTCATGGTTATCTTGTTTCTTGATGTTGCTTGATGGCTTGGCTTATGATTTTAGAATTATAACACTATTTATTCCAATATTGTCATAAAACTTGAATTATAACTTTACTCTATCCAATCTCTCCAAATGAAGAGGCAAATGCTTATATTTGTAGGTTTAAGAACTTACCCTAAGTCAAGGTGAGTTAAGGTGTAGTTTAAAAATGGAATGGATTCAAACCTAACCTAAGTGAGTTAATTAACCATATTAGAGTTAAAATGTGTCAAAACCTCATGATTTTCAATGAATAGACATGGGTGAGATATTTTTAAATATTTGTAAAGGCTTGACAACTCATAAAAGGTAATCATGAAAACCTAGGAAATTCTTGATTTTTGAATTTCCTTTTCTAGAATTACATTAATTTCACATGGATAATTAAAATAGGAATTTAATTAGTTTAGAATTTTAATTAATTATGTTCAAGATTTTAGCATTTTCATGTTTTGATTTAATTTCATGTCTGCACTTCCCAACTTAGTATGTCCATAGGCCAAATTGCATGTTGTGATGTTACAAGATGAATTAAGATGAATCCATGAGATTTTTTTGTTTTTTATGATAGGATACCCCAATTAGGGATGCCTTAATGAGATTATAAGCTTTGATGAATAATGTGCAAAAGAAAATTGGGATGTTTAGTGATTTTTAGGCTTAATTTACAATGGTTGGTAAGAATCAGTCTAAAGTCTGGTATGAAGCCATTGGTGGTCAATTTAAGGTGTCTATAGTTTTCCCCTATTTGGGAATATGTTAAAATATGTAATCACAATGACTTATTCTCAAATAATGTAAAAGTATTGTATGCCTAAAAGAATATGATGGTTCAAGAAAAATCGCTAAATAATGTTGGAGAAGCCTATAATGATTCCCCCTTGAGGGATTGGCTATCATATGTTTGATGGATGGTCCCTCCAAAAGAATAAAGAAGAAGAATGAAACTAAAAAATGGGTGAGGTTAATATAATCAACAAAATTCTTACACTCATTCATTAAAAAATTACTAATTTACCCAAAGGTGGTTATAATCAATAACAAAGGTTGGGATACTAATTTTCCCAAAGGTGGTTATAATTAGTGGCAATGGCATATGACCTAGTTAGTTTTGATGAATCAAAATAATTATTTTCCCATAGGTGATTATAATAATTAAGATGACCTAGAATAAAAAATGATTTTTGATTATGCCCCAATAGGGAAAATTAGAAATCATAACTCAAGGATATAAATTGGTGTATAGATTAAAGATGAATGGGCACAAACATAGATGAAAATAATCTAATGACTAAATAATCTAAAAATAACTAGGCATATGAGGATTCATAAAGTGATGAAAGAGATGAATAAAATAATATGAATTAATCAATGGAAATTATTCAATTGTACCTACCAATGTATGGATGTTCATCCTTATTAACAGTGATATAACTAGAATGGTCAATGGGTTGATTTGATCAAGATGGGGTGGGAGGATTTACCAAAGGTACCAAGGAGAAAATTCTATGGCTCCATTGCTTGTAAGACTTTTTGAGCTTATTTTTTCTATAACACATGATAGTATGCCTCATGATAGAACACCATGAGAACTTTTCTAAAATATGCTTAAGTACTAACTCCTGATCTAATAAATAATTTAAAATAATACACTAATGATAAAAACCATGATGACAATATTGATGAATGAATATGGATGGACTCAAGAATGATGTGCAAGGAATCACCCAATGAATGCATATAGATAGAGTCAATGCACAATATTGAAAGCAAACAAATAGGAAAACAAATAAACACACAAAAATCTTAAAAGATAAAAGTAAAAGAAAGCATCCTAACAATGGATTTGCCCTAGTAAGGTAGATTTAGGATGATTGATTAGGCTTGGAAAAGACAAATGTTTTTGTATTTTGAAATTTTATGAATGTTTTTTGAATTTTCTAAGTATCTCAACCTGATTGGGAACTTTGAGATACTAAATGGTCCAACTCACAAAATGGTGAGAGTGTTGGCTTAAATTGCTTGAAAAAAGATAAGATCATATGGAAAAGAAAGATTGATATGACCTTGACATGAATTTATTACAACCTACATGGTCCCATAATGGCCTCAATTTATAGTATTTCTATCCACACAAAAGGTAGGGAGAACAAACTATGTCACCATAAGTTCTAAAAATTAAGGGAAATGAAAATAGTCATGGCAAGGTTAATGCACCAATGCATGGTAAAAGGTGTTGTTCCTAATTTTTCCATAGGTAGTTATAATTAAGAAACAACAACATATGTTAGTGATACTAATTTTATCATAGGCAATTACAATTAGAAACACAAGGTGGACTACTGATTTGCCCATAAGTAGTTATAATCAATAACAACAGTCAAATGTAAATGAAAGATAACTTTATAGATCAACTATCACACTAATTTTATATAATATAATTTAAATATATAATTATAAAAAATATTAAAAATTGGATTAGAATCCCCTCATGAAAGGTGTAGGAATGAACCAAGATTAAAAAGGGGTAGGTAAGATGGCTAAAAATAAGATTTGGTCTAATAAGGATAGATTGGTAAAATGGTATAGGGCATGGTATTATTTAGTATGATGGTGGTATGAATATTGGATGAAATGGTAAGAGGGTTACTCCCAAGTGATAAGGTAAGTTAAATGTAAGGGTATGGAATAATGTCAAGGGAATGGAAAATGAAAATGTATGGTTTTATGTTTTTCGCCTGAGTATGGTAAATGATTTTATTGTTCTTGTTGATGTGGAGATACATGTCCTAATCAACAAATAATATAACTAGAATAATCAATCATGTAAATTGATATCCCACTCCTCTTATAAATAGCTACTCTATCAAGAACTAGATCTAGATTTGGATGAAAATGATGTTGGTAAAATCTTTGTTGGTCATTGATTTTGTTTTCTTCAAACTTTGAGACAAGGTATCTTTGTAGCCTCTACAAAGGAAAGTGTATCTAGGGATGGTAACTACGGATAAATTGTAGATGATAAGTTTGATTTTGAAATGTATAAGTGGATGATAATGATATGTATATTGGTTGGGAAACAAATGAATACTGAGTTTTTTAGGCACACATAATGTTGTTGATTCTAGATTTGACATAAATTTGGTTATGGTAGGGCTGAAGAATTATGAATATGCTCTTGATAATATCATTACATTTTTATATTATTTGGGCCTAAGTGTAGATACCATCTGATTATGCTATAGATTGGAATATATACTAATTTTATCATTGATAATGTCTTCATCAAGTAGTGAAGGAATATTGTACTAAGCTATAAGAGAGGTTTTCACCAATGAAGTTGTATTGATTATCCCATAGTGCCTCCAAAAATGTTTCACTATGGAAAGTTGAATTTTGACTTTTATTATCTTCTAGAACCTCTAAAAATGTTTCACTAAAATATTTTGATTTTGAAATTTGATTGTCCCCCTGTGCCTTCCAAAATTCTCTACTAGGAGATTAATCTTTTTGTACATGAATGTGGTCTTGACTCCCCTAATATTCTATAACTGCTATGTCACTATAGATGTAGTTTAATAAGGTGTGATTATGTCCATCCCAATTAACACTTGTGGGAGGTGGAATGACAATATAATGTCCATGTTGTTTGGTAGTAATGGCATGTGGAATGGTAATGGAATGGGGAGAGGCAACATAATCCTCACTGAAGATACTAGGAGAATTTATGTCAAAGCTAAAGTAATCATCCTCTAAAATCTTATAAGGATAAAAAATGTATTCAAACTGATCCATGAGGTATGCATAACCAATATTGTAAAAACCACAAATGTATTTTGATTTTGAAGTTGATTCTGACTTAAGGAACTCTAAATCTAATGTTGAGACTAATGTTGATATTGATTTTGATGCTAAATCTGAAGTTGATTCAAAGGTAAAACCTGACTCTAATTTTGATTCTTCATCTAGTATGGATGCTACTATAATGATGTTTTATTGAATGTTGGGTATTGGACAAGTAACTACCTATATTGGTATAATAGGCTCCATAGAGACTAGTTTGTCAAAGCGAGACTCCTCAATAATGAGAAAAAGGTCAAGAGACAACTCTTCAGAGACTGGCTTGTCAGAGGGAGGCTCTTTAAAATTAGGCATATGGTCAAGGTAATGATTCTCCCAAAGGATTTTATAATCATTAAGAAGTGACTCAACAAATAGTGGATTATTAGAGTGAGACCCTTGATAATACATACACCTAAAATTGACCACTAATAACCTCTAATCAAGATTTTGACCAATTTCTACCCAAAATGCACAATTTGGCCTAAAAACACTAAAGCACATTAAAAAATTTGAACATGATATATTAAAGTTATAATTTTGGCTAGGGTATCCCTAAATGGGGCAATACAATTTATGGGCTAGCTAACTTTGATCAGATCATTCTGAGTCAAAATGTCAATTTTGCACCTGGGTGATCTAGATTGCTTTTTCCTATCAAATATCTTATATGAGACACATGCCTTTGTTATTTTTTATTGGTAAAATCCTAAATGGGATCATGGATCTAATGCATTTGACATTTCCTTCCAATTCTAATCCAATCAAATTTTAGACCAATAATAATGCATTCTGATCAATTTGAGTAATTTGTGCACACAGTGCTTAAACAAGCTTAAGAGATAATTAACCCAAATTAGAGCCTAATTAAAAATTCCATGGAAACTTGTTAAATAATATGTTTTGTAAATGAATATTGAATATCTATATCATTAGGTGACCTCATTTCTTAGGAAGACATCCCTAGGCTATAAATGCCACAAATATCAGGATTCATGCCTCCGATGCCTCATCAAAGCCCTCCATGCCTCTTAATTTCTCCTCTATCCAAAATATTGATGAGCCTATTTATCAATTTTAATTACATAATTATATTAATCCTTAGCCACACATCTCAATCCTAAGATGGATGGTTCAGGTTAATTCTAGACATTTTCAAAAATCTATAAATAGGAGGCCTTATCACATCATTTATAAGCTATTTTGGTGCAACGTTATTATGCTCAAATATCTTCAAAAGTATTGATAATGTAAATTTATAATGCATAAATGATTCCAAAATCCATTGAAATTAGTGTTACCATGCCAAATTGATTCCAAGCCAAGGCAAGCCAAAGCCACAAGGTGCCAAGGAGAAGAGTAGATAGCCAAACCTCCTTTGATGAAGACTTCATGAGCACAAGCTAAGAAAGCCACTACAAAAAGAATTTCAGAGCATCCAAGGAAGGTAAAAGAGGGTTTATTTTGCATTTTAGTTGTGTGTTTTATTCATGTTTGTTAACTAAACTGTCCCTAGTGTCTAGGCCTAAAGATGTTATGCTAGTTAGTGTATTTCTTTCATTTTGTTTTCATTTTGAAACTAACACCATACTAACCATCCTATCTTAAGTCAAATTCATATATCACATATGGCATTCCTAGTGGGAAAAAACACATCCCACACATGAAGAAGATCATTTTTTAGCTTTAAAATCTTCATTTGGATCATTACAACTCTTGCAAATTAATTTTCTATCTTTATTTTGCCATTTTCCTTTGTCATAGGTTTACACAGTAACCAATGTCGGTTAGTAAAACTGACATTGGTTGGATAGCTATCATCAATCACTATTGGTATAATTGATTTTAGTTAGATAACCATCATCGGTTAGCCAGTGTAACTATCATCAATTATATAACTGACCTCAATCACTATGTTTTTCTTAAAACACAAACCAAAGAGCTCTTTTTTTAAAGTTAATTGTTTCAAAACTAAAAGATCTTCAAGGCTAAAGGACATGCTAACATTTTTTTATAGGACCAAGCTTGAAATTTGTTAAAAATATGTTTAGATCACCTTTTACATTCTTAAAAATTAATTACAAACCTTGTTTTAGTATTTAACAAAAACATTAGATGTTTATGGTGAATGTTTTTAAAGTTTTCAACTAAGACCAATGGGTCAAATGAACACCACCTCATTTTCTATTTGGGCTTAAAAATGAACTCACCTTTTCAATCTTTTCGTATTCACTTAGTTGTTTAATTGATATTTTTGTTTAGTAAAAAGAGGGATGTTGCATGTATGCTCTTCCATTTGTCCCCTTTAAGGAACCCTTGGAATCAAAAGTGCCATTCCTATTGTAAAAATCCTAGTCTAAGTCTTAGAAAGAAGGTCATCTAAAGTACTCCCCAAAAAATCATCAAAGTTTGGGTGACCTTGAAAATGACCCTAAAGTCTTTCTATTTCATGCTTTGTTTATTTTTATGCAAACTTGGCTTATGAGGGTGACATCATTACCTCCCATGAGTTATTTAGGTAAGTGTTGACCAGGGTTTCATCTCCCATAATTAACTTCACTTACTCCTTTAGAGTTTCACATAGGACGTATATGCATTTAGACATCACACTACACTAAGTGAATAGTAGGATGTAGTGGTTGAAAAAGGACTAGACCTTTTTATAACTAGCCAATGCCATGGTCACCCAATTTCCATGCTTTTATTTTACATTGTTTGATGTGAAATTCATTATGTAATTTATTCCCCTAGAGATTTCCAAAACTTGTTAGTTTAGTCAACCCCACATTCCCATACCCTTGTTAGGATTTGGATGATTATACTTTAGTGTATTTTGGTCATTTTTACTTGGTATGTTTTGAGACTAAAACTTGTTTGTTTATTCATAAGCCATGTCAGAACAATGTATTTGAGTTGAGGAGGGTAGTTTTATGTTGCCAAGATCATGTCAAACCATTTAATCCTTTGATTCTTTTGAAACATAACATTAATCAAATCATTTAAGCATGCTTATGCCACTAGGATACTCAATTTGTTTCAAGACTTGTTTCACCTTGTATCAAAAACTGTTTGTTTCAAACCATGTCATATATACCATTTGAACCTTTATCTTGTGCCATCATGCTATCCGATCTTGTCTAGATTATTTGGTCAAATCCTAGTTTTAAACATTAAGTTTTCAATTAACCTTGTAAATTTTGGATTCAAACAATAATTTATTTTTGTTTAGGCCTTAATTCATGGGGATGATACATAGATCTTTCTTTCTTTTTTGGGTTTCACAAGTTTGGCTAATCGATTAACCAAATTTAAAAACTATTGATGGTTTGTTTGTTTAATGCCTATCCTCATCATTATTTGTGCCTTTATTTAGGAAAACACAATCTCTTTTCAAAGAGTCTTTTGTTTTATTTATGCCAACTGATCATGTTTATGTTTGATTCCATGTGTTGGGTCTATGTCAAAGTTATTTCCAAACTTGTTAGATTTAATCAAATCACATAAGCCTTTGTTTTAAGTCTATCTTTTGATGTCATTTCACTAAAATTATTAGCATATGAATATTTGTTTAAGCCTAAATTTTGACTCCAAATTTGGATAAAAGACCTATCAACTCAACTTTTTCCTTTCCTATTTTAGAACTTGTTTGGAACACTTTGACCTAGACCTTTGACATGTCAGTTTTTATTCAGATGCTTGACCTTTTGTGCTTATGACATTTTATGTTAGACAATTGATGTTAGAATATTTTATGCCTAGTTTTAACATAAATCATTTTAGAGATACAACTCCACTTTCAGACCACATTGGAGATACAACTCCACCTTTTGACCAAGTTAGACTATGCTTGAACCATTTGTCCTTTGGACATAGTTTTTCAAAGTTTGTAGAACTCTAAACCTTTTTTGTTTTAGATATTTCATCACTTACATAGATATGTCTCCCTACACTTATGGTGGAGTCATGTACAATCCAATTTATGATATAATGACCACATAAAATCCCACTAGGAACCCCTATAGACAAATATTTTCTAAGGATTTTTTTAATTCTCCCTACAATACTCTATATGGGGAACATAGTCAAAATCCACATAATCCAAATTTAGGCTTTGATTGGTATGAAGAGGCTTATGAGGAGGAATTTAAAGACCCAACTATAGATAATGTTGTTTGGGATACAAATACATACCCTCATTGAAATAATTAGTACATGGAACACACTCAAAAACTAGCTTGTGAGCTAATTTATGACTAGGATGATATAGTTTATGAGGAGGACTTAGATGATTTAGCTTGTGTAAGTAATCAAGTTCCAAAACATCCTTTTTTATCTAATCATAGACTACCCGTAAACCTCCTTTATATTATATGAGCTATCAAGCTCTGTAATATCCAAGGAATACCATTACCATGCCTAGGCCTAGTCCTTCTACTTGTATGAGAAACCAAGCTCCACAACACCCCTTCATCATTTTAGGACCTAGTCCTTTGGCTTGTGCAATTAACTAGGCTCCATAACACCCTTTTATAATTCTAAGACCTAGTCCTTTGGCTTGTGTGGAAAATCAAGATCTATACTGCCTTATCATTACCATTTCAAGACTTTATCCTTTGGCTCTTGTGAGCAATCATGCTCCCCAATGCCCTACCATTATCCAACCATAAGTAATTCCTCCTCCATTACCAATCCCATCCAAACCTCAATCAATCCAATCCTTCAAAGACCAAGCTATGTTCAAAACTAGTATTTTCTAACCCATTGGAAACCAAGGCCAAGAGAACCAACCAATCCAAGATGTTTTTGTTGAACTAACCACTTGTGATAAGTTAGCTTGTGATGAATCACCTATTGATCCTATACTAGTTATCAAGTAATCTCACACTAAAGAGCTAGTCTTTGGTGAGTCACTTCTTAATTATTATAACTACATTTGGTAAAATCATTACTTCAACCATGTGCCTATTTTTCAAGAGCATCCTATTGTTAAGCTAGTCTCTAAGGAGTTTTCTCTTAACCTTTTTCCCATCCTAGAGGAGTCTTACTTTGACAAACTAGTCTTTATAGAGCCCATCATGCTGTTATAGGTTATTACTTATTAAATACCAAGCATTTAATAAGACATCATTGTAATAAAGTACCCATTATATGAATAATTAGAATTAGATTTAGATTTTATTCTTGAATTGACATCAGATTTAGTATCAAAATCAAAATCAACATCAATCTCAACATTAGATTCAGAGTTCTTTGAGTTAGAACCAAATTCAATAGAAGAATATGTTCATGGTTGTTACAATATTGGTTATGCATGCCTCATAGATCAATTTTAATACATTTTTGATCTTTATATGGTTTATAAGGATGATTACTTCAACTTCGACAAAATCTATCCTAGTATCATCTATGAGGATTTTATGGTCTCTCCCCACTCCACAAGCCATTACCATCAACAAAAATAGCCATATTATTGACATTCCATATCCCACAAGTATCGATTAGGATCAATAGAATCACACTTTATTGAATTGCATCCATGGTGACATAACAGTTGAAGAAGAGCAAGGAGGCCAAGACCACATTTATATAGCCTAAGAACACTCTCCTAGTGAAACCTTTTCAAAGGTGCTTGGGGACAATCAAAGTTAGAACTCAATATCTTCTAGTGAAACTTTTTTAGAAGTGATAGAAGATAATGAAATTCAAAAGTCCACATTCCTTAGTGAAACCTTCTCGAAGGTTCTACAAAACAATAAAGACAATTTCATTGGTGAAAACCTTTTTGAGGCACCAATAGCTGAGCACAAACTTTTTTCACTATTGAATGAAGAATAAATCAAAGATCAAATAAAAATAACTTCTTATCTATAGCCTAATTATATGGTAGATACTCTCAAGATAAAACAATAGAAAAATTTGGTGGTCTTATCAAGAGAACAAGTCTTCAGCCCCACCATAACCAAAGTTATGTTGAATCTGACATCAACAACATTATGTGTGACTGAACATCTTGATCTTCATTTATTTCCCAACCATTCCACATTCCATTATCATCTTCCATTCCATTTCATAATTAAACTTACCATCCATTATTTTTCCTTGTTTACCATCTATGGCCATGCTTTCCTTTGTAGAGGCTACAAAGATACCTTATCTCGATGCTTGAAGGAATCAGAATCAATGACCAAGGAAGATCACAAAATAATTCTTGATAACCAAATCTATAGATAGTTATTGATAGAGAAGTTATTCAAATAAGGTGTGGGCTAAAAATTAACATAATCAAGTATTCTATTTGTATCATTTATTGATTAGGACGTGCATCTCCCCATTAGCCGGAACAATAGAATCAAAAACCATACCCAAGCCAAAAATATGTACCATACCATTTCACAATTTCCATACCCATTTGACATTGTTCTATACCCTTTCATTTACTTTACCTTACCACTTTGGGGCAACCCTCTTATCCAATCTATCAAAAACCATCATTATCCTTAGCAAAACCATACCATCCTATCATTCCATTCCTATCTAGACCAAACCCTGTTTATGGTCATCCTACCCAATCTTATTTTGATCTTGGTTCATTTGGTTCTTCCCACACCTTTTTTGAGAGGATTATGATCATGTTTCAATAATAAATCCAATATCTATTTCAATGACAGTCTGTGAAAGTAGTGTGATAGTTGATCTAACAAGATATCTTTTAGCCTATCAAGTTTGTTTATGTGAGCTTGATTATAACCACCTATGGGTAAATCAATGTTTCATTGGTCTTGCTACTAATTATAACCATCTATGGGCAAATTAGTATCATTGACCTATGTTTTTGTATCCTAGTTATAGCTACCTATGGGAAAATTAGGGGAAACACTTATTTATCATACATTGCCACATCACCTTGCCATTACTATTTTCATTTGACTGGCCATTTTATAGATTTGAGAACGTGTTAGGACCTAGTTGGTTTTTCCTCACCTTTTATGTGGATGTAATTACTATCACTTGAGGTCATTTTAGGACTATGTGGGTTATGCTTAATTCATGTTGAGGTCACCTCAACCCCCTTTCCATATGCTCTCACCATTTTATGAGAAACCTAAGATAAATGCTCTCACCATTTTACGAGCAAGTATCTTTTCATTCTCTAATGAGTTAAGATACCTCAAAATTCAAAAAATATTCACAAAATTTCAAAAATACCAAAAATATTTATCCTATCTAAGCCTAGTTAGTTATCTTTGTTCCACCTTACTAGAGCATGGTCATTATTAGGATACTTCCTTTTTCTTTTGTTTTTAGGATTTTTGTTTGTTTGTTTATTTTAGGTTGTTTGTTTATTTTTCTATTTGTTTGTTTGTTTATTCACTTGCCTATTAATTTTCTTTCATCACTGTTGCCTCCACTCAATCTATATGCATTCATTGGATGATTCCTTGAGCACATTATTATTGAGTCTATCCATATTCATAAATCAACATTGTCATCATGGTTTTTATCATTGGTGTATTATTTTTGAGTGTTTATTAGATTAAAATTAAGTCCTTATGCATTTTTTAGCCAAGTCTTCATGGTGTTCTATCATGATGCCTACCATCACATGCTATAGCAAAAATGAACCTCACGAAGGTCTACAAATAAATCCTTTTACCCATCTTAATCAAATCATCCCATTGCCCATTATATTTGTATCATTGATAATAAGGATGTGCATCTCCTCACTAGAAGGTACAATTGATTCATTTATAATGATCAATATTATTCCTCTATCCATCTCTTTCATCACTTTGCATCCACTCATCTTTAATCTATATTCCAAGTTATATCCTTGAGTTATAATTGTTAATCATCCCTAATTAGGACATGATCATCTTTAGCCAATCTAGGTTTGCTTAATGATTATAACTGTCTATAAAAAAATCATTATTTTGACTTTTATACTTGATTATAACCACCTTTGGGCAAATCAACATCCTTTTTTAAATCAATGCATGCAAGCCTTTTCTTATTTGGATTAATCTCAACCATAGATTAATTCTATTTTTCTTCTTGTTTCTTTTCAAGGGACCAACCATCAATAAATATGACGACCACTCCCTCAAGGGTCATCATCATAGGCTTCCCAAAACTATTTGGAGCTTTGATATTCAACCATCATCTTCTTTTTGGTAGATAATCCATCTCTAATTATTTGAGAAGAAATTGATTTGATTATGGTTTGTAACATCTTCCCAAATAAGGGAAAATTGTAGACACCTAAAATTGGCCATAGATAACCTCCAATCAGGATTTTATCCAATCTTTACCCAAAATGCACAATTTAGCCTAAAAACATTGAAACACATTAAAATATTTGAACCTAATATAGTCAAGTGTTGATATTGGCTAAGGTATCCCTAAATGGGGTAATGTAATTTATGGGATAACTAGCTTTGATCAGATCATTCTGAGTCAAAATGTTAATTTTACACATGGGTGCTCTAGATTTCTCTTTCCTATCAAATATCTTACATGAGACACATGCCTTTGTTATTTTATATTGGTAACATCCTAAATGGGATAATAGATCCAATGTATTTGAAATTTCCTTCCATTCTAATTCAATCAAATTTTAGACCAATAACAAGGTATTCTGATCAATTTGAGTAATTTATGCACAAAGTGCTTAAACATTCTTAAGAGATAATTAACCCAAATTAGAGCCTAATCAAGAAATCCATAGAAACTTGTTGATTAATTTATTTTGGAAATGAATTTGAATATCAACATCATCAAGTGACCTCGTTTCTTGGGAAGACATCCCTAGGCCATAAATGCCACAAATATCAAGATTCATGCCTCCCATGCCTCATCAAATCCCTCCATGCCTCTTAATTGCTCCTCTATCCAAAATATTGATGATCCTATTTATCAATTTTAATTACATAATTAGATTAATCCTTAGCCACACATCTCAATCTTGAGATAGATGGTTTAGGTTGATTTTAGACATTTTCAAAAATCTATAAATAAGAGGCCTTACCACATCATTTCTAAGCTATTTTGGTGCAAATTTATTATGCTCAAATATATTTAAAAGTCTTGATAATGCAAAGTTATAATTCACAAATGATTCCAAAATCTATTGCAATTAATGTTACCATGCCAATTGATTCCAAGCCAAGCCAAGCCAAAACCACAAGGTGCCAAGGAGAAGAGGAGATATCCAAACCTCTTTTGATGAAGACTTCATGAGCACAAGCCAAGCAAGACACTACAACAAGCATTTTATTTTTCATTTTAGTTGTGTGTTTTATTCATGTTTGTTAACTAATCTCTCCCTAATTTATAGGCCTAGAGATGTTATGCTAGTTAGTGTGTTTATTTCATTTTTTTTTCATTTTGAAACTAACACCATACTAACCATCCTCTCTTGTGTCAAATTCCTAGATCATAGATAGTAGGTATAGTATCAAAAGTTGATTCATCATAGGTTGAATTATCAAAAATGGTTGTTTCAACAAAAACATCTCAAATTGGTTAGTTCCCTTGGCCTTGGTTTATGGGTAGATGTAAAATACTAGTTTTGAATATGTCTTGTTCTTTAAATGATTGGATCAGTTGGAGAGGTAGTGATTGGCTCAATTAGATTTGGATAATTGGTAGGTATTTTCTAAAGTGGAGAATGGTTAAAAATGGATGAATAATGATAGTTGGTTAGATATTAATAGATCATCATGGAGCTTGACTGCTTGCACAAGCTAAAGGATTAGGTCTTGGCATGGTAATGGTAAGGCATCATGGAACTTGGTTGCTTGAATAAGACAAAGGATGAGGTCTTGGAATATATGTGGTAGTTCATTTTGGATCTTGATTTCTCACACAAGACAAATGATGAGGTCCTAAAATCATAATGGTAGGGCATCATGGAGATTTACTGCGTGCACAAGCCAAAGGATGAGGTCCTACAATGGATATGGTAGCGTGTTAGAAAGCCTATTTTCTCACACAAACCAAAGTATGAGGTCTTAGAATGGTAATGGTATGGATTTTTGGAGCTTGATTGCTCACATAAGATAAAGGAATGAGGTCTTAGAATGGAAATGGTAAGGAGTTGTGGAGCTTTATTGCTCAAAAAAACTAAAGGGTGAGGTCCTAGCTTAGTAGCTCATGTAGTCAAAATGAGGGTTATCAATATATTTGGAGTAATGGATGGTATTTATAGGGTGAGAATCATATATCAACCTATAAAAATAAGGGATCATTGAAGCCAATTCTTGGATTTGTTCCCTAGATTAAGGATTGTAAGGAGGATATGAATTTTTCTCACAAACCACTTCTTCACCATAGGCGTTTTGAGTGAAGATAATTTATGTGATTATTCTATCATAAATTAGATTGTACGTAACTCCAAATTAACTATAGTTAGACATATCCACATCAATAATAAAATCTCTATAAAAAAGGTCTAGAGTTTTACAAACTCTTAAAAACATTATCCAAAGGATAAAAGGTTCAAAATTGGTCTAACTTGGTCTAGGGGAGTTGTATCTCCAAAATGTTCTATGTTAAAATTTTGGTATAAAAAAATCTAACATCATATGTCTAATTTTAAATGTCTCACACACAAAATTTTAAGTGGTTAAAAAAAATTGCATGCCAAACTCTAGGTTTAAAATTTTCCAAATATGTCTAATATAGGAAATAAAGGTTTCTAGATCTTTTGGCCAAACACAAAGTCAAAATATAGGCTCAAATAAGGCAAGTGATAACACTTTCATCCAAACATGACATAAAAATATGGACTTTAAACAAAGGTGAGATTTTAATATAATAAAATTGGAACACTTTAGCATAGACTAGGAATACAGAATTCAAACATGAACTTGGTTAGTTGGCATAAGGCATAAATAAAAATGCACATGAAGAAATAGGTTATTTTTCTCAAATATAAGGCAAAAATAATAATGAAAACTAGTCTCTTAAATAAATAGGCTTGTTTAAAATTGAATGACATAACAACACTAGGTAAAGATCCAAGCAATAGTTTTCAAAGTTATATAAAAAATTAACCTAAGTTGTACAACCCAAAAGAGAAATATTGGTGTCTAAGCCCCATTTAAGCAATCCATAAACATAAATCAATCAATTTTTGAATTTGAACATGGAAATATTAATTAAAAACTCAACTTAGGAAATTAGGCATCTTTAAATAAATAACAAGCTAGGCAAAATGGGATGGCATAATGGCACAAGACAAATATTTCAAAATGACATACATGGAATTGGTTCTAAAAAATGGAATTTATCACAATGAAAACAAGTCTATGAAATAAATTGAGTAGTGTAACAAAATTATCACACTTTAAATATGCTACAAATAGTTGTTTCAAGAATCAAAAGGCACAAAAGCTTGAAATGATTTGGGCAATGTAACATTACCCATTTCAATAAAGTGACACACACAAATAAGTTTGGAAAAAGTTTTAAGGCAAAGGTGTGTGAAAAAGTGGCCAGCATGATGCCTTCTCAAACAAAGGAGTGGTATATAAACAAAACCTAGTATGATGTGGTATAAATAAACAAATGGTTTTAGACTCAAAAGACCAAGCAATAAAAGGATTAAACTACATCACATCTAAATGTAACATCCTAGATCCTATAACTAAAAAGTTTGGTCAAATGGGGTTGACTAAAACTATTATTTTCAAATGTCTAGATTGGTCCTAAGTGTGGCTAATGCTAGATATGCCTCACATCAATTGAGTTTATATAGGTTAACTTACTATACAAGGGTCTATTTCTTTGCATAGTGATTCCATCTATGTAGTGCTTAGTGGAATCCCATAGTTAACTAGACCTAACTTGGGTTTTGGTCAAGAAAGGAGAGGTTATTTTATCAATCCCCTAGCTCTCACAATATGCATACCTTGATTTATATACACCACCATGAAGTGGGTTAAAACACTATCAGGAGATGATACCTCGAGTCAATGCTTCCCTAAATAAGTCATGAAGAATCTATGAACTCCCCTTGACAAGCCAAATTTCATGAAAAAAATGACAACGTGGAAAGACTTTAGGGTTTTTTTTAGATCAGACAAACCATATGGGTTTTGGGGAGAACCTAGAAAACATTATTTCCATGCCTTGGACTAGACACAAATTGAAATTGAAAAGGCACTTAATGTCACCCGAGTTCCGTATAGGGGATGGGGGAAAGCATACACACACTCTTCATTTATCACAAAAAAAAACACACAATTAAAAAATGCTTTCAAGAAATTTCAATCTAGGTGAAGTGTTGATTTTAGGCACCAAATTGAGATTTTTGATAAATTTCTTGGGCCCCTTGGCTTATTTGGAAAAATTGTAAGAATTTTGATGAAATAACTTAATCAAAAACACCTATGTTCATTTTAATCACTAAAATTAAAATGTTCCAGACTTAACAAATTCATTTTAGGCAACAAAATGAAGTGTTCAATACTTAGCCTCCTTTTAAGCACTAAAATCAAATTTTTAATATTTAACAATTCTAGGTTACTTTTAAGACTAAAATAAAATGTTCAAGACTTATCAATTCTTTTTAGCACCAAAATAAAGTGTTCAATAGTTAGATAACTAAATTTTAAACACCCAAAATGAAATGTTCATGAGTCTAAACTTGAAAATTAATGATTTATTCATGCCTTGGACCTACAAGGGTTAGAGAGTTTCCTCCTAATTTTAAACACTTTAAATGATGAGAAAACAAGTTTTGAAAACATATCTCTCAAGTTATATATTTTAAAAACATAGAGATTGATTGATCATCTATGACTATTGTCGATTATCAAGTAACTGATGCCAATTGGTAATAACTAATATTGAGTGATAAGGACCGAGATTGATTGCCTGTGAAACTAAAGGCAAAACAAACATGATTCAAAAACACTAGTTAGCTCAAAGTTAGCATGAAAACTCAACAAAACCTATAATAGGATGATTAGAATAAGAAAACATAGTTCAATAAAATAGGAAACATCAATTATAAGTGCTAAAAAGATTCAAAATCAATGTTTTTAAAGACATATTTCCCCTACACCCTAACTAATGATAGTCACCCAAAACCAAACTCGGTTAGGCATAACCAATGATAGTTATGTCTGACTGATGTCGATCTATATGTAGATTTGAGTTAGCATAAAAATAAAAAATATGGTAAAAATAAAGCTAAAACTTCAATTTTGAAGATATTCAAGCATTCATTTAAAGATTTTTGAGTTGCATTTTACTCTCCTTAGTACATGGGGTGCTTAGAGTCCCACCAAGCATGCCATTTTTTATCATAAGAATTTTATAATAAAGAGGAGGTTATAACAAGTGTTAGTTTCAAAAAAAAATGAAATCAACACACTAACATGCTAAAATATCTAAGCCAGATCTTAGGTGGAGCATGGTGAACAAAATACATATGAAATAACAACTAAAATTCAAATAATGTCAAATCCCTTACCTTTTTTAAGAGATTAAAGTGATTTGTTTATGGATTTATCAGTTTGTACTCAAAGAATCTTTGGAAATGGAGCTTGGATATCTCCTTCTCTCCTTGGCACCATGGTTGGCTTGTGGCTTGATTTTTCTTGATGGCTTGTCTTACGATTTTTCCATTATAACACTATTACTTCCAATCTTGTTATAAAATATGCATTATAACTTTACTCTATCCAAGCTCTCCAAATGAAGAGGTAAATGCTTGTATTTATAGGTTTAGGAACTAACCCCAACTCAAGGTGAGTTAAGGTGTAGTTTAAACATGGAATGGGTTCAAACCTAACCTAAGTGAGTTAATTAACCCTAATAGAGTTAAAAGGTGTAAAAACCTCATGATGTGAAATGAATAGGCATGGGTGAGATATTTTTAGATATTTGTAAAGGATTGACAACTCATAAAAGGTAATCATGAAAACCTAGGATATTCTTGATTTTTGAATTTCTTTTTTTAGAATTTCATCAATTACTCATGGATAATTAAACTAGTAATTTAATTAGGTTTAACATTTTTAATTAATTATTTTTTTTATTTTAGTATTTTCAAAAAAAAAAAATCATGTGTGCATTTTCCCCACTAAATAGGTCCATAGGCCAAATTGCATGTTGTGATGCCACCAGATGAATAGAGATGAATCCGTGAGAGGTTTTTATTGTTTACATTAGGATACCCCAATTATGAATGCCTCAATGAGATTTTGAGCTTTGATTAATGATGAACAAGTAAATTTAGGATGTTTAATGACTCATAAGCTTAATTTGAAATGGTTGGTAAGAATCAATCTAAAGTCCTATGTGAAGCCAATGGTGGACAATTTTAGGTATCTACATATTGGATGGTGATGAGTAGGATAAAGTGTGATCATATCTTTATCTAATAATGTAATATATATATCATGAGGAGTAACTTTATCTAAAAACTATATAACCCCTATGTGTGTGGTCATGTGTTCTACTCATTATAGGAGACAATCTGAGAAGTGGCACTTTGCCCTTGATGAGTATCTTTATTGTTTTTTTTATATTCCACTTTTTTCTTAATTCAAATTCAATTAATTTATTATACCATATTATATGACTATGGCTCTAGGAAACCTACATCCAAATCTACCTCTAAATGTATAATAACTAGTCCTAACTTTGTCTATAGTGTTATAACTATGTTGCATAGATGCAAATATGATTTGGATGTTTTATATATTAATTTATCCTTAAGATTAAAAATGAGGCTCCTATCAAATATGTATTACACCTCTAAGTCTACTAGTTTTTAAATCAAGTAATGCATATATGACTTGAATCTTATAATGTACTCAGTTATTGGTTCTATCTCACCTTGATGTGGTGAAGGTAACCTCTCACATGTGACTTAAGGTCCCTTATTTTATATGTAGTGCATGATAAATACTACTTATAACTCATCAATATGTATGTAGTGACCCACTAAGGAGTGCATGATGAAACTAATTTAGTGCCTCCCCTTCTAGGGACTTTGGAAATAATTTTAGTAGAGTCAACTTGTTGGTGGCATGTGCCGTGACTTTACAATAAGTCTAAAGGTACAAATATGGGTCTCCATTACCATAAAATTTAGGTAAAACTCATATCTAAAATTTGGGTGGTGACTTTATATTGAAGATACTATGCAAGAATAGGATTTCCATGGATAGCATTGGAATTAGTCTAAGAGTAGTATGCTTTACTCTCGAATGTGAGATGGTATACTTATTTTTGTAAATCACCCATGTCATGCATCAAGGATATTACCTCTTATAAAGGTATATTGTCATCATCAAGGGGTTAATTTAACTCTTGAATTATTTTATTTATCTTAGCCATTGGAATATTGCATTGGGAACCTTTTTTAGGGAAGATTGGTTTTCTCTCTATAAATTTTTTGAGGGGTGATAGTTTGGAAATGGTTATAGGAAAATGAGATATCACCATTGTGTAGGTTAGGTTGAGAAATAGGTTCTATTGTAGTAATTTGGGTTGAGGGAGATTCATTGATATCTATTATTCTATTAACTTTCAAATAGGTATCACATTCTAATGGACTAGAAGGTAATTTATTATCATGTGAATGTAAGTTATGTAAACGATGAACATAAGAATAAGTGCATGGTTTTTTTAGAATTTGACCTAGAATTAGTTAGAACATGATAAATAGGTGAAGGGGATAACTAGAAGGTGTAGACTCAATGTATTCTTCACCATAATCATAGTAATCATCATTATTCCAAGGTTCATTAAAACTAGAGTTTAATCCACTTGAGAAGTAAGAGTAGAAGAAGTATCATTCGTATGTTCACTGAGTTTGTGTGTGTGTGTGTGTGTGTGTGTGTGTGTGTGTGTGTGTGTGTGTGTGTGTGTGTGTGTGTGTGTGTGTGTGTGTGTGTGTGTGTGTGTGTGTGTGTGTGTGTGTGTGTGTGTGTGTGTGTGTGTGTGAGAGAGAGAGAGAGAGAGAGAGAGAGAGAGAGAGAGAGAGAGTAGGATAAGATGTTAAATATTTACTACTATGAAATATATCATCATGTGTTAGTCTATTTCAATGAATTTCTACACTAGTTATGTGTGGAGTTAATGAATGATTATTAATTTCAATCTTAGATTCAAGTGTAGAATAAGTAGCAATCATGTTTTCATTTGGCATATTATGACATGTAGGAGAAAATTTAGAAATATTTGCATTATCAATATGTTGCAAAGAATCATTGCATTGATCTTGGAATGTAAAATATGGTGATAAAATAATTTCATATACTTTAGTTTGTGTATTTAAAAAAGGTGTAATATCATTGGTACATGTTTTTTCAAATTTAACTGAGAAGGGTAAGCAATATGTATTTCTCTTTTATATATTACTTGAATCATGCAAAATTTGATTTTTTGTATTACACTTATATTAATTTAATTTGAATAAGGAGGTAGAAAAAGTATTTGAAAGATAAGATCACATTGAAACAAAACACTACCAATAAGAGGTTCTTTTTGCTTTATATTTTTAGTTTGATTTTGAGGTGTAAGAGAAGAGGGAGGGGAAAGGGAAGAAGATTCATCTAGTATATCCTCACTAAAATTTTTATCATCATGATCATAGTAATCCACATATCCATATTTACAACAAAAATCATCATCATAATTATAAATGAAATCATTATCATTTTATAATATGCAATCTTGAAAATTTGTCCATTTATTATTATAATTATTAGAAAAAACGATAAACTCATCAATTAGATGAGGGCTAAGAGGTTTTTTGGATGTTATTTTAAAATTACCAAAGAAGATAATGTAAATAATGAATAACAAACAAACAGTAGGTATAATATAAGATAGCATAGGTATATTTACAACTATGGGAAATATTTAAACCAGTGTGTAGAATAAATAAGGATTGTATTTGAAACCTAATTGTTAGTGTATGTATGTATAAGGACCTAGTATGTGGATCTTGGGTTTGATGAGAGTTATTTTACAAAAAAATAAATTATATTAAATTAATGAAACATTAGTATAGAATTGATTTTAATGAGATAGGGTGTGCCAAAAATCAAGAAAAAATATAAGTTTGTAACCCTAATTTAGTAAACAAAATTTGAAGGTAAACCCTTGGGAAAATGAGGGTTTTAAGAAATATTCAAATTAAGACAAGTTCACCAAAAAATTTAATCATTTAGGACTTAGAGCATGTAAATACTATGTTTTTAATTGGTTGAATATAGTAATAACTTGGAATTAGAATAGGAAATAATTTATTTATCAAGCCTTTCCCAAAATACAAAAGATATAAAGAAAGTGTACTTTCTAGAGAAAAATAGTTGTTTATGTTACTCAAGAGGCTGAAACAAGATTGAGAATCAGTCAGACATCTTTCATTCCATAATTTTAGATAAAATTAAGCTTTAGACAGTAGCACCCTTGTCAAGATAGTAGTGCCATGTGGTTATAGTTTCTAATTATGGTTCTAGTGTCCTTAGAGGTGCTATTTAAAACTTTCAAGGAAGTTACAAGAGAGTTTGGGGGACATATAGGTGATTACGTGTCTTCTAAAAGCTTTCCTATGTAATGTTGTTTTCTTGAATATATTTTGAAACACTAATGAATACCTACACACATGAAATAAAAATTAGATCAAACGTAAAAAAGAGGTAAAAAATGGGTTGTGGGATGTTACGATCATCTGGAGGAGAACACTTATTAGCATAGCCACTTCTTACATTAATACCAATGATAGGGGCCTTAGATTTCATATATTTTTATCTTAGGGAAGGTGCATATTTAATGTACATATTATAGTATAATGACTTTCACTTAAGCCCTTCTTTAATCAAGCATGCAAGTCTAGATGTGATTGCTGAGTAATATGTAGAGTATTGAGTTGTACTATTGACTAATTTTATGTAATTATGTACCAAAATATTAAGTGTGACATTTAAAATACCTTGGGAGGATCTTAATATAGAAATAAATTTTATTTATAGGTAATACATTACTTTTTGGATAACAAGATGCAAAAGAGGGATAAAACATAAGAGAAGGATCAAGGTAGGGTTATGACCCAAAACATAGAATAAAATGACCACTAGACACTAGCACCACATGGAACTACTATCCACATAAGGGTTATAGTTTCTTGAATCCTTAAAACAAAGTTAATATTAGGTAGGACAGGTTAGGGGTCCATGTGATTGGGAGGTGACTCAAGACTACTAACGGTGCAAAAAATAGGGAAAATAAGACACAAAAAAGATCAAAAGACCCAAAATGACCACACAAACAAGGTATGTATTCATCACTAAGACATTCATGTGATAGAGAAACAAAATACATGGTACTTATGGTTGTTTTACCAAATTAGGGTGTATACAAATTTGTAATGTTAGTCAGGCCTCGAACATTGACTAGGTCATTGGGGCTCTCAAGGCTCATATTATTTTTTTATCTAGGGAAAAATACTTTTGTGTGTCTTTGTGGGGCTTACTAGGTTATCTATTATTATTCAATCTTTTAATCATGACTAGGTCTAGGTGGGTAGTCAAGGGGAGCACATAATGTTAGTCAGAGATTTTTCTCTACATAGTTTTTAAGCTCATTAAGTGTGCACTAATAGTGATATGTAGGGTTTTAAACCCTGATCATAATGTCAAGACTCCAAAATTAAATCCCATAGTTATAATCATGGTTCCATACCCTAGTTAGGTCTTGGGCCCCTAAAAGACTTAAATTTTGAAAAGGCTAACAAGGAACTGATAAGGTATTGAAGATTTTATAGTGGTCTCTTCAGTTCCATTTAGGATTTACAAGTTTGATTAGAACTAGAGGTTATAATTTTTAATTGGTGACTTTTTTTAACTTACTTTTCATGCTCTAAAATCCTAATTATGTCCATTGGGCCTATTTTTTACTCCCTAGTGGTTTTTTCATGACAAATTTTGACTTGCTTATCAGTTTTTCAAACCTTTTACACTTCCAAAAATTTGAATCCATCTGAAACAAAATAGTAACTTAAATTTTCCCCAATTTTACCTAGTTGAAAACTTCTTCATGGTTTTTATGCTAGTTTACTATTCATTCTTTTCAAATCATGTCTTAACTTCATTATTTATCTTATGGAAGCATATGAATAGTGAAAGTGGCAAGTTTAGAGGGATACAAAGGATAAAGAGGTATGTGAAGAATTAAGGAAGGTTTTTGGAGTATTTTTGAGGTAAAATATTCCCTTGAAAAGTTTCATATCTATATATCAGCTCATTTTGATGGTAAAAGGGTTGTTTTCTCTCCTTACACAAGAGATTGGGCCAATCACTCTTTCATTTTATGCATTTTAATTTTATTTTTTGTCTTTAGACTCCTCCATTGTCATTACTCTAGAATTTTTTTTGAAGGAATTATTATAATGAGCCTCCATTTAATTATCAAAATTATGAATACTAATTAATAGAGACCTCAATCATTTTCTTGCAACTTTCACATCTATATGGTGGTTTTGGTTGGTGTTTCCTTATTTATTCTCCTTAGAACCTAGCATTAGCCCTATTTTTAATTGTGCATATGCTATTTGGATTAGATATTGGTATATGGACTTTATCTTATTTTGAAATTAAATTTATCATCATTATTATAGGCTTTTCTTCTTCATTTTCCCTTATTTTTTAATTTTTAATCAATCTATTAGATTAGAGTTTGTATTAATGTAGTCTACTTAAACATCTATCCTGATTATTATTAAGTTATCCATTATTATTGATGCATTAATGAATGATAAAAATTAAATGAAATTAACACACTAAAATCAATCATAAATTAAAATTTAAATGAAACCCTAAACATTAATTTCACCTCATGGGCAACACCCAAATGAATGCTTATTTATCTACCTTCAACACTTGAATTGAAATATTCTTAATGAAATATTAAATCTACATTTCCCATCTAACTATTTAAGCATGTAAACTGATTAAAACTAAGTTTTAAGCATTCACTCTAGTATTCCCCTTGAAATGGAATGGTTATAAAAAGCCATTGAGTTAATATTGGTGCACTTAAACCAACTAGAAAGAAACCTTGTGGAGATGTTACAAATATCCATTCAAGAGAGGCATGTGGAAAAACTTACCTAAGTTTTAGCAATAAGAAAAACACACATCAAAAATTTAGTGATTGTAAGATAATTAGTGTGTGTGTGTGTGTGTGTACACTCCATCTCATACCTATTAACATCAGAAGAAGAAGAACTAATATTAGGTATTATAGAATGATAAGGAACTATATGAGTAAAACTAAGATAATTATATAAATAACAATGATATCTAAGTATCTATACATTTTTAGCTTAAGAAAATTTGGCTAAAAAGGGATCATCAAAATAGTATCCATCATCATAATCAAGAGTGTGAAGATCAATAGTGCATGCATCGATGATTTTATCATTCCGAGAGGCATGATGAATGGAGTGTTTAGCTTTTGTTAGGGTTATCATAATTTCATATAATGGTTTTTTATGAGATTGAGGTCATAAATAAGGATTTAATTGGAAAATTATGTGAGGAGAAATATTAGAGGTTTTTATTTTCAAAATGATCTCACTAAGTTCATCATCATCTAAATCTAACATATTAGGTGGTATGTTGCCTATTAATTCAGGGTGACCATTATAACCTCTAGTAGATTTGATGGGAAAATTAAAGCATCGCTATTTAATAAATGGTATGCTACGTAAGGGTTAAAGAGTGGGTATTTTAAAAATGCCTTGTTCTTAAAATTATTAAAAAATTTAAGGATTGGTATATCCTTGAATCTTGTATAGAGCACTATTATATGGAAACTTAACACATTGGTAGGTTGAATAGGATATATCTCTCACGTAATGTGTCTAAGCTCTGCTAATTAAAATGTTATAAGAAAGTGGAAAATTAAATATCATGACTTTGATATGCATCATGATAGGGGGAATTGTGATAGGAAGTGAAACACACCCTAAAGGAGGAATATGTCTTCTATCATATCCTTGACATGTACTTTGAGTATAGTTGAGATTACATTTGAAATATCTACATGTTTTAATAAAATCAAGGTAATCCACACAAGATCTTTAACCTTCATTAATCAATGCATTTTTAACTTGGATATATCCTATTTGGACACTAAGGAATAATGGAGGATTATCCAAATTAATCAATATCACATCAGAAATCATTAAAGTGATAGGTAATTTGAGTAAAAGAGAAGTGTAGACCATTTCATTAACATGGATACACATTTAATCATATAGCTGAAGAATGTTAGATTTAGATCCCAATAAATTAGATTCTTACCCTATATGTGAGGGATGAGGAATGCTCATTTTGAATAATAGTTGCATTAGATGATTATGATAATGAGAAAATTTTCTCATGAGTTTTAAGAAAGGGATTTGATATGTGAGATGTAAAATTTCATTTATAAGATCTCATTCATCGTATCCTATTAGAATTTTATCAAATAAAAGTGCATAGTGTTGAAGTAAATCCTTTGAGGATGCAGTGAAAATTTACTTAAATTATTTTGGGTATGGTATATTTAGTTATGATTTAGTTAATTTTAGTTTACCAATTATATTTGACTATTTTTTTATGGTTAAATGATTTTTTGTATCTTATGAATGAGAGGAAGAAGTACTAATCATGGAAGATTTGGGAATTATAAGTGAGTTGTCTTGGTTAAAGGAGTAGAATTTATATCAATATTATGTGAGTTATTATCTAACTATATAATTGGATTTGACATTTGTGAGTTTTCTAAATTGATTGTAATTGGTTATGTGTACCCAAATTCCATGAGATGAGATGGGTAAGAATCTTGAACAATACAAAACATTAGAAAACTTTTATAGTTGGAAGTAGGTTAAGGATCGATATAGGAAAATAATATCCTCATATTATTCATATTAACAACATTATCATCATGCATTGTAGTGTTAGGATCCATATAAATTTTAGCATTATTGGTAGAAGGAGATCGGTTAGTATTATTTTAATGATTAAGAAGAGGATTCTTATAAATAGCTAAGTGAGTGTTATCTTGATCAAGGGCTTCATGTTTAGTTTTAGTTTCATGATCCTTAGTTTCCACTTCATAAGTTTTTTGACTTGTATGTATGAGAGATTCATGATCAAAATTAGTTCTAAGAAGATATTACATAGAATTTTTTTGTAATTGGTGACAAGTTTCATAACTATAGACCCAACTTACATGATACAAAAAAAAATTTGTGAATCATACCAATGTTTTGTGTATGTAAAATTAAACTCAAATGATCTATAAATCAATCCTAGCTTGAAGAAGATGAATCCTATTGACACTTACAATTTTTGATACATTAGATATTCAAGGTCATGACCAATATAGATCTACTAGATCTAGCCAAAGGATCTCTTATCACAATAATATCACTACAAAGGTTTCCAAATCCTTCAATCAAGAAAAACTATGAAATAACCCTAAATATGTCCTATTTTTTCATATTCACTAAACTAATAACATGTAAAGTCTAATCTAGTGCTTGTACTCTGTTATAATAGACTACTCCCTTTACTTCTTTATCATGATGAAACTGGTTATGTAAGGCTAAGCAGACCTGATCCAAATGGAGAAGTCATTTATAATGGGTTTTTCACCATCATGTATTTTTGACATTAGAGATATGAAAAAAATATTTAAGACAATCTTCATCAACATGGTAAATATCTTTAAGGCACTGAATGAAGTCTTAGACTTCCATCTTCTTGTGGAACCTTGAAGCCTCAACAAGTCTTTCAAGTGGTGTCTATATGATACATCCCCTCATGACTTGGCCAATGATAAGGTGAATGAGCATATTTAATTTACTAAATTGGTATGACACATTCTCTTGGTTGTTGATGGTACTACATACTCTACCAATAAGGTCATAGTCACCATGAGCCCAATAATTTCATACATTATTTATGGTGTTAGAGATGGATTGAGTATCTGACCATTAAATAATGTCATCTAAAGTGGGATATATTTAATCATAATTCCTTTTAGTAATACTATATATATGGTTTATATCTTCATCAACATGGATAGGCTCTATGTAAGGGGGGCCTTATTCTTGATCTAGTGGTATTACAACACATTGATCAGTGTTTTCAAAACTAATGTAGCACTTCTTGAAGATTAAATTTATATTACTCTCATAACACTAAGGTCTTAATAATAGAGTAGGGTAATAATTAGCTTTATCTAGCTCTATAAACTCAATATCTACTTTGAATGGTATTTAAAGTGTGTCAACCATTGCATTCTTGAGGACCCTAATAGGGTGCATGTGAGTCTTATTTTCCATAAATAAGACATGAGGTGAGGGTTGTAATGTTAGACTAGACATCTTATGCCAAGAATAATTGGTGAGGACATTGACTTCTATTTTGTTATTTACTAGTATGTCCCATATTACCCATCCATTAATGGTAACATTAACTAATATTTCTTTATCTTCAGGGGGAGTAGAGGAACTAGGAGTGTCATGTCATCAAACATGATTTAAATATTGATCTTCACATTTATTAGTGATGTGAGGGTGAACCTCATTTAGTATTTGGGATTGAATCTTAATCCAAACACTAAGTTGTGGCATAATATCCTCATCTATCATACGCTTGCATATCCTAGAAGTCATCCCATGTCACATGTCAAGGTTCAACTTCCTTTTGCACAACTACACATTACATTACATCTTTATTTTTATTTAACTAAATATATCCTTAAAGTTCTCATATGAGTGACATCATATCTTGGAGTACATCATTTTTCTGTGAAACATTAGGATATTTTCTAGCTTATGGTTCTTCCCATTGTACTTTCTTGATAGGATTAACT
Source organism: Torreya grandis (assembly GCA_037957365.1). Classification (NCBI taxonomy): domain Eukaryota; kingdom Viridiplantae; phylum Streptophyta; class Pinopsida; order Cupressales; family Taxaceae; genus Torreya; species Torreya grandis. Next base: position 1,101,834 of record JARHVA010002118.1, read on the forward strand.
ATCGATGGGGTATGTCCCCCACAATGAGTGGTAATGTTTACTTGTTAAACTATAGTGATAGTAGGGCATGCATTCTAATATTTTTTATCAATTCAAATCACATTGGTATCTTTTTAATTTTTCTCTTTGGTGATATCCACATATAAATTAGGACACTCTTCCAGTCATTGGTCCTTTTTATGGAAAGCGCATGTCAGGTAATCTAGGCAATCTTATTGATAGTGGTCTAAAGACCCATATTTTTTATCAGTTCTATGTGGGAAATTATCACCTCCTCATCCTTTCCCTCTTCCTTGTCCATGGTATCCACTATTATCTTGATTATTTTCTACTGAGGTTTGGTGCATGTCACACACTAGAGGTTCATGGATGTCACTAATCAAAGGACAATTGTTAGTGTCATGAGTATATGCATCATAAATATTGAAATATTAAGACACATTAGTGTACATAGCTCACTATAAAATAGTAAAAGAGAGGACATAATTTTACTCATGACATATTTCACATGTTTTTTTAAGTGCTGTATGGATCTTTTTATACGTATAATTACTCTATATTTTCCCTTTAGATTTATAGTCTATACACAAAACACCACTACATGTTTCATGTGCATTATTGGCCATAAACTATTCAAGTTGCAATTTTATTGAGGCTATTAGGGCATATATAAAGGTACTTATCCTAGTATCAATGCTTCCAACTGCATCACTATAGAGAGCAGTTTCTAATGCCTCATGTAGACTAGTGGAGGTCCTCTATGACATGGTTCAACTAAAAAGTAGTAACAATCATCCCATAAACCATTGTCCATGTTGAGTAGCATTAATTTCAAATAAAAATTTAGACAACAAATCTTTTAACCTTGATTCATAATCATGCACACTTTTAGTGAGTCCTTTCTTTATGTCCTTCAGTGTTGCTATGCTTAGTTTCTCAAATTCAATAATTTCAAACTCTTGAAGGAAGGTTGTATTTAATTGGTCATAGTCAACCACCACTTTTTGAGGGTCAAAATCATGATACCATTTATGTGTAAACTCTAAAAATATAGTTAAAAACTATGTATTTATGCTTAGAAGATGTAATACTTCATGCCTTCCAAATCAATTCATTTTTTTGGATGTCCTCAGTTGTATTCTCCATACCTTGATACTCTAGTAAGTGCAGTGTCATCTCATAATACATCATAGTTAGTTTAGGTGCTTAAATAGGAGGTTGGTAGGAATTTCCAACCCTAGTCCCTTAAAGAAGAAGTCCACTACCTCATGTACCACCTCTTAGTCCCTATCTAGTACTTTTAGTAGTAGTGTTTGTCATTTGAGGCATGGTATATGGTTGATTACTCAAATTGGGGACAGTATTCTATCCTTGTAGGCTTGGTCCACTAGGCATCCCAAGTTGTGCCATAGAATTCCCTTGAAGAAGGAAAGAGAGTATTAAGTCTAAATGAGTGCTAAAAGGTTCATTTTTAGTATCCATTACCAATTTAGTTTTTTATTCCAAACTATCTATATCCAAATTTTGTATGTGTACTTTACCTAACTTAAAAGCATGAGTGTACTCTATGATGGGAGAGCCTGATTGGTTCATATTTAGTTCCTTATTTTATACCCTCTAGCTTGTTTCTCCTTTATAGGATAGAAGTGGCATAAAATTCATCTTAAAATTGATGGGTTCATCATGTGTTTCTACTTCCCTATAGCTCCTAACATCACTCCTTGAGTTCTCCTAGTCTCTTCCCCCACCTCTAATTCCTATATCCCTTTGCCAAGCTTCATCATACTTTTATTTCTATAATGCATGTTGGGTGGCTACCATTTTGAACACACAATATTCTACTAACTCATATTCTTCCTTCCAAATGTGTGGCTCATGCACGAGAGGATTAATCTCTCCATTGGTATAGTTTCAAGTCCAATATCAAAAAATAACTTCTTAATTTAAAATTAAAAATCTTAATATAATGACCACATGGTTTTTGAAGGAACTGGAACTTGTCTTCTTCAAGGAATGAAAAATAATTTATAGTTTACTCTAGAATGTAGCCATTCAAAACTCCTCTCCATTAAAATTTGACTACTCATGTCGATGGGTCTTCAAGTCATGCTAAATCCCTTTACCATTCTAGCATCTAATACTTCCTCCTTCCAAGATTCCTAGATCATCCTTGAGTATATACTATCAACCAAGCATGTAAATGAATTGGGACCTCTAAAAAGAAGGTTTAATACAATGGACTATAGAGATTATGCTCTACTCACTTATATGTGGAGACTCCTATCTCAAGATAAGGAACTACAAAATTATCTTCAACACTAGTAACCCATTCTTCTATATTTTCCAATGTAATACACTCAAAAAAAATTCCATGATTGTGCTTCAAGTGCTTTGGCTCCCAAAAATAGAACCAAAATGTTGGGTTATTTTTTATAATTCCAAATTAGTACTGAAATCAAGACCAACAAGCTAGAGTGTTGGCCCTTTCATGCAAGAGTTATGTCTTGTGTACTCAACCAAACTACATAGATAAAGAACAATTCCCATAGGTTTTTTTGTATAGTTAGATAACTTGTTCATATTCTTATTTATCCTAATCAAATATATATTATATATAAAATCATAAAGAGACTACCTTGATCTTTTGATTTCTAGGTTCGATTAATATTACTATGAAAAATATTCTCATTTCCTATTAGCATTAGTTATCTTAAAAAATAAAATGTGATAGGGTATAACTTGTATATAAGACAACACATAGTTAACACCATCTTTCAACAAAAAATGAAGTTAACAAAAATGCATTATTATCATATGTTAAACTTAACCCATAGAGAGGTATATGTTTTTTCACAATAACATCCTAGAATCCATCCATCTACTCAATGATTTACAATAGGGGAATTTATACTTGTTTTTCCCTAACCAAGTGTTTAAAATCATTAATGAAATGAAGAATTGGCCAAAAAACTCCCCAAAAATTGATATTCATGGTGCTTAACAATCAGTTCTTCCTAAAGATCTGGGCCTTTATACCCCTTATATCTTCACTCTATGATACATATTTGTTTTCATGCATTTCTCTCCTTGTGGGATAGTGTAAAACTACCTATTAAAAAGTTCAGAGTGACATATATGAACCATTATTCCAACTAGTCCCACTTCCCATGCACACCCCTAGTCTTTTTCTATTATTCTAAGTCTTACATCCTTGAGTTTCTCATCACTCATTCCTCTTTGAATGGGTCTTCTCGTTCTAGTTACTTTACATCATTATCCTCTTTTACCCCATAGGTCTCACACTATGGTAATTTTATGTTTATTAGTTTTATGCCATGGTCATTTTACACCATGGTCCTTCTACACCATGTTCATTCCAAGCCAAAATTAGACAACACTTAGTCAAAATTCTATGGCCAACAAATTATTTGGGCTCACTGATTCACCCCCCTCTCAATGATTCTACCTCTAAAACTAACATGCTAACATCTCTAAGCCTAGGTCTTAGGTGGATCATGGTGAAAACAATACATATGAAATCAAACTAAAATTCAAAGAATGTCAAAGCCCTTACCTTCTTTGAGAGATCCAAGTGATTTGTTTGTGGCTTGCTCAGCTTGTGCTCACAAAGTCTTTGGCAATAGAGCTTGGCTATCTCCTTCTCTCTTTGCACCATGGTTAGATTATTTTTTTATGGATTAGCTTATGATTTTAGCATTAAAACACTATTGATTACATTCTCTTTATAAAACCTATATTATAACTTTACTCTATCCAATCTCTCCAAATGGAGAGGCAAATTGTTATATTTATAGGTTTAGGAACTAACCCTAAGTCATGGGGAATTAAGGTGTATTTTAAACATGGAATGGGTTAAAACCTAACATAAGTGAGTTAATTAACTTTAACATAGTTAAAATGTGTCAAAACCTTAGGTTTTTTAATGAATAGGTATGGGTGAGCTATTTTTAAATATTTTTAAAGTCTTGACAACTCATAAAAGGTAATCATGAAAACCTAAGAATTTCTTTATTTTTTAATTTCCTTTTTTAGAATTACATTAACTAATCATGGATAATTAAAATAGGAATTTAATTAGGTTTATAATTTTAATTAATTATGTTTAGGCTCTTAGCATTTTCAAGATTTGATTTAATTTCATGTATGCACTTTCCCCACTTAATAGGTCTATAGGCCAAATTGTATGTTGCAATGTTACAAGATGAATAAAGATGAATCCATGAGAGTTTTTTGTTGTTGATGGTAGGATACCCTAATTAGGGATGCTTAAATTAGATTCTAATCTTTGATGAATGATGCACAAAAAAATTTGGGATGTTCAGTGATTCTTAGGCTTAATTTACAATGGTTGGTAAGAATCAGTCTGAAGTATGGTATGAATCCATTGGTGGAAAATTTTAGGTGTCTATAATTTCCCATATTTTGGAAGATGTTACAATATTTAATGACAATAAATTATTCTCAAATAATGAAAAATTCTTTTATGCCTAAAAGAAGATGATGGTTGAAGAAAAAGCTCTAAATAATGCTTAGGAAGCCTATAATGATACCCCCTTGAGGGATAAGATATCGTATGTTTGATGGATGGTCCCTCAAAAATAAGAAATAATAAGAATGGAACTAACCCATGGGTGAGGTTAATACAATTGATAAAAATAGGATGGCTAAAAATAAAAGGGGTAGGTAGGATGGCTAAAAATAGGATTTGGCATAATAGGGATGGCATGGTAAAATGGTATAAGGTATGGTATTATTTAGTATTATGGTGGTATGAATATTAGATGAAATGGTAAGAGGGTTTCCCCCAAGTGATTAGGTAAGGTAAATGGAAGTGTATGTAATATTGTCAAGGGAATGACAAATGAAAATGTATGGTTTTTATGTTTTTGGCCTAGGTATGGTAAGTTATTTACTTGTTCTTGATGATGTGGAGATGCATGTCCTAATCAGTAAATAATACAACTAGAATAATTAATCATGGAAATTTATAGCCCACACCTATTTTGAATAATTACTTTGTCAAAAATTGGTTGTATATTTGGATGTAAATGATGTTGTTATGATCTTCATTGACCATTGATTTTGTTTCCTTCAAACTTTGAGACATGGTATATTTGTAGCCTCTATAAAGGAAAGTGCCTCTAGAGATGGTAAATATGTATAAATAGTAGATAATATGTTTGATTTGGAAATGTATAAGTGGATTATAATGGGATATAGAATGGTTGGGTAATAAATGAAGATTGGGGTTTTCAAGCACACATAATATTGTTGATTCTAGATTTGACATAAATTTGGTTATGGTAGGGCCAAAGACTTTTGAATATGTTCTTGATAAGACCATTATATTTTTATATTATTTGGGATTGAGAATAGATACAATCTGATTATGCTATAGATTGGAAGCTATATTGATTTGATCATTGATAATGTCTTCATCAATTTGTGAAGGACTATTGTGCTTAGCTATGCAAGAGGTTTTCACCAATGAAGTTGTATTGATTATCCCATAGTTCCTAAAAGAATGTTTCACTAATGAAAGTTTAATTTTTACTTTTATTGTCTTCTATCACCTTTGAAAAAGTTTCACTATAATATTTTGAGTTTTAAATTTGATTGTCCCCTAGTGTTTTCAAAAAGGTTTCACTAGGAGATTATTCTTCTTCTGCATGAATGTGGTCTTAGGCCCCCTGATATTTTGAAATTTATATGTCATCATGGATGTAATTCAATAATGTGTGATTATATCCATCCTAATCAACACTTGTGGGAGGTGGAATGTCAATATAATGGCCATGTTGGTTGGTGGTAATGGCATGTGGAATGGGGAGAGGCAACACAATATTCATGGAAGATAATAGGAGAAATTGTGTTGAAGATAAAGTAATCATCCTCTAAAATTTTAAGAGGATCAAAAATGTATTCAAACTAATCCATAAGATATGCATAACCAATATTTTAGCAACCGTGAATGTATTCTAATTTTGAAGTTGATTATGAATCAAGGAACTCTAAATTTGATGTTGAGACTAGTGTTAATGTTGCTTTTAATGATAAATATTATGATGATTCAAAATTATAACCTAACTTTAATTCTAATTCTTCATCTGGTATGAATGTTTTTATAATGGTATTTTATTGAATGTTGGGTATTGAACAAATAACTACCTATAATAGCATAATAAGATCTATAGAATCTAGTTTGTCAAAGTGAAACTCCTCAATGATGGGAAAAAGGTCAAGAGACAACTCCTCAAAGATTAAATTTTTAGATGGAGGATCTTTAAAAATAGGCATATGGTTAAGTTAATTATTTTTTCAAAGGTGGTTATAATCATTAAGAAGTGTCTCAATAAATACTAGCTTGTCAGAGTGAGACCCTTGACAATAGGTATAGTATGAAAAGGTGATTCATCATAGGTTAAACCATCACATATGGTTTTTTAAACAAAAACATATCATAATGGTTGGTTCCTTTGCCCTTGGTTTATGATTAGTTTTAAAAGACTAGTTTTGAATATGTCTTTATCTTTAAATGATTGGCTTGGTTAGAGAGGTATTAATTAGATCAATAGGGGTTGGATAATTGATATCTATTTTATAATGTGGAGAATGGTTAGATATGGATGAATAATGATAGGTGGTTAGATAATGATAGGGAATCATGGATCTTTATTTCTCACACAAGCTAAAGGATGAGGTCCTATAATGGTAATGGTAGGGCATTATGGAGGTTGATTGTTCACACAAGCCAAAGGATGAGGTATTCTAATAGAAATAGTAGGGCATTGTTGATCTTGATTTCTCACACAAACTAAAGGATGAGGTCCTATAATGGTAATGATAGGAAATAATTGAGCTTGGTTAATGGCATAAGCCAAAGGATGATGTCCTAGAATAGATATGGTAGGGAATTACAAAGCTTGATTTCTCACACAAAAAAAAGGATGAGATCATAAAAAGGTAATGGTAGGGTTTTTTGGAGCTTGACTGCTCACACAAGTTAAATTAATGAGGTCTTATAATGGAAATGGTAGGGCGTTGTGGAGTTTTATTTCTCATAAAAGCTAAAGGATGAGGTCCTAGAATAGAAATGGTATTCCTTAGGTGTTATGGATCTTGGTGGCTTGTGTAGTCTAAAAGAGAGTTATCAATGTAGGTAGAGGAATGGATGGTCTTGAAATGTTGAGAATCATATATCAACCTATCAACCTATCAAAAGAAGGGATCATCAAAGCTAAGGCTTGGATTTTTTCCATAGATTGAGGATTATAAGGTGGATAATAATCTATCTCACAAACCACTTCTTCACCATAGGGGTTTTGAGCAAAGATAGTTTGTGTGGCCATTCTATCATAAATTGAATTTTATGTAACTCCACCATAATTATATCTAGACATATACACATCAATAATTAAATCTCTATAAAAAATTCCTAGAGTTTTAAAAACTCCTAAAAACATTATCCAAAGGATAAAAGGTTCAAACTTAGTCTAACTTGGTCTAGTGGAGCTATATCTCCAAAATGGTCTATGTTAAAACTTGGTATAAAACAATCTAAAATCATATATCTAGCATTAAATGTTTCACACACAAAAGGTCAAGTGGTTAAATAAAAATTGATATGCAAAATTGTAAGTTTAAAATTTTCCAAATAGGTCTAATCTAGGAAATAAAGGTTTCTAGGTCTTTTGGCCAAACATAGAGTCAAAATCTAGGCTAAAATAAGGAAAGTGATAACACTTTTGGCCAAATGTGGCATAAAAATATAGACTTTAAACAAAGGTGAGATTTTAATATAAAAAACTTGGAACACTTTGTCATATACTAGGAATATGGAATTCAAAAATGAACTTGGTCAGTTGGCATAAGGCATAATGAAAAAATGCACATGAAGAGATAGGTTGTTTCTCTCAAATAAAAGGCACAAATAATAATGAAAACTAGGCTCTTAAATAAACAACATTTGATAAAATTGAATGACATAACAATACTAGGGAAAGATCCAAGCAATAGTTTTCAAATTTGGATAATGAATTAACCTAAGTTTCACAACCCAAAAGAGAAAGATTAGTGTCTAAGCCCCATTTAAGTAAGTAATAAACAAAAATAAATCAATGTTTGAATATGAACTAGGAAATGTTAATTAAAAACTCAACTTAGTAAACTAGGCATCTTCAAACAAATAACAAGCTAGACAAAATGAAATGGCATAATGGCACATGACAAAGATTTCAAAACAACAGACATGGAATTGGTTCTAAAAAATGGCATTTGGCACAAGGAAAACAAGTCTATGAAATAAATTGAGTAGTGTAACAACATTATCACACTTTAAATATGTAACAAATAATTGTTTCAAGAATCAAAAGGCACAAAATATTGGAACATTTTAGGAAATGTAACATTATCCATTTCAGTCAAGTGACATATAAATAAGTTTTGCAAAAGTTTTAAGGCAAAGGTGTGTAATAAAATGGCTAGCATGATGTCTCCTCAAATAAAGGAGTGCCATATAAACAAAACTCGGTATGATGTGGTGTAAATAGACAAATGGTTATAGACTCAAAAGACCAAGCAATAAAAATATGAAATGACATCACATCTAAATGTAACATTATAGATCCTATAACTGACAAGGTTGGTCAAATGGGGTTGATTAAAAAAAATCAAATGTCTAGATTGGTCCCAATTGTGGCTAATGCTAGAGATGCCTCACATCAATTGATTTCATACTAGTTAACTTATAATACAATGGTATATTCCTTTGTATAGCTATTCCATCTATGTAGTGCTTAGTGGAATCCCCTGGTTAACTAGAAATGACTTGGGTTTTGGTTATGAAAGGAGAGGTTAGCTTCTCAACCCCATGGATATCATAGTATACATACCCTAATTTGTATACACCACCATGGAGTGGGTTAAAACACTATCAAGAGATGAAACCCTAGGTAAACACTTCCCTAAATAGCTCTTGAAGAAGCTATGAACTCCCCTTCACAATCTAAATTACATGAAAATAAATGACTAAGTTGAAAGACTTTATGGGTTTTTTTAGATCACCCAAACCATATGGGTTTTGGGGAAAGCCTCAACGACATTATTTCCATGCCTTAGACTAGGCACAAAATGAAATTAAAAAGGAACTTTTGTTCACCCAATTTCCCTATAGGGGATGGTGGAGAGCATACACACTCTTTTTTTTCATAAAAATACACACAAGTAACAAACACTTTCAATAAATTTTAATCTAAGTGAATTGTTGATTTTAGGCGCTAAATTGAGATTTTTGATAAATTTCTTTGGCCCCTTCATTTATTTGAAAAAAATTTAAGAATTTAGATGACACAACTTAATAACAAACACCTATGTTCATTTTAAGCACTAAAAATAAAATTCTCAAGACTTAACAAATTCATTTTAGGCACCAAAATAAAGTGTTTAAGACTTAGCTATTTTAAGCAATAAAATCAAATTTTCAATATTTAGCAATTCTAGCTTACTTTTAAGCACTAAAATCAAATTTCCAAGACTTATAAATTATTTTTATCACCAAAATAAAGTGTTAAATATTTAGATAAATGCATTTTAAACACCCAAAATGAAATGTTCACAAGTCTAAACTTGCAAATTCATTCGCTATTCATGCCTTGGACCTACAAGGGTTAGAGAGTTTCTTCCTAATTTTAAGCACTTTTAGTGATGAGAAAACAAGTTTTGAAAACATATCTCTTAGGTTTCCTATTTTAAAAACATCGAGGCCAATATCGATCATCTATGATGGATATTGATTATCAGGGAACCGATGCCAGTTGGTAATAACTAATATCAATCGATAAGGACCGAGACTGATTTCTTGTGAACCCAAAGTCAAAAAAAACATGATTCAAAAATGTTAGTTACCTCAAATTTAGTAGGAAAACTCAACAAAACTTTCAATAGGATGATTAGACAAAGAAAACATAATTCAATGAAACTAGGAAACATCAATTATATATGCTAAAAAGATTCAAAATCAAAGTTTTATAAGATGTATTTCCCCTACACCCTAACTTATTATAGTCACCTAAAATCAAGATTAGTAAGGAATAACCAATGCCAATTATGCCTGACTAATGTCAATCTCTATGTAGATTTGAGTTACCATAAAAGTAAAAAATATGATAAAAACAAATCTAAAACTTCAATTTTGAATATATTCAAGCATTCATTTGAAGATTTATGTGTTACATATTTCTCTCCTTGGTACATTGGGTGCTTAAATTTCCATCAAGAATGCCATTTGTGATCATAATAATTTGACAATAGAGAAGAGGTTAGAACAAGTGTTAGTTTCAAAAAACAAAATGAAATCAACACACTAACATGCTAACATATCTAATCCTAGATCTTAGGTGGAGCATGGTGAACAAAATACATATGAAATAAAAACTAAAATTCAAATAATGTCAAATACTTTACCTTCCTTTATATCTCAAAGTGATTTGTTTGTGGTTTTATCAGTTTGTGCTCACATAATCTTTGGAAATGGAGCTTGGCTATCTCCTCTCCTTGGAACAATGGTTGGAATGTGGCTTGATGTTTCTTAATGGATTATCTTATTATTTTTTCATTATAACACTATTTCTTCCAATATTTTTATAAAACATTCATTATAACTTTACTCTATCCAAGCCTCCAAATGAAGAGGTAAATGCTTGTATTTATAAGTTTAGGAACTAACCCCAACTCAAGGTTACTTAAAGTGTAGTTTAAACATGGAATGGGTTCAAACCTAACCTAAGTGAGTTAATTAACCCCCATAGAGTTAAAATGTTTCAAAACCTAATTTTTTCAATTAATAGGCATGGGTGAGATATTTTTATATATTTGTAAAGGATCGACAACTCACAAAAGGTAATCATGAAAACCTAGAATATTCTTGATTTTTGACTTTCCTTTTAATAACTTCCTTAATAACTCATGGATAATTCAACTAGGAATTTAATTAGGTTTAGAATTTTTAATTAATTATTTTTATTATTTTAGAATTTTCAATATTTGATTTAATTTCATGTGTGCACTTGCCCCACTAAATAGTTCCATAGACCAAATTGGATGTTGTGATGCCACAGGATGAATAAAGATGAATCTGTGAGAGGTTTTTTTTGTTTAAATTAGGATACCCCAATTATGGATTCCTCAATTAGATTCTAATCTTTGACAAATAATGCAAAAGTAATTTTAGTATGTTCAATGATTCATAAGCTTAATTTGAAATGGTTGGTAAGAATCATTCTGTAGTCTTGTATGAAGTCAATGGTGGATAATTTTAGGTGTCTACGTGTTGTATGGTGATGAGTAAGATAAAGTGTGATCATATCCTTATCTAATAATGTAATAAATATATCATGAGGCATATATCTATCTAAAATCTATATGACCCGTTTATGTGTGTCATGTGCTCTACTCACTATAGGAGGTACTCTGAGAAGTGGCTCTTTGCCTTTGATGACTATCTTTATTGGTTTTTTTTCCACTTGTTTTTAAATCATTAATCAAAATTAGATTAGGTTCCTATACCATATTATGTTACTATGGATCTAGGAAATCTACATCCAAATCTACCTTTGAATGTATAGTAACTAGTCCCAACTTTGTCTCTAGTGTTATAACTAAGATACATAGATGCAAAAATGATTTGGATGTTTTATATAATAATTTATCCTTCAGAAGAGAAATGAGGCTTATCTCAAATATGTACTATACCTCTAAGTCTATTAGTTTATATATCAAATGATGAATACATGACTTGAATCTTAGAATGTACTAGGTTATTGGTTCTATCTCACCTTGGTGTAGTGAATGTAACCTCTCATATGTTACTTGAGGTCAATTATTTTATATGTAGTGCATGTGAAAGACTACTTCCAACTAATCATATATATGTATTCACCCACTAAGGAGTGCATGATGAATCTAATTTAGTGCTTCTCCTTCTAGGGACTTTAGAAATAATTGTAGTAGAGTTATCTTGTTGATGACATGTGCCATGACTTTCCAATAATCTTAAAGGTGCAAATATGGGTCTTCATTCCCATCAAATTTAGGTAACATTAATAACTAAAAGTTAGGTGGAAAATTTATATTGAATATTCTATATAGAATAAGATTGCCATGGATGGCATTGGAATCAGTCTAAGAGTGGTATGATTTACTCTCCAATGTGAGATGGTGTACTTATTATTGTAAATCAACCATGTCATACATCAAGGATATTACCTACTTCTGAAGGTATATTCTCATCATCAAGGGGTTCATTTAACTCTTGAATTTTTTTTATTTATCTTAGCTATTATAATATTGCATGGGGAACCCTTTTTAGGGAGGATTGGTTTTCTCTCTATAAATTTTTGAGGGGTGATAGTTTGTAAATGGCTAGAGGAAAATGAGATATCACCCTTATATAGGTTAGGTTGAGAAATAGGTTCTAATTTATTAAGTGGGGTTGAGGGAGATTCATTAATATCTCTTATTATATTAGTTTTAAAATAAGTATCACATGCTGTTACCGACTAAAAGGTAATTTATTATCATGTGAATGTAAGTTATGTAAACAATGAACATAAAAATAAGTGCATGATTTTTATTAGAATTTGACCTAGAATTAGTTTGAACATGAGATATAGGTGAATTAAGGGGAGAAATAGAAGGTGTAGACTCAATTTATTCTTCACCACAATCATAGTAATCATAATTATTCCAAGGTTCATCAAAACCATAGTTTAATTCAATTGAGAAGCAAGAGTTGAAGAAGTATCATTTGCATGCAAACAAAGAGAAAGAGTAGGAGAAGATGTTAAATTTTTACTACTATGAAATTTATCATCATGTGTGGGTGTAATTTAATGAATATTATTCACTGGTTATGTGTGGAGTGAATGAATGATTATTAATTTCAATCTTGGAGTCAAGTGTATAATAAGTAGCAATCATGTTTTCATTTGGCATATTATGACATGTAGGATAAAAATTAGATACATATTATGTCATTATCAATATGTTGCAAAGAATAGAAGGCATTGCATTGAGCTTGGAATGTAAAATAAGTTGATAAAATAATTTCATATACTTTAGTTTGTTCATTGGTAAAAGTTGTAATATCATTGGTACATGTTTTTTTCAAATTTATCTGAGAAGGGTAAAACAATATGTATTGTTCTTTTCTATGTTACTTGAATCATGAAAATGTTGATTTTGTGTATTAAACTTATATTAATTTAGTTTGAATAGGGAGGTATCAAAATTATATGAAAGATAAGATCACATTAAAACAAAGAACTACAAATAAGAGGTTATTTTTTCTTTATATTGTTAGTTTTATTTTGAAGTGTAGGAGAAGAGGGAGAGGAAAGGGAAGAAGATTCATCTAGTATATCCTCATTAAAATTTTTATTGTCATGACCATTGTAATCCACATACCATCATTACAACAATAATCATAATCATAATTATAAATGAAATAATTATAATTTTATAATATGCAATCTTAAAAAAAATTCCATTCATTATTATAATTATTAGAAAAAATAAAAAACTCATCAACGAGGTGATGGGTAAGAGGCTTCTTGAATGTCATTTTAAAATTACCAAAGAAGATAATATAAATAATGAATTAAAAAACACAATAGGTATAATGTAAAATATAATAGGTATATGTGTAACCATGGGAAATATTTAAACCAATGTGTAGAAGAAATAAGGATTGTATTTGAAACCCTAATTGTTAGTATTTGTATGCATAAGGACCTAGTATGTAGATCTAGGGTTTGATGAGAGTTATTTTACAAAAAATTAAATTAAATTAGTCTAATTAAAAATAAGTATATAATTTATTTTAATGAGATATGGTGTGCCAAAAATTAGGAAAAAATATAAGTTTTTAACCCTAATTTAGTGAACAAAAATTGAAGGTAAGCCCTAGGCAAAATGAGGGTTTTAAGCAATATTCAAATTAAGACAAGTTCACCCAATGTTTTAATCATTTAGTACTTAGATCGTGTAAATAATATGTTGTTAAAGGGATGAATATATTAATAAATTATAATTAAAATAGGAAATAGTTTATTTGTCAATCCTTTCCCAAAATATAAAAGATATAAAGAAAGTGTAATTTCTAGGGCAAAATAGGTGTTTATGTGACTCAAGATGCTGAAACAAAATTGAGAATTAGTCAAACATATTTCATTCCATAATTGTAGATAAATTTAATCTTTAGATAGTAGCACCCTTGTCAGGATAGTAACACCATGTGGTGTTATTTTCCAATTATGGTGTTAGTGTCCTTAGAGAAGTTGTCTAAGACTTTCAAGGAAGTTTCAGGAGAGTTTGGGGGACCTTTAGGTGATTATGTGTCTTCCATAAGCATGATTATGTAATGGTTTTTCATTAATATATTTTTAAACCCTAATTAATACCTTCACACATGAAACAAAAACTAGATCAAATGTAAAATAAAGGTAAAAATTGGGTTGTGGGCTATTAAGATCATGCAGAGTAGAACCCCTATTATCATAGCCACTACCTACATTAATACCAATGATAGGGGATTTATATTCCATTTTTTTTCACTTAAAAAATGTGAATAATAAATGTGCACATTATACTATAATGAATTTCACTTAAGCCCTTCTTTAATCAAGCATGCAAGTCTAGATGTGATAGTTGAGTAATATGCAGAGTATTGAGTTGTACTATTGATTGATTTTATGTAATTATGTACCAAAATATTAAGTATTAGATGTAAAATACCTTGTGAGGCTCTTTATATAGAGATAAATTTTATTTACAAGTAATACATTGCTTTTTGGATAACAAGATACAAAAGAGGGATAAAAACATAAGAGAAGGATCAAGGTAGGGTTAGGACCCAAAACATAGAATAAAATGACCACTAGAAACTGGCACCATAATTAGACACTATAACCACATGGAGATACTATCCAAATAATATTTATAGTGTCTTCAAGCCTTAAAATAAAGTTAAGATTAGGTAGGATAGGTTAGGGGCCTGTTTGATTGGGAGGAGGTGACTCAAGACCACTAGGGGACAAATAAGGAAAATAAGACATAAGAAAGATCAAGAGACCCAGAATGACCACACAAATAAGGTATGTATTCATCACTAAGACATTCATGTGATATAACAACAAAAGACATATTACGTGTGGTTGTTTGACCAAATTAGGGTGTATACACCTTTGTTATGTTAGCCAGGCCCTGAACCCTGACTGGGTCATTGGGGCTCTTAAGGCCCATATTCTATTTTCTTTTGGGTAAAAATCCTTATGTATGTCTTTGGGGGGCTTACTAGGTTATCTAGTGTTAGTCAATATTTGAATCATGACTAGGTCTTGGTAGGTAGTCAAGAGGATTACATAATGTTAGTCAGAGATTTTTCTCTACATAGTTCTTAAACTCATTGAGTGTGCACTAATAGTGATATGTAGAGTTTTAAACCTTGATCATAATGTGAAGACTCCAACATTAAATCCCATAGTTATAATCATGGTTCCATACCCCAATTAGTTCTTGGACCCCTAAAAAACTTAAAATTTGAAAAGGCTACCAATTTTATTTTGTTTTAATTAGAACAAGGAGCTGATAAGGTATTAAAGATTATATATTGGTATCTTCAGTTATATTTAGGATTTACAAGCTTGATTAGAACTAGAGGTTATAATTTTTAATTGGTGACTTTTTCAACTTACCTATCATGCTCTAGAATCTTGATTAGGTCTATTGGGCCTATTTTTTACTCCTTAGTGGTTTTTTCATGATAACTTTTGACCTACTTATAAGTTCTTCAAACCTTTTACACTTCTAAAAATTTGAATCCATCCTAAACACAATAGTACCTTTACATTTCTCCAAATTTTCCTAGTTGAAAACTTGTTCATGTTTTTGATGCTAGTTTCCTATTCATTCTTTTGAAATCATGTTTTAGCTTCATTATTTATCTTGTGCAAGCCTATGAATAGTGAAAGTGGAAAGTTTAGAGGGATACAAAGGATAAATAGGTATCGTAGGAATTGAGGAATGTTTTTGGAGTATTTTTGAGGTAAAATATTCCCTTGTAAAGTTGCATCTCTATATATTGGCTCATTTTGATGGTCAAAGGGTTGTTTTTCTCCTCACACAAGAAATTGGGCCAATCACTCTTTCATTTTATGCATTTTGATTTTATTTTCTCTCTTTCAACTCCTCTTCTATCATTACACTAGAAAAATTCTGAAGGCATTATTATAATGAACCTCTATTTGATTATAAAAATCATAAATATTTATTAATAGAGACTTGGATCATTTGTTTTTAACTTGCACATCTATATGGTTGTTTTCATTGTTGTTTCCTTATTTTTTCTCCTTAGAACCTATCATTAGCCCTATGTTTGATTGTGAATATGCTATTTGGATTAAATATTAGTATATGGAGTTAATTTTATTTTGAAATTAAATTTATAATCATTATTGTAGGCTTTTCTTCCCCCTTTTCCCTTATTTTTTTATTTTTAATTAGTCTATTAGATTAAAGTTTGTATTACTATAGTATACTTAAACATCTATCCTAATTGTTGTTAAGTTATCCATTTTTATAGATGCATTAATGAATGACTAAAACTTAATGAAATTAACACACTAAAATCATTCATAAATTCACATTTAAATGAAACCCTAAACATTAATTTCACCTCATAGGAAACATCCAAATGAATTCTTAGTTATCTACTTTCAACACTTGAATGGAAATCTTCTAAATGAAGTAATAAGCATGCATTACCCATCTAAATATTTAAGAACGTGAACCTATTACAACTAAGTTTGAATAATGCACACTAGTAGGCCCCTTAAAATGGAATGGTCATAATGATCCATTGAGTGAATATTGGTGCACCTAAACCAACTAGAATGAAACATTATGAAGATCTTACAAATATCCTTTCAAGAGAGGCAAGTTGAAAAAATAACCTAGGTGTTATCACCTAGAAAAACACACATCAAAAAAGTAGTGATTGTAAGATAAGTAGTGTGTGTGTGCACTCCATATCATACCTATGAACATCAAAAGAAGAAGAACTAATATCAAGTACTATAGAATGAGAAGGAACTATATGATTGAAACTAAGATAATTATATAAATAAGAATGATATCTAAGTATTTCTACATTTTTATCTTGAGCAAAGTTTCATAAAAAGGGACCATCAAAATAATATCCATTATCATAATTAGGAGTGTGAAGATCAATAGTTCATGCATCGATGATTTTAACAATCAGAGAGGCATGATGAATGGAGTGTTTAGATTTCGTTAGGGTTATCATAATTTCATATAATGGTTTTTTATGAGATTGAGGTTATAAATAAGGATTTAATTGGAAAATTATGTGAGGAGAGAGATTAGAGGTTTTGATTTTCAAAATGATCTCATCAAGTTCATCATCATATAAATCTTACACATTAGGTGGTATGCTACCTATTAATTCAGGGTGACCATTATAACCTCTAGAAAATTTGATGGGAAAATTAAAGCATTTTTATTTGTGAAATGGTATGTTAGGTAAGGGTTTAAGAGTGGGTATTTTAAAAATTCCTTGTTCTTGAAATTATTAAAAAATTTAAGGATTGGTATCTCCTTGAATCTTGTATAGATCTCTATTATAAAGGAACTTAACACATTGGCATGTTGAATAGGCTATATCTTTCATGAAATGTGTCGAATGTCAATTGATTAAAATGTTATAATAAAGTGGGAAATTAATTATCATGAATTTGATATGCATCATGATAGGGGAAATTGTGATAGGAAGTGAAACACACCCTAAAGGTGGAATTTGTATTCTATCATATCCTTTACATGTACTTTGAGTATATTTGAGATTACATTCAAAATATCTAAGTGTTTTAATGAAATCAATGGAATCCACATAAGTTATTTAACCTTCATCAATAAATGCATGTTTAATTTGGATATCTCCTATTTGGACACTGATGAACAATGGAATATCACCCACATAAATCAATATCACATCATAAATATTTAAAGTGATAGGTAATTTGAGTGAAAGAGAAGTGTCTACCATTTCATCAACATGGATAGACATTTAATCACATAGTTGAAGAATTTTAGCTTTAGACCCCAATAATGTAGCTTCTTACCCATAGGTGGGGGATGAGGAATGTTCATTTTGAATAAGAGTTGAATTATATAATTATGATAATGATAAAACATTCTTATGAGTTGTAAGAAAGTGATTTGATATGTGAGATGTAAAATTTTAGTTATAATATCCCATTCATCATATCCTATTAGAATTTTATCAGATGAAAGTACATAGTGTTGAAGTAAATCCTTTGAGGGTGTAGGTAAAATGCACTTAAATAATTTTTGGCATGGTATATTTAGTTAGGATATAGTTAATGTTATTTTACCAATTATATTTGACTATTTTGATGTGGTTGAATAATTTTTTGTATCTTGTGAATGAGAGGAGGAAGTATTGGTCATGGAAGATTTTGAGAATTCTGAGTGAGGTGTCTTGGTTAAAGGAGTAGAATTTATATCAATAGTATGGGAGTTATTTCTAAATAAATAATTTGATTTGACACTTATTATTTTTATAAATTGATTGTAATTGGTTATGTTTACCCTAATTCCTTGAGATGAGATGGGTAAGAATATTGAATAGTATAAAACAATGGAAAACAATTATAGTTGGAATTTGGATAAGGATCGATATAGTAAAATAATCTCCTCATATTATTCATATTAACAACATTCTCATCATGCATGTTTGTGTTAGGATCCACATAACTTTCAACATTATTGGTAGAAGGAGATTGGTTAGTATTATTTTAATAATTAGGAAGAGAATTCTTATAAATAGCTAAGTGCATGTTAGCTTCATCAAGGGCTTAATGTTTAGTTTTAGTTTCATGAGCCTTAGTTTCCACTTCATAAGCTTTTTGACTTGTATGTGTGAGAGATTAATGATCAAAAATAGGTCTAAGAAGATATTCCATAGCAAAGATTCTTAATTGGTGACAAGTTTCATAATGATAGACCCATCTTTCATGATACCAATAGAATTTATGTGGATCATACCAATATTTGGTGTATACAAAGGGAAATGCAACTGATCTATAAATCAATCCTAGATTGGAGAAGATGAATCCTACTTACACTTCCAATTGTTGATACATTAGATATTCAAGGTCATGACCAATATGGATATACTAGAGCTAGCCAAGGGATATCTTACCATAATAATATCACTACGAAGGTTTCCAAAGCCTCAATTCAAGAAAAACTATGAGATAACCCTAACTAGGTCCTATGTTTTCAAATTCATTAAACTAATAACAAGTAAATTTTAATCTAGTGTTTTTACTTTCCTATAACAGACTACTCCCTTTACTTTTTTAACATGATGAAACTAGTTATGTAAGGCTAAGCATACTTGACCATAATGAAGGAGTCATTCACACTAGGTTTTCCATAATCATATAGTTGTACCATGAAATATATTAATCAAAGATTAAAGACAATCTTCATTAGTGTGGTAAAAATATTCAAGGCACTGAATGAAGTCTCAGACTTCCATCTTCTTGTGGAACCTTAGAGCCTTATCAAGTCTTTCAAGTGGTGTCTCTATGATATGTCCCCTCATGACTTGGCCAATGATAAGGTGAATGAACCTGTGTCATTTATTATATTGGCATGACACATTCTCTAGGTTATTGATGGCACTGTATACTCTAATAGTAAGGTCATAGTCACCATGAACTCAATAATTACATGCATTAATTATGGTGTTAAACATGGACTGAGTATTTGGTCATTGAATAATGGCATCTAAAGTTGTATCTCTTTGATCATAATTCATTTTAGTTACATTATATAAATGGTTTATATGTTCATGAGCATGGATAGTCTCTATGTAAGGGAGCCCTTATTCTTGATCTAGTGCTATTATAGCACATTGATTAGTGTATTTCAAAACTAATGTAACACTTTTTGAAGTTAAGTCTACATTATTATCATAACACTAAGGTATTCCTAATAGAGTTGGGTAATCATCATATTTATCTAGCTCTATAACCTCAAAATCTACTTTGAATGCTACTCCAAGTGTGTCAATCATTGCATTATTAAGGACCCCAATAGGGAGCATGTGAGTCTTATTTTCAATAAATAATACATGAAGTGAGTGTTTTAATGCTAGAATAGACATCTTACACCAAGTATCCTTGGTGAGGACATTGATTTTTGTGCCAATATTTACTAGTATGTCCTAGATTACGCATCCTTTGATGGTAGCATTAACTAATATTTTTTTTTATCTTTTGGGGGAGTAGAGGAACTAGGAGTGTCATGTCATCGAGCATGATTTAAATAGTTATCTTCACTATGCTTAGTGATGTGAAGGTGAACCTCATTTGGTATTTAGGATTGACTCTTAATCTAAACATTAAGTTTTGGGACAATAGCCTCATCTAGTATACACTTTCATAGTTCCTAGAAGTATTCCTATGCCACATGTAGAGGTTTAACTTCCCTTTGCATAGTAGCATGTTGCATTACATATTTTTATTTGAGGAACTAAATATCTCACTAAATTTCTTATATGAGTGCCATAAAATCTTGTAGTGAATCCTTTTTCTACTAAAAATTAGGATATTTTCTAGCTTGTGGTTCTTCCCATTGTATTTTCTCAATAGGATTAGCTATCAACTAGGTCTATCCCCCATATGAGTGCTAATGTTTACCTATTAAACTATAGTGATAGTTGGGCATGCATTCCAATATGGTTTATAAATTTGAATCATATTAGTGTCCTTTTAATTTTTTTCCTTGGTGATATCTACATATAAATCAAGACACTCTTTTAGTTAGTGGTCCTTTTTATAGAAACTGTAGGTTGAGTAATCTAGGCAATCCTATTGATAGTGGTTTAGAGACCCATGTTTTTAGTAGGTTCTACATGGGAAATGACCACCTTATCCTCACCCTCTTCCTCATCCATGGTATCCACCATTTTTTTGATTATTTTCTACTAAGGTTTGGCACATGTCACATTCTTGAGCTTCATGGATGTCACTAATCAAATGATAATTGTTAGTGTCATGAGTATAGGCATCATAGATATTGAAATAGTTAGACACCTTAGTGTGCATAGCTCACTTTAAAATAATAAAATAGAGGACACCATCTTCCTCATGATATATTTCACATGTTTGTTTAAGTACTACATGGATCTTATTATGCATATAATTACTCTATGTATGCCCTTTAGATTCATAGTATATACATAAAACACCATAACATGTTTCATGTGCATTATTGGCCATCAAATTTTCAAGTTTTAATGTCATTAAAGTTATTTGGGCTTCCATAAAGAGACTAATCCTAGTATTAATGCTTATAAATACCTCACTATAGAGAGAATCTTTCAATGCCTCATGCAAAATAGTGGAGGTCCTTTGTGACATGGTTCAACTAAAAGGTAATAACAATCCTCTCATAAACCATTGTGCATGTTGAATAACATTAATTTCAAATGAAAATTTAGAAAAAAAAGTTTTAAACCTTGTTTCATACTCATGCACACTTTTAGTGAGTCCTTTTGTAATGTCCTTTAGTGATGTTATGCTCTATTTCTCAAATTCAATAATAACAAACTCTGAAAGGAAGGTTGTATTTAATTGGTCATAGTCGACCACCACTTGTTGAGGGTAAAACTTATGACACTATTTATGTGTGCACTCTAAAATCATAGTTACAAACTATGTGGCTTTACTCCTAGAATATGTAATGCCTCATGCCTTCCAAATAAATTTGTATTTGTGAATGTGCTCAGTTGCATTCTCCATACCTTGATACTCTGGTAAGTAAAGTGTCATCTCATAATACACCATAGTCAGTTGAGGTGCTTAAACATGAGGTTTCTAAAAACCTCCATCCCTAACCCCTTGAGGTAGAATTACACTACCTCATGTACCACCTCCTAATCCAATGCCTCCATCAGTAGTGTTTGTGATGTGAGGCACGATATATGGTTGATCACTAAAATTGGTGATAGTTTTCTATCCTTTTAGGCTTGGTCCACTAGGCATCCCAAGTTGTGCCATAGAATTCCCTTGAAGAGGGAAAGAGAGTGTTAAGTCTAAATTAGTGTTAAAAGGATCATTTTTAGCATCCCTTACTAGTTTAATTTTTTATTCCCAATTATCTATATCCCAATTTCATATGTGTACTTTACTTGACTAAAAATAATGAGTGCTCACTATGATGTGAGAGCGTGGTTGGTTTAGAATTGGTTTCTACCCTCTATCTTATTTTTCCTTCATAGGATAGAAGTGGCATTAAACATGTCTCAAAAGTGATGGGGTCCTCATGTGTTTCTACTTCCTTATGGATCCTAACGTCACTCCTTGAGTTCACTTAGTATCTTCCCACACTTATAACTCCTATAACTCTTTTTCAAGCTTCATCATACTTATGTTTATATAATACACACTGGGTGGCTACCATTTTGAACCCATAATATTCTACCAACTCATATTCTTTCCTTCCAAATGTGTGGCTCATGCACAAGAGGATTAATCTCTCCATTGGTATAGTTTCAAGTCTAATATCAACAAATAACTTCTTAATTTATAAATCAAAAATCTTAATATAATGACCATGTGGTTCTTGAAGGAACTAGAACTTGGCTTCTTCAAGGAATGAAATAAAAGTTATAGTTTACTCTAGAATGTAGCTATTCAGAACTCTTCTCCATCAAAAGTTGACTATTTATGTCCATGGGGATCCAAGTTATGCTAAATATCTTTACCATTATAGCTTCTAATACTTCTTCCTTCCAATATTCTTTGATCATCCTTGAGCATATACTATCAACCAAGCATTAAATGAATTAGGACCTCTGAAAAGAAGGTTTCATATAATGGACTATAGAGATTCTACTCTACCCACTTCTATGTGGAGATTCTTGACTCAAGATAAGGAAAAAATTATATATATTCAACACTAGTAACGCATTATTCTATATTTTCTAGCGTAATACACTCAAACATTTTTCCATTATTATGCTTCAAGTGATTTGGTTCCCAATAATAGAACCAAAATGTTGGGTTATTTTTGAAAATTCCAAATTGGTATTGAAGTCGAGCTCAATAAGCTAGCATGATATCCATTTCATAAAAGAGTTATGTCTCATGCACTCACCCAAAGCATGTAGTGAAACAACAACTCCCATAGGTTTTATTGCATAGTTTGGATAACTTGTTCATAGTCCTCTTTATGCTAATCAAATAAGGATTATATGTAAAATCATAAATAGACTACCTTGATCCTTTGAGTTATAGGTTTGATTAATATTACTATGCAAAATATTCTCATTTTCTATTAGCATTAGTTATCTTAAAAAATAAAATGTGATAGGGTATAACTTGTATATAAGATAACACTCAGTTCACACCATCATTTCACAGAAAAAAAGAAGTTAACAAAAACTTGTCATTCTCATATATTAAACTTAACCCATATAAAGGTATATGTTTTTTCAAAATAACATCATAGAATCCATTCATCCACTCAATGATTTACAACAGGGGTATTTATACTTGTTTTTCCCTAACCAAGTGTTTAGAATCATTAATTACATGAAGAATTGGCCAATAAACTCCCTACAAACTGAGTTTTATGGTGTTTAACAATTAGTTATTTTGAAATATTTGGGCCTTTATGCTCCCTATATCCTCACTCTATGATACATATTTATTTCCATGCATTTATCTCTTGTGGGATCATGTCAAATTCCCTATCAAAAAGGTCAGAGTGACCCATATGAACCATTTTTCCAACTACTTTTGCTTCCCATGTACTCCCCTAGTCTGTTGATATTATTCTAAGTCTTACATCCTTGAGTTTCTCATGACTCATTCCCCTTCGATTGGGTCCTCTCATTCTAGTTCATTTACATTATTATCCTCTTAAACCATGTAGTTATCATGATGTGTTACTTTTATGTCTATTAGTTTTGTGCCATTGTCATTTTACACCATGGTCCTTCTACACCATGTTAGTTCCATGCTAAAATTTGACAACATTTATTCAAAATTATGGGGCCAAAAAATTATTTGGGCTCACTAATTCACCCCCATATTAACTATTATACCTCTAAAACTAACATGCTAACATATCTAAGCATATATATTAGGTGGATCATGGTGAACTAAATACATATGAAAGCAAACTAAAATGTAAATAATGTCAAATCCCTTACCTTCCTTGATAAATCAAAGTGATTAGTTCAAGGCTTGCTTGGTTTGTGCTCAAAGAGTCTCTGTCAATAGAGCTTGTCTATCTCCTCCTCTCTTGGAACCATGGTTAGCTTGTTGCTTGATGGCTTAGCTTATGATTTTAGCATTGTAACACTAGTGATTCCAATCTTGTTATAAAACTTGTATTATAACTTTACTCTATCCAATCTCTCCAAATGAAGAGGCAAATGCTTGTATTTATATGTTTATGAACTAACCCTAACTCAAGGTGAGTAAAGGTGTATTTTAAACATGGAATGGGTTCAAACATAACCTAAGTGAGTTAATTAACTCTAACAGAGTTAAAATGTGTTAAAGCCTCTGGATTTGCAATGAATAAGCATGGGTTGTTAAGCATAGGATATACTAAGAGGAAAGTGAATTAGTATATCATATATCTTATAAATATTTTACTTAATCAAACTCCAATTAACCATACATTCAAGATATGTAATAAAATTGAAACAATAACATGCACCACACAAGAGAGAGAGACACTAGATTTTTACATGGAAACCCAATGTGGGAAAAACCACAGAGAAGAATCTCAAGTATATGAATGAGAACCAACTTAAATTACAAATTTTGTAAGTACCAATTTGTAGGAGCACCAACCCATCTTATGTATAAAACACAACTATCTCTCAATGTTGCTTTCTCAATAAATGATAGAACTCTACAATATATCTTTCTATTATCTCCTCTTTTCTTATATAAAATAATTACAAGCCATACACTTTCTTGTTTATTACAAATGGGTTCTCAAGCCTTTATTTATATCTTTCCAAATGACCTTTGGAATTCACTCTTTGTGACCCTTCACTCCTCATTAAAAATGACACCAAAATTGCACAACCCTTTGACTCCTTACATTTGAAAAGTCACAAGGTGACCCTTCATATGCAAATGTGTCCTTTCCTTTTTTGTCTTTATCTTGGTGACTTTTTGTATTCTTCAAAGTGTTCCTTCATGATAACTTGTTCCCTTCCTCTTTTATCTTCACTCGGTGAATATTTGACTTTTCCATGGGCCCTCTTTTGACTCTTATGCAACCAAAAATATATTCATTAATATTAAATAAATATCAACACATTTTAGCCAAAATATGAACATTAAAAACATCTTTAGACAATAAATTCTATGGGGCCTTTATCACTAATGCTAGACCTTTGACATCAATGACAATATTTCTAACATTCTCCCCCTTTGTCATTGATGGTAACCTCAAAATGAAATTGCCACATCCTAAAACTTGTATTTCACATGCCAACCTAAAAATATAGTAACTCCCCCTTATTGTAGCATATTGTACCTATTCCCTATATCTATTTCTACACTTATTTCTAAAACTATTCCATGTACCTATATCTTATACCTATTTCTATTCTTCTCCCCCTTTGACATTAATGGCAAAGGGCCTATACTGGAGCTAACACTGAGCTCCCCCTCAATTGATGTTGATCCTAAATGGTAGGAATTAAAATAAATTACTCCTAAATTCTCCCACAAATACTCAAATGTGTTTTTGGTAGTGCCTTTGTGAAAATATCTCTAATCTATTTTGTAGTAATGATATATTCCATCTTAACCTATTGATCTGCAACCTACTCTCTCAAGAAATGATATCTGATAGGAATATGTTTTTTTCTTGAATGCATCACTAGATTCTTAGAAATATTAATAACACTTGTGTTGTCATAAAAAATAGAAATATCTTCATCATAGTTTATCTTGATATCTTCCAAAGTTGCTTCATCCAAAGCACTTTAGTAAAACATAATACTACTACAATAAATTCCACTTTAGCTGTAGAAAGTGATACTAAATTCTAATTTTTGCTTAGCCAAGATAATAAGCTATCATTGAGGAAGAAAGCTCCTCCACTTATACTCTTTCTGTCATCCAAAAAATCTACCCAATCTGGATCTGTGTAAGAAATTAAAGTGAAATCTTTACCTATGGGATACCACAATCCATAATCTAATGTCCCTTTGGCATATTTGAATATTATCTTCACCAACTGAACATGACTCTTCTTTGGGGATACCTGATATCTTGAAATCATGCCTACTGCATGCATGATGTCTGGCCTTGATGATGTCAAATATAAAACATTGATCTGTAATAGGTGAATCTTCATCCTTACCTTGTTCCCTATACCCATTGGTGTACCATCTAGTGCACAATCCTCAAAACCAAAATTTTTAAACATTTCCTTGGCATATTTACTTTGAGATATGAAAATTCCTTTATCTGACTAAAATATTTGCAACTATAAGAAAAATGAAAATTCTCCAAGCATAGACATCTCAAATTCTTTTTGCATATTATCAAAAAAATATTTTATCATATTTTCAATTTTTCCTCTAAAAATTATGGTATCAACATATACCACAATAATCAATTGATGCTCACCTTCTATTTTGATGTAGATATTACTGTTAGTAAAACCTCTCTTAAAATCTTGATCTTACAGGTACTTATCAGGTCTTACATACCAAGATCTGGGAGTTAGTTTCAATCCATATAATGTTTTCTTCAATCTGCATACATGGCTACTAGCATTTGAGAGAATAAATCCCTCAGGCTACTTAACATAGACCTCCTCTTATAGATTCTCATTTTTGAAGGTAGACTTAACATCCATCTAAAACACTTTAAAATTTTAAAACATTGAATTTATAAGAAACATTCTAATAGCCTCTAACCTTGTCACTAGTGAAAACATTTCTTCAAAATCTATACCCTCAATTTGAGCATATCCTTTACATACTAGCCTTGCTTTATTCTTGGTAAATTCACCATATTTATTTAACTTATTTTTGTATACCCATTTTGATCATATCACATTTTGATCTTTTGGTCTAAGCACTAATTCTTAAGTATCATTAGTTTCTATCTTATTTAATTCTTCATCCACTGCCTTAACCCAATGCTCATCATGTCTATCTTCTAAAAAACTTCTAGGATGAATTTTGGATAATGAAGAAAAATTTACTTGCTTAGATTCACTTACCATCATCCTTCTAGTGTGAACTCCTTCATTTATGTTCCTAATGATATCACTCTTATTATTATTTCTATGAACATATTTTGATGGGGTCTTGGTGTCCTTTTGTTCCTTCTTCTCATCCTCATCTGATTCTTCAAAATCTTCTTCTTCAATGATTTTAGAAGTGTCTACTGGATCACTGGCTCTTTGTGCTACATCTTCATCTATCCTGACACTTGCACTTTCAAAAATATTCTTGGTTGTTTTGTTATAATATTTATAAGATTTAATTTTTCTATAATAACCAAGAAATATACCTTCATCTATTCTAGATTCAAATTTACACAATTTTTCATTAGTTTTCTTTATGAACCATCTACTACCAAAAACTTTAAAGTAATTAACTGTAGCTAGTTTGTCTTTCCATATCTCATAGGGAGTATTTTAACTATTGACTCTTAATAATGCTCTATTCTAAATATGCACTTTCATACCTACTACCTCTCTCCAATATCTATCTGGTATCTTGGATTCATTTAGCATTGTCCTTACCATCTCCTAAACTATTTTATTTTTCCACTCAACTACTTTATTTTGCTATGGAGTTATAGCTATTTAATATTGTATCTTTATCCCATGGTCTTCACAATACTCAGTAAACTCATCTGACATGAATTATCCTCCTTGATATGATCTTAGAGACTTAGTCTTCAAATTAGTTTCATTCTCAACAAAATCTTTGAATGCTTTGAAGTGGCTGAAAACTTCTGATTTTTTCTTCAAAAACATTACCCAAGTCATAAGTGTAAAATCATCAATGAGCAACATAAAATATTTCTCACCTTAAGTACTTTGAGTTCTCAAAGGTCTAGATAAATTAGTTTGAACAAGCTCTAACATCTGAGTGGTCTATTATTCTTTTGTCTTGAACCATCTTCTAACCTACTTCCCATGATGGCATGGCTCACAAAGCGTGTTGAAGGGATTTTTAATCTTTGAAATATTTTTGACTGCTTGCTTCTTGATAAATTTGATAATATTTTCAAAATTTGTGTGTCCCATTCTCTTGTTCCATATCCAAATTTCCTCAATTTGACTCAAACAACATCTTTGACCTTTGATATCTAATAACATATACAAATTATTGTTTGTTCTCTAAGCATCTACAATCAACACATCTAAATCTTTTCTCCTAATTTCATAACCTTCTACATAAAACTTTAGTGTGTGTCCCTAATCACACATTTAACTTACACTCAAAATATTATGCTTAAGACCTTATATGTAAAGAGCATGTTTTATCTTAGTTATACCATTAACCAAACTTAGTGTACCTTTTTTGACAATTTTGGCAACAATATTATCTTTGAATTTCATTGTGCCACCATTGATCTTATTTAAAGTTATGAAATTTCTCTTATCTCCTATCATGTGCCTTAAATATCCACTATCAATGAGCCATGGATTTTCTTCATTTCTTGCATGAAAAGCTATCTGGACCAACATAGATTTTTTAGGTTGTTTCTTTTGCCATGAACCTTTCTAAACTTTCTTCATGATGAATAGAGCATTGAAAATCTAGTCCTTCTTGACGAACTCAAACATGCTTATATAATACCAGGCTATGTGTCTAAATTTATTAAACTTATAACATATTATGGCCTCTTCATTAAATCCTGATAGAGGAGCAAAAGAGTTTTGGCTTTTGCTTGACTCTGAATCAGTTTCTTTCTCCTTGTTTCTAAAAATGTTATCCCTTTTCTAACATTCTATTTTCTTATGACCATATCCATTACAATAAAAATAGTAACCATAAAAATAGAACATGTTTTTGTATCTCTGACCTTATTACTTTTTATATCTCTATTTAATCCAACCTTATTTTTTGAGATGTCCTCTATATTCTTAACTTCTTCTTTTTTCATTTCCTCTTTTGTAAGAGCTTCAACATAGTTCTTTCCTTTTTTATGTTAACCTTGTCTATGAAATTAGTGGCCTCCCCTTTCTCTTTTTCAAATCTAATACCTATTTTATCTAACATTTATCTTTGAATTTCTAATATCTTATTCAATATATTAGTTTTATTCTCAAATTTTGAATCATTGGCTGCTCTATTACTGATTGCTTTATTTGTTCTCTCAAGATCTATTTTTCAAGAGGTAATTTCAAAAACATACCTTTCACATTCTTCACTTAATTTTTGTAACTAAGCTATTATATATTATTTTTTATTTTTGGCTTCTTCAAAATGTGTGCTTGTAGATCCTTAATTATTTCTTTTGACTCTTTTGCATTTTTCTCAATTTGGTGCTTCAATCTGTGATTCTTATTCTCAAGAGCTTGTAATTATTCTAAGGAACAAATGAGTTATCCTTCTATATTCACTTCTACTTCATCTTTTTTTTCTTCTTGATCATTTATACTTTTTCTTGTGAAGGCATCTTCATGTATGGTCATGAATATAATCTCTTCTTCATTTGAATCACTGACTCCACTATCTTCAACTGAGCTAGGATCTTTAGAGTATAAACTCTTCTTCTCGAATCCCTTATTGAATTTACCTTTGAAATTATTATTTTATGTATACCTTCCTTATTCATTGTCACCATTAATCTTATCTAGGCACTTAGCTGAAAAATTTCCAATCTTTCCACAATTAAAACATTTAAAATGTAATTTTCCTTAATATTTACCTGTGCCCTTTTTCAGTTTGAAAATGAATAGAGTTCGATTGTCATCTTCATCATCACTAGAGTTGTCACTTGATTCTTGAATCTTATCCTTGTCTTTATTTGATGTCTTGAAAGTATCTTCCCTTTTTGAGATTTTCTCTTATTTGATCCACATCTCACATGTTTTAAGAATACCATGTAGTTCATCCATCTTTAACTTGCCTAGATCCTTCATCTCCTTGATTGTTGAAACCTTTGAATCATATCTCATTGATAGAGATATAAAAACCTTTTGTACCACTTCTAATTATTCTAAATTTTCTCCAATGTCTTGAATATGATTAACTATTTGATCAACTCATAAAATATAACTTTTTATATTTTCTTCCTCTTCCATTTTCAAACTGTCTTCTAAAAGTCTATGGCTTAGCTTGCTAAACCTTCTTATCACATTTGTAAATATTTTCAAGCTTTACCCAAGTATCATGTTTATATTTTCATTGCATAACTTTAACAAATTATTATTCACATAAACCACATAAAATATCATTTAAATCTTTAGCATTATTTTCACATTCCTTGTTTTTTGTCAAAGTAGTCATAAGTGTCTGTGGCTCTTTGTATTCCTCCACAACAACTTGAGAAATGTAAAATCTAAGAGACATAAAATAAGTCTTCATATTTATGCTCCAAAAATAATAATTTTTCCCATCAAATAAAGGTTCCTTCTTTGTATAAAAACATTCATGTGATCTAGCCATCGTGCTTTCCCCAATCTACCTTCACACTGTAAAACTATTTCTAAAGGAACCTACTCTGATACCAATTTTTAAGAGTGGGATATACTAAGTGGGGGGGTGAATTAGTATATCATATATCTTATAAATATTTTATTTAATCAAACTCCACTTAATCATACATTCAAGAAATGTAATAAAATTGAAACAATAACATGCACCACATGAGAGAGAGAGAGAGAGAGAGAGAGAGAGAGAGAGAGAGAGTAGATTTTTATGTGAAAACCCAATGTAGGAAAAACCATGGAAAATAATCTCTACTATATGAATGAGCACCAACTCAAATTATAAATTTTTCAAGAACCAACTTTTAGGAGCACCAACCCCTTTTCTGAGTACTAACATATCAACTATTTGTGACCACTAAGCCATAGGAGCACCAACCCCTTTCAAATATTTTTGAGTACCAACCCATAAGATCACCAACCCCTCTTGTGTATAAAACAAAACTCTCTCAATGTTTCTTTCTCAAAAAATGATAGAACTCTACAATATCTCTTTCTATCTTCTCCTCTTTTCTTGTATAAAATAATTACAACCCATGCACTCTCTTACTTATTACAAATGGCATCTCAATCCTTTATTTATAGCTTTCCAAATGACCTTTAGCATTAACCCTTTGTTACCCTTTAATCCTCATGGAAAATGGAACCAAAATTGCATGACCCTTCGACTCCTTGCATTTGAAAAGCCACAAGGTGACCCTTCATAAGCAAATGCATCCTTTTCCATTTTATCTTCATCTTGGTAACTTTTTGTATTCCTAAAAGTGTCCCTTCATGATAAATTTTTCCCTTCCTATTTTTTCTTCACTTGGTGACTCTTTGACTTCTCCATGGGCCCTCTTTTGACTTTTATTCAACCAAAAATATATTCATTAATATTAAATAAATATCAACACATTTTAGCCAAAATATGAACATTAAAAACATATTTAGACAATAAATTGTATGGGGCCTTTATCACCAATGCTAGACCTTTGACATCAATGAAAATATTTCCAACATAGGTGAGTTGTTTTTAAATATTTTCAAAGGCTTGACAGTTCACAAAAGGTAATCATGAAAACCTAAGATATTTTTTATTTTTGAATTTCCTTTTTTAGAATTACATTAATTAATCATGGATAATTCAAATAGGCATTTAATTAGGTTTATAATTTTAATTAGTTATGTTTAGGATCTTAACATTTTTAAGATTTGATTTAATTTCATGTGTGCATTTTCCCCACTTAATAGGTCCATAGGACAAATTGCATGTTGTGATGTTGCAAGATGAATAAAGATGAATATGTGAGAGGTTTTTGTTGTTTATGGTAGGATACCCCAATTAGGGATGCCTCAATGAGTATCTAATATTTGATGAATGATGCATAATAAAATTTGGGATGTTAAGTGATTCTTAGGCTTAATTTACAATGGTTGGTAAGAATCAGTCTAAAGTCTGGTATGAAGGCATTGGTGGCCAATTTTAAGTGTCTATAGATTTACCTTATTTGGGAAGATGTTGCAAGATGTAATAATAATAACTTATTCTCAAAGAATGAAAAAGGCTTGTGTTCCTAAAAGAAGATGATGGTTGAAGAAAAATCTCCAAATAATGTTTGGGAAACCTATAATGATACCCCTTTGAGGGATTGGCTATCATATGTTTGATGGATGATCCCTTGAAAAAAAGAAAAAATAATAATGAAACTAACCCATTGGTGAAGTTAATACAAATTATAAAATACTTGCATGCATTGATTAAAAAATTACTAATTTTTCCAAAAGTGGTTATAATCAGTAACAAATGCTGGGATAATAATTTTCCCAAAGGTGGTAATAATTAGTGGCAATGGCATATGCCCCAATTAGGTATAATGAGTCAAAATAATGATTTGCCCATAGGTAATTATAATCATTAAAATGACTGAGAATAAAAAATGACTTTTTATTATGCCCTAGTAGGGTATATTGGCAATCATAACTCAAGGATATAGCCTAGTGCTCAGATTAAAGATGAATAACCACCAACATAGATGTGATGGTCTAATGAATAAATAATCCAAAAAAAACCAAGAATATGAGGATGCACAAAGTGATGAAAGAGATGAATAGAATAATATGAATTGATTAATGGAAATTATTTGGTTTTACCTACCAATGTAGATATGCCCATCCTTATTAGCATTGTTATTACTAAAATGGTCAATGGGTTGATTTGATCAAGATGGGGTGGGAGGATTTACCAAAGGTACCAAGGAAAAAATCATATAGATCCATTGATTATAATACTTTTTGATCTTATTTTTTATATAACACATGATGGTATGCCTCATGATAGAACACCATGAGAACTTTTCTAAAATTTGCACAAGTACTGACTCCTGATCCAATGAATAATTGAAAACAATGTACCAACGATAAAAACCATGATGAAAATGTTGATGTATGAATATGGATGGAATCAAAAATGATACACAAGGAATCACCCAATGAATGAATATAGACTGAGTCATGGCATAGTTCTTAAAGCAAACAAATAGGAAAACAAACCAACAAACAACTAATCAAACAAACACAAAAAAATATTGAAAGATAAAAGAAAAAGAAAGAATCCTAATAATGGATTTGACCTAGTAGGATAGATCAAGGATGATTGAATAGGCTTATAAAGGACAAATGTGTTTATATTTTGAAATTTCATGAATGTTTTTAGAATTTTCTAAGCATCTCAATCCAATTGGGAATGATGAGATAATAAATGGCCCAAGTCACAAAATGGTGAGATCATTGGCTTAAATTGCTCAAAAAATGACAAGATCATATGGCAAAGGGGAATTGAACTAACCTTGACATGAATTGAGTACAACCTACATAGTCTCAAAATGGCCTCAAGTTACAGTAGTTCTATCCATACAAAAGGTAGAGAGAATAAACTAGGTCACAACAAGTTCTAAAAATTAAGGTGAATGACAAGGCAAATGAAAATATTAATGATAAGGTTAATGCATCAATGTATGATAAAATGTGTTGTTTATAATTTTCTCATATGTGGTTATAATTAAGAAACAACATACATCAATGATACTAATTTTACCATAGGAGATTATAATTAGTAACACATAGTGGATTATTGATTTACCCATAGGTAGTTATATTCAATAGCACTAGTCAAATGTAAATGAAACATAAATTTCCAAATCAACTATCATATTACTTTCATAGACTATAATTTAAACATAAAATTATAAAAACTATTGGAGTTTAGATCAGAATCCTCTCATGAAAGTTGTGGGAAGAACCAAAGGAACCAAGATTAAAAAGGGGTAGGTAAGATGGCTAAAAATAGGATTTGGTCTAATAGGGATGGCATAGTAAAATGGTATAGGGTATGGTATTAATTAGTATGATGGTGGTATGAATATTAGATGAAATTGTAAGAGGGTTACCCCCAAGTGGTAAGGTAAGGTAAATGGAATGGTATGGAATAATGTCAAGGGAATGGAAAATGAAAATGTATGGTTTTATGTTTTTGTCCTAGGTATGGTAAATGACTTTGTTGTTCTTGTTGATGTGGAGATGTATGTCCTAATTATTAAATAATATAACTAGAATAATCAATAATGGAAATTTATATCCCACACTTCTTTTGAATAGTTGCTTTTTCAAGAATTGGCTATAGATTTGGATGTAAATTATGTTGTTATGATCTTCATTGGTCATTGATTGTGTTTCCTTCAAACTTTGAGACAAGGTATCTTTTTAACCTCTACAAAGGAAAGTGCATCCAGGGATGGTAAATATGGATAAATAATAGATGATAGGTTTTATTTGGAAATGTATAGGTGGATGATAATGGGATGTATAATGGTTGGGAAAAAAATGAAGATTGGTGTTTTTAGGCACACACAATGTTGTTAATTCTAGATTCGGCATAACTTTGGTTATGGTAGGGCCAAAGAATTTTGAATATGCTCTTGATAACACCATTATATTTTTATATTATTTTGGTCTCAGAGAAGATACCATCTAATTATGCTATAGATTAGAAGCTGTACTAATTTGATCATTGATAATGTCTTTATCAAGTTGTGAAGGACTATTGTGTTTAGCTATTAGAGAGGTTTTCACCAATGAAGTTGTATTGATTATTACATAGTGCCTCCAATAAGGTTTCACTAAGTAAAGTTAACTTTTTAATTTTATTGTCTTTAAGCACCTCTAAAAAATTTTCACTAAAATATTCTAAGTTTGTAATTTGATTGCCCCCTAGTACTTTCAAAAAGGTTTCACTAGGATATTGTTCTTCTTCTACATGAATGTCGTCTTTGTCCCCCTGATATTTTGTAATTACTATGTCATTGTGGATGTAGTTTAACAAGTTTTGATTCTATCCATCCCAATAAACACTTGTGGGAGGAGGAATTTCAATATAATGGCCATGTTGGTTGGTGGTAATGGCATGTGGAATGGTAATGGAATGGGGAGAGGTAGTAGAATCCTCATGGAAGATACTAGGAAAACTTGTGTCAAAGCTAAATTTATCATCCTCTAAAATTGTAAAAGGATCAAAAATGTATTCAAATTGATTTATGAGGTATGCATAACCAATATGGTAGAAACCATGAATGTATTATGATTTAGAAGCTGATTTTGAATCAAAGAACTCTAAATCTAATGTTGATGTTACTTCAGATGTTAAATCTGATGTTGATTCAAAAGTATAACCTAACTCTAATTCTATAATGCATGTTATGTGGCTACCTTTTTAAACCTACAATATTCTACCAACTCATATTCTTTCCTTCCAAATGTGTGAGTCATGCACAAGAGGATTAATCTCTCCATTGGTATAGTTTCATGTCCAAGATCAACAAATAAATTCTTAATTTAAAAATCAAACATCTTAATATAATGACCACATGGTTCTTGAAGGAACTAGAACTTGGATTTTTCAAGGAATTAAAAAGAAGTTATAGTATACTCTATAATATAGCTATTCAAAACTCCTCTCCATCAAAATTTGATTGATCATGTCTATGGGGATCGAAGTCATGTTAAAGCCCTTTACTATTATAGCATCCAACACTTCATCCTTCCAAGATTCCTTGATCATCCTTGAGCATATATTATTAACCAATCATGTAAATGAACTAAGACCTCTAAAAATAAGGTTTCATATAATGGACTATAGAGATTCTACTCTACCCACTTTTATGTGGAGATTCCTAGCTCAAGATAAGGAACTAAAAAATTATCTTCAACACAGTAACCCATTATTCCATATTTTCCAAAGTAAAATGCTCAAACATTTTTCCATGATTATGCTTCAAGTGCTTTATCTCCCAACAATAAAACCAAAATGTTGGAATATTTTTTTATAATTCCATATTGGCACTGAAGTTGAGACCAATAAGCTAGCATGTTGGCCCTTTCATGTAAGAGTTATGTCTTGCACACTCACCCAAAGTGTGTAGTGAAAGAATAGTTCCCATAGGTTTTGTTACATAGTTTGGATAAATTTTTCATAGTCCTCTTTATCCTAATCAAATAAGTATTATATATAAAAGCATAAATAGACTACCTTGATCCTTTGAATTCTAGGTTTGATTAATATTACTACATAAAATATTATCATTTCCTATTAGAATTAGTTATCTTTTAAAAGAAAATGTGATAGGTTATAACTCATATATAAGACAACACTTAGTTTACACCATTGTTCAACAAAAAAAATAAGTTAACAAAAACCCGTTATTCTCATATATTAAACTTAACCCATAGAAAGGTATATGTTTTTTCACAATAACATCTTAAAATCCATCCATTTAATGCTTTACAATAGGGGTATTTATACTTGTGTTGCCTTGACCAAGTGTTTAAAATCATTAATGGCATGAAGAATTGGCCAATAAACTCCCTATAGAATGATATTCATGGTGCTTAACAATCAATTCTTCCAAGAAATCTAAGACTGTGTGCCCCTTATATCCTCACTCTATGATACATCTTTGTTTCCATGCATTTATCTCCTTGTGGGTTGGTGTAAATATCCTTATCAAAAAAGTTAGAGTGACCCATCTAAACCATTATTATAACTATTCCTACTTCCCATGTGCTCCCCTAGTCTTTTTTTATTATTATAAGTCCTACATCCTTGTTTTTCTCATGACTCATTCCCTTTCTAATGGGTCTTCTCATTTTGGTTCATTTACATCATTATCCTTTTTCACCCATAGGTCTCATGATTCGATACTATTGTGCCTATTAGTTTTGTGTGATGTTTTTTTTACACTATTTTCCTTTTGTAACATGTCGATTCCATGCCAAAATTAGACAACACTTAGTCAAAATTCTAGGGCCAACAAATTATTTGGGCTCACTAACTCACCCCCTCTCAATGATTGTACCTCTAACACTAATATGCTAACATCTCTAAGCCTAGATATTAGGTGGAGTATGGTGAATAAAATATAAATGAAATCAAAATAAAATGCAATTAATGTCAAATCCCTTATCTTCCTTAAGAGATTCAAGTGATTTGTTTATGGCTTGCTCGGCTTGTTCTCAAAGTGTCTTTGGCAATAGAGATTGGCTATCTCCTTCCTTCTTGGTACTGTGGTTGGTTTTTTGCTTGATGTCTTGGATTTTGATTTTATCATTATAACACTTTTTATTCCAATCTTATTATAAAACTTGCATTATAACTTTACTCTATCCAATCTCTCCAAATGAAGAGGAAAATGCTTATATTTATATGTTTAAGAACTAACACTAACTCAAGGTGACTTAAGGTGTAGTTTAAACATGGAATGGATTCAAAGCTAATATAAGTGAGTTAATTAACCCCAACAAAGTTGAAATTTCTCAAAACCTCGTGATTTTTAATGAATAGGCATGGGTGAGATATTTTTAAATATTTTCAAAGGCTTGATAACTCATAAACGGTAATCATGAAAACCTAGGATATTCTTGATTTTTGAATTTCCTTTTTTCAAATTACATTAATTGATCATGGATAATTAAAATATGAATTTAATAAGGTTTATCATTTTAATTAGTTATGTTTGGGCTCTTATCATTTTCAAGGTTTGATTTAATTTCATGTGCACACTTTCCCCACTTAATAGGTCCATAGGCCAAATTACATGGTGTGATGTTGCAAGATGAATATGTGAGAGGTTTTTGTTTTTATAGTAGGATATCATAATTAGGTATACCTTAATGAGATTTTGAGCTTTGACATATTATTCATAAGAAAATTTGGGATGTTCAGTGATTCTTAGGCTTAATTTACAATGGTTGGTAAGAATCAATCTGAAGTCTGGCATGAAGCCATTGGTGGATAATTTTAGGTGTCTATAGTTTTCCCTTATTTGGGAAGATGTTTTAAGATGTAATCATAATAAATTATTCATAAATAATGAAAAAGGCTTGTATGCCTAAAATAAGATGATGTTTGAAGAAAAATCTCCAATAATGTTTGGGAAGCCTATAATGATACCCCCTTGAGGTATTGGCTTTCATATGTTTAATGTATGGTCCCTCAAAAAGAATCAAGAATAATAATGAAAATAACCCATGGGTGAAGTTAATCTAATCAATAAAATGCTTGCATGCATTGACTAAAAAAGTACTCATTTACTAGAAAGTGGTTATAATCAGTAATAAAGATTAGGACATTAATTTTCCCAAAGGTATTTATAATCAGTGGCAATGCCATATGCCCAAGTTAGGGATAATGATTCAAAATAATTATTTACCCATGGAAGATTATAATCATTAAGATGACCTAGATTAAAATTTATTTTTGATTATTCCCTAGTAGGGAATATTGGAAATCATAACTCAAGGGTATAACCTAGGTGCACAGATTAAAGATGAATGAGCACTAACATAGATGCGATGGTCTAATGAATAAATAATACAAAAAATAATCAAGCATATGAGGATGCATAAAGTGATGAAAGAGATGAATATAATAATATGAATTTATTAACGGAAATGATTTAGTTGTGCCTACCAATGTAGAGATGTTCATCCTTATTAGCATTGTTATTACCAGAATGGTCAATGGGTTGATTTAATCAAGATGGGGTGGGAGGATTTACTAAAGGTACCAATGAAAACATTCTATAGATCTATTGTTTGTAAGACTTTTGATCTTATTTTCTATATAATACATGATGGTATGCCTCATGATAGAACACCATGAGAACTTTTCAAAAATATGCATAAGTACTAAATCCTGATTTAATGAATAATTGAAAATAATGCACCAATGATAAAAACCATGATGATAATGTTGATGTATGAATATGGATGGACTCAAAAATGATACTCAAGGAATCACCTAATGAATTCATATAGACTGAGTCAAGGCACAATACTTAAAGTAAACAAATAGGAAAAAAAACCAACAAACAACTAATCAAATAAACACACAAAAATCTTGAAAGATAAAATCAAAATAAAGCATCCTAACAATGGATTTTCCCCATTAGGTAAAATCAAGGATGACTGAATAGGCTTAGACAAGACAAATGTTTTTGTATTTTGAAATTTTATGAATGACTTTAGAATTATCTAAGCATCTCAATTTTATTGGGAATTATGAGATACTATATGGTCCAAATCATAAAATAGTGAGAGCATTGGCCTAAATTTCTCACAAAATGATAATATCATATGGAAAAAGGGGATTGAGGTGACCCTGAAGTGAATTGAGTACAACCTACATAGTCCCAAAATGGCCTCAAGTTACAGTAGTTCTATCCACATAAAAGGTAGGGAGAACAGACTAGGTCACAACAAGTTCTAGAAATTAAGGCAAATGACAAGGTAAATGAAAATATTAATGGCAAGGTTAATGCATGAATGCATGGTAAAATTCATTATTCATAATTTTACCATAGGTGGTTATAATTATGAAAAATAAACATAGGTTAGTGATACTAATTTTCCTATAGGTGATTATAATTAGCAACACATAGTGGATTACTGATTTACCCATAGGTAGTTATAATCAATAGCACTAGTCAAATGTGAATGAAAGATAAATTTCCATATCAACTATCACTTTAATTTCATAGACTATCATTTAAACATATAACTATAAAAACTATTAAAATTTGGATTAGAATCTTCTCATGAAAGGTGTAGGAAGAACCAAAGGAACCAAGATTAAAAAGGGATAGTTAGGATGGCTAAAAATAGGATTTGGTCTAATAGGGATGGTATTTTTAAATGGTTTAGGGTGTGGTATTATTTATTATGATGTTTGTATGAATATTGGATAAAATGGTAAGATGGTTACCACCAAGTGATAAGGTAAGGTAAATGGAAGGGTATGGAATAATGTCAAGGGAATGGCAAATGAAAATGTATGGTTTTATGTTTTTGGCCTGGGTATGGTAAATGATTTATTTTTTTCTTATTGATGTGAAGATGCATGTCCTAATAAATAAATAATACAACTAGAATAATTAATCATGGAAATTTCTAGCCCACGCCTCTTTTGAATAGCTTTCTTTGTCAAGAACTAGTTGTAGATTTGTATGTAAATGATGTTATGATCTTCATTAGCCATTGATTTTGTTTCCTTAAAACTTTGAGACAAGGTATCTTTGTATCATCTGAAAATGAAAGTGAATATAGGGATGGTAAATATGGATAAATAGTAGATGATAGCTTTGACTTGTAAATGTATAGGTGGATGATAATGGGATGCATAATAGCTAGGCAAAAAATAAAGATCAGGGTTTTTAGGAACACACAATGTTGTTGATTATAGATTTGACATAACTTTGGTTATGGTAGGGCTGAAGACTTCTAAATATTCTCTTGATAATACCATTATATTTTTATGTTATTTAGTCCTAGGAGTATATACCATATGATTATGCTATAGATTGGAAGTTGTACTAATTTTATTATTAATAATGTCTTCATCAAGTTGTGAAGGACTATTGTGTTCATCTATTGGAGAGGTTTTCACCAATGAATTTATATTGATTATCCCATAGTTCCTCCAATAATGTTTCAATAAATAATGTTGAATTTATAATTTTATTTTCTTCTATCACCTCTGAAAAAGTTTCACTATAATATTTTGAGTTTGAAATTTGATTGTCCCCTAGTGCTTTAAAAAAGGTTTCACTAAGAGATTTTTCTTCTTTTACATGAATTTTATTGTCCACTAAAATTTTACAACTAATATGTCATCATGCATGTAATTTAATAAGGTGTGATTCTATCCATCCCAATCAACACTTATGGGAGGTAGAATGTCAATATAATGGCCATGTTGGTTGGTGTTAATGACATATGGGATGGTATTGGAATGGGGAGGCAGCTCAATCCTCATGAAAGATACAAGGAGAACTGATCCATGAGGTATGAATAACTAATATTTTATAAACCATGAATGTATTCTAATTTTAAATTTGATTCTAACTCGAGGAACTCTAAATCTGATGTTGATATTGGTATTGATGTTACTTCTTATGCTAAAATATGATGTCAATTCAAAATTAGAACCTAACTCTAATTCTAATTCTTCATCTAGTATGGATGCTACTATAATGATGTTTTATTTAATGTTGGGTTTGGACAAGTAACTACATAAATGGCATAATGGGCTTTATAGAGACTAGTTTGTCAATGTGAGACTCCTCAATGATGGGAAAAAGGTCAAGAGACAACTCCTTAGAAACTAACTTGTCAGAGGGAGGATTTTAAAAAATAGGCATATTCTCAAGTTAATTATTTTCCCAAAGTTTGTTATAATCATTAAGAAGTGTCTCAACAAATACTGGCTTATTAGAGTGATACCCTTGAGAATAGGTATATTATGAAAAGGTAATTTATCATAGGTAGATGAGTCAATAAAAACATATCAAATTGGTTGGCTCCCTTGTCCTTGGTTTATGAGTAGTAATAAAATACTAATTTTGAATATGTCCTAATCTTTAAATGATTGGATAGGTTGGAGAGGTATTGATTGGATCAATTAGGGATGGATAATTGGTAGGTGTTTTATAAAGTGGAGAATGGCTAGAAATGGATGAAGAATGATAAATTGTTGGATAATGATAGGGCATCATGGAGCTTTATTCTCACACAAGACAAAATATGAGTTCTTAGAATGGTAATAATAGGGCATTGTGGAGCTTGGTTGCTCATACAAGCTAAAGGATGAGGTCTTAAAATAGAAATGGTAGGGCATTGTGGATCTTGATTACTCACACAAGCCAAAGGATGAGGTCTTAGTATGGTAATGGTAAGGCATCATGGATCTGGGTTGTTCACACAAGCCAAAGGATGAGGTCCTAAAATGGATATGGTAGGGTATTAAGAAGCTTGGTTACTCACATAAATAAAAGGATGAGGTCCTAGAATGGTAATGGTAGCATTTTTTGGATATTGATTGCTCACAAAAGCTAAAGGAATGAGGTTTTAAAATGGAAATGGTAAGGCATTGTGGATTTTTATTTCTCACAAAAGTTAAAGGATGAGCTCCTATAATACAAATGGTATTCCTTATATGTTATATAGTTTGGTGGCTCATATAATCTAAAGCAGGGTTATCAATATAGGTGGAGGAATGGATGGTCTTGAAAGGGTGAGAATTATATATCAACCTACTAAAATAAGGTATCACCAAATTTGATGCTTGGATTTATTCCCTAGATTGAGGATTGTAAGGAGGATAAGAATATATCTCACAAACCACTTCTTCACCATAGGGGTTTTGAGTGAAGATAATTTGTGTGACTATTCTATCATAACTTTGATTATACATAAATTCACCATAAGTGTAGCTAGACATATTTGTATCAAAAATAAAATCTCTATAAAAAAAAATCCTGGAGTTTTACAAACTCCTAAAACCACTATCCAAAGGACAAAAGGTTCAAACTTGGTCTAACTTGTCTAGGGGAGCTGTATCTCCAAAATGGTCTATGTTAAAACTTGTTATAAAACAATCTAACATCATATGTCTAACATTAAATGTATCACAAACAAAAGGTTAAGTGGTTGAATAAAAGTTACAATGTCAAACTCTAAGTTCAAAATTTTCCAAATAGGTCTAATTTAAGAAATAAAGATTTCTAGAACTTTTGGCCAAACACGAAGTCAAAATCTAGGCTCAAATAAGGCAAGTGATAACACTTTTGGCCAAAAATGGCATCTGAATCTAGACTTTAAATAAATGTGAGATTTTAATATAACAAACTTGTAACACTTTAGCATAGATTAGGAATACGTAATTCAAACATGAACTTGGTCAGTTGATATAAGCCATAAGGAAAAAATACATATGAAGAGATAGGTTGTTTCTCTCAAATAAAAGGCACAAATAATAATTAAAACTAGGCTTTTAAAAAAATAGGCTAATTTAATGTTATAACAACACTAGGTAAAGATCCAAGTGATAGTTTTCAAAGTTGGATAGTGAATTAACCTAAGTTACACAACCTAAAAGAGAAAGATTGGTGTCTAAGCCCCATTTAAGCAAAGAATAAACAAAAATCAATCAATGTTTGGATTTGAACTTGGCAATGTTGATTAAAAAATCAACTTAATAAACTAGGCATC
The DNA here is from genome assembly GCA_037957365.1 of Torreya grandis. Classification (NCBI taxonomy): domain Eukaryota; kingdom Viridiplantae; phylum Streptophyta; class Pinopsida; order Cupressales; family Taxaceae; genus Torreya; species Torreya grandis. Next base: position 1,145,262 of record JARHVA010002118.1, read on the forward strand.
TTTGAACAAATAACAATCTAGACAAAATAGAACTACATAATGACACAAGATAGATTTCAAAATAGCATACATGGAATTGGTTCTTAAAAATGGAATTTGGCACAAGGGAAATAAGTCTATGAAACAAATTGAGTAGTTTAAAAACATTATCACACATTAAAGATGTAACAAATAGTTTTTTCAAGAATCAAAAGGCACAAAAGCTTGAAATTATTTAGGTAATGTAACATTACCCTTTTCAATCAAGTGACACATAAAAACAAGTATGGGAAAAGTTTTAAGGCAAAGGTGTGTAACAAAATGGCTAGCATGACACCTCCTCAAACAAAGAAGTGGCATATAAATAAAACTCAGTATGATATGGTATAAACAAACAAATGGTTTTAGACCTAAAAGACCAAGAAATAAAAGGATGAAATGACATCACATCTAAATGTAACATCCTAAATCTTATAATTGAAAAGGTTGGTCAAATTGGGTTGATTAAACATATAGTTTTCAAATGTATAGATTGGTCCCAAGTGTGGTTAATTCTAGAGATGCCTCACATCAATAAACTTCATATCGATTAAATTACTATACAAGGGTCTATTCCTTTGCATAGTGATTCCATCTGTGTAGTGCTTAGTGGAATCCTCTGGTTAACTGGACATGACTTGGGTTTTTGTTAAGAAAGGAGAGGTTAGCCACTCAACCCCTTAGCTCTCATAGTATGCATACGTTGATTTATATACACCACCATGGAGTGGGTTAAAATACTTTTAGGAGATGAAACCCTAGGTCAATGCTTCCCTAAAAAACTTATGAAGAAGTTATGAAATCCCCTTCACAAGTGAAATTGCATGAAAATAAATGACTAAGTGGAAAGACTTTAGGGGTTGTTTTTAGATCACCCAAACCATATGGTTTTTGGGGAGATCTTAGACAACATTCTTTCCATTCATTAGACCAGGCACAAATTGAAATTAAAAAGGAACCTTTGGTCACCCAATTTCCCTATATGAGATGGGTGAGAGCATACACATGCTCTTCATTTTACACAACAAAAAACACACAAGTAACACACACTTTCAATAAATTTTAATCTAAGCGAAGTGTTGATTTTAGGCACCAAATTGAGATCTTTGATAAATTTCTTTGGCCCCTTGGCTTATTTGAAAACTTGTAAGAATTTGGATGAAATAACTTAATAAAAAACACCTATGTTCATTTTAAGCACTAAAAATAAAATTTTAAAGACTTAGAAAATTAAATGAAGTATTCAAGACTTAGCCATTCTAGATTCCTTGGAAGCACTAAAATCAAATTTTCAATATTTATCAATTCTAGGCTACTTTTAAGCACTAAAATCAAATGCTCAAGACTTAGAAATTATTTTTAGCACTGAAATAAAGTGTTCAAGAGTTAGATAAATGAGTTTTAAACACCCAAAATGAAATTTTCATGAGTCTAACCTTGAAAATTAATTCTCTATTCATCCCTTGTACCTATAAGGGTTAGAGAGTGTCATCCTAATTTTAATCACTTTCAATGATGAGAAAACAAGTTTTGAAAACATATCTCTTGGGTTTCCTATTTTAAAAACATAGAGATCGATATCGGTCATCTGTGGTGGATACTGATTATCAGGGAATCAATGTCAGTTGGTAATAACTAATATTGATCTATAAGGATTGAGATAAATTTTATTGTGAACCCAAAGGAAAAAACATGATTCAAAAATGTGAGTTAGCTCAAAGTTAGCATGAAAACTCAACAAAACCTACAATAGGATGATAAGACAAAGAAACAAAATTCAATGAAACTAGGAAACATCAATTATGAGTGCTAAAAAGATTTAAAATCAAAGTTTTGTAATATGTATTTCCCCTACACCCTAACTTATGATAGTCACCTAAAACTAAGATAGGCTAGGTATAACTGATGTTGGCTATGCCTAACTGATTTAGATCTCTATATAGATTTGAGTTAGCATAAAAATAAAAAAATATGATAAAAAAAAAGTTAAAAATTAAATTTTGAAGATATTCAAGTATTAATTTTAAGATTTATTAGTTGAATATTTCTCTCCTTATACGCAAGGTGCTTAGAGTCTCACTAGGCATGCCATTTGTGATCATAGGAATTTGAACATAGAGAGGATATTAGAACAAGTGTTAGTTTCAAAAAACAAAATGAAATCAACACACTAACATGCTAACATATCTAAGCCTAGATCTTAGGTGGAGTATGGTGAAAAAAACACATATTAAATCATAACTAAAATGTAAATAATGTCAAATACCTTACCTTCCTTGAGAGATCAAAGTGATTTTTTTGTGGCTTTATCGGTTTATGCTCAAAGAATCTTTGGAAATGGAGCTTGGCTACCTCCTTCTATCCTTGGCACCATGGTTGGCTTGTGGCTTGATGTTTCTTGGTGGCTTGGATTATGATTTTGTCATTATAACACTATTGCTTCTAATATTTTTATAAAACATGCATTATAACTTTACTCTATCCAATCTCTCTACATGAAGAGGTAAATGCTTGTATTTATTGGTTTAGGAACTAACCCCAACTCAAGGTGAGTTAAGGTGTAGTTTAAACATGGAATGGGTTAAAACCTAACCTAAGTGAGTTAATTAACCCCAGTAGAGTTGAAATATGTCAAAACCTCATCATTTTCAATTAATAGGCATGGGTGAGATATTTTTAGATATTTGTAAAGGATTGACAACTCAAACAAAGTAATAATGAAAACCTAGGATATTCTTGATTTTTGAATTTCCTTTTTTAGAATTTCATTAATTAATCATGGATAATTCAACTAGGCATTTAAATAGGTTTATAATTTTTAATTAATAATTTTTATGATTTTAGCATTTTCAAGATTTTATTTAATTTCATGTGTGCACTTGCCCCACTAAATAGGTCCATATGTCAAATTGCATGTTGTGATGCCACAAGATTAATAGAGATGAATCTGGTACAAGTTTTTGTTGGTTACATTAGGATAACCCAATTAGGGATGCCTCATAGAGATTCTAAACTTTGATGAATGATGCACGATTAAATTTAAGATGTTCAATGATTCATAATCTTAATTTGAAATGGTTGGTAAGAATCATTTTGAAATCCTATATGAAGCCAATGGTGGAAAATTTTAGGTGTCTACATGTTGGATGGTGATGAATAGTATAGAGTTTTATCATATTATTATCTAATAATGTAATAAAGATATCATGACACATATCTCTATCTAAAAACTATATAACCCCTTTATGTGTGTCATGTGCTCTACTCACTATAGGAGGTAATCTAAGAAGTGGCCCTTTACCCTTGATGAGTATCTTTATTAGTTTTTTATGTTCCAATTTTTTCTTAATCCAAAGTCGAGTAGGTTCTTATACCACATTATATTACTATGGATCTAGCAAACCTACATCCAAATTTGCCTCTAAATGTATAGTAACTAGTCTTAACTCTGTCTCTAGTGTTATAACTATGTTACATAGATGCAAAAATGATTTGGATGTTTTATCTAATTATTTATCCTTAAGATGAAAAAAGAGGCCTCTATAAAATATGTATTATACCTCTAAGTCTATCATTTTTTAAATCAACTGATGCATACATGACTTGAATCTTAGAATGTACTCAGTGATTGGTTCTATCTCACCTTGGTGTAGTGAAGATAACTTCTCATATGTGATTTCAAGTCCCTTATTTTATATGTAGTGCATGAGAAAGACTACTTATAACTATTCATATGTATGTAGTGACCCAATAAGGAGTGCATGATGAAACCAATTTAGGGCCTCCCCTTCTAGGGACTTTGGAAATAGTTGTAGTAGAGCCAACTTGTTGGTGAAATGTGCCATGACTTTCCAATAAGCCTAAAGGTGAAAATTTAGGTCTTCATTCCCATCAATTTTAGGTAGAAGTAGTATTATGCAAAGAGTTATGGGGCATATAGATAGGTAAACCTTATATCACATATCATGGTTAAGATCTATGCTAAAGATGAAGCCAAGAGGCTTGATGGATCTTTATTTTTTGGGGCCTCAAAGATGCCTTTTAAATCACTAAAACCCTTTCATTCATATCTATAGGAATTCAATTTTAGGTGACCATTGACATCCTAAGGTTGTAAATGGAACATACTCTCATGTTGACATGGTCTTATTGATTGAATGGTGTATAAATGAGCATGAAAATCATTAGGATGATGTTTATATATGGTGTTTAAGCATCATAAACACCTACATGTGTCCTTTCATAAGAAAATGAGAACCTACAGCTGAGTAGGTAAATAGTGACATAGGCATGGTGTCTTGGTGATGATTTATCCCATAAAATGTGAATATAGGTAAAACCAGATACTAGGTGACCTTGAATATTCAATAAGGGTCTCTACACATCATGATAAAGGTCCTATTAGAGAGATATGCATCTAAAGAAATCAAAGAGGTAGAATATACAGTCAACTAACTATGATTGGCATTGAGAGCAATTCAAACCCCAAATTGTGAAGTTAATCAAGGGAATATATGAATTTCATATTGGGAGGCTTTAGGAAGGCTTATATACTATCTTCAAAGCCTAATACATACAGGGTCATGTGCAAGTGTCCCCTTCATGGTAAGAAATATAGTCAGGGTTATACTTAGTCTTGTGAGCCTAAAGTGACTATAAAAGGTTTAAAAATATATTAAAATGGTTCATGGTATATTAATAAAGTGTTTTCACATACTCCAATACTCCTTTCAAGTTGACCATCTATTCTTCATACTAGCCCAAGGATGATAATCCATACAGCTATAATAAGAGACTCATGTTGCTCAATGGGTAAGAGTAAAGAATCTAAGGGATAAGGGTGATTTTGTGTTAATTTAAAGCTTCTTGAGCATGAATTTAATTTTAATAATAGTTGAAGAAACCTAAGAAATTTTGATTTAGCTTGGAGAGGTCATTCTTAGGTGGAAGTAAAAAATGTAAAAAATAGTCCTTTTTTGAGGCCTTTTTTGGACAAATTGAGGTGGTTATGTGCCTAAAAGGGAGATTCTAACTTATAAATTTGGTATTAATATTAATTAGGACATAATACTAATAGGTGGGCTATATCTCACTTTTTTATCTTAGAGGTCAACTAGTTAAGAAAATCAAAGTTTTGGAAAGGCAAAGAAATGAAGACAAAATGGGTAAGAAGCTTGATAAGAAGCATTGGGAACCTCAAAGAACATATTTTAAGGTGTATGGAAGGTGAATGGATGATAATAAAAACTATCTCAAGATCATACCTCTCAAAATGGTCAATACACTCTTGTACATAGCTCAACCAAGCAATCTCTAATTAGGTCTAGTTGGTGAATGAGAAGAAGGAATGAGAAAGAGTGTTTTGGAAGTTTTGTGATGACCTTGTGAGCTTGAATAAGGTATGAAAAAGAATGAGAAACTATCCCAATCATGAGATATCAGTCAAAATAGTGAAAACTATCAAGATGTATGCTAAACCTTTTAGGCCTTGAAGTGACCTAGAGCTAATTAGGGGTCTAATTTCACTTCTAGCTCTAGGTGAGTATTATATATAATTTAAAAATGTTCATGAGATGAATTTATACATGTCTAAGTTATTGGGATGCAAGTGAATCCATGAAAAAGTCAATTTTGGACTCTAAGACACATTAGGCCTGTGTAAATGAAGATTCAAGCTCGATAAACCAACTTTAAGTGCTCACATATTCTCTGAGGATGTGTATGGATGCCAAGGGAGTTACATAGGTTAACATGGGTCCTAATATTTTCTCTAGTGTAATTGGTTTCTAGTTTTAACATCAGGTCTTTATAAACAAAGCTTAAGGGTAAAAATGGCTTAAAACCCTTACAAACCCTTGGAAGTAACCTAAAAAAGGAAATGAAGTTGTAAAAATGATCAAATTACATATTTTTCCTATAATGATAATTAGATGATGTATAAGACTCAGTCATTCATGCTACCATTAGGATGAGTTATACAGAATCCATACAAAAAGGGTACATAATTTCTCTTTTTGACTATTTTATGCATTATGTACGTTATATGAGGTTCCAAGAGATTAAATCAACTTTTTGAGGAATCTAGAGACTTATGATAACTACCCTATCCATTTCATTCTTCATCAAAACTCCTAAGTGTTCCTACTAGAGCTCTCGTCTTAACCAGTGAATATTAACATAGTAAACATGATAGTGAGAAGGGTTGAAAATTCAAGTGGAAGTAATATTAAGGTGTTTCTGATGCATATAAGTCCATGGAGAGTATTTAAAAGTATCATCCACTCCATTTTATGTATTTTCATGAGAAAATAAAGTCATTTTTTAGGCCAAATGTGTAAGGTGTGGGAAAGAGGAGTTTCTTAGACTGTAGGTAGTGATGACTCACTTCTAGAATATTTTAGATGACTAAGAGTGCAACCAAAATATGGAGAATCATTTATTCAACCCTTACCTCTTATTATAATAATTAAATATGTATTTATTTAGTTTTGGGATGTTTCAACATAGCTAGATGATGAAGGTTGTTTTTTAAGCCAACACAGGGAATTCCATGCCACTTTTCAAGAGTTTCATGCCTTAAATTGACACTTATACTTTATAAAATTCCATGGTAAATTTCACATCTTATCATTAATATGTAACATATTTTATTATATTTAAAAGTGTGCAAGTGACCTTTGGACTTCCCTTGTCTCACCCCTCTCCCAAGTGCTATAAGTAGTGACTTTTGGGGCTCTTTTGGGAAACCTCAATTTATTAATGGTGAAACCCTAGCCAATTTTGTATTTTAATGTCTCTTTAAGAAATTAAAAAGTTAATTTTCCTATTTACATGTTTCATAATTGAGTGTGGTTCCAAATCTTGTTGATCTTGTCTAGTAAATGATGGTATTTTCTAGCATGTTATCTTTGATTTCCACCAAGTATGCAAAAGAGTAATTGTTATAGGTATTTTTTAGTATTATTCCTTAGTTCATGAGAATTTTATAAGTTTTTTATGACTATATTATCTAAATTATAATTCATTATCTCTCCTAAACATCAAATATACCTCTTGAACCTAGCATATGAAACATTGATGTAACAATCTCTCTTGAGTTATGAGTTATGTGTGAAAGAATATTTTACTTGTTTTAAGTAGTATAATTTCAATAAATAAGAGGGAATAAAATATTGGTGCATCACCTTTTAACTTTATAATTTTGACTTTTTAACACTTTTCATGCAAATTTGATAAGTGAGAGAGTTCTTCAAAGAGTGCATCAAGGGAACTAGCCCTTTTAGATATTCATCTCACTAATTTATTACCCACAACAAGTGAGATGTTTCCATTATTCCACTTGGATGAGGAGAGATGAGACATATCCTTAAGAGGTGAAACTTAAAGTGATAATAGTTCCCTCATAAGCATGATGATGAAGATCATGATGAAGACCAAGATGAAGATACGAAGACATACATGCCTGATAAGAGGAAGAAAGGTTTTAGAAAGTATGACAAAAATAATAAGTTCTTCAAGAAAAATAAGATTTGATACACCAATAAAGACTAAAAATCATCATATGAGATTAAAGATAGTGACTCAAAGTGTGATCATGAAAATGATGGTCTTATTGAAGATAAAGCCCTCTTCATGGCTAAGGAAGGAATTTTCTCACATAAAAATGAGTCTACTTGGAATGATTCAGATAATGATGAAGATGAGATGGAATTTGATACTAACTTGATGAATGCCCTTGAAGAACTAAATATTGAGAATAATATTAATAAGAAGATCAAGTCACAAATCAAGGACTATGAGGAACAATTTAATGTGTATGAAACAAGAATGAATGAAGACACCAAGGAGCATGAAGATATGGTCAAGCATCTCAATTATCAATTGGAAATATTGTATACAATCATAAAATATAAATAAGATGAATTTTTAAGGTATTTCATAAAAAATGAGTCATTGAAATTTGAGTTAGAGAAGACATCTATTAAGGTGATATCATTTGTGAGATTTGAAAAGATCTCAAGTGATCTAGAAAATATTCTAAATGATAAAAACCATGAAATTAATATAATTGGTCTTGGATAAAAAAAGAACCAAATAATGTAACTCAAGACAAGATGAATAATAATGTGAATAAGGACAATCACATTTTGAAGACAAATAATTAGACAAGAAATGAAGGTGCTGGTAGAATGAAAAAAAATTAGATCAGATAACCAAATACCATGAGGTATGCAAGTTTCAATGGTTATTGTTACACATGTAATCAATTTGAGCATAAATATAGAGAATTTAAGAGACCTTTTAGAAATGAGTTTACATGAAACTAATATTTTGGCCATCAATTAAAAGGTGTGAACAAAGTTATGTGCTTCAACTATTTTGATGTGGGACACTTTGCAAACCTTTATCCACATAAGGTTAGACAAGGTGAGTACTCTTCAAAAAAAGGATGTTATTTCATTTTTCATGACATTGGACACATTCCAAGTATCTTTCCAAACAAGTTAATACAAACTATGTTTCCATCAAGGAGTATTGTTTGCTACAACTATGAGAAGATTGGTCACATTGCTAGATTCTACAAGCAAAGGTCATAAAGTCAATATGAGTTTAATTAGGCTCCTAGAGTGCAAGGAAGAAGGAAAGTTAACTCATGAAAACCAAAGGTGGTAAATATGAGTTATGATGGGTATACTAGTCTAAATAATATGTTTTTTATGGTGAATAATACTACATAAGTTAAATAGTTTCAAGGGCTCTCATTTTCTACTCATGTTATGGATAAAGAGATGGAGCTCAAGGAAAGGGACAAGGTACTAGTTGAGGCTAGTTCTGAGGTGAGTATAGATCCAAGTGAACATCTTGATATTTTTTAGCATGTTTCATGTAAATAACATCTTTTATCTATGCCTAGTGATGAGGTTCCTAATTGTAAGATGGATTCTTCAGATGAAAAGGTATGTCATGAATCTATGTTGTCTCCATGTATTATCAATTCTATCTTAGAAGAGAATAAGAATGTTTTAGTGGTTGAGTAAGATACTTATCTTAAGCCTAAGAATAAGAAGAAGAAGAAGAAGAATAAATACAAGTATCAGATGACCAAGGAGAAGAAGGAATATGAAGAGTTGTGGGAAACTTCTAGTTTCACACCATTTTAAGACATTGTGAAGTAAGGTGTCTCTTCCAATGCTTTTTATGAGACATCATTCTTGTGGATAAGTAAGTTTATGAGCTCAATATCATATTGAAAAATTAGTATAGAGGTATGTTGATTTTTAATTTTTATTTTAGACCAATTCTATTTTTATATAGATTTGATGATCCTATGTTGCCAAGAATTGCGTTGATAATTAGAAGGTCATTGGGTAAAGAGGAGCAACAAGTCCATGAGCTTGTTCCAGAGGTTTATAAAGGAGATATTATGTAGGGTTATAATGGATGTTTTTAGATGGAATAATGAGACTAATGAAATTTCAAGAATGGTTTGATGCTCGAAAAGGTATTTTGATCTTATTCTAGCTTGCTCCAAGTATTTTTGTGGTTTGAACGTATGTTGAAGTCAAATTGAAGATTTTTGAGTGATCTCAATTTTCTTAATTTTGGATTTAGGGAAAGCAGGTCTAAAATGAGTTATAGGAATTCAATTTTCCCAAAGGTATGGAGGCTAAATTTTTTTTTTCTAAAATTGGGTGATGGTTATCTCCAAGTGTGCAAGAAGTTTTAGAGTTGGTCATTGACTAGGAGGTTTGTTAACCTTGATTGTTTTGAGATTTTAGGGTTATGGGATATGATATAAAAGTGGTTTGCCTTATGAGTTGAAATATAAGGATTTTTAATAGGTTTAATGGGTCAAATGGGTTATCAAATCAAGCTTTAAAAATATCTAAATGTTTTTTATTTTAATCTATTCAAATTTTTATCAAATTGGAGGTTTAATTAGATAGTAGGTTTATGAAGGAAGTATGTTGAAAAAGGATAAGATAGGAGATTAAAATTGGTGTATTTGAGGGACAATTTGAGAGTGATCCAAATATGGATTTTCAGGTCTTGAAGATGTGTCTACAAAAAAATTTGGGCTCTGCAAGTTCTAGGTAGGGCTATAAGGAGACTAACTAGGCCTAATATAAAGAAGAGTGTTTTTTTCTTAGTTTATCCAAAAGATAAAGGTATGTATGTTTCAAGGTGAGTTCATAGTTTGGTTTAGAACATGTTTCCTAGATTCTAAGTGACATGAAGTTCTATTGATGATTCTTGAAGTGGATTAAGAGATAAGGCTAGTAAGCTTATATGGTAATTCATCAAGGTTTGTGAAGATTTGAAGATGATCAAGATATTTAATTGATAAAAAATCTTAAGGGGAGTCCCTATTAGATGTCTCTTGGTGATTTCCATTATATTTTAGTGTTTTGTGTGTTCTTTCTTCATTTATTTCAATACTTGGTTGAAGATATTTTTAGTGTGAAGTAAAATAAAGTTGTCAAGATAAGAAGAGGTAGGTTCAAGGTAAGGGGGAGTTTTTAATATATATATATATATATATATATATATAAGATGGTCTCATCTTATTGGTAGTCTTTTAAGGTCCTTAGGATTAGTTGGTGCCCACTTTTTCATTATGTTAAAGGGGGAGAAATTTCCTATTATGAGAGTTCTTAAAGAAAGAGAAGGAAGGTTAGTTGTATGATGTGTGTTGACATCAATAACAAAGGGTAATATTGTTTAATATTTGTCAATAATGTCATGGAGGTGTCTAGGTGAATGGATAAAGTGAATTTATAGTCAAAGTGATAATGACAAAGTATGTAATGTGTTTGTCCTAGTATGCTTGAAGGAGGCTTGGTTGACCTTCAATTTTGGCATGGTTAGAGATGTTCAGGGATGAGTATGGTGATTTTATAATGTGAACAGGGACCTATTATAATTCAAGGATGATTTGAGTGCTTGTGTGCATGTGTGAATTTCATCAAGTTGATCATTGTTTTCATCTAGACATTTTGGGTCTAATGGTAGAAAATCTAAGTACACAGTTTGCTAACATCACCATTACCACATGTGGATGAGTCAAGGGGAGTTGGTTATATGGTTGTGATCACATTTGTCCCTATTTTATATTCTCTAAATTTTATTTCATGTGACAAAGTTTAACATAATACATGAAAGTGCAAAGTAGGGCTCCTAAGTAGTTTGATTGTGTTTTCCCATACTTAGCCAAATTTACAATGTGGCAAGAAAAATTGAGTAGGCATTTTTATAGTGTTATATTTCACATGTGTGAAGGTGTAAGGATAAGTTGATTATATGGGTTTTTTTAGTTTTATGCTTATTTGATATGTGATAAATTTTTGGTCATGCAATAAAGTATGTCAAAAGATATACATGTGCAAAGTTGGCCTTCAAAACATTTTGTGACATAGTTGGATCTATGGAAAAAAAATTGAGTGAACAAATTAATAGAATTATATCTCACAAATATGAATTTTATAGTAGAATATTGATATATGGTTAGATTATCCTATGTGAGGAGATCATATGGTCCAAATTTTAAATCATATATCTAAGTGCAGCAAAAAAATTTGATGTCCAAATGTTGCATTCTAGGAAGATTGCAATGGTTCCCATAGTCAATTTTCTTAGAGATAAAGATTAGGACCAAATGAATATCTAATAATTTTTGGACAGTCATATATAATGATCTAATAATATGTATTGATTCAAAGAGGTCAAAGTGATGTTTACTTAATGATAGGCAGAGGTAAAGACCAAGATACTTATAAGATATAATGAAGAGCGATTATTCATACTAATAAAGATCAACTATGCATATTGAGTGAAATGAGTTCAAAGTGTCCAATATTTAACTGAGATAAATATTGAGCTATGTATAGGAGATCAATGGAGCATGTTTGTTCTAGGATGTCAGGAAGAAGCAAGATGATGTCAAGTGTTGAATTTTAACATTTGGGTAGTGGTGCACTATAAATTAAATTTGGAATAAGATTGATGGTGAATGATTGATCTAAGATATGAGGGCACATGATGCATTTTAAGTGACTGAATTTTAACTATGACTATTTGAATTAAAATAATTGAATTTAACAAAAGAAAGACCAGTGTCTAGTTTTTAGGCCATATCATTTGGTATAGATAGAATTTTCTCATGGTGTAAAAAGATAATTTATAGAGGAATCCAAGGTAGATTTGGAAATACAAATTTTAAGATCTTAAACTATGTATATTCAAAGTTATGAAGGTTTAAAATTGATTGTGTGTTTGACCATGGACTATAAGTGACCCGAGAAGGATAATTGAGCTTGTGTTGATGTTATTTCAATGTTCCATGATGACTTAGATATTGGAGAGTGTTTTAGACTCCATTAGGTTAATTTTTATGGATTTTGAAGGTGTGATAAATCTATATTAAATATTAACAAATATTAAGAAGTTGACTATGTATTTATTCATGGTGTCCTTACGAATGAGGTTAATGTTTGAGCTATTTAAACTTACATAGAAGAGTGAAATGATGACTATGATAATTCAAGGATGACTAATTGGTCATGTATAGTGGACCTATGAAATTTAAAGTGGTATTATTTTATATTTTTCTCATTATTGTGCCAATGGGGTGAATAGGTCTTTAGGAGACCTATAAGGGCTACAAGGGCCTAATTGAAAGATATAGATGCTTAAGGGTGACCTATGGGTGATATGACCAACCTACATAGATATTATTTAGATGTGGTCAACTAATATAGTGATGATAATAAATTTTCTATAAATAGTGAAACCAAATGATATGGTTTCTAGACATGTGGAAGACTTGTGAGAGGAGTGTGTATGTGAGTGTTGTGGATTGAAGGAGAGGGAGAGTGCCCATTAGATGATTTTATGAGTAGAGAAGATTTATAACTATGTGTATGATTTGTGGGTCACGTTTATAATGTATAAATAGTGTTATTATAGGTTTAGGTTGAGTGAAGAGGTCTAGGATGATCGAAAATGATGTTTTGGATGCTTTTGAATGTGTAGAATTGAAGAGAGTTGATATACTTTGTATCTCCATCATATTGGTAGGTAATCAATGTTTATGAGATGTTGTGTTCATAGGTTTAATTTTGGCAGCTCAACATCTATGGTATTTTATCCTCCTTGTAATGTGAAACTTTTTAAAGGTCTACTCATTATGGCTACTCAGTTAGACAGGTGTGGTAGCACCTTATGGGATTGTAGTCTGACTAAATAAGGGATGGTAGTTCCTTTATTAGTATTATATGGTCTAAATTGGTTCTTTTTATTATAAGATAGAGTCCAATTGTAGGTTCTAATGGGTTTTCTTCCCCAAGAGGGTTTTTCACATATGTTATATGTTATGTGCTTGATCTTGCATTACCTCTCTTATTCATTACTATGAATGATGTGTATCCTTCATGAATGCTTGTGGTAACTAATTAAGAATTTTTAAATGTTTTAAATTGAATTAAAATTATCTAGGCTCACTAATTCACCCCCATATTAATTATTTTACCTTTAACAATTAGTATCAGAGTAGGTCCTTTGGTAAAGGCTTAACAGTTTGAAGATGATGCATGCTACAATATGGGTAATTATCAAGGAGGTTCCTCTACATAGCAAGAACTGATGTTCAATGGATGAAATTATGCTTTTTTGAGTGCAAGGATGAGGACCTACATCATGTACCTAGGGTTTGACATTTGGAAATCTATTATGTATGGTTATTTTGCTCCTAATATTCCTCCATCTAGTGTTGTAGATAATAAGTTGTTTGAGAACAATTCTAAGGCAATGAATGTTATCACTTGTGGTCTTTTAGAGACTAAATACACCAAGGAAAGTAATTATACATATACCAAGTAAATTTGGGATAAATTGAATACAATTTATGAAGGATACTCAAAATTTAAGTTGGAAAAGTTGTAGACTCACCGAAGACAATTTGAGAGTCTTAAGATGAAAGAAGAATATTTTGTGGCATCTTTTCTAAAGAGAGTTGATGAGATTGTGAACATCATCACATGTCTTGTAGATAACCTTGAATAATATATTTTAGTTAAAAATATATTAAGGTCCCTCTCTCTCTCATGTTTGATCCTAAAGTACCTATTTTAGAAGAAAGTCATGATCTTACTCAGCTGAATTTGGATAAATTACATGACATCCTTACTACCTATGAGATGTGGAAGAATGATGATATACCACTAAAGAAGGAAGTAGAAATCAAGACAAAGATGAAGTCTAAGAAGAAGTTCTAAGGTAATAAACCCAAGGAGGATGACATCTCTAATATTGATGTGGATGAACTAATTGATTTATTTAAAAGGAAATTGGAAATAGGTTCAAGCAAGTATAAGGGAAAAATACCCTTCAAATGTATCAATAAAGGAGAGATAGGACATTTTGATAGAATGTGGCCTCATAATAATGATGATGAGGAACATGATGAAGACCAAGATAAAGATAAGAAGACATACATGTCTGATAAGAGGAAGAAAGGTTTTAAAAATCATGGTAACAAGAAGTTCTTCATGAATAAGAAGAGTCTCTACACTAATAAAGACTATAGCTCATTAGATAAGAGTGAAGATAGTAACTCAGAGTGTGATCATGAAAATGATAGTCCTGTTAAAGATAAAGCCCTCTTCATAGCTGAGGAAGGAAGTTTCTCACTTAAAAATGAGTCTACTTGGAATGATTCAGATGATGATGAAGATGAGATGGACTTTCAAATTGAATTGATGAATGCCCTTAAAGAAATAAAGATTGAGAATAATATTAAAAATAAGATGAAGTCACAATCAAGGACTATGAGGAATAATTTAGTGTGTATGAAGTAAGAATTAATGAAGACACCAAGGGACATGAATATATGGTCAAAAATCTTAGATGTCAATTAGAAATCCTATTTATAAGCTTGAAAGATAAATAAGATTAATGTTCAAGGTATGTAATTTAAAATGATTCATTGAAATATAAGTTAGATAAGACTTCTAGTAAGGTGAAGTCACTTGTGATATTTTAAAAGATCTTAAGTGATCTAGATAATATTATGAATGATAAAAATCATGTAAGTAATATAATTGGCCTTAGATACAAAGAAGAACCAAATAATGTAACTCAAGACAAGATGAAGACTAATGTGAACAAGGACAATCATAAGTTTAAGACAAATCATTAGACAAGGAATGAAGGTGCTAGCAGAATGAAGACATTTCAAATTAGATAGCCAAATGTTATGAGATATGCAAGTTTTAATGGTTACTATTACACATGTAATAAATTTAGTCATAAATATAGAGAATGAAAGAGACCTTTTAAAAATGAGTTTTCTTGGAACTATGATGGGGGTCATCAGTTAGAAGGTGTGAACAAAGTTAAGTGTTTTAAATTTTTTAATGTGGGACACTTTGCAAACCATTTTCCACATAAGGTTAGATAAGGTGAGTCATATTCAAAAGAAATATGTTATTTCATTTATCATGACATAGGAAATATTGTAAGTTTCTTTCCAAAAATGGTAAGATAAACTATGTTTCTATTAAGGAGTATTGTTTTCTACAACTGTGAGAAGATTAGTCACATTGCTAGATTCTGCAAGCAAAGGTCATCAAGTCAATATGAGTTTAATCAGGCTCCTAGAGTGTGAGTAATATGAAAACAAAATGTGGTAAGTATGAGTTATGATGGGTATACTAGTCCAAGTAATATGTTTTACATGGTGGAGAATATTATAGAAGTTAAAGAGTGTCAGGGGTTATTATTGTATGCTCTTGTTGTGGATAAAGAGATGGAGCTCAAGTAGAGTTCCAGGGTACTTGTTGAGGTCTAAGGTGAGTATGGATCCAAGTGAACATCCTATTTTTTTTGATCATGTTTAATGCAAATAAAATAAATTATCTATGCCTAGTGATGAGGTTCTTAACTGCAAGATGAATTCATTAGATTAAAAGGTATGTCATGAATCTATGTTGTCTTCACATATTGTCAATTATATATTAGAAGAGAATGAGATTGTTGTAGTGGTTGAGTAATTTTATTCTCTTAATCCTAAGAAGAAGAAGAAGAAGAACTAAAAGTATCATATGACTAGGGATAAGAATGAATATGAGGATTTGTGGGCAACTTCCAATTTCACATTGTTTTAGGACATTGTGAAGTAGGGTGTCTTTTACAATGCTTCTTTGGAGACATCTTTCTTATGGAGAAACAATTTTGTGTGCTCAAGATCATAATGCTATTTTGATATTTATTTGGTGATCAAATGTTGTCAATAATTGTGTTGATCATTATAAGGTCATTGGTTAAAGATGATCAACAAGGTTATGAGATTATTCTAGAGGTTTATAAAGGAGCTATTATGTAGGGTTAAAATGGGTGTTTCCAAAAGGAATAATGGGATTGATGAAATGTCAAAAATATTTTGATGCTCATAAAGGTTTATTTATCTTATTGTAGCTTTCTCTAAGTAATTTTGTGGTCTGAAGGTATGTCAAATTGAAGATTTTGGAGTGCTCTGAGTTTTTTTAGTTTTGGCATAAGGTCAAGCAAGCCTAAAATGGGTTATAGGAATTAAATGTTCCCAAAGGTCTGGAGGTTAAAATTTTCATTTATCAGTGTGTGATGGTTATTTTTAAGTGTGCAATAAGTTTTAGAGGAGTTCATTGAATAGAAGGAGGTTTGATGACCTTATTTGTTTTGAGATTCTAAGGTTGTGTGCTCTACTAGAAAAGTGGTTTGCCTTATAAGTTGAGATATGAGGATTATTTATAGGTTAAATGGACCAAATGGGTTTTCAAATCAAGGTTTTTATAGATCTAAAGTTTTGTGTATTTCAAGTTATTCAAGTTTTTGTCCAATTGGAGGACTAATTGGCTAGTAGGTTTGTGAAGGAAGTATGTTGCAGAAGATGAGATAAGTGATGAAAATTTGTTTGTTTGAGGGTGAATATGAGAGTGATCCAAATATTAATTTTTAGGTCTTGAATATGTTTCTACAAAAAATTGGTGGCTCTTCAATTTCCAAGTAGGGCTATAAGGAGACTAGACAAACCTAGTATAAAGAAGAGTGTTTTTTTCTTAGTTTATCCAAAAGAGAAAGGTATGTATGTTTCAAAGTGATTTTTTAATTTTTTCTAACATGTTTCCTAGTTTTTGAGTGGCATGAAGTTCTGTTGATGATCCTTGAAGTGGCTTAAGAGAGAAGGCTAATAAGGTTATATGGTGATTCATCATGGTGTGTGAAGATCTAAAGATGATCAAGATGTGAAATTGATCATAAATATTAGGGGGAGTCCCTTTAAATTTTATTTTTGTGATTTATATTTGATTTGATTTTTTTTGTGTTCTTTCTTCATTAGTTGCAGTGCTTGGTTAAAGAGAGTGTTGGCATGGAGTAAATTTTTTTATCAAGATAAGAAGATGTAGGCTCAAGGTATGGGGTGTTTTAATATATTTATAATATGGTATTATCCTATTGGTAATAGTTTTAAGTCCTTGGGATAATTTAGTACCCACTTTTTCATTGTGTTAAAGGGGGAGAAAGTTCTTATTGTGAGATTGTTTGAAAAAAAGAGAAGGAAGGTGAGTTGTATGATGTGTGTTGACATCAATGACAAAGGGGGAGATTGCTGGAGATTTTTAAATTATATCATGGTGATGTCATAGATATTTATATGTGAGTATATGAAGTCCCTTTATTGTCCAATTGGCAATGCTAAATTGTGCAATATTCTTGTCCTAGTATGTTTGAAGGAGGCTTGGTTGATCTTCAATTTTGACATCATTAGATATGTTTAGGGATGATTATGGTGATTTGAAGATATGTAAGGGGTAATATTAAAAGTAAATAATGATTTTATTTCTTGTGTTCATGTGTGTATTTCATCAGGTTGATCATTATTTTCATATATACATTTTGGGTCTAGTGGAAAAAAATCTGAGTAGGTAGTTTGTTAACATCACCATTACCCTATGTGGATGAGTCATGGGGAGTTGGTCATATGGTTGTGATAAAATATTTTCTTAGTTTATATTCTCTAAATTTTATGTCATGTGATAAGTTGTAACATAATATATATGCAAGTGCAAAGTTGGGCTCTTAAGCAGTTTGACAGTGTTTTCCCATACTTAGCCAAATTTGTAATGTGGGAAGAAAAGTTAAGTAGGCATTTTGATAGTGCTATATTTTGAATGTGTGAAGGTGTTAGGAGAAGTTTATCATTTTTAAAAAATTTTTTTTTTTTAATTTTATATGCACTAAATTTTAGGGCATATGATGAAGCACCTCAAAAGATATACATGTGTAAAGTTGGCCTTCCAGATAATTCTTGACATAGTTGGATCTATGGTAGAAAAATATGAGTAAGAAGATCAATGGAATTATATCTTACATGTATGAAGGTTCCAGGAGCATATTGATATATGGTTGTATTATCCTATGTGAGGAGATCATATGGTCCAAATTTTAGATCATTCATCTAAGTGTAGCAAACATTTTTAAGGTCCAAAGTTGGCCTTCTAGGAAGATTGCAATGATTCCCATAGTGGATTTTTTGAGAGATAAATATCAATAAAAAATTAATATCTAATGTTTCATGGGAAATTGTATAGAATGATCTAATGGTGTGTATCAAGTCAAGGAGGTCAAAGTGATAGTTGTTTAATGATAGGTGGAGGTAAAGAGTGAGCTACTTCTAAGATATGATAGCGAGCGATTGTTCATACTAATCAAGAAAAATATTGAATATTGAGTGAAATGAGTTCAAAGTGTCTAATGTTTAACTCAGATAAATATTGAGCTATGTATAGAATATCGATAGAGTGTGTTTGTTATAGGATGTTAGGAAAAAGTGAGATGATGCCAAGTGTTTGAAGTTGAAAATTTGGGTAGTGGTGCACTATGAATTAAAGTTTGAATAAGATAGACAGTGTGTGATTGATATAATCTATGAGGGCATGATATGAATTTTAAGTGACCTAAGTTTAACTGTGACTATTTGAATTCAAATATTTGAATTTAATAAAGTAAATACCAGTGTCTAGTTTTTGGGCCATATCTTTTATTATAGATAGAATTTACTTATGGTGTGAAAAGATAATTTGTAGAGGACTCCATGGTGCATATATGAATATAGATTTTAATATTTTAAAGTTTCTACAATAAAATTTATGAAGGTTCAAAATTAAATTTATTTAGCCATGGACTGTAAATGACTTGAGAAGGATAATTGAGCTTGTGTTGACATTGTTCTGATGTTTCATGATGACTTAGATATTAGAGAGTTATGTAGAATCCATGAGGTTAATTTTTATGTATTTTAGAGGTGTGATAACTCTATATTGAGTATTAAAAAATCTTAATAATTTGACTATGTGTTCATTTATGGTGTCCTTACTAACAAGGCTAATGTTTGAGTTGTTTGAGCTTATACATAAGAGTACAATGATGACTATGATCATTTGAGGATTCCTAATGGGTCATGTAGAGTGAACCTATGCATTTGTAAATTGTCTTATGTTTATATTTTTATCATTATTTTTCTAATGAGGTGAATAGGTCTGCATTAGACTATAAGGGCTACAAGGGCATAATTATAAGGTGTAGCTACATAAGGGTGACCCATGGGTGTTATGGATAACCTATGTGAATGGTATTGATCTGTGTCTTTATGTGATAGATTCCTTAAGGGTCCAATAATGTCTATTGGTCAACCAATATGGTGATGATCATAAATTCTCTATAAATAATGAAATCAAATGAGATGGTTTCTAGATGTGTGGAAGACTTGTGAGAGGATTGTGTATGTGAGTGTTATGGAGTGAAGGAGAGAAAGAATGCCTAGTAGATGAGTTAATTATTAGATAATATTAAGGATTGTGTGTATGACCTTTGGGTTATGTTTTTGATGTTAGAATAGTGCTCTTGTAGGTTGAGGTTGAGCAAAGAGGTCCAAGGTGATCCAAAAAGATGTTTTGGATGCTTTTGAGAGTGAAAATTTAAAGGGATCTGATATACTTTATATCTCTATCAGATTGAGAGGAAATCAATGTTTAAGAGATGTTGTGTTCATAGGTATTATTATGACAAATTAACATCTAGGGGATTGTATCCTCCTTAAATGGTGAAACTTGTTAAAGGTCTAGTTGTTGTGGTAGCTCAACTAAATAGATGTGGTAGCACCTTATGAGATTGTAGTATGACTAAATAAGGGATGTTAGTTCCTTGATTATTTATATCTGGTCTAAATTATTTCTTTTTATTATAAGACAATATTCTAATTGTAGGTTCTAGTGGGTTTTTCCACCCAAGAGGGTTTCCCACATATGTTATGTGTTATGTGCTTGATATTGCATTGTCTCTCTTGTTCATTACTATGAATGATGTGTATGTTTCATGAATGTTTGTGGTAATTGATTAAAAGTTTTGAAAAGTTTGAAATTGAAGTTGGATTATATGGGCTCATTGATTCACCCCCTCTTAGTGATTGTACCATTTACAATTGGTATCAAAATTTGTACTTTGGTAAAGGCTTAACATTTTGATGGTGATCCAAGGTAAAATATGGGTTGTCATCAGGGAAGTTTATATACTAAACAAGCATCAATGTGTAATGGATCTAATTATGATTTTTAGAATGTAAGTATCAGGACATACATCATGTCCCTAGGGTTTGACATTTTGTAATCTATTGTGGATGGCCATTCTTCTCCTACTATCCCTCCATCTATTGTTGTAGATAAGAAGTTGTTTGAGAACAATTTTAAGGCAATGAATGCTATCACTTGTGGTCATTCAAAGAATGAATACACCAAGGTAACCATTGTACATCTACTAAGTAAATGTGGGATAAATTGAAGACTATTTATGAAGGATACTAAAAGTAATTTGGTAAAGTTACAGGCTCATTGAAGACAATTTGAGAGTCTTAAGATGAAGGAAGAAGATTTTGTGGCATCTTTTCTATAGAGAGTTGATGAGATTGTGAACATCATAAGAGGTCTTGGAGACAACCTTGAATAAGATACTATAGTTCAAAATGTATTAAGGTTGATCTCTCTCAACTTTGATCCTAAAGTATCTATTGTATAAGAAAGTCATGATCTTACTCATCTAAAGTTAGATGAATTGCATGGAATCCTTACTGCCTATGAGATGTGAAGTAATGATGATATACCACTAAAGAAGGAATCAAAATTCAAGACAAATATTAAGCCTAAGAAAAATTTATAAGGTAAGAAACCCAAGGAGGATGACATTTCTAATATTGATGAGGATGAACTGATTACTTTTTTTACAAGGATATTGAAAATAGGTTCATGCAAGTATAAGGGTAAACTACCCTTCAAATGTTTCAATTGTAGAGAGATAGGAAATTTTTATAAAAAGTGCCCTCATAAGCATGATGAATACCAAGATGAAGACAAGAAGACATACAAGTCTGATAATAAGAAGAATGCTTTAAGAAGGTATGATAACAAGAAGAAGTTCTTCAAGAACAAGAAGAGTCTCTATACTAATAAAGACTACACCTCATTAGATGAGAGTAAATAGAGTGACTCAAAGTGTGTTATGAAAATCATAGTATTTTTGAAGATCAATCCTTCTTCATTGATGAGGAATTAAGTTGCACACATAAAAAGGAGTTTACTTGGAGTGATTCAAATGATGATGAAGATGAGATGAACTTTGAGACTAAATTAATGAATGCCCTTGAAGAACTAAAGATTGAGAATAAGATTAAAAATAAAATAAAGGATAAATTTGAGGAGAAATTTAATGTTTATGAATCAATAATGAATGAAGATACCAAAGAGTATGAAGATATGGTCAAGCATCTCAGTTGTCAATTCAAAATCTTATCTACAAGCCTGAAAACTAAAGAAGATGAATGTTCAACATATGTAATTAAAAATGATTCACTAGAATCTAAGTTACAAAATACATCTATTAAGTTTAAGTCATTTGTGAGATTTGAAAAGATCTCAAGTGATCTAGAAAATATTTTGAATGATCAAAAGTATGCAAGTGATCAAACTGGTATTGGATATAAAGAAAAACCACATAATGTAACTCAAGACAAGACGAAGACTAATTTGAGCAAGTACAATAATATTTTGAAGAGAAATCATTAGATAATGAAATAAAGGTGTTGGCATAAGGAAGATAAATCAGATCAGATAGCTAAATTCTATGAGGTATGCAAGTTTTAATGGTTATTGTTACACATGTAATCAAATTGGGAATAAATCTAGAGATTATGAGAGACCTATTAGAAATGAGTTCAAATGAAACTATGATGGGGATCATCATTAAAAATGTGTGAACAAAGTTAAGTGATTCAACTATTTTGATGTGAGACACTTTGCAAACCATTATCCACACAAGGTTAGACAAGGTCAGTCCTCTTCCAAAAAAGGAGGTTGCTTCTTTATCATGACATAGGACACATTTTAAGTTTATACCCAAATAACGTAAACCAAGCTATGTTTCCATCAAGGAGTATTATTTTCTATAAATATGAGCACATTAGTCACATTTCTATGTTCTACAAGAAAAGGTCATCAAGTCAAAATGAGTTCAATCAAGTTTCTAGAGTGCAAGGAAGAAGCCAACTTAACTCATGGAAACTAAAGATAGTAAGTATGAGTTATGATGGGTATATTGGTCCAAGTAACATGTTTTCTATGGTTGATAGTGTTACAAAAGTTAAAGAGTGTCAAGGTATCTCATTATCTGCTCATGTCGTGGATAAAGAGATATAACTCAAGCAGAGGACCAAGGTACTTGGTTGAGGCTAGTTTTGAGAGTATGGATACAAGTGAACATCGTACTATTTTTTACCATGTTTTAGGTAAAGAACATTAGTTTTATATGCATAATGATGAGGATTCTAACTTGCAAGATGGATTATTTAGATGAAAAGGTATGTCATGAATCTATGTTGTCTCCATGTATTGTCAATTCTATCTTAGAAGAGAATGAGAATGTTATAGTGGTTGAGAAAGGTACTTATCTTAAGCCTAAGAATAAAAAGAAGAAGAAATAAAGGTATCATATGACCATGGAGGAGAAGAAATATGAGGATTTGTGTCCAACTTCTAGTTTCACACCATTTTAGCACATTGTGAAGTAGGATGTCTTTACCAATGCTTCTTAGGATACATATTTCTTATGGAGAAGCAAGTTTTTGTTCTCAAGATCATAGTGATAAATAAGTACAGAGGTATGTTGATTTTTGATTGGTATTTTAGACCAATTCTAGTTTGATATATATTTTATGATCAAATATTTCCAATAATTGTGTTGATCATTAGAAGGTTATTGGTTAAAGAGGATCAATAAGTCCATGAGCTTGTTCTAGAGGTTTATAAAGGAGTTATTGTGCAGAGTCAAAATGGGTGTTTCAAGATGGAATAATAAGATTGATGGTATTTCAATAAGGGCTTGATGATTATAAAGTTTTTTTGATCTTATTATATCTTGCTCTAAGTAGTTTTGTGGTCTGAAGGTATGTTGAAGTCAAATTGAAGATTTTTGAGTGCTCTGAGTTTTCTCAATTTTTGCTTAAGGGAAAGCAAGCATAAAATGGGTTATAAGAATTAAATGTTCCCAAATGTATATAAATTTAAATTTTGGTTTAGAAGTGTGTGATGATTATCTCCAAGTGTGTAATAAATTTTAGATGAGGTCATTGAACATAAGGAGGTTTGATGACCTTATTTGTTTTGAGATTCTAAGGTTTTGAGCTCTGCTATAAAAGTGGTTTGAATTATGAGTTGATATTTGAGGATTATTAATAGGTTAAATGGACCAAATTGGTTTTAAAATCAAGCTTCATAGACATCTGAAGATTTTTATATTTCAAGTTATTTAACTTTTTGTCAAATTAGAGGCCTAATTAGCAAGTAGGTTTGTGAAGGAAGTATGTTACAAAAGATAAAATAGGTGATTAAAATTGGAGTGATTGAGTGGGAATATGAGAGTGCTCCAAATATGAATTTTTAGGTCTTAAATATGTGTCTAAAAAAAATTATGGGCTCTACAAGTTTCAATTAGGGCTACAAGGAGACTATACAGGTCTAGTGTAAAGAAGAGTGTTTTATGCTTAGTCTCTCTAAAATAGAAAGGTATGTACATTTCAAGGTGAGTTCTAAATTTGGTTTAGAACATGTTTCCTATTTGGTGATTAGAATGAAGTTCTATTGATGATGCTTGAAGTCTCTTAAGAGAGAAAGCTAGTAAGCCTATGTGGTAATTCATCATGGTGTGTGAAGATTTAAAGATGCTCAAGAGGTGAAATTGAGAAAAATATATTAGGGGGAGTCCCTCTTAGATGTATCTTGGTGTTTTATATCAAATTTTAGTATTTTTCATGTTCTTTCTTCATTATTTATAGTTCTTAGTTGAAGAGAGTGTTGGCATGTAACAAGAGGAAGTTGTCAAGACAAGAAGATGTAGGCTCAAGGTAAGGGGGAGTTATTACTATCTTTATAAGATGTTATTATCATGTTGGTATTATTTTTTTGTCCTTAGGATCATATGGTACCCATTTTTTCATTGTGTTAAAGGGGGAGAAAGTTCCTATTGTGATAGTGTTTAAAGAGAGAGAAGGAATGTGATTTGTATGATGTGTGTTGACATCAATGATAAAGGGGGAGATTATTGGAGAGTTGTCAATGATGTCATGGTGATGTCATAGAGGTTTTTAGGCAATTGGATGAAGTGCCTTTATATTCTAAGTGGCATTGACAAAGTGTGTAATATGATTATCCTAGTATGCTTGAAGGAGGCTTGGTTGATCTTTAGTTTTGATAAAGTTTGATATATTCAAGGATGAGTATGGTGATTTGAAGATGTGAAAGGGGTCCTATCAGAATTCAAGAATAATTTGAGTGATTGTGTACATGTGTGGATTTCATCAGTTTGATCATTGTTTTCATCTAAACATTTTGGGTCTAGTGGTAAAAAATCTAAGTAGGCAGTTTGTTGACATCACCATTACCACATTTGGATGAGTCAGGGGGAGTTAGTCATATGGTTTTTATCACATTTTTGCCTATTTTTAATGTGATAAATTTTAGGTCATTTGATGAAGTGAAACATAAGAAATGCAATTTCCGATTTGGGCTCCTAATTAGTTTAATAGTGTTTTCCCATACTTAGCCAAATTTACAATGTGCTAAGAAAAGCTAAGTAGGCATTTTGATAGTGTTATATTCACACATGTGAAGGTATAAAGAGAAGTTAAACATATGGGTTTTTTTAATTTTTGTGATTAGTTTATATTCACTAAATTTTATGTCATGTGATGAAGTGCGTCAAAATATATTCATGTGCAAAATTAGCCTTTTAGATAGTTCTTGATATAGTTGGCTCTATGGCAGAAAAATCTGAGTGGGCAGATTAATGGAATTTTATCTTACATGTGTGAAGGTTCTAGTAGTATATTTATATATGGTTGTATTATCCTATGTGAGGAGATCATATTGTCCAAATTTTATATCATACATCTAAGTGCATTAGACATTTTTGAGGTCTAAAGTTGGATTTCCAAGAAGATTGCAATTTTTCCCATACTTAGTGGATTTTACAAGAGATAAATATATAGATCAAATGAAGATCCAATGGTTCAAGGTAGATTGTACAAAATGGTATAATGCTGTGTATCAAGTCAAAGAGGTCAAAGTCATAGTTGCTTAACGATAGGTAGAGGTAAAGACTAAGGCTACTTCTAAGATTTTATGGTGAGCAATTGTTCATAATAATCAAGATAAACATTGTGTATTGAGAGAAATGAGTTTAAGGTGTACAAGATATCGATGGATTGTGTTTGTTTTAGGATTTTAGGAAGAATCAAGATGATACTAAATATTCAAAGTTAACATTTGGGTAGTGGTGCACTATGAATTAAATTTTGAATTAGATCAATGATGTGTGATTGATTTAAGTTGTGAGGGCATGAGATGCATTTTAAGTGACCAAAGTTTAACTTTGACCATTTTAATTCAAATATTTGAATTTATAAAAGGAGAGACTAGTATTTGGTTTTTAGGCCATATATTTTGATACAAATAGAATTTACTCATGGTGAAAAAAGCTAATTTTTACAGGACTCTAAGGTGCATCTAGAAATACAAATTTAATGATCTAAAACTATGTAAAATTAAATCTATAAAGGCTCAAAATTGACTATGTTTGACCATGGATTGTAAGTGACCCAAGAAGGATAATTGAGCTTGTGTTGATGTTGTTTTGATGTTTCATGATGACTTAGATATTGGAGAGTGTAATAGACTCCCTAAGGTTAATATATATGGATTTTGGAAGTCTAATAAATCTATCTTGAGTATTAAATAAGATTAATAAGTTGACTATGTTTTTTCATGGTGTCCTTATGAACAAGGTTAATATTTGAGTTATTTGAGCTTGCACAGAAGAGTGAAATGATGATTGTGATCATTTAAGGATGACTAAGGGGTCATTTAGAGTGGACCTATGCATTTAGAACTAGTCCTATATTTCTATTTTTCTCTTTTTTGTGTTGATGGGATGAATAGGTTTCCATGAGACTTATAAGGGATACAAGGGCCTAATTAAAAGGTGTAGTTGCTTAAGGGTGACCCATGGGTGATAAGCCCAACCTATGTGGATCATGTAGAGTAAAAATTTACTCTACGTTTCATTCTATTTTTTTAGTCACACACCGCAAATTTTATCTTCACATACTTTGGTCTGAGATGGTAGAGTTTTGATACATAGAGCATGGGCTCTATTTTCTTTTTTGATTCATTTTTGTCTAAGTGTTGGGGTAAAGCAGAAGCTGACAAGTGTCACCTATGAGGCATCCTTTCTCAAGTAGAAACAACAAGTGTCATCATTTGAGGCACCTTTCATATTTTCTGTGAGTTGGTCAGAATGTGCCACGTATCTCACAGTGACTCAATAGAACACGCCAAGTGTCAGTGTCCATAGTTTCATATTGGCACCCGCATTTCATCTCTTTTTAGTGGAAGGTTTCAAAAGCTAAGTATTAGGATCAATCAGAGACTACCAAGAGTCATCTTCCGTAGGTTTCTAAAAAGGTAACTAAAAGAAGTGGAGACCACCACGTAACCCCAGATGAGTAAAGCAAAGATTGCCACATGTCTTTTGATGAAGCAGTGAAGTTTGCCACCTATCCCTATGCTCCTTTTAAAATTTACTTAGGTATGAAATGCTATGGGTCTTATTTTATTTTAATCTATTGAATTTTTGAGGAAGCAGATTGCAACAAGTGTCAAAGGTAGAACAATCCTGAGAAAAGACACCAAAGAGTATAAGTTACGCGAAAAGTGCTACGTGTCTTTGATGGGTGTTGTAGAACATGAAAAGTGTCATCCTCTAGTGTTTCTTAAAGTAATAATAAGAAATTGGTTAAGTGTTACCTAGCGTTTAAGAGAAGGAAGCATCCTGCAATCTATTTCAGCCAATAAATTGCCAGAAGATGAAGCAGTTTAGAATCTATAAAATATCTTATGTTAGACACTTCCAGTTTGGTTAGATTTCATTTGGGATATTAGATTGGGGACAAGCAAGGAATATGGAGTGAATCAAAGGATATAAATAATGGTTCAAAAATGATCAATAAAAAAAATCATCATCAAATATCAGAGAGAATTTTTGAGAGAGAATTATTGTAAAGAGTCTAGACTTTCTAAAGCTGTGACTAGTAATATCATTTGCTTTTGTTCTATCTTCTCAAGTTGGAAGGTTTATGTAACTATGCATGTTTCTGTGCCTCTTATGTGACTGGAAAATTAATGAGAAGATTGAATCTTATGCCTTTGTTGATATTTTCTATGTCATTTGCAAAAGTAGTCTAGGCTGTAGACTTTCTAGAGCTGTGATTAGGAATGTTATTTGCTTTTGTCTCATTTTCTTGAGTTGAAAAGTTTATATAATTTTATGTGTTTCTACACCTCTTATATGACTATAAAATTCAAATAAGAAGATTGAACCCTATGCCTTTATTGACATTTTCTTTATCACAACAAAAGTAGTCTATGTTGTGAGCCTATGTTTCTATTATTTCCATCTTTTACATTGATCATGCACTTGTTTGCTCTTAAATGTAAATGAATCCTACATATAGTCTCATTGTGCTTAGGATTAAGGTCAAATTACATTCAGATGCATCGCCATAGATTAGATTTCCTTTTCTTGCATTTGTGTTTCTGATTAAAATTCCTATCCCTTTTCCTAGTATATACTTGATTTAAAGAAGAACCAGCTTCTTAAAAATCTGGAGGTTGTTTCAAGACACAAGTCCCATATCTTGGAACTTCCCATTATTGTTGATTAGAATCAAGCAAAATTTTAAATCATCAACAGTTTTTGGCATGCCCGGTGGGACCAATCTTGAAGTTTCTTTCAAGATCGTATGAACCAAAGAGCTATAAGGAGTCATAGCTATGGACCATTAACCAGATCACAATCTACTACAAATTCGGGTATTCTTTTGCCACCATTGGTAATAAGTCCAAGAAGAAGATTAAACTAGTTTGTACCAATACCAAGAGCAAATATGGGAGCCCCTATACCCCCAAGAAATTATGTGAGTTGGAAAACTGGTAGTCCATTAGTCCTCCCAATACCACCAGCCACTTGGGACCCTATCCCAATGACTACCCTAAAATCCCTACCCAAATTCAGTAGGCAAGAATTTAAAACACCTGAGGAACATGTTCAGGATATATCAAATGTTTGTGTTATACTTGTTGTCACAAAGCAAAATGTGGCCATAAGATTATTAGCAGCTTCTTTTAAAGGGAAGGCTCTAAAATGGTATCTGTCTTTGACCCCAAATACCATATCTACATGGGATCAGCTCAGAGATATTTTATTTAAAAGATTTGAAGAGAAGGATGATAAGTCTTCTTTGTTATAGCAATTAATTACCATTCAAAGAGGACCACAAGAAGCCATGACTGACATCAATTCCATATTTCAAAAGACTTGGGAAAGAATCCCTGCTATAGCTAGACCATTACCAGGTATGGCCATAGTGTTTTATCTCAAGGCTTTAAATTTAGATATATCTATTATGATTCAGTCACTTGGAGGACACACTTTGCCAGAGGCTTATGAATATGCAGTTAGAGCTGAGAACAATTTAATAGATGCTGGAAAGTTACCTCCAAGGCCTCCCATGCCCATGTTCCCAAAATTTTCCTTGCCATTACCTCAAGAAGTCCCTAAATTTGTAACCCCACCTGTGTCTATGTACACTTATCCTCAACCATCTGCTAAAGAAATTGTCCCTACTCAGTCATCTAAGCTAGATGATATCAAGAATATCCTAAGGACATTTTCTAATGAGCTGATCAATATAAAAAGATAGAAGAATACTTTCCTTAAGCCTCCATATCAAGGCTATCAAGGAAATATATTTTCATCTCAGCCAAACCAATACCAGGGTCCTCCAAGACAAACTAACCATCAACCAACAAACCAATTGGTTGTAGTCCCCACACCCTCACAGACTATTCCTCCCAATTCAAATAGAGAGATTGTTCTAGGGCAAAATAACTATGTAGATAACACTAATGCCTAGTGTTTCCCTTACAATAATGCTCATACACCTAGAGATTGTCCTATGGGTAATTTACAACAAAAGGTGGTAGAGCAGAGAAGAATGGATGGTCAGTTTGCAAGTTCCAATGATAATCAAGCCTATCAGTCTTCTGGTATGTAGAATTCAGTATTAATGGCTCAGATGCAAGGGATGTCCTTGAAACAAGAGGAAGAAATAGCCCTAGAACATGCTTTGTTCTCATGGGTTGAAGATGAAGAATTAGTTTTCTTGAATGAAGCATCTACCTCCAAAAAACTAGTGGTGTAATCTAATTATTACACCAGATCAAAGAGAAGGATGGTGGAACAACCTGAGATTGTAAATAGTCAAGTCATGGATAATCTTCCATTTCAAGGACAAAGAAACATGGCTATCAGACAAGAAGTGCCTCAGCCAGTGAAAAATCAAGGGACTCCTACCCAAATTTAGGAAAAAACAAAATATCCTTATTTTCAAAGAGCTCAAACTCTGGGACCAATAAATGTGGTGGATCAATTGATGAAGACTCCAACACAATTATCAATTTGGGATATATTGGCTATTCCTAAATAGAAGACACTACTACAAGAAGCTCTAAAAGGCCAAGCAGTGCCCAAAGGTACTGTTACCAAAGAAGGACCTGCTAGAAAAGAAAAGCTCAAAGATACAGTCCATCTATAGACAATAACCCTAGTGAATAATACAGCAGAGGTAAGCAAATCCAAACTGGATCCCTTCTATTTAACTTTAATAGTTGGAAAGAAATTGCTGCATAATGCAATGATTGATTTAGGGGCTAATACTACAGTAATGCCCAAGTAGATAGCTTATGCTTTAGAAATTAAGTATGAACCACTCACTAAAGGAGTCATACAGCTAGATGGAAAAATAGTAAAAACAATAAGAAGAATTAAACATCTCTAATTACAATTATATGTTTGTCCTAATATAATTATAAATCAAGATGTAGTAGTGATAGATATACCTCCTATTTTTGGCTTATGTTTATCAAGAGACTTTACAGCCAAAATAGGGGGATATATGTCCCTTAATTGGTCTCATCTCATCTTAAGAACCAAATATGGTTCAAAGATAAAGATATTGTCTGAACCATTATATAAAGATCACATCACTAATGATCCCACTACAAAGTTAGAGGCAGCCCATGTTATGATGAATAAATAAGAAAGGGTTTTTGTCGAAGAGCTAGGTGAATGGACTGAATATAATCATGAAGAAGAAAATGATCATTTATTAGCTATGATGCAAAGTGACCCATATGGAAATTATGAATCTATTGGTTTGGGCACTTAAATTATACTTGATGAAGATCATATAATTCTAAATGTTCTAGAGGAAGAAAATTCAAAAGATACCTCTTCTATCAATCCTTGGGCCTCTTATGAATTCCAGATTCCTAGTGAGAAATCACAAGCACATACCTTAACCTCTAATGAAGAAGAAATAATTTATAATTTTATTCTTAATTTGCAAGATGATGTAGAGGAACATGGACATTTCTTGGATCATGATTTGAACGATTTGTTTGAAATCATTGGGTTAGGTTATACCATTTTTCAAGATAGCTGTGAGCCGGTTGCAGAGGAAAAAAATAGCATCGAGCCTCAATTACATGTGCAAAATTATTACAAACTTTTAGAATTATCCTTTCAAGATATTAGTAATTTTGAAGTTATTAAAGAGGATGATCATGCAGTAGAACCTAATTTTGAGGAAAAAGGAGTTAAGTCAATAAATGATATATGTCAAAAGGCTTCTGTTGATGAGCAGATAGTTGTTAACTTCTTGGTAAGACATCCCAATATCAAGAGTCAATATTTGATGACCTTCTAAGAACAAGAAGATCTTATGTATGTCAAAATCATGTTTGACTCAGACTCACTCGAATGCAGGCAAATCAATGTGGCATACACAAAGGGCAATTCACCAAAGCTATATCTAATTCAATCACTTGTATGGCAATATAAGATGGCTTGTCATGAAAGAGACTTTAGAAATTCTACTTTTGATTTAGGAGGGAGATAAAGGTGCTTCATTAATGTAGTTAGGTAGTTTTCCCTTTCTGTATTACTTTGTTTTCCTATTTTTTGTTTTCCCACTTTTCTTTTAAATAAGTGTTCTTTGAACACATAGTTGGCAGCTCATAATTTTCAAAATTTTCAAAAATATCCAATACATTAAATGTCTCCCAAATATTTAGAAATCCCCAAGGTACCTTGCGTTGCCACTTGAATAATGTGTCTATCTCACTATTCCATAAAGATTGAGTAGGATCTGCTAATGATTATCCAAGTTTAATGTCATTTTGAGACTTGATAGGTCAATAAATACCTCTTAGCAAGAGTTAAAGTTTACAAGTTATTAAACATTATTACATCTATGCAAAAATATCCTACTACTTACATTTTTTTGTGCTTAGTAAACTTGCTTTAGAGAAAGTATTTCTATTTTGTAAAAGTTCATACAAGCTATCACAGAGAAGATATAGAGATGGAGGGGGCACAATCTTCACAACAAGGAGCTGGGATGTATGAATCCCTTGATAAGTTTCTTATAAGTAAATCATATGCTTCAGCTCTTGTGAAGCCATTGAAGACCTATCCATGGACTAAGTTTCCTGAAGCTGATCAAGCAAGTGACCCAGCAAAAATAAAAGATTATGCAGATGGCATCATAGACCCAATTCCGTAGAGAGCTTGTAACAAAACTCTTAGAGAAGGGGCACATCAAAGGTGTCTACAGAGGGCCAAAGTAGGGCAATATGAAACATTCACCATGAGGATATGGACCTCACAACTAGCTCAATTCATTGTCCTAGCTGTGCATCCATGCCCCAACCTGGTCGAATTATGTGTAGACTTGTTCCATGCACCTTCATGCACCATTCAACGAAGTCCATTCACAGTGCAAATCACACTGCAAGCTATCAGGGATATGTTAGCCCTGCACATGATAGTATAGCTATGTTTCCCATTATTGTTAAAATTGAAAGAACATTGGAAAACATCAACACTCAATCAAGGTTCCTGAGATCTGAATTACAAATGGGTAATGATGAAGCTATGGTACCCACACTCCCTGCACTAAGAGATCAATTCACCCAGGCTAGCCAAGACGCATTGTCAATGATGGCTTTCATATTTGGTATGAAATATGATATGGCAATTTATGTAGAATAAATGGCTATTCTCTTTAGGCTGAAGACCATTGATAAAACCCAGGAGTATCCGCTTGACTTTTCTCAATAAATTTCTTTCTCAATGGTAGAACAACTATCCCATTTTAGATCAAAATGAGTGTCCAGGTATTCTTCCTATTTGTTCCACCTCATGCTTTTTCAAAACTCTAACCTCTTTGCCCCACATATGTATCTTAATATGTATGACCCAGATTTTGATCTCCAAAGGTCCAGTCCTGTGTCTACATGGACACACATTTTGTCAAAGACTAGTGACCTGTATGAATTTTGGGAATCATTTGTCACCCCTACTTTTTACCACCTTAGCCCCAAACCATTTATGAATAGATTATTCCCAAGTGTTTCAAATCTTCTGGCCAGTTGCCCAATTCCTTGTGATTTCTATTTTGGATCCCACCATACCATTATAAGAGTCCATGGTTTTTGTGGGGAACCAATATTGCTACCTAAGGTTTTGACTCTTAGGTTAGCATTCCTAGAGGTCACCAGGTAGGTATCCATAGTTGACAATTAATTTGGTTCTAAGAAGAAAAAAAGAAAAATGTATGATCTTCCATGGATGACAACAAGCATGGTTTTGGAAACTAGAGATACAGAAGTTGTGTTGCTTAGAAAGCTAGCCTTTCTAGGTTTCCTTCTAGTAGAAGACAAATGGGTTTATGATCCAAATGGTTTCATAGTCTCTTGGGTAAGGACTCAAAGGGTTGTAACCAGAATTGCATGTGAAGCTTTCCCCTTTTGGGAGAAAAAAATAAATCCTAGGGAAGACACTCTTGGATTCTATGTTGAGTTAACAGACTTTCCCCTTCCACAAAATAGGCCATGGGAAACATTCTATGTCAAAAAATGGGACTATGATCCTAAAGTCAAACTGAAATCTGGCTTAAGAAGAACATTAAAGAATAAAGATTGGGATGCTAAAAAAATAGAGGCCTATTGGAAATATAGGTAGGAAATTTGTCAAACAACCTATTCTTTTAGAAATGTAGACACAGATGAGAGATGGGAAGAACTATGGGATGAGTGTCATCTCTCCCCTGTATCTAGCCTAGAGATAAGTAAATTTTTGACACCAGGTGAAGAGTAAGAAGCTAGGGCCAAGTCAAGCCAAGAGTCACAAGCCTCAAAGCAAACTACAACTGTAGCAACTATATCAGTTTGGCCCTAATCTCTCAGTGCCATAGAAATGCAAAAAAGTGTGGTTCCTTCACCATCACAAGCTTCCCCATCGGTCTTGATTATAGATATTCCCATCTCCCCACAAGCATCATTGAAAGGAGTAGAAATGTAGCTAGAAGAAGAGACACCCAAGAAATGAAGGAGGGTGTAATTTCAATTTGGTTCAGAAGAGGAGACAAACACCACATAGTGCCAATTATAGGGTGCTTTAATTGCTCCTCAGGTAAGTATTATTCCTCCCTCTCCTTCTCAGTCTATTTCTTCTCCTATTGGCATGATGATTTCATCTAGCTATATGACATCCCCTACCACTTCTGCCATTCCCATTTCTCACTTTGTCCTATTTGTGCCTCCTCGAGGCTTCAACATTACCTCATTTCTCCCCTTCTGTTCCCAAGAAACTTTCCCCTCAGATTACCCATAGGCAATAATTGGCTATTTAATATGGTCTACCATAGGGACATCCTTTTGTGGGTGGGCACATTGCCTCCCCTTCTACCTTTCTAGACCCAAGCAGATGTTGCTAGGAAGGCAAGGGAAGCTTGAATAGAGAAAAAGAAGATTAAGGAAAATAAAGCATTGGCTACACCCCATCTACGGTCACAATTTGACTCCATCCAACAGTGATTGACGATGAATAATTTGTCACCAAATGTAATAAATCCAACTGAGCAAATGTAGTCAGAGGAATACATGATGAATGTAGTAGCCATCAACATGTCCCTCTTCAAGCCATAGGATAAAATTGAGTTACTGACCAAATCCACTTCTACAGTTACTGAAGATTACTTGAAGATATTGAGAAGGCTATAGAAGATAGAAGCTGAGCTAGCTAAGGAAAAGCCAAACTATAATAGTTTGACCTCAGAGATCAATAGTAAAAACAATGAAATAGAGAATTTGAATAAATAGTTGCAAGATACTATTTCTCTTCAGACTCACCAAGCAGTTCAAGCCCAAAATGATTCTTTAAAGGCAGGGATCATGCAATAAAGGATAAATTGATGACCCTTAGGCATGAAAAAGTCAGCATTTCAAGAAAAGTATGAGGAACACCTATTATAGGTTACCTAATTACAACAAAAGTTGCTAAGTGAATAGAATAATATTGTGGTTGTACAAGCCCAACTTTAAGCAGAGCAATAAAGAGCAGCACAATTGACACTAGAGCTAGCCAATAGGCCAAAGAGTTTCAGAGTGTTAAGTTCTGGTAAAGGAGCTATATGAATCCATGTGGAAGAGAATCTCTTCAGAGATTATTTAGCTCAAGATAACTCTCACCTTCCTACTAAATGCATAGAAATTATGTAAAAAGGTGGAGAGTTCAGTTGTAAACACTCTAGATATGGTTTCTGGGAGAGTAATGGACTCACAAATGTTGCTACAAAAACTCTATGATGTAACAAATGCAACATTATTAGTGGTAGGAATCAATGACAAAATGGTCACTGCCAAGCGAGTCAATAAAGTTCTCAGTTGCAATTTTGTAGCCACCAGTTGCAAAGAGCTTCTAGATGTCATGAAGGAAGGAATCAATGAAATGAAATAGCATGTTGAAGATCTAGTACAATTAGGTCTTCCTTCTCCATTTCCTAATGACAACACCATGTTTATGGTAGATGAAATTGAACCTTTGTTGTTGGCCAAACAAAATGATCAGACAGTTTTCCAGGATCTAGGGGATGATCCATCAGTCCGTGAAGTAGAAGCTATCTTTGTTCTTGTTTCCCAACTCAAATTTAAATTGAAGGCTACAATTCAAATTTTGCAACATTTTTCACACAAGGATATTAGTAACCTTGATTTAGCCTTCAATGAATTGCAGAGTAAGCAAGGGTTATATGATGATGAGTGGTCTACCTACTAGACAACATTGTTGAAGCTGTGATTTTGAAATTTTGATCTAGCAGGAGTTGTGGTTTCTTTTTGAGTAGGCTTAAAAGTCCTTAGGGTCACCAATAATTGTAGAGTAAAAATTTACTCTACGTTTCATTCTATTTTTTTAGTCACATGTTTGGTGAATTTTGTCTTCACATAATTTGGTCCAAGATGGCAGAGTTTTGAAACAGAGCACAGGCTCTATTTTTCTTTTTGATTTATTTTTGTCTAAGTGTTGGGGTAAAGTGAAAGTTGACAAGTGTCATCCTCTGAGGCATCCTTTCTCAAGTGTAAATGCAAAGTGTCATCATCTGAGGTACATTTCATGTTTTCTATGAGTTGGTCAGAATGTGCCACGTATCTCACAGTGACTCAGCGAAACATGCCAAGTGTCAGCATCCATGATTTCATATCGGCACCCACGTTTCATCTCTTTTCAATGGAAGGTTTCAAAAGATAAGTATTAGGATCAAGTAGAGACTACCAAGTGTCATCTTCCATAGGCTTCTAAAAAGGTATCTAAAAGAA
Organism: Torreya grandis; assembly: GCA_037957365.1. Classification (NCBI taxonomy): domain Eukaryota; kingdom Viridiplantae; phylum Streptophyta; class Pinopsida; order Cupressales; family Taxaceae; genus Torreya; species Torreya grandis. The sequence goes on from JARHVA010002118.1 coordinate 1,181,693, forward strand.
GCAGAGACCACCATGTAACCCCAGATGAGTAAAACAGAGATTGCCACATGTCTTTTGATGAAGCAATAGAGTTTGCCACTTGTCCCTATGCTCCTTTTAAAATTTACTCAAGTAGGAAATGTTGTGGGTATTATTTTCTTTTAATCTATTGAAGTTTTGAGGAAGTGTATTGTGACAAGTGTCAAAGGCGAAATGATCCTAAGAAAAGACACAAAAGGGTATAAGTTATGCGGAAAGTGTTACGTGTCTTTGATGGGTGATGTGGAACATGACAAGTGTCATCCTCTAATGTTTCCTAAAGTATAAGAAAAAATTGGCTAAGTGTTACCTAGAATTTAAGAGAAGGGAGCATCCTATAATTTGTTTTAGCCAATAAACTGCAAGAAGATGTAGTTTAGAATTTATAAAATATCTTCTGTTAGACACTTCCAGTTTGGTTAGATTTCATTTGTGACATTAGATTGGGGACAAGTAGGCAATCCAGATTGAATCCAAGGCTATAAATAAGGGTGAAAAAATGATAAAAGAAATAATCATCCTCAGATATCAGAGAGAATTTTTGAGAGAGAATTATTGTAAAGAGTCTAGACTTTTTAGAGCTGTGACTAGTAATATCATTTGCTTTTGTTCTATCTTCTCAAGTTGGACGGTTTATGTAATTGTGTGTGTTTTTGTGCCTCTTATGTGACTATAAAATTAATGAGAAGATTGAATCCTATGCCTTTGTTGATATTTTCTATCATTTGCAAAAGTAGTCTAGGCTGTAGACTTTCTACAACTATGATTAGGAATGTCATTTGCTTTTGTCTCATTTTCTTGAGTTGAAAATTTTATATAACTGTACATGTTTCTTCACCTCTTATATGAATAAAAAATTCAAATAAGAAGATCGAACCCTATGCCTTTGTTGACATTTTTTGTATCACATCAAAAGTAGTATATGTTGTGACCCTCTATTTCTATTGTTTCCATTTTTTACATTGATCATGCACTTGTTTGTTCTTAAATGTAAATGAATCCTACATATAGTCTCAATGTGCTTAGGATTAAGGTCGAATTACATTCAGGCACATCGCCATAGATTAGATTTCCTTTTCTTACATTTGTGTTTTTGATTAAAATTCCTATCCCTTTTCCCAGTATATACTTGATTTAAAGAAGAACCAACCTCTTAAAAATTTGGAGGTTGTTTCAAGATGCAAGTCCCATATCTTGAAACTTCCCATTATTGTTGATTAGAATCAAGCACAATTTTAAATCATCAGCAAATAATATTAAGCTATGTCTTGATGTTATATATGCCTCAAGGTTCATATCATGCCTATTTGTTGACCAATATGTTGATGATCATGAATGCTCTATAATAATCAAATTAAGTGAGATGGTTTTTAGATGTGTAGAAGACTTGTGAGAGGAGTGTGTATGTGAGTGTTATGGAGTGAAGTAGAGAGAGAATGCATAGGAGATAATTATATGAGTAGATAAAATTGAGTACTATGTGTATGACATATGGGTCATGTTTTTGATGTCATAATACTTTTCTTGTAGGTTGAGGTTGAGCAAAGAGGTCTAGGGTGATCCAAAATGATGTTTTGGATGTTTTTAAGTGTACAAAATTGAAGAGAAATGTTATACTTTATATCTCCATTATATTGGTGGGAAATCAATGTTTAAGAGATGTTGTGTTCATAGGTGTTATTGTGGTATCTCAACATCTAGGGGTTGTAGCCTCCTTTTAAGGTGAAACTTCCTATAGGTCTTGTTATTGTGGCAACTCAGCTAGACAGGTGTAGTAGCACCTTGTGGGATTTTAGTCTCACTATATAAGGGATGGTAGTTTCTTGATCAGTTGTAGATGGTCTAAATTAGTTCTTGTTAGTATAGGAAAATATTCTAATTATAGGTTCTAGTGGGTTTTCTCCCCTAAGAGGGTTTCCCACATATGTTATATGTTATGTGTTTGATCTTACACTGTCTTTCTTATTCATTACTATGAATGATGTGTATGCTTCTTCAATGCTTGTGGTAACTAATTAATATTTTTGAAAGGTTCAATATTTAAGTTGGATTATTTTGGCTCATTTATTCACCCTAAGTCTCAGTGATTGTACCTTTAACAAATGGTATTAGAGCAGGTGATATTTTAAAGACTTGATAGCTTGAAGGTGATCTAAGGTATAATATGGGTAGTAATAAAGGAGGTTTCTATACTAATCAAGTGCTAATGTTTAATAGATCCAATTATGTTTTTTTGAGTGCAAGGAAGAGCACCTACATCATGTCCTTAGGGTTTGACATTTGATAATCTATTGTGGATGGTTATTTTACTCCTACTATTCCTCCATCTAGTGTTGTAGATAAGAAGTTGTTTGAGAATAATTCTAAGTAAATGAATGCTATAAAGTGTAGTCTTTTAGAGTCTAAATACACCAAGATAATCCATTTCACATCTACAAAGTAAATTTGGGATAAATTAAACACTATTTATGAAGGATACTCAAAAGTTAAGTTGAGAAAGTTACAAACTCACCAAAGACAATTTAAGAGCCTTAAGATGAAGGAAGAAGATTTTATGGCATTATTTCTATAGAGAGTTGATGATATTTTGAACATCATTAGAGGACTTAGAGAGAAACTTGAATAATCTACTGTATTTCAAAAGTATTAAGGTCCCTCTCTCTTAAATTTGATCCTAAAGTATCTACTATAGAAAAAAGTCATGATCTTACTCAGCTAAAGTTGGATGAATTGCATGTCATCCTTATTACCTATGAAATGAGGAATAATTATGATATACTACCAAATAAGGAAGAAACATTTAAGACAAAGATGAAACCTTAGAAGAAGTTATAAGGTAATAAACCCAAAGAGGATGACATTTCTAATAATGATGATGATGAAATGATTGATTTGTATAAAAGGAAATTGAAAATAGGTTCAAGCAAGTATAAGGGTAAACTACCTTTTAAAAGCTTCAATAAAGGAGAAATAGTAAAATTTGATATAAAGAGTCCTCATAAGCATGATGATGATGATGATGATGATGATGATGATGATGATGATGATGATGATGATGATGGTGATGATGATGATGATGATGATGATGATGATGATGATGAAAATGAAGAAAAGAAGATATACAGGTTTAATAAGAGGAAGAAAGGTTTCAAAATGTATGAAAACAAGAAGTTCTTCAAAAACAAGAAGAGTCTCTACACCAATAAAGACTACAACTCATCATATGAGGGTGAAAATAGTGTCTTAGAGTGTGATCATGAAAATGATGGTCTTGTTGAAGATGAATCCCTCTTCATGGTTGATTAAGGAAGTTTCTGAGCATAAAAAGGAGTCTACTTGGAGTGATTTAGATGATGATGAAAAAGAGATGGACTTTGAGACTGAATTGATGAATGTCCTTAAAGAACTAAAGTTTGAGAAGAATATTAACAATAAGATGAATTCATAAATCAAGGACTATAAGGAGAAATTTAGTGTGTATGAAGCAAGAATGAAAGAAGACGCCAAGTATCATGAAGATATCGTCAAACATCTTAGTTGTGAATTGGAAATCCTTTCTAGAAGCCTAAAAGCTAAAGAAGATGAATGCTTAAGGTATGTAATTAAAAATGAGTCATTGAAATCCAAGTTAGATAAGACATCTAGTAAGGTGAAGTTATTTGTGACATTTTAAAAGATCTCAAGTGATATAGATAATATTTTTAATGATCAAAGGCATGAAAGTAATATAATTCATATTAAATAAAAATAATAACCAAATAATGTAACTTAAGACAAGATAAAGACTAATGTGAACAAGTAAAATACTATTTTAGACAAGGAAGGAAAGTGTTGGTATAATGAAGACAAATTCAATTAGATAGCCAAATTCTATGAGGCATATAAGTTTTAATGGTTATTATTACACATGTAATCAATTTGGGAATAAAGCTAGAGAGTGCAAGAGACCTGTTAGAAATGAGTTTGCATAGATATATGATGGGGGTCAACTATAAACTGGTGTGAATAAATTTAAGTGATTCAACTATTTTTATGTGGGATACTTTTCAAACCATTATCCACATAAGATTAGACAAGGTAAGTCCTCTTCATAAAAAGGAGGTTGTTTCATTTGTCATGAGATAGGACACGTTGTAAGTTTTTATCCAAACAAGGTAATACAAAATATGTTTCCATCAATGAGTATTATTTTCTACAACTATAAGAAGATTGGTCGAATTTCTAGATTCTACAAGCAAAGTTCATCAAGTCAATATGAGTTTAACTAGGATCCTAGAATGCAAGGAAGAAGGCAAGTTAACTCATGGAAACCAAAGGTGATAAGTATGATTTATGATGGGTATACTAGTCCAAGTATTATGTTTTCTATTATGGATAATGTTAAAAAATTTGAAGCGTGTCAAGGGATCTCATTATCTACTCATGTTGTGGATAAAGAGACTGAGCTGAAGGAGAGGACTAAGCTACTAGTTGAGTCTAGTTCCAAGGTGATTATGGATCCAAGTGATGTTTCATGAAAAGAATATTAGTTGTCTATTCATAGTGATGAATTTCCTAAATGCAAGATGGATTATTCAAATGAAAAGGTATGTCATGAATCTATGTTGTCTCCATGTATTGTCAATTATATCTTAGAAGAGAATGAGAATGTTGTAGTGGTTGAGAAAGGTGATTCTCTTAAGCCTAAGAAGAAGAAGAATAAATAAAATTATTAGATGACCAAGGAGGAGAAGTAATATGAGTAATTATTGGAAACTTCTAGTTTCACACCATTTTAGGAAATTATGAAGTAGGGTGTCTCTACCAATGCTTCTTAGGAGACATCTTTCTTATAGAGAAGCAAGCTTGTGTGCTCAAGATCATAATGACAAATTAGTAAAAAGATATGTTGATTTTTTATTGGTATTTTATACCAAAGATATTTTGATATATATTTGATTATCCTATGTTTCTAATAATTGTTTTTATCATTAGAAGGTTATTAGTTAAAGACGAGCAACAAGTCCATGAGCTTACTCTATAAGTTTGTAAAGGAGCTATTGTGCAAGGCTAGAATGGGTGTTTCTAGATGGAATAATGAGATTGATGTTATTTCAGAGTATTTTTATGATCATAAAGGTTTATTTATCTTATTATATCTTTCTCTAAGTAATTTTGTGGTTTGAAGGTATGTTGAAGTCAAATTGAAGATTTCTTAGTGCTCTAAGTTTTCTTAGTTTTGGCTTAAGGCCAAGCAGACCTAGAATGGGTTATAGGAATTAAATTTTCCAAAAGTTATGGAGTTTAAAATTTTGGTTTAGAAGTGTGTGATGGTTATTTCCAAGTGTGCAAGAAGTTCTAGAGGAGTTCATTGACTAGAATGACGTTTGATGAGCTTATTTGTTTTGAGATTATAGGGTTTTAGGCTCTACTAGAAAAGTGGTTTACCTTATGATTTGAGATATAAGGATTATTTATATGTTAAATATACCAAATGGGTTATAAAATCAAGCTTCATATAGATCTAAAGGTTTATGTTTTTTAATTTATTCAAGTTTTTGTCTAATTAGATGCCTAATTAGCCAGTAGGTTTATCAAGGAAGTATGTTTCAAAAGATGAAATAGGTGATGAAAATTGGTGTGTTTGAGAGGGAATATGATAGTGATCTAATTATAAATTTTTAGGTCTTGAATATGTGTTTACAAAAAATTATGGGCTCTACAATGTTTAGGTAGGGCTATAAGGAGACTAGATAGGCCTAGTGTAAACATGAGTGCTTTTTGCTCAGTTTATACAAAAGAGAAAGGTATATATGTTTCAATGTGATTTATAAATTTGGTTTATAACATGTTTCATAGTTTTTGAGTGGCATTAAGTTCTTTTGATGATCTTTGAAGTGGCTTAAGAGAGAAGGCTAGTAAGATTATATGGTGATTAATCATCGTATGTGAAGATTTGAAGATGATTAATATGTGAAATTGATCATAAATATTAGGGGGAGTCACTTTCAAATGTATCTTGGTTATTTCCATCATATTTGAGTGTTTTGTGTGTTCTTTATTCATTACTTTTAGTGTTTGGTTGAACAGAGTGTTGGCATGGAGCAAGAGGAAGTTGTCAAGACAAGAAAAGGTAGGCTTAAGGTAAGGGGGAGTTTTTACTATATTTTTAAGATGGTATTTTAATTTTGGTAGTCTTTATAGGTCCTCAAGAATATTTGGTGCCCAATTTGTCATTGTGTTAAATGGGGAGAAAGTTATTATTGTGAGAGTGCTTAAAAAGAGAGAAGGAAGGTGAGTTGTATGATGTGTGTTGACATTAATGAAAAAGGAGGAAATTATTAGAGAGTTACCAATTTTGTCATGGTGATGTCATTTAGGTGTTCAAGTGAGTGGATGAAGTTCCTTTATAATCTAAGTGACAATGACAAAGTGTGCAATATGCTTGTCCTAGTATGTTTGAAGGAGGCTTGGTTGATCTTGAATTTTGACATGGTTAGAGATGTTCAAGGATGAGTATGGTGATTTGAGGATGTGCAAAGGGTTCTAGCAAAATTCAATAATTATTTGAGTGATTCTATGCATGAGTGAATTTCATCAGGTTGATCATTATTTTCATCTAAATATTTTGGGTCTAGTGGTAAAAAATTTGAGTAAGTAGGTTATTGACATCACCATTACCATGTGTGGATAAGTCAGGGGAAGTTGGTCATATGTTTATGATCAAATTTGTGCCTATTTTATATGCACTAAATTTAAGGTCATGTGATGAAATGAAATGTAGGATATGCAAGTGAATATTTGGGCTCCTAAGTAGTTTGACAGTGGTTTCTCATACTTAGCCAAATTTGTAATGTGGCAAGAAAAGTTGAGTAGGCATTTTGATAGAGTTGTATTTCACACATGTGAAAGTGTTAAAATAAGATTATCATATGGGTTTATTTATTTTTGTGTTTATTTAATTTGTTGAATTTCAAGTCATGCAATGAAGCATGTCTAAATATTTGCATGTACAAAGTTGGCCTTCTAGATAGTTCTTAACATAGTTGGCTCTATGGCAAAAAAATTTGAGTGAGCAGATTAATGACATTATATCTTGTATGTATGAAATTTTTAGGAGAAAATTTATATATGGTTGGATTCTATTATGTGAGGAGATCATATGGTCCAAATTTAAGATCATGAATCTAAATGCAATAGACATTTTTGAGGTCCAAATTTGGCCTTCTAAGAAGATTGCAATGGTTCTCATAGTTGATTTTGCTAGAGATAAAGATCAGGACCAAATGAAGATCCAACAATTTATGGGGGATCATACAAAATGATCTAACAACACCTATCAAGTCAAAGAGGTCAAAGTAATAGTTGATTAATGATAGGTAGAGGTAAATACTAAGCTACTTTTAAGAACTGATGGTGAGTGGTTATTTGTACTAATCAAGATAAATGATGTGTATTGAGTGAAATGAGTTCAAAATGTTTAATGTTTAACTCAGATAAATATTAATCTATGTATAGGAGATCAATAGAGCATGTTTATTCTAGGATATTAGGAAGAAGCAAGATGATGACAAGTATTTAAAGTATAACACTTGGGTATTGGTGTACTATGAATTAAATTTATAATAAGATTAATGGTGAATGATTGATCTAATCTATGAGGCATGAGGTGCATTTTAAGTGACTGAAGTTTAAGTATGACTGTTTGAATTTAAATATTTGAATTTAACCAAATAAAGACTTGTGTCTAGTATTTAGGCCATATCTCTTGCTACAAATAGAATTTGATCATGGTGTAAAAATATAATTCATAAAGGACTCAAAATATCATATAGAAATATAGATTTGAAGATTTTAAAGTATGTATAGTAAAAGTTATGAAGGTTCAAAATTAACTATGGGTTTGACTCTGGATTGTAAGTAACCTCAGAAGGATAATTGAGCTTGTGTTAATGTTGTTTCAATGTTTCATGATGACTTAGCTATTGAAGAGTGTTGTAGACTCTAAGAGGTTCATATATATGGATTTTTGAGGTATGGTAAATCTATATTTATTAAAAAAAAGGCTTAATAATTTTATTATGTGTTTGTTCATGGTGTCCTTATGAACAAGACTAATGTTTGAGTTGTTTGAGCTTGCACAAAATAGTACAATGATGACTTTGATCATTTTAATATGACTAAGGGGTCATGTCAAGTGAACCTATGAATTTGGAAGTGGTCTTATGTTTTTATTTTTCTCGTTATTGTGTTAATGGGTTAAATAGGTCTCCATGAGACCTATAAGGGCTACAATGGCCTAATTGAAAGGTTTAACTATGTAAATGTGACCAATGGGTGTTATGGCTGACCTATGTGGATGGTATTGAGTTGTGTTGTGATGTGATCAATGCCTTAAGGGTTAAGTTATACCTATTGTCTGACCAAGATGGTGATTATCATGAATTATCTATAAATAGTGAAACCAAATGATATTGTTTCTAGATGTGTGGAAGACATTTGAGAAGAGTGTGTATGTGAGTGTTGTGCAGTGAAGGAGAGGGAGAGTGCCCAATAGATGAGTTGATGACTAGAGTAGATTGAGGAATATGTATATAACCTATGGGTCATGTTTTTGATGTCATATAGAGCTCTAGTAATTTTAGGTTGAGCAAAGAGGTCTAAGGAGATTAAAGAGGATGTTTTGGATGCTTTTGAGTGTGAAAATTTGAAGAGAGCTGATATACTTTGTATCCCCATCAGATTGGTAGGAAATAAATGTTCAAGAGATGTTATTTTCATAGGTGTTGTTGTGTTAGCTCAACATCTAGGGGGTTATAACATCCTCATAAGGTGAAACTTGCTAAAGTTATAATTTTTATGGAAGCTCAACTAGATAGATGTGGTATCACCTTGTGGGATTGTAGTCTCACTAAATAAGGGATGATAGTTCCTTGATCAATTATAACTGGTCTAAATTGGTTCTTATTATTATAGGATAGTATTCTAATTGTAGGCTCTAGTGGGTTTTCTCCCCCAAGAGGTTTTTTCACATATGTTATGTGTTATATGCTTGATCTTGCATTGTCTTTCTTGTTCATTACTATCAATGACATGTATGCTACATGAATGTGTGTGGTAACTAATTAAGAGTTTTTAAATGTTTAAAATTATATTTGGATTATTTAGGCTCACTAATTTTCCCCACCCTTTTAATGATTATACCTTTAATAAAGATCAACTCATTTTGGTTGGATGAACAAGAATATTAAAATAGACCAACCCTCCCACAATATTTTCCTCATTATTTACGACCTCTTACAAAGTTGTCAATTTACTGTGAAGATTGGGTACTTGTGTCAAAAATTAGGTATCACTAAAAGATTTTTTTATTCTTATTTTCCAATACACTACCCTACCACACCCTAATAGACCTTTATTCTATCATGAGTCCAATTATGGAGTTTGAGATTCTATTATAAAAAGGAGATGTGCTTTAAATCATGTCTTTTAGTGTGATTTGACTTTTAAAATTTGAATGTTACCTTTTGTATCATTGAATTTTGTTTAAATTATTTAGATTTTAATATTCCTCCTCCATATGGATTTAGAATAACCAATATGAGGAATAAAAATTTATACACATCAATGAGCTTGTAGACTTCATTTAAAGGAAGCCAAGTATCCAAAGATGTGATTGACTAAATACTTAGTCTTACCTATGAACCAATATGTTATCTCAAGTTTCAACCATATGTATGGTTATTTTGTGAAAGGAAATAAGGGGAATAAAGGGAGAGCTAAGATGGATAGATAAAATGAGATGACTTGTTTGCTAACTAATCACATGATAAATAAGGAATATTAAGGGGAGCAAGGTTTGTATAACCAAGTCACAATAATGATTATCCATGTTATGGATATAAGGTAGAAAATAATCATGAGAAAATAATAAGACAACCATGGAAACAAACTCATATATAAAAGCATGTATTCATGAAAATAATCCATAAGAGATCATAAGGAAAGTAAACAACACCATACACAACATATAGTGTGAAATATAACTAGCCATATAAGATAGATAAGTGAGTGAAACTTTTAAATAGAGTCAAATGATCAAAAGTAGATAAATATAAACCTGGATCACACATCCAACCCAAATTGAAGAACAAAGTGAAGGGACACCATGATGTTTTAATAAATACTATAAAATTTGTCCACAGACATTGTTCATAACATGTGATATATCTCTATGAATCTAGACTTTAACTACAATGAGGGTCTCATAAATCTTCAAATAAAGCTAGGAAAATACCTCATGTCAAATATCCTTCACAAAAAATGTAGATATGACTGAAGGATCATTATCATGAGGGTCATCACATATAGGTTACTCATGAGAAGGAATAGGAGTGGAATCTATGGGATATGAAGGAGCTACCAATGGATAGGGGTACATAGATGAAAGAGGATCAATAGGTGGAGGAATAATGGGTGGAGGAACCACATGTGGAAGAACCATAGGTTGAGGAATAATAGGGGAAGAAGGGGCCATAGGTGGAGGAATAATGGTAGAATAATTGGGAGCCTTCTTTCATGAGAGACCTATGGGAAGATGGATAATAGGCACATGAATGGTCCTAAGGTAATATTAGAGATATTGATAGAGGATGCAACAACTATTAGTGTGATGGGTACTGCATTGGTGCCACAAATAATATACCTCTCAATATTTTTGAATATACTCATGTGATAAATTTGGGGGAGGTATATTATTATATATATGTTGAGGAAGTGTAGGACATAAGTTGTATATATATTATCAAATCTTTTGATAATGGGTGGAAGAATGATTATCTTTATCATGGAAGTAACAAATATGTTTGTTAGTAGACTTTATGGGTGTACTAATAGAGGGAGTGGAATAAAAAGTCAAGTAATGATGGTATAACTTAGAATCTCTAGTTGAGTGATCAAAAACTCTATGGATGTCATAGTATAGTTGATTAGCCCTTTGGGTAAGTAGAGGATCAATCTATGGTGAAGGAAGCAAGCCGTCACTAAGGGGAGGAGGGTTTGGTGGATATATTTGATGACACTTTACTAAAGGAGAAATAGAATTAAAATCAAGAAGATATTTATCTTAAATTAGAGTGGGAATAGGATCTAAACTAGGGTCACCTAAGGGAGGAGTAGGATGCATAGAGGGCTTAAGGATAGTAGTAATCATCTCAAAGGGAATCTATCTATATGTGTCTTTGTATCTAATAAATTGATAAGGATCAATCATAGCATGCTCCTAAGATGTTCTTCAAAAATTGGAGGTGTGTCATGAAAATGTATCATCTCTACCCTATGAACAAGAGCAATAATGCTAAAATTAGGAACTATATAAGATGTAATGTGATAATATAAATGGAAAGATTGAAATATCGAATAATGATAATGAAGGATATCAACATCTTAAGCCTAAACAAGACCTCATATAAATGGGTCATTTAAAGTATAAACATCATCATAGTCAAGTGTATGAAGATTAATTATGCAAGTGGGTATGACCTTCTCATCAAAGGCAGTGTGATGAATAAAGTGTTGAGTCTTAGTGAAGACTATGGGTATATCATCACTAGGTGGTTGATGGTAATGTAGCTTTAGATAGATTGGAAGCTAGGAAATGAGATGAGGAGAGAGATCAAAAAAATTTGTCTTGAGGTTGATCTCATCAATTTCATCATCATCAAAATATAATAAGTTATGTGGTATATTCATAACGAGTTCGAGGTGACCATGCTAACCTCATATAGAGTTGACAAGTAAATTAAAATGTTGAGATTATCATAATGGAACACTCGATAAGGGTTCTAGGGTTGGAATGTTGAATACACCATGGTCTTGGAATTGTTCAAAATTTGAAGGGTTAGTGTCACCTTGAATATTATAAATTGCACCATTCTCAGGGAACTTGACACATTGGTAGGCAAAAGATGTGATAGCTCTCATGTTATGATTATATGTCATGCCAAGAAAGATATTATAGGAGAGGTGAAAATTAAATATCATAACCTTCACTCAAACAATGACAAGTTGGATGGTAATAGAGAACCACACACAACCTAAGGTATTCACTTGCCTTTGATCATAACCTTGACACATGTTGTCTGTGGATTTAATATTACATTTGGAGTATCTAATGGTTTAAATAAAGTCAAGGGAGGTAACACAAGTACTTGAACCCTTGTCAATCAAGGCATGATTCACTTAGATGTCACTAATTTGGATGCTTATAAAGAGTGGAAGATCATCCACATGAAGTATAGTCTCATCTACAATCATAGAAGCAATAAGAAATTAGAGAGAGAGAGAGAGAGAGAGAGAGAGAGAGAGAGAGAGAGAGAGAGAGAGAGAGAGAGAGAGAGAGAGAGAGAGAGAGAGAGAGAGAGAGGGAGAGAAGTGTCTATTATTTTGTCAATGTGTATATATTCTAACCTAGATAGGGAAGCTTCACATCTTTTTATGGGAGTATGGGTATGTTCATTTCAAATAGTTGTTTTATAAGGTGGTTATGATGATGCAGATAAGTCTGCATGATTTTGAGAAAGGGAATTTGATATGAGAGATTGGTAAGCTCTGTGATAGGGTCCCATTCATCATAACCCATAAGTGGATTGTTGGAGAGAGTTACTTAATATTGAAGAAGTTCTTAAAAAAGAGGATTAAAAGTGAATTTCAAATTGTGTTTATATGATGCATGAGGTTCAATTGTGTGACAAATTTGTTGATTATAGTGAGAGGATGACGTAGTTGATATAGGTTTATTTTGTGATAGATTTGAATAAGTGGTATTATAAGGTTGAATATTATTAGTGATGGGTAAAAAGGTTAGAGAAATGGTATAAATTGTATGAGAGGTGTTATCCAATGGAGGTTGTGGAGTTTTTTCATTGAAAGAGATAAGTTCCTCTTGCCCAAAATCTATTAGGTGAGTTGGGTAATAATCTTGGATAACATAAAAAGTGAGATGAATTATGTGTGTAGGTAGGATGAGAATCAATGAAGGGAACTACCTTTTACATATTAGTCATTTTGACCACATTATCTTCAAGAGTTGGGTCTATAAGATTACCAACATTATTAGTGGAATGATTAGTATTAGCATTAGTCTTGATGGTTTGGAAGAGGGTATTTGTAAATGGCTAGATGAGCATTAACCTGGTGCAAAACTTGATTTTTTTTTTTTTTTTTTGAGATTTAAAGGAAATGTCATAAGATTATTGACATTTATGAATGAGGTAATCATGGTCAAAATTTGGACCAAGGAGGAAATCCATAACTAAGTTAAGGATTTACCTACAAGTCTCATGAGAGTAACCCCAATTAGCATGAAACCAATATAATTTATTTGGATCATACCATGATTTCATAGGGTGAGTGGGATCCATATCTCATGGAAGAGGCCTTAGTAGATGATTTTGGAGTTCCACTAAGGATAATGGATTATGAACATTGATGTTATTTATTAGAGAAAATTAAGGATTAGGGGTATGGTTTAAATGGGAAGCTTGTTGTAAAGCAAGGGTGAGAGAAATATCTTGAATATTATAAATGATATCATAAGAATCAATGACACCATCATTAGTTTCATGATGATTTTTATTTTTGGTGAGTATGCAGATGCTCATAAGAGATTAAGATGGCTTAAACTGACATGTGAAAAAATATTGTCACTTAGCTTGGTTGAGGGCTTTGTTGGCCATTTTTGGCCCACATATAAAATAGCTTGGATATAGTGAAATATTTAGAGGTCTTAGTGTAAAGAAAGAATGATCATATGGTTTGAGAAAAATTTTGGATGGAATGAGTGGTACCAAGGTCTCATGTTGCTCACAAAGATTTTGAAACACTTTAAACTTGCTTAAAGTGTAATTTGTCAATCTTTGAATGACAATTCTACAGAGCAAAGAGAGGGATTCAAGGAGGTTATCATGGTGGTCAAAGTAGTTCAAAGTCATGGAATAAGTTTACATAATCTTTAAGTTTTTATAATTCATTTGAGCCTTCAAAGATCCATAAAAAATTTAAGCACAAATATAGAAGAGCCCACAGGTTAAAATCTAAGTGAAAAACCTTTTATTTGGATAAGACCTTAATTGTCATATTGTTTTGAGCTCTTATTTGGATAAGTTTAATTATTATGGGCCTTTTTATTTGGCTAAGTATTAATATTTTGGGGTAAGTGCTAATATTTACTTTGGGATAATGGTTTCAGGTTTTTTTTGGCTAAGTGTTGGGAATTGTTTTAGATATTTTTCTCAAAACAAAAATCTCAAAGTGCAAATTCTTTCAGACATTTTTTTTGTAGGAAAAGGAAAAGTATAATTGTGTTGGGAAAATTGTCTAGGATAATTTTACCAAGGACCAAGTTGTTTAGAACATTTTGTACACAAAAAATGTCTTGAATGAAAAAGTCCCTAATACCTAATTATTTTGGGGAAAGTGGTCGAAACAAAAAAAACCCATAGACAAAAGTCCCAAAGACATAATTGCATCAACCAAATTATCTTGGGGAAATTATTCTAGTAGAGTGATATTTGTGCAAGTATTCAAAGTTTAAGATTAATAGTCATCCATTGGGTCCAAATATTGATGATCTCACAAATGTTATTAATGGTCACAAAAACATCAAATGATGGGCATAGAAACACCAAATTAAGGATATGATAAATAATGTTTAGATGTCAAATATCTTAGTGACAGTTGCATGAATGTCAAATACATTCACATAGATGTCAAATACAAGCACATAAATGCCAAAGTAAAGCCTCATGAAATAATTATTTGGGTTAAAAAATTGAAAAGGATCTCCAAAATTAACATGTGAGTGTCAGGTGGCACAATCTTGGGAGGAGAATCAAATATAAAAATTAGTAGGTACAGATAGAGTTAGTGGATCCCAACAATATCAATGGCTCACATTTAATTGTATAAAGTAAATTAATTGTATGTGTTATGTTAAAGAATCAATGTTCTTAAGGATGAACATGAGACCATGACATGGCATAAGTACAGAATCAAATAGACTAATAGTAGGATCCTAAGAAGAGATGCAGGTCTACCAAGTGGTACCATCTTGGATTAAGTTGAAAATTCAAGGGAAGATCTAGGGATAATGGAAATTTGTATAGGGAAGATCAATGATGAGTAGGGGTTAGAGAGGTCAAAAATATGATAAGTCTTAAATCAATTGCAAGTATGCCAAGTGTCTTAATTTGGTTGGAAATCCCAAAGAGCTTCTAATAAGGGTGAAAGAGGCAATTTTTGACCAAGATAGATAGATAAATAGTGGAAAAGAGTTCAAAACAATTTGGGTTGAGTTAGGATGAAAATTTCAAGGATGGAATAGTGCTATTAAAAATTTAAAAAAATATAGGTCTTTCAGCCCTAGTATAGATCAAAGTTCAACAACTTGTTAATGAAAAAAGACCAATCATTGAGAAGAGTGTCATCTATATTAAAACTATAGGAACACTAGTAGTTTGGATTACTTTTCATTTATAGTGGACCTAGGTTTAGTTTCCCATGCAAAGGTAGATATTTGTGATTATGAGCAAATAACTCATCTTTTAGCATGGCCATTATCTCAATAGACTACCCCTCAAAGCATGTATGGCATGGATCTATTAGATTTAGTTATGGGGATTTTGTCCTCATCATGAACATAAATGGAAGATGGCATGGCAAATGGCATAAAAAATCAAAGCAAAGGGATCTTGTGGTTAGAGAAGTAGTTCAAAGCATTCAATTCTTTTATAGAACATTTAAGGGTTTCATTTTATAGCAAGGTCATGAATCATCATGAAAAACTAATTCTTATATTTTAGTGCCTCTTTTAGCCAATGAGAAGAGATTGAAGACTACTAGAGCTAATTTAGGATAAATGATTGATGATGGACTAGTCCTAATTAGACCAAACAAATAGTGTAACATCCTTTGATAGGTGGTACCTCATTGATTATCCTTGAATAATGTGCTCCCTCTTCTATTTTATCCCCTTTCTCCATATTACCAATTCTTTCCATTGGAAATGTCTTTCTCTCAAATTTTGGATTCTCATAAGGAATCTTTGATCTTAAAGAGTAGGGAACTCTTTGAGATATTATAAAATATAATAATCTTGATTAGGCTCAACCCTATCAAGAATTTGTAAGAACTACCTCTTTATGCAAATAAATACTTTCTTTACATCTCTCTTGCCTTGTATTTGTGTCTATTGAGTTGTGCACTATCGTATTGTGTGAAGGAAAACTTCCTCATCCATGGTCCTCATTTTGACCTCTTTTAGGGTGTTTTCAAATTATTTGCAGGTCTAGATTCATGTTCTTTTGCTACTGATAAGTGATAATTGTGAATCTATATAATTACTCCTTACCTTTATCCATTACTACCTAAACCGCTTTTATGAAACACTTATGAAATCATCTAGATCTTGAGATTGTGTGAGCTAGAATTCTCTTTTATAGATCTTATATGGGTTCAAGCTTATGAAAGGTTCCCATTTTTATTTGGTGCATCACCTTTTAGCCTTTTTAGGATCCTTAATCTTCTTTATAACCCTTTTACCTATGAATCATTAGTTTGGCATTAGTTCAGGGTGACAATCAAAGAGTAAATTATCCTTATTCATAGATTTAGCCCCACCATAGGTGACCCATAGCCTGGGGTTGTTCCCATAGTTCTACTCAATTGGAAGGGAGCCTAAATAATTCCCTCCTAGGGTGAAATTTTAGTGGTAATAGTTATGGGATGCTCAGTGGGATCAAGGTCTAAGAGAGTGGAAAGATTTTTGGTGTATCTTTCCTCTAATTAGATTTTAGAAGCAAACAAGCTAACACCAATGGTGACTCTACATCAACATCATCTAGTATAAGTAGCCCAGGTGCCTAATCACCATATTTTGGTATGTATTATAACCCACTTGATCAAGATGCATGTTATTTTATTTGTTACCCTTCATATCAAGTTAGTAATGTCCATGGCTTCACCCCAAGTGGACCTCAACATCCAATGTATCATCCCTATCAGAATTTGCCTCTCTCTAATCAAGTAAAAATGAGCCTTAAGGAAATGATGTTTGATTTTGAGATAATATTTTGAGATATTGATGGGGAGCAAGAGTTTTATAGGAAACAATAGAATCTTGAACATAAATATTATGTTTAGGAGCATGAGTTGAGGTTTTAAAATGAATTCTTGGTTAGGCAAGACCAAGCCTAAAAATAAAATGACTATCAGCTACTCTTAATGAGAGAAACCAACCCTAGACCCCAATTTACCTCTCTTATTCATGCTAAAAACCAACCCCCTAGCTAACCTTATTAAATCACACCCTTATTAGTTGAGGAACATGAATCTATCCCATCTTAGATCATTTCCTATGCCAATGACCCTAATTGTGGCATGCCCTATCTTGTGAAACCACCCTCTCCCACACCCATTCTAGAAAAGGAGAAGGTAGCCAATCCTTGTGCTTTCTCCTCATGGAAATAAATCAAGGAGAATAAAAGGGAGGTACTAGCTAAGGTGGTCTAGAAACTAATCTAACAAAAAGAGGTGTCAGTTTAGGTCAATGAGATTACCTTACCAAATTTTCAAGACTCTCCCTCCCTTCCTAAAGAACCACATAAAAGATCCTTCAATGTCACTAATTAGAAGGATACTATCCTAAGCTGTAATCAAGGTGAACATTTTCACCCTCCCACCATATCCCTCATGGAGGAAGAACCTATTTTACAAAGAATAAAGGAGGAGCTTGTAGTCAAAGTTGATCCTAAAGAGGACAACATAAGTTTCTATGATGAAGAGATCATAATAGGTAGTCCACTTCATTCAAAATGAAAAGAGTGAGGTTCTTATCAGACTTCTTGACATGGATTTGATGAATTAGAACCTAAAAGTAGTATCAATGCCTTCATTCTTAAAGAGGTGTGTATTTAGGATATATCTGAGGGCAAAGGGGATGTTTTTATTACAAGATCTTCCATTCAGTGTGGTTATAGATGGGGATGACCAAGGTATAGAGATTAACATAGTAAATCAACTAGATGACCAAGTTGGAGAGGTCATGAATGAGTAAGAGGAAGAAATAGATAAAAAAGATGATCAACATGAAACATGGTAATAGTTACACCATGAATTCATGGACTAAGTAGAGGTTATAAACTAGCCTATGGCTCCTCCAAAGCATGAACATGAAATTGACAATCAAGTTTAATAAATTGACCATTCTTAAAATGAATTATCCATTGAAGGTAGTAATAATATATTAAAGAATGAAGAAGAATAGTTAGATCTAAAGCCACAAGAACATGACATTTTGGACCTTAGGTGGATTGATGAGCTACTATATGTCTCCTTTCAGAGTAAGTAAAGCAAATATGGTGTTGAAGTTGGCAATATCTCAGATGAATAAGGTGAAGCTACTTTTTGGGATGACTTGTAGTTTTTCTACCTAAGCCTAGATAGTCAACCAAGCACCAATTCAAAGGAGTCATCATATATTGTGGTTAATTCAGAGAAAAAAATTGAGCCATCAGATAAGGAAGTTATAAGAGCCCCTATAGTCCACTTTAGAGAAAACCTTGGAGAAATAGAGCAATATGTCTATATTAGACACATGTTTTTCCCATTTATTCCACTTGAGAGCATGTTAAAAGAGTCAACAATCAAGTATCTCAGCTCCCCCATCATTATTTTTCAAAATCAATGTGTTTTCCATCTTGGTATATCACAAATGAGTGATGATAAATCTTATCCATTTGATATAAGGGAAGATATTTGTAAATTACATCCCTGTACATATTAAAATAGTTTTAATGTTTTCCTCCAAGTGCCTTTGTACACATTTATTTAGTAGGTTAGTTGTTCCTTATTTCCTACAAGTGTCTACATGCACTTATCTTTGGTTATTTTATTCTTGTTATCCTTTTACTTCAAGAGAAATTTATAGAAAGGGCCAAATTTATATCATTTTATTTCAATTGGGAAATAGAGGTGACTCCATACCCGATGGATCCAACAAGGAAAATAATCATGGTTCTCAAGCATAGTAGGTATGTTTCCCTATGAAGCACCAGAAATGTTGGCCATTTTTGGCCCACATACAAAATAGCCTAGATACAGTGTAGTCTCTAGAGGTCCTAGTAAAAATTAATAATAATCAAATGTTTTAATCATAATTTTGATGGAATGAGTGCTCCCAAGGTCTCATGTTACTCACAAATCTTTGTAAAAACTTTAAGTTTGTTTAAATTTTATTTTTTCAATCTTTGAAGGAAAAGTCTATAGTGCAAAGAGAGGGATTTGAGGAGGTTCTCATGGTAGTCAAAGTAATTTAGGGTTATGGAATTAGTCTACACAAGATTCAAGTTTTCATTATTCATTACAGCATTCAAAGATCTAGAAAAAGTTCAAGCACACATTTAGAAAAGCCTGAAAGTTAAAAAGCTAAGTGCAAAACCTTTTATTTGGCTAAGTCCTTAATTAGCATATTGTTTTGAACCCTTATTTAGATAAGTTCAATTATTATAGAGCTTTTTGGATAAGTATTAATATTTTGGGTTAAGTGCTAATATTTCCCTTGGGTTAATGGTTTTGGGTTTTTTTTGGCTAAGTGTTGGGAATATTTTAGGACATTTTATCCTAAACAAAAATTGTAAAGTGCAAATTCTTTCAAACATTTTAAAGGCCAAGTATAATTATGTTAAGAAAATTATCTAGGATAATTTTCCTAAGGACCAAGTTATTTTGGACATTTTATCCACAACAAATGTCCTGAGTGCAAAAGTATTGAAGACCTAACTCTTTCAAGGAATGTGGCTAAAAAAAAAGAACATAGACAAAAGTCCCAAAGACATAATTACATTAGCCAAATTGTCTCAAGGAAATTGTTCCATCAAAGAGATGTTCATGCAAGTTTCAAATTTCAAGCTCAACAATCATCCATTGGGGTCTAAAAATTGATGGTCTCATAGACATCAATGATGGTCATGTGGAAATTAAATGATGGGTATGCAGACATCAAATTAAGGCTATGAAAAATAACCATTAGATTTTAAATGTTTGAGTGATGGCCATATGGGTGTCAAATAAACTCATGTAAATTTTAAATATAGGCACAAAAATGTCAAATTAAATCCTCATAAAATGACATTTGGGTTTAAAAGTTGTAAAGGATCTCTAAAATGAATGCTTGAGTACTAAGTGGCACAATTTTAGGAGTAGAATCAGATCTAATGGTGAGTAGGCAAAGATAGAGTTAATGGGTCCTGACAAGATCAATGCCTCACATTTAATCACATAAATGAAATCAATGGTATGTATTAGGTCAAAGATTCAATTTTCCTAAGGATGAAAATGAAACCACCATGTGGTGTAAGTGTAGAGACATTTAGACTAACAATATGATCTTAAGAAGAGATATAGGGCTACCAAGTGGCACTAGCTCAAATTAATTTGATAAGTTAAGGGAAGATTTAGGGTTCATGGGAATTTGTATAGGGAACATTAATGGAGATCAAGGGTAAAAGAGGTTAAAATGTTGATAAGGATCAAATCAATTGTGAGGTTGCCAAGTGTCTTAATTTGGTCAGTGAGCCTAGGGAGCTTCCAATAAGGGTCAAAAAGGTAGTTTTTAACCAACGGAGATAGGTAAATAGTGAACTAAGTTTAAACACAATCAGGGTTGAGTTAGGATGAACATTTTAAGGATGGAATGGTGACATTAAAGCTTTATAGAGATAGGATAGGTCTTTCAGACCTAGTATAGATCAAAGTTTGACAACTTGTTGACAAAAAAAGACTAGGCATTGAGTAGAGTGTCATATATATTAAAACTATAATAAAACCAATAGTTTGTATTGATTTTCATATATAGTGGACCTGGGTTCAGTTTCCCATGTAAAGGTAGATATTTATGATTATGAGTAAACAACACATCTTTTGACATGGTCATTATCTTGATAGACCATCACATAAATCACGCATGGCATGGCTCTATCATATTTAGTTATGGGAATTTTATCCTCATCATGAACAAAAGTGGAATATGGCAGGGTAGATGGCATGGAAAATCAAATCAAAGGGATCTAGTGGTTAGATAATTAGTTTAAAGTATTCAATTCTTTTATGAAGCATTTAAGGGTTTCCTTTCATAACAAGATCATGACTCATCATGAAAAACTAATTATTGTCTTTTAGTGCCTTTCTTTTATCTAATGAGAAGAGCTTGAATAATAATAAAGCTAATTCAAGTTAACTAATTGATGATGGACTAATATTAATTGGACTAAATAGATGGTGGAGCATTCCTTAATAGGTGGTAGCTCATTGATTATCCTTGGATAACATTCTCCCTTTTCTCTCTTCTCCCCTTTATCTATATTACCCATTATTTCCATTAGAAATGTCTCTCTCTCATAATTTAGATTCTCAAAAGGACTCTTTGATCTTTAAGAGTAGGAAACTCTCTAAGATATTGTAAAATATGCTCATATTCATTAGGCTTGACTATGTGAAGCATTTATAAGAACTATTTCTTAATGCAAATAAAGACTTTATTTACCTCTCTCTTGCCTTGGATATATGTCTATTGAGTTGTGCACTATGGTATTGTGGGAAAGATAATCTTCCTCTTCCATGGTCTTCCTTTCTGACCTCTTTTAGGGTTTTTTCAAGTTGTTTGCAAGTCTAGATTCATGTTCTTTTGTTATTAATAAATGTTGAGTGTGATTTTGTAGAATTATTATTTAACTTTATCCATTTCTTCTTGAACCCCTTCTATGAAACACTTATGCAATTAAATGGATATTGAGATTGTGTGATCTAGCATTGTCTTTTACAAATCTAGTGTGGTTTTAACCTTATGAGAGTTTTCCATTTTTATTTGGTGCATCACATTTTATCCTTCTTAGGAGCCCTTATCCTCTTTTTAACCATTTTCCCTATGAAACATTAGTTTAGCATTAGTTTTAGGTGAGCATTAAAGAGGAATCCATCCTTCTCTAAAGGTTCATCCCCATTATAGGTGACCCATAGCCTAGGTTTGTTCCCATATTTATACTCAATTAAAAGGGAGCCTAAATAACTCCCTCCTAGGGTGAAAATATTTAGAAAACCTCTTCCAAAGTTTTGGGAGCTAGACCTGATATTTTAACTTAAGATAAATAACAGTGGTGAAAAGATGAAAGAGGTTATCATCTACCATGTTGTGTTCACACTTGTTAGATAAAGTCTTCCATAATTTGATGAAAGATTGTGTGGTTTCCATCTCAAGTTGCTTGTAATTAATAATATGATCTAATGTATTCTCATGGAGGTCACTAGTTTGAAATTATTGTACTAGAGCATTAACTAGATATTCCAAACTAGTGATAGAATGAGACTTGAGTTGGCTATACCAATCTAAAGCATCTTTAGAGAGGGTTTTTACTAAGAAATTGGTAGCGGAAAAAGTGTTTAACTTGACCCAATCTTTGTATATATTTCAAAATGTTTTTAAGCCTAAAGTAGGATTAGTTATTATATTGTAACTAATAGTAGGGGTGATACCTCCTATATATATATATATATATATATATATATATATATATTTGAAATTTTAGGCTTAAGAGGTTCATTTTGAATATGTTTAATTATTTTGTTAACAAGAGGTGGTTGAGAAATAAGGTTTACATGGGAATCCTTAGGGGTGGGGGTATTTTGGTTGTGCACTCCCTATGGAACCTATCGAGGTTGATTTTGGATATGAAAAAGGTGATTTTGCATTTGTATCATTTGGTTGGCATTATGAGCTTGCAAAGTGTTCATTTCGCTAAGAGTTTACAATAAAAGTTGATGAATTTGAGTGGTATTGTGCATAATATGTGAAACATTAGAATTAATATTAATGACTTGGGTACCACTATGAGTATTGGCATGCATGGTATTAGTGGCTTGAGAGGCATTGTTAAAAAAGGAGGCACTAGTGGCATGATTATCATGTGTTGCAAAATATACACTAGTAAAAGGATTATAAGAAGAAGAAGCATTAGTGGTATGATTACCATTGGTAGTAAATGATTCACTGGTGAAGGGATTAAGAAGATTGGTTCTTGGATAAGGCCCATTAGATGTTGAACCTAACCTATTAGTAGATATATTTGGTATGGAGGTTGAAGAAATCAAGGAAGAAGATATCACAGTATGATAAGGGGTCAAAAGAGAAGGAAGAGGTTGAGATGAAAATAAGATATTTCCTCCAAATCCATTTGAATTTATGGGTGAAGGTGAATGGGGTTATTATTCTTGACCACTTATCATAAGGTTGTAAATAGTCGAAAGGTCATTTCCTCAATGATGAATAAATTCATTAATGAAGAAAAGGATTGCCATAGTATAATCTAATTTAGGTTGATCTTCTAAGGAGAATAGAGAGTTAAAAACTGAAGATGCATGAGGAGGAATCCCATAATTTGTAGTACAAGTGTCTACATGCATATTACTTTTATATAAAGTGGAAGCCAAAAGCTTTTTATGAGGAAACCTATTGGGATTGGTAAATTTCATCATATTTTTCAAGTTAAACTCTATATTTTCCCCAAATAGGAAGTTTGGGATGACAAAAAAATGCTAAAAATGATGATGATGATGTAAAGGAAAATTTATAAAATAAGATACAGAGTTGAATCAGTCAACTATGTTCTATAACCCAATAGGAAGATAAGAATACATAGTCATTTAGGTTGACTATGTATTACAAATATGAAGATGTTGATAAGGATACACAATCATTCTAATTAACTATGTACAACTAAACAAAGATCTAAATATGAGAATAAGAAGACACAAAGTCATTCAAATTGATAATATATTAATGGAAGGAAGCTAAAATATTTTGTAATATATTATATTTACCAAGATAACAGTGTATTTAAATAGGGGAAATTTTTTTCAAGATAGTTTGAAGAAAGAATAAAATTAAACACACAAATAATTGGATCAATATGATTGATCCAATCTGGTCACATAGAAAAAAACCTTTCACCAACACTGACCAAAGCATTTTTTGAAATACAACATGTAATGATCAAAGAGAATGAAATCAACTAAAAAGTAAATTATAACTAATTGATCACCCTAAGTGTTATTATATTATTAAAAAATATTAATTCTAGTGTGAAAGGAGAGTTGGTTGAAATAGGAAACTATAAATTAGTCTAAAGTTAGTTTTAGGATGTTTGTGCTAAAAAGGATATATATTGACAATGTTAATAGCTTGGTATTGGGGCCTACCCCCTCACTTCACAATCCCATGGTGATAAGGGTATCATGTGCTTTACCAATATATATTATTGACCACATATTTATACTTGGCCAAAAAACCATGTTAGATTCCCCCTTGGTGATGAGATCTAAGTAGGTAGGCCTTGAGAAGACAAATGTTAAAATGATTTTTGAGTATTAAGTGGTTTGGTAATGTTTGTAAAAGAGTAAAATAGTTTAACTAAAATTGTAATTTTAAAAAACACCTATTTATAATATTTTAGTTACTCTAAGCATGCAAACAACTAAAAAGGAAATGTGAATCAATTACTAGCAAATAAATATTAATTCCTTGATTCAGAATAGTATAGATTCAGTTAAGGTGAAGTTATAAGAAACTATTATAGAATAGATTAAACTTAGTTTCTTCTATTATATATAAGCAAGGTATTTAAAAATAGAATCAAATAAATTGACTATATCTCTCAAATAGAAGATAGACTATGGAACTAAGTTGACCAGGTCAACCTAGTTAGTTGTAGGTTTACAATTTTCAAGACTGCTAACTTGTGATAAAAATAACTAAAGGAAGAGATTAAATGATAGAGAGATAAAATAAAGGAACCTTGGTGGGTTTTAAAATGATTTATATTGCAAATTTTATGTTATAATGCTTTAGTTATTTATTTCAAATTTTACAAATTGGGTCAACTAGTTCAACTGAGTTCTATAAAAAATTGTGTTCTAAAGAATAAATAATGAACAAAGTCAACCTATTTTATAGTGATTATTAACCTATATGTTGATAGAATAAATTATTAGATAGAGTCAACCTAATCAATAGTGTTTGATAATATATAATTGGAGAAGAATATTGTGTCAAACTATTTGATTTAATAACGGTAGTTGATGAAGACCTGCATAGATAAAATAGAGTCATTTTAAAGTTAATGTATGTTAAACATGTGCATAAAAAGTTAGAACTATATTGACTGATTCAATACAATATTACAAATATGGAAAAATATAATAAAATGATAAAAAAAGATGGCGTGAAAAAAACTTGTAAAGGTTAGATTCACATCAAGTTCACTAGAATGTATGCAAAGGGAAATGAATCTGATCTATAAATTAATTCTATCTTGGAGAAGATAAATCCTACGTACACTTATTATTGTATATACATTATATATTTAGGGTCATGACCAAGATGGATCAACAAAAAATAGCCAAGGGATGTCTTACCATAATAATATCATTAGGGAGGGTTCTAAGAACTCCAATCAAGCAAAACTATGCAATAACCCTAACTAGGTCCTATGTTTTCATATTCACTAAAATAATAACAAGTAAAGTCTAATTTAGTGATCACCAAATCTTATGGCATAAAGTGGGGGTAATAAAAATAAAATTAAACATGCATAAAAGACATATACTCATGTCAATGCCTATGAAATCCTAATGAATGGGAGAGAAGTACAAATGCATATCTATCTACTCTTATAAAGGAGGAATAAAGTTAGGAATACTTACCTTTGAAGATGAACCCTTAAATATTTAATATCTCTATTGGCCAAAGTGATTTGTAATATATTTTTGTGGTATGCAATGATGAAATGGATAAATCAGCTCTAGGATACACAACCTATCAATGCATCCAAAAGACTTCTCCATAAGACAATATCTATATCTCCAAAAAAATATGAAACCCTAATCTATTATCTTCAATTAAAATGGTGGATAAGTAGATGTGTAATATATATCTCCTCTTATTATATTATAAATGATGATATGAGTGTGTGTATATATCTAAATCTAACCCTAGTTCTTACCAAAATTTTAGATGATAGAATCAACCCAATCAACTCTATATCATTATTGATAAAAATAAATTAGGTATTGATCTATGTTGGCCAAGGTCTGACATAGATGCTATATGAGTTTTGTCAATTAGAGTATAAGGTTGATGGGTTTGACAATGTATCGTAAATCATCAAAAAGGATTTTATGCTAGGAAAGGGATAGTGAAGGTAGAAAATAAATAGAAGAGGATGCAAAAGAGGAGGCAAAGGTTAGGGAAAAAATTTTAGGAGATGGGTGTGTAGATATTAAGTGGTAGTATAGGGACAATAATCTTGTAAAACACCAATGGTCTTCCCACCCCTTTCTTGTTACACCTTTTAAGGCATGTACTTAGAGAGTTTGAGACTCGATGGGTTCCTGCAAGATAGAAATCATCATTAATTGATAAAATTTGAAAATATTATGTGTATACATTTGGTATGGAAAGTAGGATCAAGATCTAATGGTGAAGTTTGAGGAAGATGCTTTTTAATCTCTACTTAGGAAAGTGATTTTTGGATATCTACATTATTGACTTTGGAAAATGTAAAACTAGGATGAGAATTATTGGAAAGGATAACATCTATTGGGTTACTTAGAGAAATGGCTTGAATGGTCTTTATGGAATCATAAGAATATGTAAAACCATCATTGGTTGCATGTCTATTTTTAGATTTTATAAACATTCAAGTTCTTGTAGGAGGGTATGAAGGCTCAAATTGTCATATAAGAAAGTCTTTATGTTTAGATTGATCAAGGTATTATTCTAAATATTTTAGAGAAAGATTCCTCACACAATATTTTAATTTAGAGTGACAAGCATTAGTAAATGAGTAAAATAGATTATCATCTAACATGTTATGTTTAGCTTTGTAACACAATGATTTCTATCATTTGATGAATACATGTGATATTTCAGATTATAATTATTAATATTTTATAAAATGATCTAGGTTATTTTCAATAAGATCATTAGTTTGGAATTATTGAAATAATGTATTAATTATATCTTCCAAGCTAAATATAGATTGACTTTTGATTTGATTATTTAAATCTAAAGCATTGCCCAAAAAGGCTTTAGATAATATCTTTGTGGCATTGAAAGTATTAAATTTAACCCAATATTTTTATAAGTGTTTAAAAGCTTTTAGATGTAAAGCTAGATCAATGCATCCATTAAGTGATAGTGGTTATTATGTCACCTATGTCAATGTTTTTAATTTGAGGAACTAGAGGCACATTTTATAAGTGTTTAATAGCCTTGTTAAGAAGTGGAGGTTATGGTATATTATTACCATGTGAATCAATAAGGGGGGTGGGGGGCATTAGTATTTTACACTCCTCATTATGTGGGTTAAGGATAAGTTTATAAATGTAGTATTTGATTTTACATTTGCATAATTGGATTGACACCATTAATTTTTAAAAGTATCCATTTGATTTAGAGTTTGTAATAATATTTATTAGTGTTAATGGTATTTTTATAATTATAAGTAGCATGAGATGAACTAGCAATCTAAGAGGCATTGATAGTTTGAAATTCAATAGTAGTTGTATGGATTCTAGTATTAGTGTAATAAATTTTGATTAGACCCACTAAAGGTCACTCTTATCATGTTTGTAGTAATGATTGGTATGGAGGATGAATAAGGCATGGAAGATGAAGTAATTATAGTATAAGAAGGCAAGAGAGAGGAGAAGGGTGTGACAAAAGTCATAGAATGACTTGCCACAAATCCTGTAGTAAAGCTAAGTGAAGGTGAATGAGGTTATCCAATATGATGTCCCATCATGAGGTTATAAATGACTGTGTGATAGTTTTCCTAATATTGAGGGGTTTTAATGATGAAAAGGTTAATTTTATTCATATACTCAAGATCACTTTCATCATCTATCATTATCAAGAATAGAAGATTAATAGTAGTATAATGGTGAGGAGTCTTATCATTAGTTATTTTAGTAGTAACATGGAAGTTACTAAGATCAGGATTATCTATCACTTGATAGAAAATATGTATCTTAGAGGCTTTAAAAGGATTATTAAGATTCATATTTTTAGTTTAATTTTATTTTTAAACATCACCAAACAAATGTTACATGATGAAAAACTTATTTAGACACTTAATAGAGAAGTAAAAGTCTAAAGGCTGGAAATAAATGAGATCAAACTAATCGATTTAGTTATACTAATAGGATTATATAAAAACTTAGAAATACACTAGATCAAGCTAGTTGATGTAGTTGAAAAATTAGGATAACTAAATAATCTATAAATTGACTAGGTCGAATTGGTTGACCTAGTTAGAAAAATAGGAAAATAAAACAAGTGTAAACTAACTAGATTAAGTTGGTCAATCTAGTTGGAAAATCATTAAAATATATTAGTTTGTAGGATAATTAGATTGATCTAGTTAATCTAATTAGAAAATTAGTAAAACAAAATAGTCTATAGGTTGACTAGATTGAGCTAGTTGACCTAGTTGGAAAATTAGTAAAATAGAATAGTTTTTTTTTTGACTAGATCAAGTTAGTCAACCTAGTATTAAAGATAGGAAAATAAAACATGGTATAAATTGATAAAATCAAGTTAGTTGATCTAGTTGGAAAATCATTAAAATATAATAGTCTGTAGGCTGAC
The DNA here is from genome assembly GCA_037957365.1 of Torreya grandis. Lineage (NCBI taxonomy): Eukaryota > Viridiplantae > Streptophyta > Pinopsida > Cupressales > Taxaceae > Torreya > Torreya grandis. The sequence goes on from JARHVA010002118.1 coordinate 1,210,446, forward strand.
TAGATTTAGTTGGTTGATATAATATGATAGATAGGAAAATGGAATAGGTTATAAACTAACTATATTGAGTTGGTTAATTAAGTTGGAAAATCAATAAAATGAAACAATCTCTAGGCTGATTAGATCAAGTTGGTCAATCTAGTTGGAAAATTAATAAAATAGAAAATTTCACTAGATCAAGTTGGCTGATCTAGTTCTATGGTATAGGAAAAAAAATTAATTGTCTAAAGCTGGATATTTTAGTTTTAAATGCAAAAATGAAAAACACATAGGCAATTAGATCAAGTTGGTCATTCTAGTTGAAATACATAATGTAGAACTTGTATCAACACTGGCTAATATAGTCTATAATATAATATAAAATGGAAAACAACAAGCATAAAATTTAATTTAAATTCTAACTAATTATCCAAAAATAATATTAGGAGAATGTACTAAAGGTTATGTTTGATAATTTAGGCTTCCAAATATATTGGCTTGTCTGTTGGATAGTGTTAGTCCAATGTTTTAGAATCACTAACTATAGAGGAAGTGTCATTTCCATATCCCACTAAAATTAGTTAAAGGGTAATATTTAAGTAAATTATTGGTTTAAACACTAACCAATACACCACATAATCAAATGGATGGCTTGGATTCCTAAATTTTAATACAAAGGGAAATCCTAGGCAATTCTGAAATACCGTGAGGTTCATGGAAACTAAAGACTGTGTTTAATTATATATTATAGATATGAGAGTTGGATAAATCCCATAACATCATGATAATTTTTAATGATATACAAAGACTATAAATATAATATCATATATCCCTTCATGATAAAAACTAAGTAATTTTAAAACTATGAGAACATAGTTTCTAGGGAAAACCAAACAAGATAAAAATAAAGGCAAAAATAAATTTTGTCAAAAACCAAGTTGTACGATTTTTGAAAAAAAATAAATAAGCAACCAATTTAAAAATTTAAAGTTATTATAATTAATATGAAATAGAGGTTAATTTTATTTTCTTTATGATATAAAGTGAAACATACAAAACAAGATCGAGCAAGTTGACCTAGTTATGCAAATAGTACAAAATAAAATTGAGCTGGTTAACTCAGTTTATTACAAAACAAGCCCAAAAAAATAAAATAAAGTGGGTCAAATTAGTTTGATGGTAGAAAATAGACATAATTATATCAATTTAGTTAATATATTTTATTGTGTGGGTATAGTTTTACATAATTGAAAAACTAAGGAAAATAGTATAAATTTTGAATTTTAACTAAAAATTGAAAAATGAAATTTGTTTAATACTGACAAAATTGAAATACTAATCTATTAAGAATGAACCTCTAAGATAGAACAAGATTTATTGGGTTTATTTAGTATTTTTTATAGGCATAATGAATTTTTGTTTGAGTAGGTCATCCAGGCAAGGTTTTTATGCTATAAAGGTAGAAAATAGTATTATTAGATGGAATCATGCCAATCGATCTAGTCTAAGCAAAACTGATAAAAATAGGAAAATGAAACTAGATTAATCATATTAATTTCATTATTTTAAATTAAAATACATAAATGAATAAAATTAAGTTGGTCAATTTTATTAAGTAGAGAAGATAGAATAAATTATTGGATTGACCAGTTAGATCTAGTTGGTTGAAACTAAAAAACATGCACATGAAGAATAAAATGGGATCGACAAGGTCAATCTAGTTGAAAACCTAAACAAAAAAGATAAAACAAGATTAACATGATCAATCTAGTTGAAAATCTATACACATAATATAAAACATGATCAATAGGCTTAATATAGTTGAAAACCTATGCCTAAAATAATAAAACTAGATAAAAAGGCTCAATCTAGTTGATTGTAATTGAAAATTTATAATTTTTCAAGGGTTAAATTCACATTGAGTTCATCAAACTATATGTAAATAATTATAATAAATATGTAACTTGTCATACTTAGTGGATTTTAATCTCAAAGAAGGTATTCTTACCAAATAATTCATTGTATATCTATTTATATTAGGACACGACCAATTCAGATCTAATAAACCTAAGGGATCTCTTACTATACAATACCAAAGGCTAGGGTTCTAAATCCTATAGATAAATGAAATTATTTAATAACCCTAGCTAGGCCTATAATACATAAAATAATCTAATCTAGTGCTCTATAAAGCTTATGATACAAAGGAGGATAGTTAATAACAAATGAAACGTGCAAAGAGAACTCTACTCAATTCAATGTAGAGGTAAACTAAGAAAGTAGTAATATATTCAACCTATTAATTTGTGAAATATTTATCTACCAAATGAAATAATAAATGTTAGGAATACTTACATTTATTTTTAACATGTTATGCCTCAATCTCTCCCTTGGTGAATGGTCCTTTTTAGTAGGTTATTGTGTCTTTGGAAGGATCACACTATAGAAATCAGCTCTAGGTTAAAATACTCCTAATTTTCATCCAAGACATTCCCAAAGACAAGATTATTTATTCCAAGTAAAAACCTTAAGCAATGACTCAAGTGTAAAATTGGAAGCTATATGAGTTATAATAATGCCTAAATGAATGTTCATCTATATTGGATTGAAGTTAATGAGGTGTTTATATCCAAGGATTGACCTTATACCCTCTTGGTAATTTAACCAAAAATATTGACCAACTCAGTCTTGTTAGGTAAGAAGTAGCCATTAGGTCTCAAACTAGTTGTTCAGGCCAATGTAGTTTTATAACATTTGCTTAATCCCTAACAAGATCAACCTAGTTAACATAGTAGGAAAATGAATAAAAGGGGTGTATTCTTAGTGAAGATCCATTTCAGAAGGTTAATTACTTATAGAATTAGATCATTGGTTTTAATTTCTTAGGGATTTGGATGAAAATAACTTAAAGTGGTTTTAGCTAATGGTATAGGAACCAACAATATTAAAAGGCACCAAATGTCTGCCCACCCCTTTGTTGTTACACCCTTTAAGGTGTGCACTCAAAGAGATTGAAAATAAAAAGGTTACTAAAAGAGAGAGTGTGTGTGTTAGTAATATTAAAGTTTAAAAATATTATGTGTATATAGAGTCTATAATCATGTTTATGTTTGGTAATGGAAAATCATCTTTTGGACATGCTTTATTGATATCTATAAAACATGTATAGACTTGGATTCATGTTGGTTTCTTTGATATCAATACTTTGTTATATATCCATTCACATTAGTCAATAGGACATATGAAACCAACTTCCAATTTATTTTTCATTTATTCTTTCATAAGCAATGCTACTTTAGGATGCATCTTTCTAAGTTTTTGCTTGACTAGTTTGTAATCCTTATGGATAACAAGATAGTGCACAACTAGTGATGGATCTAAACATGGCATGTAGGCATATGACCATGAAAACATGTCTAAAAATTATTTGAGTATGAATGTGAATGTGTTTTATTCTTCTATATCTAATGATGCAACAAGTTTCATAATTTTTGGATTTTCATTTGTCCCAATGCTAACTTCAATAGTGCTTTCAATTAAGAGGGTAGATTCTTCTTGATACTTTGTAGGAGGTGGAGAAAGATTAAATTACCCTTCAAGTTCTTCATGATTTAGATATTTTTTTGAAATTGTAAATGTTTTTGTATTGATTTGATGTGATTGATATGAATTTAAAAGCTCCCCAAAGTATGCAGAATCATCCAACTAAATTGAAAATCCCTTTTTGTGGTCCCCTTCTAGGATGTGATCTCTAATTATCAAAAAATTTGATATTTTCTCATCATTTTTGAAATGATCAAGTAGAGGTGATGGTTTTTGGTCCCATTGGATAAGTTTTGGGTACATAAGTTCAAGAATTTTAATTTCATTATTGTGGAATAGGTTAGTAATGGAAATATCTTCAAATTGGTTATAGATAGAACTTATTTTGGTGTCCAAATAAGCATCCTCATATTCACTAAAAGGATCACTAACGTAAATTTTGGTACTCACATTAAGTGGTTTAAATCCAATACCATATAAGGATTCATGTGATTTAAGACTTATTGGTTCTAAATTACCTTATTTATGGATACCAAGGCCTTTGCTTTTGTAGTTCATTATGTTAGACATTATCACTTTAGCAATAAGGTTTGGTTATTTAGGAAAAATATAGCTTGTTGATTAGAATAAATCCATGAAGAATTTGAATCTTCAATTTTTTATTTTGAAAGGGAACCACATTATATGAATGATTTCTGACCAAATTTGAAAACCAATTGAGTATCATTTATATAGTGGGGCCTATCATGATTACTAGGAGATGTGGATTTTGCCTAAATAATGAGCATCATGAATTTAATATCCATCCATCCATTTATCCACAACGGTGAGCTTCAATAGAAGATATGGTTTGGATTTAAAATCAAAATGTTTAGTTTTATATGGTTAAATTATGGATGTTTAGATTATATATAAGATATTTATGAATTTTTGAAGTAACTCATTGGGATGAATATAATTGGATAGATTTGGTGACTCCTCGTTAGGAACATAAGTGTCTTTGGTAACCAAGAGATAATTGGATTGTTGATATCATCCTTCCAATAATTTTAAATATTGTAAACACTGAGGATCACCAGGTATAGTGACTTCCATTCCATCATGGGAAAAATTCAAACATCGATGTAGGGTGGATGGAATAGTGTTCATGGTATTGATCCATAGACATACAAGGAGTAGACTGTATGCAATATATAATTCAAGTACATGGACTAAAGTCTCTTGAATGGTAGGTACCACCATAAGAGGAAGATAAATAGTGCACATGGACTCATGTTCATTATTATCATATACCTTGATGGTAATGAAGTTAGGTTATAGTCCTATTTTTAAATATCCTAAATGTTTTATTAATATCAATGTATATAAATTCAAATCTGAGCCATTATCTATAAACACCCTTTTTAATTTATGTGTAGAGATTATGACTTCTATATATAAGGGTAGATTATGTGCATATCCCATGGGGGAGATGTCATAATGATCAAATATGAATTGATTGTTAGTGGATAAGTTTTGAACTAATTCTTGAAAATTGTATGGATTAATGTCTTGTGGTACTTTAGACTCTTGAAGGGTTTTATACAATATGTAATTATATAAAAGGTATGTCTTGAAAAGATATAAGGTGGATATATGAGCTGGTGTCTTCTCAATTTGCTCTAGAATGTTTTACTTGATCTCAATAGTAGGTGAAGAAGCACTCAGTATGGTGATCTTGTCATACCTTGTTGTAATGCCACAATATTAGGATTTTATTATGATAACAAAAACATGATGATTTATATAGTCAATAAAATCAAATATAGAATCAAAAGGATGATTATTTTGATTGGCATTTCTAGTTTGATATTTCTCTTTACCTTGTTTATTATTCCCTTAATCATGTTTCATAAATGGATCTTTATATATACCCAAATTATTATTGTTAGAGGATGAAGATTGATTTTCTATTACAATGTCCCCATGATAGATGAGGTCTTGAATGTAATGTTTAATAATCATACAACTATCTATTGAAGGTCCCTTGATCTTATGGTATTCATAATATTCATTTTCTTGGTACCACTCAAGTGTAGGAACATTCTCTTCAAAAGGTTTTCTGTTGGGGAAAATAGCCATGTTTTCAGTGAATAATTTTTGAAAGACCACCTCATAAGGTTATCCCAAAGGAGTAAATTTTTGTTTGTAATTTTATTGTCTTAGTTTTACACTTTAAATAATGATATTGTTGATTGATTAAGTGTTTTGGACTTTTTTTACATTAATTACACCATAAACTATAAAAAAAAATATTTTTTGTAAAGAATTTGGATTTTTCTATTTGATTTGAAGAGGTATTGTCATGTTTTAAAAATTTAATGACAACCTTGGGAATTAAATTTATCTCAATTTGAACTCCCTTATTTATGATTTAATCAAATTATGTGGGATAATGTAGTTGTAATTAATGTACCAAATATAAATTAAGATTGCTTGTAAATATTGAAATAAGTTGGTTTTTAGGTGGGGACCATGGAAAATGGCTTGCTAATGACTGGTATCTTTGCAATAAGGAGGCAAAAGTTTCACCATTTCATTTTTTGGTATTACATAGTTCTACCATGGTTAATTCCAATTCAACATTATGAGAGAAGCGATGCACAAATATTTAAAAAACATTCAAAGGTAGTGATCAATCCTTTATGGTAAGTGAATAAACCACTCAAGGGCTTGTCCCCTAGACTATGTGGAAAGAGTATTGATAAGTATTCATTTTTATAGGAAATTCTCATACATGACATATAAAACTCTCTTAGGTGTTCCCTAGGATCTCTCCTCCCTTTGTATTTATTAAACTTAGGAAGTTCAAAGCGTGTAGGAAAGGGTGTCATCATGTTGTTTATATCAAATTGATATGCACAAATTTTCTCAAAATTGAATGTTTTTGTTTGGAAAAAGTACCATCTTATAATCCTTGGATTTTATCTATGATATTTTACACTCTTAAATAAAGTGTGGTGGTAATTATTATTTTTATTTGATGTGGTAAATGTGTTGGAGGATTGACCAATGAAGGAACTTAGATTAATGTTAGAATGTCAAAGTTAATATTTATTTTGGGGTGGATTGTTAATGAATTGATTTAGGGTTGGATTTGGATTTGTTAAAATTATGAATAAATTTGGATCTATTGGAATTTTGGGTTGATTTGTGAATGTTTTTTTATTCACGTTTGGATTTGAAATTAAACCTAAAGGTTGTTGTTGATTTATATTGGGGTAAAATGATGAATTAGGATTAAAGGTTAGATTGGGGTTTACAAATGAATTTGTGATTATGGGAACTTAATTTTTGGATGGATTTAAATTAATATTTAAAATTGAATTGAAGTTACACCTAAAATAAAATTTAGATTTTGATTGTTGATTGGTTAATTTAAATTAACATTAAAATTCAGATTTTGATTTATTTGTGAACTTGAACATGTATTCAAGTTCATAATTAGATGTTGATTATAGATTGGTGAATTTGAATTAATGTTCAAATTTAGATTTGGATTGATGTAGGAACTTGAATATGTATTCAATTTTGTATTTTGATGTTATTGGTTGATTGGTGAATTTTAATGAAAATTCAAATTTAGATTTGGATTGATTTGTGAAATTAGATATGTATTCAATTTCAAATTTTGATTTTGGTGGTTGATTAATGAATTTAAATGAATTTTCAAATTGAAATTTGGATTTAATTGATTGATGGGAGATATTGAGTGAACATTCAAAATTAGAGTTTGATTTGTTGGATCATGGATTAGAGAGTTTGTAATAGCATTCAAACTCTAATTCAGACTAGGGTTAATAATGGGTGAACTCAAATATACATTTAAGTTAAAATTAGTCTGAGTTAATCCTATATTAAGACTACAATTACTTGAATTTTGATTCATGGGTTGATTGATGAAGGGATTATTTGTGTTGTTGGATTAAAGATTAGAAATCACTTGATTCAATTGTTGTACATGAACATTACTATAAAACCCAAGATTTGGTTGGGATGTGTCTTCATTCATGATATTATTCACTTTGTACATGTAAACTTGGGAATTAGGATTGGTTCAACTTATGACGACCTTGTTATTCCCTAAGGAGCCATGAGGTGTATCTTGATCTTGGATATGGAATGTTACCTCATTCCTAGAAATAAAATAACGTAATTTGGACTACAAAATCTGAAGGAAGCTTATCCCCTACACTCAAAACATGGATGGAGATGTCATATTTATTAGCTATGATATATTTAGTGATTTGAAAAGGGGGTAAGATGGTTCTAGGGATATTCTCTTCTTAATAATTTCCCTCTTCTTCTTCATTATCATGTGTTTCATGGATTTATAATTAATGATCTTGGCTACCAAAGTTAAAAGGTGTATTACCAAAAGGTTCCTCCCTCAACCTTGGTTTTTCAACATATACATATACTTAGTGATAATTGGCATTGCTAAAAAGGCTTGGGTCAAAAATAAAAAGATGGAAAACCAAGACTAGAAAGTACTATTATTGACAACAAAATTTTAAGTATGTGACTTTAGAATTTTCTTGAATTATAAGTTCTAGATATGATTTTGGTTTGAAAATATTATTTTCAATCAAAATTATTTTATCATGTTTATTCCACAATGAATTAAAACAAATAAGTCCTTACTTTAAATAGATGTGTACTACACAAAAAAGGATAAAATAGGACAAAGGACTTGAACAAATTTTAGGCTTTACTTACTATTTACTTTCCTATTCAATAGTGTTGGCCTAATATTTTAAAGGAATGAATATGGAATAAGTGTCATTCTCATATCCCACTAAACATAATTTCAGAGGTACTTGGCAAGTAACTTCTCAGTGTTAACTACTAACTAATGCATTAAAGTTGAATAGCAAAATGGATCACCTAGGATTAAGGTTATCATAATGTTATTTAAGGGGAGTCCTCTAAATACCTTTTAGTACATGAGGCCTAAAACCATGGAAGAATTTGATTTAATAGATGCATACAAATGGGTTTAATCCTAATTTGACCAACATAGCTATAAGATTTTATTAGCTTGATGTCAAAAAAATTAACTTCAGGTCAACTATTTAAACCCTAGGTATTAGAGTATGTAATCCCGTCACATCATAGTGTGCTTAAAACAGAAGACCACTTAGGCCTTTTAAATATTTAACACTCAATTTGTATACCCACTAATAAATGGGGTTTGGCCTACCATATGGTGATGAAATCCATGGTTGATATATCCCCTAGAAAAAAATGTTTATGATTGTCACTAATTCATAGGTAATATCACTACTGTGACATGAAGGGAAGAGCATACACACAAGCACAGCTTGGGTAACATAAAAGTTGCAAAGTTTTTAAAATTCTTGAGTATCATCACCAATCTGACACCAATGGAAGAGAATACACAACCTTATAACACATAAAAAAGGTGCTTCGAATGAAAGGATTAATTACTCTAAAACAAAAATGTTCCTTAATTAATACACAAAATAAAAGCTAAAATGAATACATGAAAACTAAATCACAAGGTTAGTCCAAAAACTAAAAATATAAACAATATATATTAGCAACAAAAGAAATTAGTTTTTGGATTGTTTTGTTTTTTAAGAAATTAAACTAGCAACATAATTATTTCACTATTTTGAATGATTTAATGGTTGCACAAAACGATTTCACTATTCAATTAGATGATTTCAATATTATGCAAAATAATTTCACTTTTTACTTATATGATTTCATTGTTACATGAAATGATTTATCTATTAGCTTGTATGAATTTAATGTTTCATAGAAAAAAATTATTATTTTTTAGAAATAATTTAAACAAAAAAAACCAAGATAAAGAGTAGAAATGTAATATAAAGGATTTAGGCAAACAAGATACACACAAAAATTGTCAAAAAAAGGAAAATTTGTAAAAAAATAATAAGTAAAATTACCATAGAAATGAATGCATTGTTTTTTTCAACAAATTTATTGTTAATGTATATGATTTCATTATTATGCATGTTAACATATAACAAGCTCAAAAAATCATAAAATTGACTTGTAACTACAAATAAAAACCTCTAAGACAAATGTTAAACATATGTGCACAAGAAAATCAATCAAAAATAATTAAAATAACTTCCTAAATTCACCTATAATGTTAAATATGAGGGAAAGGTCATATCAGGTGTGCCAACTATATAGTGTGAAATTTAAAATGTAAATTAAAAATATAAAATGCAATACAATCCTTCCTAAACTACACTAACTTCTTGGTAGAGAAACAATGATAAAATAAAGATAACTAATGGAATACTTAAAAAGAATGAATGTATGTTCATCACCTTTTCAATTTTTGTTCAATGGTAGATTTTCTCTTTCTTTCTTGATGTGGGTGTTCAAATCTTCTTGAAATAAAGGAATTGGGTAGTGTAAGGTTATAAATTGATTTGATCTCAATGGATTCACAAGGATAATTTGATAGAGTTTGGATAGATTTAAGGTGGATGATTTAAGTGGAGGATTTAATATCAATTTATAAGTTTGAGTGTGAAGAGATGAATGGTTGAGAATGATTTAAATTTTTTGAATTATTAAAATAATCAATAATTAGATTTGGGTCCTCATCCCAGTGGATGATGACTAATTCCCATGTGTTGAGAAGAAGGGGGGAGTTGGTAGTTGAGTGACTTGAATAGGTAAATATAATTGAAAAGTCGAGATGACTCAGAATTTAATTGAAATGTTCTATTATGACTCATAAGGTGGTTGAGGAAGTTGAGTAAAATGACTAGACAAGTCAGCATTTGGTTGATAAAAACATGGAGGATGTCTAGATGAGGTGTAAAATATGTATTTTTAATTAGTTTTGGAGGAAAATAGGTGTGCAAGATTTAATTAATTAATTAATTAATAATTAATCACTTATTAAAAACTTTAAGGGAAATAATGTTAATATGAATTTGAATTGGGGAAGGTGAAGTGTTAGTGTGTCAAAGTTAATTTTGATAATAAATAGTCAAATTTAGGTGTCTCTAGTAAAAAGTATATATTAACTACTAGGTGCATCTATTTATCATGTTATTATAGATATTAAACAACTTCATATTCCAAAAACCATCCCATTGAGCATAAAATTTCTTCATACATCTAATGGAGGAATGAGATATGTGTTTACACTATTGTTCCCCAAAACAAATCCTATTATTATTACATCCTACATGAGAAACATTGACACTTCAACATAGTTACCAATTTCAATGATTATATCAATTCAAACCATGGGTGCACCTCCTTTGGTGACTTTTCAAACTTCAAAACTTAGTGATAAAAATTTAAAAGATTTTATCTAGATTATATAAATTTTGTAAGCTATGGTTATAAATGTTAATAAAAATTCTATGAAATTCACCTTATGTTATTGATTCACAAGAGGTGTTTCATAACCCTCTTACACCTAATATATTTTCACCCCTTTCTAACTAGTTTTGTTTCATATAATTTCACATTTTATGATGGAAAGGGTGATCATAAATAACATCTCTGATATTTGTATGTATCATACCTTGATTATGCTTCCAATGATAAACTTTTCACTAAACTATTTAAAATGAGGCTTAAGTACTATGCTCTAAGGTGGTTTTATGATTTATCAATCCAATTATTAAAATCATTAAAACCTCTCATGAATCATTTTTAATGGCACTTCTCTATCAACATTACTAAAAATATATGCCCAATTTGTAAAAATCAAACAAGAAACTGATGAACATATCAATGAATTTGTATTGAGGTACAAGACAATACTGGAAAAAATGATAAATCAATTATCAGATAAAGAGCTTCAAGACATATTCAAACAAATTTTTATTTATTTATTACTTGATTCTATTATGTTCAAAAATCCAAATATTTTGATAACTTATGCCATATTGAGTGAGATCATGAAACGAAACTTTTTCTCATTGAAAAGGCTTAAATATGTAGCAAACACACTGAATACATATAGTACCATGTTTCATATTAAACCAAGCTACAAGATCAAATATACATAACCTAAAAATTACATAACTACCACTATTAATGTAGTGTCAAAACAACTTAAGTAGTTTTTATTATCTAATGCACCAAGGATAAAATCTACATGATTACTTGAATCTATAGCTTCACTAATAAGAATGTTTTATATTATCATCTCATATCTCTCCTTCCTCCCAAGAGGTTTATATGAATATAACTTTACCTCATGGATATGATTCCAATTCTTATTTTGATTATCATTAGGGCCCTAAGAATTATACTAACCAATGTTATACATTAATTACAAAAAACTAAGACCTTATTGATTACCAATAACTTACATTTGATGATCCACCCAAAGATTTAGGATCAAAACATAGTGACCATTAAAAACAAAATATGTTTAGTGATCCATTCTAAGATCATTCTTAGAAGAATCCAAAAGTTGGATTTAGAATTTCAAGTGGAATATAATTTACATCCTCCTCCACCACATTATTAGCACACATTATATGGTATTATTGGTACCTATACATGGCATATACCTATTATGGTTTAAATACGATATATTAGTTTTGATGACATTGAGATTAAATATGATGACTTAGATATTCCTTATTTATTTATTTTATCATATCTTGATCACCATCCCATTCACATTGATATGATTTATAATAGTGTTATAAGAAAAATCACCATGACATTACTCACACATTTAGGATATAAAAATGATCACTTGAAACCTTAAAAAAAATGGTCAAAGCACTCACATCATGTTCTTGGTGAGATTGATTTACCTTTATAGATTAGCTTAGCACATGTGGTCACTACCTTATCAGTTATGCCATACATGGGAGTATTTGATACCTATTTAGGGTAACCTTGGATACAAAAAATCCATGTAATACCTTCCACAATGCATGGGTGTATTAGATATATTCATATAGATAAAGTAGTCATAGTTATTACAATTCTATATGAACATCCACTTAAACAAGATACATTTATTATAAGATAGCTAAATATAAACCTACTCAGGCTAATCCTCCATGAAATTGTAAGAAATAAGCAATCTACTTTCTTAAGTAGACCATACTCAAGATACCATTTCATTATAGATATGTAATGGATTCTATGTAATGCTCATCTACTAATACACAACACACATAGTTATTTATAAAAACTAAACATGTTCTTATTATTGATAATTTAGATACAATATAGATCATAAAATTATGGGTTTCACTTACCTCTAACACTTCTATCACCTCTTCAATATCATGGAGTCCTATGACATAAATGTAAAGCATCACAGAGCCTAAAGTGTTAGATGTTATACTTATACATGATCCTTAATAGTACCACTATTGTACCCAACACCCCCCTTTTCCACTAGGAAATGGGGACCCAATTTTTTTGGACTATGGTCTTGACATTGATCCCTTCCTCTAATTGTTTATACAAAATCTAGGAGAAGATTAATTATTGACCTTTTTTTACTTTAGTAAAATGACATTGGTATTGTGTTCATAGATTAATTCTTTCTATCAAGCTTATTCTATTAGGCTTATGTTTTTGTGTTTATCTTTATCAGTTATGCAATATGTCTTTTTGGGTTTTATGTTTTGGGTATTTTATCAATTACCTTTGTCAACTGATTCTTTGTGGCCTTTTTTCCAATGGACTTATTCCATCAGGGAAATTATTTCAAACATTTTGTCCAAAATAATTCCCCAAATGAATTGGGTCTATGGAAATTTTGTTGAAAACAAATCCTCTGACATATTTCCTTTAGCCCTTTGGACTTACCCTTCAACCCTTATGAAGTAGATCCTTTTGTAATTTTGTCAAGGATGAAATGCCCTACGAAGTAGACCCTTCATATTTATGCCTTTTGAAAATGACACTTCAACCTTAACCCACCTACCCTTTGGCCTTTTTGAAATTACCCTTCAACCTTTTAAAAATATCCTTTAGGAATTTTTTCTTGGGCCCTTTTCCCATTAAAAATGACCCTTCAAACCTTTTTCATTAAACATTTTATATGATGAAAAAGGCCTAAAATAATTCCATAGTAATCTTACTAATACAATTTTACTAAAATAATGACCACCTACCCTTTGGGACTTTGTCTCGAACCCTTTGCCATACTATACCTATCCTTTGGTACTTTTTTCTTGGCCCTTTTACTCTTCATCCAATTCCTTTGAATGTCTTTTCCAAGAGATTTTACCTTTTGACCAATTCCTTCAAACATTTTGTTCAAGATATTTTTTTCCTTTGAACATTCCTTTAGACATTTTATCTGAGACATCGTATCCTTTGATACTTTTATCCCAAGCCCTTGCCCTTTGGAAATGACCCTTCATGACTGTTCTCCTGAACATTTACCCTAAAAGATAGACCTTTTGAATAAATGCACTTACCCTTTGGGACTTTTATCCTAGTCATTTTTCCTAACTAAATAAGGCATACCCTTTAGGATAATTGATTTGGACATTTTGTCTAAAATAATCCCCCCCATAGAAATCCCACAATATTTCCTCCATAACAATGTCCAAAAATAATACCCTAATACCAATGATAATAGACCAAAAATACCATGAAATGGCCAAATGGTACCCCTACATAGAGAACATTTTTTATTATGTTTTGTGCTTAATCTAAAGATTTTAGCCTAGGTCATAATCATATTTTATTAATACTAAGACCTTAGACTAAAATTCTATATGATTGGTCCCATTTTTATATCTTATGATTTATGCAGGTTCAAAATTAGTGTAGGGACTCTTTTATATATTACAAGCCTAGGTCCAAATCATATTTATTAATATGAATAAGACCTTAGGCCAAAATGTTTTTAGACAAGGTATTTTTTTATAACTTGTATTTTTTTATGCAAATCTAATGGTGTGCATTAACTCGCACAGCCTTGATCTAATGAAGTGAGTGCAATGTTGAAATGTCAAATCCATATGGATCCCCATAAGAGAGACAAGTGTCACCATCATGAGAGCACAATATAATTGGTCAAATGAAGTTAGGGTTCCTAGTACATAGAGGAATGTAGGATATGACAAGTGTCAAGCTTGTGAGAGTCAAAGAGTCAAACACCAAGATCTACGGTGTGTGTTAGCTTGCTTACTAAATATTTTATGGTGGAAAATCAAGTGTAGAAATAAAGGGATTTATAGAGTGAGCATGGTGGTGACAAGTGTCACCCTCATGAAACATTTAAATAAAGTCTTTTTCAAAAGCTCTATGAGAGTGCCAAGTGGCAACATTGTGGGAACCTAGTACCTAGAGATCTAATGAAGCATGAGAGCATAGTACATGAAGATCAACAATGTGAGATTGGTAGATACTTTTCAAAAGGTCCTAGAATAAGCAATAATCTTTCATGTGTCATAAAGACATTTGAGCTATGATAATAAAAATTATTTAGAGATCTCACAGAGCTATCAAATGGTAGGCTTGCATCCCATCATGCAAAAAATCAATGGTGTGAGTTCTAGGTGGACTTTTTTTTAAATATATAAACTCAATGAGAGGCATGGGAAACATTCAATGCACAATTATTTTTAGTCATAGTTTCCCTAATTTTTAAAGGATTTATACAATGATACATGTCTTTAATGCATGTCTGAGTTCCATTTTGGAGGTGGCTAATCTAAAAGATCAATGGGTTATTCTCACAACTAATAAAATGAGGCATGTATAGTTTTAGTAATTGGTACATATTTTAAATTTTTTCATGTAGTTTGAACTATAATTATTAAAAAATAACCTTCATCTTCATATACATGTACATGTTGCACAATTTTTTACAAAGTCTATTTTAAATTCATAACTACAAGTAGACTTTTATACAATTTTGAACCATAGTTAGAACTCATGTTATGACTACCACATGTAATGACCTTGCATGAACTTGGAGGATGAGGCAATCCCTTCCCCAGGTCTATATAAATGATTGTAATCCAACTTGGATTTTTGTCAAGAATTTTTAAATACAGGGGTAGCATTGATTTTGATCACCAATGAATGTGTTTATGTATTTTATTTCCAATTTATGTGCAATTAATTGTTATTTTCTTTGGATGTATGTTTTAATAATAATTAGTGTGAAATAGTTATGAATGGATTATTATTATTATTTTTATTGATGTATTTATCTATAGATGTGAAATAGCTATTGAAAGATTGGTAAACTACATTAATTAAGGTGATTAAGTTAAAATTGTTTCATAATTTTGATTATACCCTAAAGTGGAGTTTACCTCCATTGAGATCCTAAAATGTTAGAGGCTACCTCATTTGATTGTGATGTAAATAAAAACCACATCAATAGTTCTATTGGTGCTAGAAGGAGGTCCAACACTCTTGACAATAGTAGTTATCCTTTGCATAGAGTTACACTGGAGTCACTTAAGAGAGTGACCAAATCTAACTCCTAGGTTGGTTTTCTATTCTCACCCTTGTCAAATCATAGGAGACCTATAACTATGCCAATAGTTCTAATTCAGAATAATCCACCTCCTCCAATAAGGAATACTTTACCCATAGGGAAACTTGTGCTTGTTAATTATACAATGGCTTAGTAACCATCGCAGTTGGTTGGATATGTTATTGTCATCCCAAGATATGTGCATGATTTACCTCAAAATCTTGAGAAGTATCTACCATCCTTTTCTCCTTCAGGAGCAAGGACAATAGAATAAAATATCAAATATTTCAAAGCTACTTTGAGATTAATAAATGTTGTTGATGAAGATATTGCATACAAATTATTTCCTTTTACATTAATGGATGTTGCTTATGATTGGTATTTAAATCTAATGGATAATTCCATCACTTATTGAGATGAGTGTCAAGCAACTTTTCTTGTATAATTTGGATAGGTTACCAGTCCCAACATAATATACCAACTCTTCACTAGTATGAAGAGAGAGCCTAAGGATCATATCCATGCTTTCAAAATGAGATTTAAAAATGTGTACAACTTGTTAACCCCATGGTATAAACTAGAGGAAGCATTAACACTAGAGATATACAAAAATGCATTGGATTTGATTAATGTATTATTCCTAACGAAAGATACTATAGCTAATAATTTGGCATGAACATTATAAGAAGCCATTAATATTTATAGATAGCTCAATCCTCAGGTGCCCATTGTGTCCAACATCCACAATGGTTTTATAGCATTGAATCTAATTTGACATACAAGGAATAATGTCTTGGTATTAAGTAAATATCAATTGTACACATTGTCTCTACTAACATAGACAACACAACTAAATTTTAGCTACTTGAATAATCATGCAACAAGAAATGGTTATCAGTAAAACTAGCAAGTGGCCTCACTTCCCACTACCATTTTACAAGGTATGGATTCCATAAAGGTAGAACTAGATTTTATTTAGAAGATGGTTTAAAAGCTGAGTAATATTTCCTAAATATGTAAAGGAAGATGGTTAAATTAAATGCCCCAATTAGAAATTAGAACATTAGATTCTAAAGATACAATAGACCATTCAATAGGCTTGAACATCCTAACAAGCTTATAGAGATCAACATAGCATAAATGATCCTTCCTAATTGGGTGAGCTTAAATACATTGAGTTCTATGCATAATTTAAAATATTTCAAAAGATAAGTAGTTAGACAAGACTAAATGCATAATCCACTAGAATCCCACTAAGATCCTAGATCTTTAAGTACTACTATGTTATTCAAAACTCATGAGTTTCCCTTTCCAGGTGAAGATGATAATGAGCTAGAGGACAACATGGATGAATTTTATGATTTCTAGCAATTATAAAGAGGTAAATATAATCTAAGGAATAAGTAGCCACTCACAACATTAATTAAATAATATTGTAATTAATTTGAACTCAAAAATTTACTAGAGTTCACATCCAGTTAATATCCTCTTATTTTTTCAACTCCAATCTTGGATATTGATTATATTTTCTATATATGTAGGCTTTTTAGCCATTTTTTGAAGATCCCACCTTTGACAAGACTAGACTCTACCAAAATTTAAGTTTTGTAACCTTTTCAGGGAAAAAAAGATTATTTTAGATTTCCATTACTATGGTATAGTGTGTTAATATCAGTTTGATTTGAATATGTGGTAGAAATATCTCCCTTGTCAAGTCTTGATTTCACCTAGCTATTAGTATGATATTATGCAGGTCATATTTAGTGTTTAATGTCATTTTTTTAAGCTGATAGTGGATAAACATTGGTTGGTTAGTGCCTTAAATCAAGCCTATTCCACTATTTCCCTCAAGTCTATATTAACTAATAAAACCCCTTCATGGAATATTGATGCATAGGACTTAATTAGAGTTGTATGTTTAATCTTTTCTTATCTAATTAATGTTTTATAAGTTCAAATAGAGTGGATGAAGTAGTCATATAAGTGTATCACCAATAGTAGAGTAGGATCTCCCTTTAAGTTTCCTTCTCTCCCTTTTCATCCCAATAATTAGTATTTTAGTAAGCAGTGTAGAGTGATACATTGGAGGATCTAGCCTCACAAAAATCTAGAGGTCTAATCTAAGTTTTGGTGTCCCACATCTTAGATCATTCCAATGTTAGTCTAGGTGTGAAGGTTTTAGAGCCAAATCTTTCAAGCCTTTAATCAAGGTGTTATTTGGATAGCTAATAGTCTAATTAGAGATGGGAGGTGAGAAGATATGATGTAGAAGGGTTTGGTTCAAAAACTAAATAATCAAAACTTAGAAACTAGAAATATACTTAACTATTTGTTTGATAGTTGGTAACTAATCTAGGAGTGATTTAGGTAGAGTAACAATAATTTATTTAAAGAATAATTTTGGTAGAGGTTTAGGTCTCTATCATAGTTGATGACTTGCTGAAGGGAAGACCTGCAAAGAAGTTCTTGATGCTAGAAGCTTCTGATGACTATTGGTTGATAGATTGATTGCTAAAATTTATGGTTCTTTAGATCCCTTTCTCACCTCCTACTCCTCTCTTTTATATGAAAAATAGATGGAGGTGTATGTTCTAGAAGGGGTAGAATTTGTTACACAAATTTAATTCTTAATGCGTTAACTAACTTCATGAATTAAATTGTGATGTGTTTGGGTTCACACATGGATTGAGTTTGAGCATTTAGGTGGTTGGGACCTAGCCATCAATGGTTAGGGTGACTATCGATGGTTAAGGTGACCATCAATGGTTAAGGTGACCATCGATGGTTGAGGGTTGAAGGTCAAATGGGGTGAAAAGGTAGGTTAGTGAGTTGATTTAGCTAGTTATCTAACTTGACATAGGGTCATGGTTAGAGGTTGGGTAATGGTCTGATCTAGAGGTGTTTTGACATCTAGAATCCTTTTGTGTAGTTTTCTAGTGTCTATAATGCTCCATACACTTGAGACACTAGTTCCTTTGATTAAGACACCTCATAAGGTTGAGTTGATTTAAGAAACTAACATTAAAAGGACTCATTCTATCTTTGAAAACATTTCACAATATCCATTTTCCTCCATTTAACTCTAAAATGAATAAACATAAGAAAAACTAGACCCTACTTGAATGAACAAGACATAGTGACCTTTATGTAGTATTAATGATTATTCACAAAGGATAGAGGGTGAATATGAAAAATAATTCCATAAATTTCAATATTACTAGGATCCCTAACATTTCCAAAAATTTTAGCCTCTAACTTTCTCTCTCATCATATTATGAATTTGAAATTTGTCTTTCTAAGAATGTGAAAGAAGTGATGGAGGAGAGAGAGATTTATTTATGTCTCTAAGACCTAAAACTTGATCCTAATCATGAATCTAACTTATGGAAATTGAAGATACTCCTCTAAACCATTTTCACTTACAAATGGATCTTTCAAATTTGTACAAGTGTTTATAACTACCTATAAAGGAGTATTTATATCAATTTATGATTTGAACTAAAATTTTATTATCATATGACCATATATGACCCTTTCCTAAAATTATGGATGTTATAACACTTGTTTAAATACTTTTCTTTGATATTAGTTTGTATGATTCCTCAAATTTAGTCTAAAAGGTGACTTAAATGACTTTGTGATGCATAACAACATGATAAAAGGTTAATACATGACAATATAACTTTTAAGACACATTAAAAACCCTATCTAATGACTCATCACCATGATAAATATTGAACACACATGACAAAACATTGACTCATGGATGACTCTTAGGACTATAAAATTACATAAGAGGCCCAAATTTAATCAATTCTAAACAAGAATGTATTTAAACTTTTTAATACATTACAAGACCATACAAGCTTGAATAAACCTATGAAAATTTTCAACCTATGGGGATTGACCATTTTTACTTGGAGGTCAAAATTGGTCAACAAATTAGTGATTCATATGGGTATCATGTTTTCAATGATAATATATCAATGGCCTTATCCTCCCATTGGGTAATGGAGTCATTATTATACTACATTCTAAAATTGACATACCACTTAAAGAATCAAACTCACACCAAACCACATAAAAATAAATAAATACACTATGCCAAAGGTATTTAAGGAAGCATATAATGTAAAACTTACTCAAAACAAAACACTTAACCTTTTATATACAAGACCTCAAAACAAGTTTGAGGTGGTGAAACAACTCTTCTTGATTCAACTAGGATAAAAAACAATGTTTATAGAATCATAACTGATTCATGAGAAAAAATCATCATATGATGAATTTTTGTCAATGAAAAATTGATTATGAAGGTGATAAAATGACTTACCATCATTTAAACCTCTAATAACCATAATTTCATAACTTTATATTCCTTTGAATGATCCCTTTATATATCTTTTAGGCTAGCTTGACATTGCAGTCTTCTTGGTCTCTTTCATGCTTAATTGTCACTTCTCAATTTGCTCTTCAGGAATCATGAAACTCTTCCCAACTTCACCTTCATCTAAACCATGATATTTTAAATGTCTATAGGTATCAATCTTTCCTTATCACTTTCCAAACACATCTAAAAGTGGATCAAGATGAAATTGGTATCTATGTTTCTCCTCATCTTCATAAACTTCTATCTTGACCTGATTATGTCCTCAAAGATTGCCTTTTGCTTGATAGGGATTCCACACTCTTCTTTCTATTCATTAGATCCATCATTTACCTCATCATCAATCCCATATATCTTTTATAGAATTAGAATCCCACTTACTTCTTCAAACTCCTACAATATGGAATGGTATTGCTACCACATATCATCATGTCTTTATTTAGTATCGTACTCATGAACCTCTTCTTTTTTGGTAGGAAAAAATGAATATTTATTTTGACTACCATGCTCTAACTCACTTGTAATATCATTATCAGCATCCATATGCATAAAATAATTCCCTCATGTAGCTTGTTGAAGAATATCATCAAAACTTACCTCAGGTAACTCATCACTTTCTTCATGAATTATATATGTTCCCATGCCTATATATTCATTGATTTTGTATGGATAAAATCCATAATTATTAGTTCCCCACTTATCAAGGTATAAATCATCTATGCCATCAAGAGGTGTCAAATATTCTTGGTCATTAGGATAGTATCCCTCCTCATTGATAGTGAAGTTCATGTTTGATGTGCTAGGTACATAGGGTTCCACATGAGACTTAGCCAAAGGTTTAGACTTGATAGAAACTTTATCACCATACCTTGTCCTAAATCCCATATAATAACAATCTAAAGTCAAGTACCCCAAATCTTAGCAATAAAGTCCCTTGACAAGCAAAGGTAAAAATGAGGTGGCATATCCAAAACCATAACATATTGAGAGATACATAATGTAAGATAATCATGGAGACTGGGTTTTAAATCTTTAATGATGCCAATTTCTTTTTTAGTTGATTAATCCAACTATAACACCCCCTTGGAGTGTGATTCATACTTCAAATTTAACTTATCATCTACTTGTTTGGGCATGACTAATATGCTTGCTCCACTATCAATAAAATAATTATGAACCAATAAGTCTTCAATTATGATAGATAGGTAAAATAGAGGAGGTTTATATCTTATTTTAGTTTTGATTTGTTACCCATCCTTAGTCTTAAACTCATTTGTTAAAACTACTCCTATCTGACTAGGCTGCCTAGGTGTTGCATTGAACTTGGAAAGCTCATTTTGAATCAAGTCTCTTTGTCTAGGAATGGACAATTTATCCCACATTGGGTTTATTACATGAACCTTCTTTATCTTCTCTTTAATATTCATAGGGGAACTACCAACCTTATCATGTCCTTTAGAATTCATAGCACCACCATTTCCTTATGTCATTTGATGCATAGAAAGAGCTTTAGCATTATGATATATCTAATTTACCTAAGACATAGGGATATTATTTGACACACCTACTCTTTGAGATGCTTAAGGGTTCATGCTTATACCACCACTTATTCCTTATACCTCTTTAACTTCTCTCTTATTTGAACTTATGTTTAAAGCTATATGATTTGATCCTATATTCAAGTTACCTTGGTATTTGAATACACATGAGTATTTTTAATATTATTTCATCAAGGTAACAATTGATTAATCATCCCCTCCATTGTTCTCTCCTCCACTAGGTATCTCTTCTTGAGTCATGGTAGGCATTATTCCCAATTGTGCCATATAAGCTTGATTAAATGTTTCATTTGCATAAGTATGAGATTCATGAGGTTGTTCCTATGAAGGCTACTCTCAATTATATTATACAATATTTTTTGGGATAATTATAAGTGTTTTTGAAGTATAAGGAATATTCTGATTCTCTCCATTGTGTTTCTTCACTTCAGTCAATTACCTTTGTCCTTGATAGTGGCTTTAAAATGGTTATATAAGAGCTTGATAAGATTTATAGGGTTGAAAAGGACCTTGATTATAACTATATTTCTAATATTTTTGTTTCTTCTTATAGGTTTGGTTCTCTTCTCTATCTTCTCTAAGAGCCTTGATCAGATCTTCCTCTTTTGACTTGTTTGGCTGACTAGAGTTAGCTTGCTTATGCTTGGGTGTGGGAATGGGAATAATAATGGTAATAATAGTTTTCACATACTAAAATAAAGTTATGTGGGTTATACTATTTATTTTCCCATTTTTTATAAGGCAATTCTTAGCCCTTGTATTGGTATCATATGTATTGGGTAGTGTATCCCCTCCCATAGATTAAATCATCATGGATATGTCACTATTGAAAGATTTGAAATAATAGAGAAGATAATTATGTAAATTGGGCCTTAAAAATATTTATATCATATCCCAAGTATTTTTAAATCTTGTGTTAAAGTCCTGTATGGCCTCTTGTGGTTCTCTCTTTATGGTAGTCAGTTGCTCGATCAAATATAAGTGATTAGATTTATCTTCAAATTTCCTTCTCAAAGAGTCACCTAATTCATAATATGTAGTTATGGAGTTGGGAGATAAATTAACATACCAATTAATTCACTTCCATTTTAAATAAATATCCAAAAACCTAATGGAAACATTTTCTTCAGTGATGTTATGTATGTTTCAAAAGTTGGCAATGTTTCTTATGTGTTCAATAGGAATAATGGAAATTTATATCATGTATGAAGGCACACTTTTGAGGGATGACATAATAATGTCATCATAATTATAAATTTATAAATTAATATGTACATTTAAGGAAACAAATTTTAGGTTTCTTATGGCTATGATATTGTAAATTGGACCCAATAAAATTCTCCTAATAGGTATGTGAGCAACAAAAGATTTCTTTGAATATGGATGGGTGTTATCTAACCTTTTTGATCTAACTAAATAGTAAGGTATATATGAAACCAAGAAAATTAAAATGGAAGGCTTTAAAATATTTTGATCAATGATAAAAATTACCTCCACTGGGCTTTCCAAAACTATATCAACAAAATTTTCACCCTAATTAGGGATACTCTATCCTCCTTAAATTTGGAATTACATTGAAACACCTCATATGTTATGGGTAATAATTCTTAGAGGTGAGTCTCTATATTATGGGCTATCTCCAATGCACAACACCTATAACTAACCACTAACCTAATTTATTTGAAGTAAAAGGGATATAGTGATATTAAACACTAATATAATGAAGGTGATGCACCAAGATAAAATCCACAATCCTACTTGAACCTACACTATAGAAGAAAACTTATAAAACTGATCTCAAAACCCAAGGTTCTTATAACAAAATTATTTCAACATGAAGTTAGGATGCAATGTATTTATCAATGTAGATGAATATTAGGTATAAAAATAAATACTATTAATCTTCTTCACACTTAAATGGACACAAATAAAATAGTTACATATCGCGTGACCTGCTAGAAGGCATATTTATCACACAAAGCATGAAATAGATACATGAATGCAAGGAAGGAGAACTATCACTTGTTACTCAGCAACAAACTACTTCACACACTAATGAAATAACTTTAGAAACTAAAACCTGCTTTAAATATTTATTAGAAAATTCAAAATTAGTATTCAACTCATCAAAGCTTTTCCATAACAAATTTGGATGTCATACAATGCCAAAAGAGGTAGCTTATATAGAGAAATGAGGAAGAGAGAGAGGGGCATAAAGGAGGGATATTTAAAAGTTTCAAAAGGAGTTAAAAATAATAAGGTGGTTATATAACAATCCTAATAGACTTCTAAGGACATGTGTTCCTCTTCTAAAGATGTTTCATCTCTCGACATGGCATAGGAGTTTCAAAGTTGTCTTGACACTTTGCACTAGTTCTTAAAAACTACCCTTCTTTGCATGAAAAGAGTGAAAATGGGTTATTTGATTATTATTTCTCCATAAAATTCCTTCAAAAAATTTATTAGACACTTATCATACACTTTGAAACTCCTTTATTCTGACATTTTAGTAGTAATCATCACCCAACTCCTTGGGTATGTTGAAACTCCTTCATCTACTATGTCTATCCTTGTCTAAATGGATTAAAACTTGGATTATTATTCATTAAAAAAATATATTTATCCATTAAAAACAACTTCATACCTTATCACACCTGAATTAATTCACTTTGGTTCATAAAACAATCCCCAAGACTCCAACTTGTACCTTATACTCTCATGTGGTCTCAATTCCTTGTAGCCCTAAAATCATATAAACCTCCTTATGTAGGATAGTGTATATATGTTACTAACAAATTGAGTATATATTTGATGATCTAGTATGGATTTACAACTCCATGACAAAATTTCATATCCTATTTATAATTAGAAGTATCTTTTTTATGTTGTTCTCTTCCCCTAATTAGGCCTCCTTGCCTAGAAGACTAAGTTTTTTCTCCATATCTCTCCCACACATTTGAAACCACAAAAAATAATGTGATTCAACTTTACCCATACTATAATAAAAATCCATATGAAATTTTATGTTGTAAGACCCTATGGAAGTGTGAGAACCATGAAATGGTCCAAGAAACTAGCCCTTTTTTAAGCCTATTTCAGACTACCTTGAAAAAATAGACCTATAGGATCACTTCCATGGTATATTGTACATATTTTTTGTCTTGTAAAATTATAATACATCTCAAATCACCCTCCATAATATTTTTAAATATGTTAATTGTTTGAAACCCTATATTTCACCTTAAATCATTGCAAAACACAACATTAATTATAGTTCATATAGTTATAGGTACAGACAAAGTTCTTGGTGAGAACATACTTGGAGTTCTTAATGATTTTAAATAGGTTTTATAAGTAATTAAATTCACCTCATTTACTTTGTATACCATTCTCTCACATCATCTCCTTACTAGGGTTTTAAGAGGGTTTAGAGTGATTTAGATTCTTAACAATTATTTATAAACCCTAGGGCCTTAAATCCTAAACCAATGCCACAAATTTATAGTAGAAAAACCTACTCAATTTTCCCCATATTATTATGATCCCATGAAAATACTCCATATATTTCTAAGATAAATAAGTATCTCTTTGGGTCTCTACGCTACCATTGAAGAGTGGTATACATTCTTAGGTATTACTTATGAAGGTGAGGGATCTAATCCAAAAATTGATGATATGAGATTTAATTTTAGGTTCCTTATTACCATATTTCAAATCCAATTTTTCCCATTAATAAAATCAAGTTCACACCAAGTAAGATAAGACTAGTCTTGAGTTGTAGTCTTACACTAAGAGAGCTCAAGGAGGTCTTAAAGGCCTGAAATCCACTTTATTAATTTTCCTTTGTACATGGATGCCTCTTTAGAATTTGTGAAAAAAATTTACACTTTATATTTCCCTCAAGATATAATTTCACCTTCATCAAACTACTCTTCTCATGACTATGCACATATCAGTCTACATATGTAGTGTTAGGCTTACCAAACCTAAATGGGGCTTATCTACATTATCACCTTTATTATTGAGTCTAAGGATATTATAGATTAATAATATCACTATGAAACCATTTTCAAATTATTTTAATTCCCTTATACCTCCTCTCTTGACTCTAAACAAGCACATTTAATTAACAAGGTAGGCAGGCCTATAGCTTTCTTTAGTTGTGTATCAGGGTTCAAATGAGTCCTATAGATAGTCACTTTCTTCTTTGACTTTACTTTGGGATATTTTACCTAAAATTACCTTTTTCACTTATTTTATCACCTAAAATTCAAATTACATTGTGTATTGAATCTTCATTTCAATATTGAAGCCAACTTGAACTACTTAGACAATCTTATAGGTGATTCTTTGAGGTTTTGGCTGTGTCCTAAGTTCAAGACTAAGTCCCTAAGTATCTAAATGTTTTTCATAAAAAAATTGGAGTTTAATTTATTTATTTTATAATTTTAAACCTTATAAAAACCCTACATATTTGCTTGCATGCACTCCTTTTCTCATGTCTATTAAAAGTACAACTATAGGTGATGACTAGAAAAGAGTTTGAACTTTAAATCTTGAACTTGGATTTCTCAACTATACTAGGGACATTTTAAGAGTGATTGAATTCAATGAATGCTCTTTTCACCATATTATAATGTCTTTATCCTTTCATATCACCTATAATTTTTTTCATTCTTGTCTTTTCTACAGAGGCTTGTCTATGAGTATTCAAGCTTATACACTCAATCATCTCCACCCTCTTTTGATTCTCAAATCACTTAAGAGTTCTCATTGATACAAGTATTTTCACATGTCTATATTTATTCATGTTCTTTTACACACTCTTATTTTTATGAACAAATGTATTTTATCTAAAAACCTATAGGTTTGCATCCTGTAGGTATGCCCTTTTTGCTTGTATAGACTTCTTAAGACAAACTCTTTAGTCTTATCAATTTAAAATTTTATAAAATCTTGTCCAATTTCATATCATCTACCTCAATATCCCATATACCTCTTACTGACACTATGCAATCTCAAATTTCTCATTCTTATGTATGGCTTATGCATGAGGTTAGCTCATATATAAGCTCATATGTATAGAAGGTTGAGTATATATATTCATTAATGATTTTTGATGATGACATGAGGTTTTAAATAATCAAATTAATGTTTATGAGTCCATGATATATATCTCCATTACCAAAATATCTTCAACATGAACCCTACACCCATGAATATTCACCTACAAGTCTATAGATCTGTAGGTGGATGAACTTGTCTAAGTCTTTATTAGAGATTGTATTTGAGCCTCATGCTCATTACCTTTAGATTAAAAATTTATAAATTCCATATCCATATTATATCATTGGTTTCTCATTTCCATTTGAGTAAATTTTTGCAATCATGTCTGTAGAATATTGTTAATGCACTACATCATGCTTTCAAAGGACAATAACATTACACCTATTTAAGGAATATCAACAATGAACCATTTTTAGAGAGATAACACATAGATAATTTTATAATGAATAATTTTCAATGAATAATTAGGCACTTATAAACTTTTGAGTGATATCAATTCAAGCCAACCAAAACATTTGCATTAGGGGTGATATGCTCCATACACTTTAGACACTGGTTAATTTAATGAAGACACCTCATAAGTTTGAGTTGTTTGATGAAAAAAATTAAAAGGACTTATTTGGTCTTTGAAAACATCTAAAAAAAT
This sequence comes from Torreya grandis, assembly GCA_037957365.1. NCBI lineage: Eukaryota > Viridiplantae > Streptophyta > Pinopsida > Cupressales > Taxaceae > Torreya > Torreya grandis. Next base: position 1,238,117 of record JARHVA010002118.1, read on the forward strand.
ACATTCTCCTCCATTTAACTTGGAAATGAAGAAACATGAGTAAAACTAGACCTTGCTTGAATTAACAAGACATAGTGATATCTTTTCAATCTTAATAATTATTCATAAAGGAAAGAGGATGAGTATGAAAAATAATGACATAAAATTTAATCTTACTAATACCCATAACATTTCAAAAAAAATAATCTTCCAAATTTCTCTCTCCAATTCATACTATGCATTTGGAATTTATCTTTTTGAGCTTGTGAAGGAAGCGATGGAGGGGAGAGAGAGTTATTTGCATCTCTGAGACCTAAAAATTGATCCCATTCATTAATATGAAATATGTAAACTAAATAGACTCATTTGAACCATTTTCACTTGCAAATAGATCTTTCAAGTCTATACAAGTGCCCATAACTACCTGTAAAAGAGTATTTCTCTCAATTTAGGCATTGAACTATGAGTTTATCAGGCTCTAACCATCTCTGACCCTTCCTTGACAAAAATGGCATTATAAAACTTATTTAAATACTTATATTTGAGATTAATATGTATAATTCCTCAAATTTATTCTAAAAGGTGACTTAAATGAATTTGTAATGCATAACAACATGATAAAAGGTTAATACATGACAATATAACTTTCAAGACACATTAAAAATATTATATAATGACTCATAACCATGTTAAACCTTGAACACACATTGACTCATGGATGAATCTTAGGATTATACAAGTACACAAGAGATCCATATTTAATCAATTCTAAATAAGGCTGTATTTTGACCATTTTAAAGACATTATAAGACCATACAAGCTTGAATAACCCTATGAAAATTTTCAACCTATAGAGGTCGACCATTTTGACGTGGAGGTAAAAATTGGTCTACAATTAATTTTGGAATCATGGTCTTGTAACAAAGCACATAATCTAAGCTCATTGGTTCATTTCTTAATCTTGGCAATTTATGCATAAGAAAGCTTTTCATCAATGTTAATAGTAAAATTCTTAACAAATTGATCTTCTAGTGGGTTGAATGCTTTGACATATTGAGCAAGTAGATCATGACACCAATGTAAGGTATAATCTTTCAAGATTATTATAAATAACTTGGTTAGTAATTTTTAATTGAAAATATAATCCAAACATGTTATGTGAAATATTTGAGATGTTACAATGGGTCTCCTTTACCCCCATGTAGTGGAAATTTATGAGATAAAAATCATGTAGGTTAATGGTGTGATGAAATATAGGGTTATAATTAATTATGAATTAAATCTTGGTAATCAAATTATTGGTTAGTTTTTTGGATACCTTTCTCTAATTTCAATACCTTATCATAAAAAAATATAATAGGGATTGTGCATTAGGAAAGCTATGTGATGTATTGTGTGTAGTTATCAAAGGTTATGAATAAGTCACTTGGTTAGGTATAATAATATAAATATGTTATAAAACTTATGTTGTCCCCAATCTTGAAGGTTTATATGTAATAAAAGTATCAATAATAGTAGTGGCAACATATGTGTGAGGGTTTACAATGTAAAAGAGTGGTCCTTGTTGAGCATTAAGATGATAAATTTTTTATTTTTGTGCACTTTTAGAGGTTGAAAGGACTTCAATTAATTTGGGTATATATTTTGGTATTTGATAGATTACTTATTCAAATATGGATAAACATTATAATTGTGTTTAATCTATACCATTTATCTCATTAATATGGATCCTATTTGAACATTCATGAGTATCTTGTACATTAAGATAATTTTGATTAGCTTGTTCATTATGGTTATCTTCTTAAAAATATTCTTTATAAATTTGTTCATCAAAAGAGGAACCAATGCATGCATTAGCAGAATCCATTTTAATAGTGGTCAAATGGATTTTAATATGTTTGATATGGGCCCCATGTAACATATCAATTTTCCTTAAATGAATATTTAAATTAAGTTCCTTAGGTGGCATAGAAAAATAACATGGAAAATGATGTTATGCACAAAAATAGGAAATGAAATGGTAGTAACAAAGGGACATTTTTGTGTATGGAGATTATTAAATTATTATGAAACTCAAAGTCAAAATAAAATAATTTTAGTGTTAGATATCATATCCAAGGTCAAACTAAAATTATTTTAGTGTTAGTAATTATGTCTAAGGATGAAAGAAATTTATTTAGTGTCAAATTTAGATCTAATGTTGAAAGGAAATTATTTTAGTGTCAGATGTTTAGGAATTTATCTAAACCCTAGGACATAAAACTAGAAACAATGAAATTGCATTACTAAATAAATTTCACCAGTACATTTTATTAAAAATGAAATTAATGTGGTAATTAACCCTAATTATGATAAAATTATTAGAATAAAATAGAATGTTGAGTATGTACTTTCAGTAAGAATATTGAAATAAATTAGTTAAATTTAATAAAGTACAAATAATTAAAACAAGATTAACTATTAATTTTAAATACAATATTATATTTTTACATCTACAAATTTCTTATGTTGACTAACAAAAGATTAAAATAAGAAAACATGAAAAGACTATGTAGAAACCAAGAAATTGAAATTAAAGGATGAATACAGTTAATGTTAGAGTAGATTACTCATGTTTACTAGGTTTTTTTTATCTTTTTCCTATTTTGGATTTATCCCACATTGGTTAGTATTCTTTTATTCTTATTATAACTTCCCTATATATGTTAGGCTTCACATTTGTAACATAGAAGCATTTTGGATGTAATATATGATATTTTTTTACTTTATTCTATATATCAATTTATAACCATTTATTTTATAGATATCTCCTTTTATGATGTTATTTTTTGTCAACACTTGAGATTATATGGCTTGGAACAATCTAGTCATCATTCCTTTCATGGTATTAGAGTAGGTGTTGTAGCCATCCATTTGTGAATTTTTTGTTTTAAGGGTTTGAACATCATATATCAAACTTTCCTCTTAGTGTAGTGGAGGTGTTTTATATGGATCTATGATCTGTATTTTTTCCCCTTTACCAAGCTATATGGATCATAGTTTGTACCATTATGTACTTATTTTTCTAGACCCATGTTTAAGTTTGTTTTGAAAATTTTTAAGGCAATTTATACATTTTTTTATGGTTTTAGGCTATACATTCATCAAAATAAAAAAATTTAAAGCATAGGGGCATATAAATATAAGTTTTATGTCCTTTGATATTTTTTATAATCACCCAAGATCATGATGCACAACCCTTTTATTGAAAAACTTGCTCATTGGTGTGTTGGCATATACATGTCACCTTTATGATTTTCTCTCACCATAGGTCATACTAATCTGATTTTTAAGATATAAAACCTGATATGATTATATAATAGTCCCAATTTTCAACTCATACTAGTTGGAATCATTTTTGAATAGGTAAATCAGTTTTTGTGGATCTAAAAATTGAGATATGACTTCGAGAGGATGTTATTTTAAGTATAATTTTATAATATAATATTAATTACCATTGTGCATCAATATATACCACCTTTGGGGACATCAAAACAAGGCCTAGTCACATGGGAGGTCTTGGGATAAAATAACACTAACCACATTTTAATAAAGTGTTAAATCATTTTTTGGCCCTTATTACTTTTAATTTTTATGCAATGTTTACTTATTTAACACATTTTAATGATGGGAAACTTGTAAAAGCTATAAATTTTGAACTGTGACTCAAAATCAAGTTTTATTTATTGTCAAAAGTGTAGGTTTGAAATCCCCCATATATTATGATCATTATTTTTTAAAACATGCTCAAAATTATAAAGTGCCAAATTTGGGGGGCCTTACACATATTTGGGGGTTTATTTGTTCCTTGTCATCTTTTAATTGGGAGTTGTTTTTTTGTGTGGGGGTTCATTCTTTATTTTTCCCAACTTATTCCTTGTATTTAAATAATTGAGCCCATCAAATCCTAAAATTACACTAATTGGAAAATAAAAATGAATATGTACCTTCATCTAAAAGGTTTTTGGATAATCTTACTTAGCAACCTTCCCAACTTCATAGATAAGGAAGATATTACTTGGATTGTATCTATGTAAGATGAGGCTATTCACTTGATTCACCTCCATGTTTTAAATAGCTTGCGTATTCATATTATGTATGATAGATCACCAAATTAAGATTGGAATGTTATTTCATCCTTATTTGAGGAGGATATTGAGCCTATGGGTTTTCTAAACCCTCTCTTACTCCACTTCCTTCTCCTCTTATCAGTGAGGATTTATATTTTGGCAATAACATGGATGATTCCTATCCATCTCCTTCTCCTCTTATCCATTATTTTTTCTATTCTAATGATGTAATATCTCTTCATACTATAGTTTTTTATGATGGCACATTCTTGATAGGCATCACTCTTTTTTTTATCAAGCCACCTCTATGGGAGGAGTTTTTGCCAGACTTGGGATATATATTTGTATAACCTACCTTTGTTAATATTTAAGATGTTGAGACACCATATATTATCACTTTGGAGGACTGTACTGGTTTGAGTGAGAGTACACTTATTGATTATTATGACCCACTTCCTATTGATATTTTATTTTAGTGAATGTTCTAGCTCTTTATTTTGATTAGTTCATTTATATGGCATTACATCCAGTTATTATGCATGATGTTTCTAGACCTATGACACACTTCATATTTGGATGTGATTCAAATATCTTTATATTATTTCATCCTCCATATTTCATTATGGAATGGGTATACTTTTAGTACACCATTTTCATTCTTACTTTGGAAAAAAGAAGAAACATTGCTCAATGTGAATGGAGCTTCTACAATCTTCTATATAAGGATCTTGATATCGACATTGTTTAATATAGATGGTAGTTATCCTTAGGGGGATTCATATGAAGTCATTTATTCCTTATTTTACATAATTTGGGGGTGGGGGGGGGAGTTTTTTTTCTTATGGGTTTTATCTCTTTCTCCACTTCATGGATATATATTACACACAAGTTTTTGATCAAGCCTTGTTTTTTAGACTCATACTTTAGATATGAAAAATAGCTATTTTTAGCACTTATATTCACTTGAGGGGGTGTTAGAGTAGGTTACAAATGTTTAATAGGTGATTTTTGTCTTTTTCCTATTGTGGATTTATCCTGCATTAGTTAAGATTCTTTTATCCTAGTTTATACTTTCCTATATATGCAAGGCTTCTCATTTCTAACAAGATAGAAGAATTTTGGATTTAATATATGATATTTTATACTTTGTTCTACATATCAGTTTATAACCCTTTATTTTACATATCTCTTCTTTTGCGATGTTATTTTTTATCAACACCTAAGATTTTATATCTTAGAACTATATAGTCATAATTCCTTTCAGTCATGACCACTCAACTAGGGTCAAGGCCATTTTCCACTTTTGACCTAAAATAGGTAGTTTTGAACCTTTGTATAAAATGGTAAAACTAGGGTACAATCATGTGTTATATATGGGATTAGGTTTTTATGCTCATATCTGAAATTTGAGAAGGTGGAGAAGACTTGTAAATATTCTATCTAAGGTGGAAACCCTAGTAGGGTTTGTAATGATTGAAAATTTGTAAATAGAATAAGGTGGAATGTAATTAGCTTGAGATAACCCCAATCATACCCATAATAATTTAATGTTTACTAAATATCCAATACTCCAAAGAGGGAATTCAAGACCATGAAGTTCTCTTACTTAGAGTGACTTATGTAATTTTCCCTTTAACTATATGAATACATTTAAATATGGATCAAATAATTGATAATTATTTGTTTGGTACTAATTAAAATAGATGTGACTTAGTTTATGACTAATTATAATGTTTAGAATTGGAATTGGAAAGAATACGTAAGCTTTGCTAAATGTGCAGTAGTGTAGATGTGATTTTGTATTAAAATTTCTAAGTGGGATAATGAGTTACTTGAATTTTATTTTTATAGTAATACAAAATGGGAAATCACATGCTTGGAATCCCAAAAACATGGAAGAAAAATTAAGGGAGGGTTCAATTTTAAAATATGACCAATAGAAAAAAAGGTCAAAAACATCCCATAGGAATCAAGACCATTTACCACTCCTGATACAAATTTGATGGTTTTGACCCTTAAGTAAACATGAAATAGTTTGGGTTTGGGTCCATATAAATAGATTCTTAGGGGTTTTTTTTAGCTATTATAACTTTTATGTAGGTGAAAAATAAGAGATTATAAAAATAAAAGGTCTTTACATGTGATTAGGGTGGGACATGGTGTTAAAATAATTATTAATTAAGTGCACAAGTTGATTAAAGTATAAAAGGGACAAATATAACATAATCAATCATTCGTGACCAAATTTAGGTGTCTACAAGTGATATATTATATGGATACTATATTTTACTATATTTAATGCTGACATATATTAATTAGGTAGATTAACCTTACATTTTTTATGCATTATTTTTGTTATTATGTATTACATGTTGTGATCCTTGAGAGTGTATTACATTTTATGACTCTTTCTCTATGTGATTATTTATTTTCATGACATTTAGTTTTCATTGAGTGACTCATTTTATGCATGTTTTTACTCTTTGTGTTCATTGTGTGACTTTTATGTTGTGTGGCATTAATTATTTATCTGTACAACTCTTAATTTGAGTGGCATTATTTTTTTCATATGCATTTATATGTTTTTTGAGTGTGTCATAGCCATGAAATTGTGTTTTATTATATGTGAAACATATAGTATTTTATATTAAGCTTGTGATGTTATGATCCATATCATGCATTATTGTTCTTATGTGTGATGGCATGATACATATCATGCATCTCGTAATTGTTTATTTCTCATTTATTCTATTATTTGTTCTATGATTAATACATATTGTGTTCCTCATTTATATATCTACTTGACATAAAACTTGTATGCCTCAAGATATATGTTTCATATATACTTAACTGATCTAATATTTCTATGATAACTTAATCTACCATGTTGGCACATGTTTTGCATGATTACATATTTTTATATATAACATGATGTGTATATCTATTTTATTTTGAGATGATTAAATTTTAATATACTTCCCTCACTTTAAAATGGGGCATACATAATGGGATTTTATTAGAGACTTAATCCTTCATACAAAAAAAATCAAATTTTGGCAAAGAGAATTCACATTTACACAAACTATTATAGATTATTATAGGGTATATGATTCAAAATGCAAAGGTTATAAATTTTTCTGAATATATGATTCATGTATTAGATATTATATAAAATTATGAGTGATATTTCATATATCATGTGATATTATTTCATAGATTACATAGGTTATCAGATTGGAGGCATATGCAAAACATATGTGGAAATTTTGTGAATATTATAGCATAGTTTATGTGTCTTAGATTACATATATTATTAGATAAAGAGATAGGTTATTTCATTATAATATTCACATTTACTCATCATTTACTTGAGAGTATTCAATTTTACTTAGAATTTAATTTAAAATCCATCTATAGTGAATGATTTAAAATTATGCATACTTACTCAAGTTGTACTCAGGCATACTTAAGCTAACTTATATTTTATATAATGCATTTTTATCCCATTATTATAAAACTATAATGATTAGGTTGATTTAGATTATTATTTTTACCCTGATTTAGTTTTAAAAACCCTAATAGGATAGAAACTAGTAGAATAATTCAAATTAATACATATGGCATTCAAACATACATATGAATGGTAAATACTAAAACCAATTGAAACTATTTAAAAAGTGTAATATGATAAAAATATTAATTAAAATAAATGTATGAGTGATTATCTTTTTTAGTTGACTATCTAATTATGTCAATATTCTAGCAATGGAAAATAAACTAAAGTAGGCCTATGATTTATCTAGTTCAGGAACTATGTTTCTATTTGCATAGGATTGGGTCCATCAATTTAGTTTAATATCAATTATTGCTAATGAAAAGTATTGGTCAATAGTGACCTATGTTTAAATATGGTTTAATGATCATATGGTCACCTTCACCTATCTTTGTAAGCTATATATGTGTGATGTCAAACCCTGATTATGTGCGTAACTCTAAACATAATCTTGTTTCTCCTTGAAACCCTAGGTGTACATTAGAGGGATAGAAACAAGAAATTTTTTAATAAGTGTAATGGACTAAGATGTCTGAAATTAACCCTATTTGATGATTGACCATTGCCTACTTATCTGATACTCTAAGGAGGGAAATCAAGCCATATGTAGCTCTCCCACCTAGTGTGATTTTGCAAGTATTCTCCTTTGCTATATGTATGCACATTGATACTTGAAAATTTGGATTAAATATGCTTCAAACATGGATTACAAGTTATCCTAGTGATAAATTCATGGGGAAATGGAGTAGATTTTCTCAATGTTAAATTGTGTATATATTTGTACCAAATAGTGTCAAGTTCCCTATTAAATAAGACATTTATTTGTATATATATGAGTCCAATTGGGAAATTTCTCATGATACCAACATACTAGGAAGATGTGTCAACCTTAAGGAAAGTTTTAATTTTAAAAAATAGTCATTGTTGGGAGAGGGTTATTATTGACCAAATTATGCCAGTATTGATTAGTAATACCTATTGAATGTGATTTTACTAGCCCATGTATAGGTGATCTAATCTAAGCATCTTGGCGTGTTTATGCAAGATTGTATGTTTGTTTGAAATAAATATTAATGTTATTAATGGTATGTGATAGGATAATGGAAGGATAAAGATCATAATATATCATGTTGGTGTTAGAGAATGATGATTAAGGCCATATTTATGTGCTCAAGTCATGTGTGGTAAATGTATGTAAAGATTGTCATTTTCAATTATTTAATGCCATATTTTAGTATCTGAAAATGTACTATTTTATTCTAGCAATGTAATTTCAAGATTAAAATAAAAATATATACCTAAGTGTGTATAATAAACTTTGTCTTTGGTAGGAATATTAAATTATGCAATACTCAAAATAAAAACCTACAACAAACATGAGCAATCAATACCCATGGGTGGAAATATTGAAAACTGAATTTGAATTATTGAAATTTAAATAGAAAATGAGTACACCTTTATTTTAGAGAAAAACATGTTTCCCTTACAAATGTCTATGGATAATGCTTCTCTATTGAAGCATTGGAGAAATATGTTTTATATTGAAGCACTTGTAATTGGTTCATATTGTTAAACCATGGATAAATTGTGTTTCCTTATTGAATAACATGGAGAAATAGGGCAAATGTTTTGAAAATATGTGTAACTATGAAGACCCTTGGGTTGGAGAGATGTATGTCCCAACCATCATGAATACAAGAAGAAGTATGCAATCTACTAACCCAAATAAGTATGTATAAAATAAATTGGACCCACATGATGGGTTCTTAAAATTAAAAATTGAATCAACCACTGTAGATGTATTATAGAATCAATTGTATAGTTTCATTCTATTTCACTCAAGTTTTCTCAATGTAAAATAAATGTGTATGATTGAAAATAAATGAATAGTGTTCATGCCCCCATCATGACCACAAATTTTCTTATGTATTTTTATTCAATTTTTATCAATGTATAACATAAATCATGATCATAAAATAATGAACAATGTTCATACCCCCATCATTACCACATGTTTTATAATTGTGAAGTGCACTGACAAGTATTTTTCATTCAACTATAAATTATGTTATTGTGTATATGTGCATGAACTAATTTCATATCTCATAAATCTAAAAGTTTGTATGTGTGCATGAAATAATATCATTCCCATTGATTATGTACCAAATGATATGTAATGTTATGCATCCATATATTGAATTTGAAAACATGTATCTCAAATGTATGTGTAATTGAAACTTGTAATTCATGTTCTTGTCAACTGTGTACATATGCCCATGCATATGCACCTAAGTGTGTATAAATTTTTACTTACATTTATGTAAAGTGAATGAATATTCATGGCATATGCCCCCATAATATTTATAGATGTTCCAATATTTTTCAAATGACTAAACTTCTCTAATATCTAAACTTGCAAATCTCTAAAATATAAATTTTGATTTGATTTTCTAATCATGGAGGATCATGACTATATGACAAGGCCATTATAAATCCCCCTTTTGAGATGAGGTATGTGTCCTATAATTTAATCATATCAAAATAATAGTCAATTATATCATGTAATGTGTAAAGACAACATCATGTTGTGGGGATTATGGTGTGAAATAAATCTTTGTACCTTACATATTAAAAGGAAAAATGTAAATAGAATTACCCTAAGAATTATAAATTCCATCTTTGAGAATTTTTAATGTATCAAAAATAATAAAAAGGACAAAATAATGGATGTTTAATTTAAAATTACTATAAATTGTAACCTTTCAAAGGAAGAAAACAAATATAGTATTCAAGGAAAGATTAACAGGAAGCTAGTCAAATGGTCATGTCCTCCCCTAGGATGGTATAAATTGCACTTCAATGGAGCCTCATATTATAATCCTTGAAAATCATGTCGAGGAGGATTGAATAGGGATGATAAAATAAATTTATTATCTATCTATGCAAGAATTTTGGGAACTCAAATCAATCACTTGGTAGAAGCCAAAGTTATGTTATGGGGTTTACAAGTTATAAAAAAATATTAAGGAAACCTATCTCATTATTGAAGGAGATTCCATAAATATTATTAAATTCATAATGAATAAAATTATACCAATTTATACTATAAAAAACCTTATTTTATATGATACAATTATCCTCCATTCTTTCAAAGAAACTTTGATAACATGTGTGCATAAAAGGAAATAAAATGATTGATTAGCTTTCCAACCAAGGGGTTCTCAATGGTAGATTTTACAAGTGGAAAGGTGATAGGAATTCCCTGAGGAGGAATTATAGATATTGAATGAATACCAATCTAGGTATACTTCTCCTAGACATGATAAAATTTAAAATAAAGGGCCATATTAGAATGACTCCCACAAAGACTAATTTAATAGTCATAAAATGGACAATCCAATAACCATGTTGATAAAGTATTTCAAGGAAATTAATTATATTATAAAAGCTTTTAATACCTTGAATATGATAATAATAGGCCTACATTATAAGTTTAATATCTTAAATATGATTTTTATAATAAAATACCTTGACATCATTCTCAAACATGCCAAATTCAACCCCTATTTTGTAATCATTTAAAAGGAAGATTAGTCAAATGGATATAATTTATTACTCTTTATGTGAGATTTTTTAATATCTATCAATGTGTAAATATAATTGTACCATTCTTAGTCAAGCCTTCTAATTATGTGATTTACCTTGGTAATAATACCAATAAGATGACTATTATTTTTTGTATCTCTCTTGCCAAGGGTGGTGACAGATGCATAGTGCAAACCATGACACTAAAAACAACAAAAAAGTTGGTTTTGATCTAGAGGATCCTTAAATAGGTCAGGATGACTACCCTTATAGACTATATCATGGGTTGTGACCCACATATCTCCTTGGAATTTCGTAAATCTTAGAATTTTGGGAAGGTTTCAATTAAATGTTTATCATTTGATGTGTTAGAGGAGAGCATAACACATGTCACTATTTTCATCATAGAAGGAAGAAAATTTTACAAATAAAAAAGGGATATGAATGAGAAGATTTCAACATTATTGGTCAAAAGTGAGAAATTGATAGAGTACCAATGATGTTGCCTCAATGATTTCATTCTCAAACCCTGAAATGATGTCATAAACTAGGTTATGAGGTATGTGAGTTTAGAGAGTAGATATAAGGTTGAAATATTTCACCATTCTTCCTTCCTAAATCACTTTAGGCATAAAATATTATGAGTCTTCCTTTTTATATTTTGTTTTATTTGGAGAATTATGTTCTATAGGTGAAATGTAACAATATCATGTTTCCCCTCCATCAAGTGGTCATTTACCTCCTTTACCATAATGTTATATCTATGGCCTCTATTCCTTTTCCCCAACCCAAAGTTAAAATAATTGTGCATAACCCCCTATAAGATTTCAAGTAGCCTATTTTTGGTGATATTGTCAATCATTTTGATAAAATTCCCAAACATGACAAATTCAACCACCTATTTTGTAATCATTTAAAAGGAAGATTAGTCAAATGGATATAGTTTATTACTCTTTATGTGAGATTTTGTAATCTCTATGAATGTGTAAATATTATTTTACCATTCTCAGTTAAGCCTTCCAATTATGTGATTTACCTTTGTAATAATACCAAAATGAGGACTATTATTTTGTGTATCACTCTTACCATGGGTGGTGATAGATGCATAGTGTAACCCATGACACTAAAAATAAAAATAAAGTAGGTTGTGATTTAGAGGATACTTAAATAGGTTAAGATGACTACCCTTATAGATTGGATCATGGGTTATGACCCACATATCTCCTTGGAATTTTGTAAATCTTAGAATTCTGGGAAGGTTTCAATTAGAGGTTTATTAGTTGATGTGTCTGACGAGAGCATAACACATGTCACTAGATTTATCATATAAGGAAGGAAATTTTATAAATAAAAAATGGATAGGAATGAGGACATTTCAACATTATTGGTTGGTAGTGATAAATTTATACAATACCAATGAGGCTACCTCAGTGATTCCATACTCAAACCCTAGAATGATGTCTTAAACTAAGTTATGAGGTATGTGAATTTAGAGAGTATATATAAGGTTGCAATATTTCACCATTTTTCCTTCCTAAATCACTTTAGGCATAAAATATTATGATTTTTCCTTTTTATATTTTATTATCTTTGGAGAATTGTGTTCTATAGGTGAAATGTAATAATATCACATTTGCCCTCCACCAAGTGGTCATTTACCTCCTTTAACATAATGTCAGATCTATGGCCTCTAGTCCTTCTCCCCAATCCCAAGTTAAAATAATTGAACACAACCCCCTATAAGCTTCTAATCAGCCTATTTTTGGTGATATTGTCAATCATTTCGATAAAATTCCCAAATGTGTTTTAATTTGCATTCCTCTTATTAAATCTTGTCCTATTTTTGGTCCCTAAAAAAATAAGTTCCAAAATAACTCCCTTATCCCCATCTATTTTTCTTGATCCTGCTTCTCTAGATGATAATTTGGTAGACCCTGTTTATTTGGATACTAGAGCACCCTCTTCTAGCACTATCTTACCTACTAATGAAGTGTTTCCTAAAAATCCATTTGATAATATTATTTCTTCCAAGTAACATGTTCTTCCTCCTACCCCTGCATAGAAAAGATGGAAAATGAAATCACTTGAGGTCATTACAATCTCATATACTCTAACCCTTTGGAGAAAATAATTGATATTCACAAAGAATCCCTCAATTTTTTATAAAATAAAATGAATAATTTAAGAATAATTTGAATCATCTTATTCTTCATATCTTTGGATATATTGATCTTGAGAGTTTGAATCTAAGAAAGTAAAATGGTCTTTAATTGTAAATATGGAGAAATTAAGAACTAAAGTGTCCATATGGAAGAATTAATGATCCAAATTGAGATTGAAAAGAATAAACTTCAAATGGACATTGAAAAATTGATTCAAAACATCAGTGACACTATTAAAAAATATGTAGTAATTAACACCATCATGAGGGATAGACTCTAGAATTTTACACACACACACACACACACACACACACACACACACACACACACACACACACACACACACACACACATAAAATATGGGAACTAGAACCAACGAGAGACTAATAATTAAAGGAAAATAAAAGGACATAGATACTAAAGGGGTGGATTCTGATTCTATGATGGATCATCTCAACTTCATGACTAAATAATGGGATGTGATAAAGGCTCTTGGCATCTTCAAATATTCTTAGTTAATTTCTAGCTTCATTTTTACTATTTAGTTTTTGTTGTTAAGATACTTATATTTGTTGTTTTTATTTTTTGTGGGATTTTGGATATGCTTTATTTCTTTGGTTGTATGCAGTTTTTGCTTTGTTGTAGATTTACTTTTAAATTTTTAGGGTTAGGGGACATTTCAAAACCCCTTTTTTTACCTCTTATCAAAAAAACATATGTAATGCAAGGAAATTAAGTGTCATGTCTAGATATGTGTATCAATGAAGCATGTAGTATTAATTGTCACTAAAAGATAATTGAATAATACTACATAGTACCAACGTGTGATATGGATCATGGCATCACTCAATGTTAGTAATCTAAAAAATTAAAATAATGACAACAAGCTCAAGAGTTAGTGTAAAACATAAGTCCAAGGGTTGCATACAAGGGACGTAACAAATAAGGCCAAGGGCCACACACAAGGGTCATAAAAAATGTGGAAAACAAGAGACATAAAGATGTCACATCAAATAAGGCCACATGTAATATATGAACACAAAATATCCTATAATGTAAGAAAGTAACAACATAAATGTATCATAAAACAAGTAAAACTAGTCTAAAACATCCATATGTATCAATGTCACATCATATTAGAATAACATATCCATGTAACATTGTGTAAGATATGAGTAACTAGACAGACATGTGTAAGTAATATAAATAACTCAACATGGTAAAGGGTTATAGAAATATATAACCTGTAATAATGAAAATTATGTAATAAGATTCCCCGAGTATATGTATGTCCACAATGTAGAGGAAAGTCCAACATATTATGTCTGTGTGTAATTTATATGTCTTACATCACACTCGTATAATGTGAAATGCATGTGTCTATGAAAATAACATGTCATATACCAAACATGTGATAAATAACATATGTGAATAGTGTAATCTAGTAATTATGTCATAATTAGGTCCTAATTTCCTATTTTTTGAATATTTTGAATGTTTTTAAATTTTTGAATTATTTGATTTTTGAAAATTGAGGCCAAATAATAATGGTTTCAAAAATAGAAGAATGGGATTGATTCAAACAATATAAAACATGTGTCAATGAATAGTTTTCACTAGATGTGATAGCATGGTAATGTGGGGGAAATGAAAGTAATAAATATGAACCAAATGTATAGATTTATCTTAATATTTTAGCTCAATGGTGTATGTGGAGATGAGGACATTCATGCCCCTAATGGGCTAGAATCGTTGTGCACTCATGTGATATGTAGATATAAATGTCTATGATCATGTAATATTAATGGAATCCATAACCTGTATCATGGTAAAATGGATGTCACATATGTTTGGATCAAGATAAACAAGTAGGAAGCAATGAATAAATAAGAACAAATCTAGGGGCTAGAATAAATATCAATGAATGAACATATGCACATATGTATGTCAAAATAGAAGAATATAATGGATGAACAATTTGAGAGGATATATACAATAGTTTATATTGAATCTTAACCAATGATTCCATCAATATAACACTCCCATGTATTTATAACATAAAATATGTAACCTCTTACTGAATTCTATGTTGTATTACTAATTTGAATGTGGTGTTGATTTTTAGATCCAATATCATATTTAAAATAAATAGTTTCTACTATGTTTGTTTTTTCTTAAGAATCTCCCTCTATTATGGTAATAATTGCACATTGATGCTCAAATATAACATAGTTATGATGTTTGCCTAGTGTTTCCACCATTGATATTAGCCATGATCTTCCTATTTTTTTATTATATTAATCCCAAGTAGGTTTAATGTGAATATAATGGAACATTTTTTGAGACCAAGTGTTACTAGAAACTTTGTGGATCCAATGCAGTGTTGAAGCCTAGTAATCTTACTCATGTTTTGATTATCATACCTAAGATATTGTATAAGTGTCATGTTATATATATTGACTTCATAAAAAAATATCTTGACATTGGTGCATTTATACCATTGATGTGAGGACGAAGAAACAAAGGCTCTAAATATGAGGAATGTTTTTTAATTGTCTCCTTTGAAACTATTCTTGTGACATTAGCTTTTTTAGGTATATATTTATTTTTAACTTCCTTCTTGAGAAACCCTCTCTTAAGCACATTTTATTTATTATCATGTGCTTATTTTTGTAACTTATCTTGTTGTACACTTTCTTGATCTAATTTTTCATTTAGTGTTTTTACTTTTTTAATTGCTCCTTTTGTAACCATTCCTATTATAATTATTCCTTTTGTAATTATTCTTTATATAAGATTTAATTTTCCTCTTATTCATTTTTTAATCTTTTATTTTCATTTTTAACCTTTATTTTCCTAATTTTTCCTTTTATAACTATTATTTTGGTTATGATTATACTTTTTTCTTAAAATAAGGAATCATAGTTGGAGTAGATTGCTTAATAGTAATGGTGAATAAGCTCATATTGAGTTTTGATGAAGTGGCTAATTATATTTATATGCATGAAATTTATTTTAAACTATGGACGATCTCCCCTAGAAAACTAACTTACACATAGATAATTTAGGCAAATCCACATTATTCACCACCTAATAAAATAGTCAAATGGTAATTTTTAAAACCATAATATTCATGAATTAATGAATAATAGCCATTAAAATTAAACCTGATTGTAATATTAAATAAAATACTTATCTAATTCTAATGTTAATATAGATCTAA
Source organism: Torreya grandis (assembly GCA_037957365.1). Lineage (NCBI taxonomy): Eukaryota > Viridiplantae > Streptophyta > Pinopsida > Cupressales > Taxaceae > Torreya > Torreya grandis. Next base: position 1,254,728 of record JARHVA010002118.1, read on the forward strand.
ATCTAGAACATGTAAAAATTGGATTAGATCTAGATTTTAGAATAGTCACCTGATTTTGTAAATTGTATCTTTTTATCTATAGACACTTTCATTTACATAGGATAATTACATTGATGTTTTTGTCTAAATTAGATGTAGGTTTCTAGTATAGAATACTTGTTTAAACTAGATGTGACTATTTATATGTTTCTAGGTCTACAACACCTTCACTCGAGTGCATTTAGATCTGTGTCATAGATTGTCACTCTCTGTCAAATATTAAAATCCTATTTCTTCATCTTCATATTGGCTATGGGGAAAATGGGTTATTAAGAACATAGTGTTGAGATTCCCAATATACCCCTCTATTGATGAGCACTACCTACATATCAAATAATTTGAAGAGTGCCTTGGACTTATGTAGTTTGCCCCTACGTGTTGGCTTGTGTGTGAATCATGCAATGTGTGATAAACTACTACAATAGTGACCTAGCTTGTAACTTGTAAAATATAGCTCTTGGGATGTTCCTTTAGTAATTTCGACTTGTATATGTGTTTTCCCTATGATTGATATGTAAATAGGATAAAATAGGGAATATTTTATCACTTTATGATTGATAAGATGCTTTTGATAAGTCACCTTGTGAGTTGTTGGGTGTTTTCTAGGTGAGGAATGAATGAAGGTTGATCTTTTATCTATATCAATACCTTTGGATAAATATTACATTAAAATAATTAATCTGACAATAGGAATATATTTTATTTGTACATTATATGACTTTAGGGAACTGGACACTTGTGTTGGGGTCAAACACTTGCATCAACATATGTGTCTAATTAAGATGCAAGTGTCTAGGGAGATAGAAAATAAGCACATGTCTATAACTTATAGATATGTAATATAATTGGGTTTATTAACATTTTAGGAAGGATAAGAGGTCTATTTCATCAGAATAAGATTAGTTAGACTAAGAGATAAGAAATTAAACACAAATAAATAGTGTATGTGAGCCTTTTGCTAGTGGGTTAGGTATAGAAGTTGAAGGTACATCCATGATATGTATTTTCCAAGTGTATAATATTGAGGTAATATATAATTTAGAAATAGTGTCTACATTTACCCCCCCCCTTAATCTATTAACAAAATTGTTGGTTTAGAAAAGAAGAAATGTGTACATGGGTGTGTAAAACACACCTTGTCTTTATTTGAGTCCAATATGAGTTATTTTTATTGACTGACTTAAAACTAAGAGCACATTACAATATATAATTAATGCATATAATTTGAAATTGGTGCAACTATATTGCCTTTTGGACATTTGATTTCAAATATGTATCAATATGAATCATTGAAACTAAGATTATGGAAAATATAAAATCCAAAAAGTGCATGTACATAAATAGATATAGAGGCATTAGAGGACACATGCCCATAACCTTGGATAAAAGGTGAATTTCCACATTGCAGTTGAGATTAACTCAACTGTGCAACCCAGACATACTTATAACCTAGTGAGTGTGAGTAAATCAAGTCAACTCACACTATTAAACTAGTGAGGCTAGATGATGTACTCAAGTCTAGCCTATACATTTGTAAATATTGAGTGGTTTAATCACCTAAACCATACCAAAAATTAAACCAACTATTGAAGTAGATTAGCCCAATAAAATATGTAATAGTCCAACCTAGTGGCTAGTGATAGTCCTTGAAAGTGTTTTAAATATAAAACTGATATGATCTTGTAATATTAGGCATACATTACATAACATATACACCTTATATATGTATCATGTTTAAATTATGTATAATAATGATACCAATGTATATAATTCTACCAAAAATGTGTATATGAATTATATAACTATGAATTTGGCCAATTTGAAACTATGTAAGTATGGAGAACATGTTTCAAAAACATTCCCCCACTATAATCTAAAAAATTATATAGGTGGCAATGTGGAGGACATGTTTCCAAAGTATGCCCCACTATAATTTGGGTATGTTTTTTTAGAGGTACAATCCACTAAGAAGTGGGGTGAATAAGTGGTGGTAAACAATCCAATTCAATTTCTAAACCTTTACAAATACTTAATCATTCAATACAATCATTCATAAAGCATATAGATCATTCATAACAGTAAACAATGAGCATAATGCAAGATCACATACACAACACAAGATCTATATGGGAAACCCTCTTAGGGGGTAAAACCCACTCTCAAACTTGAAAACACATGGACTACTATCCTATAATATGATCACAAACAAAAGAATAATCAAGTCCTTCTGATCATGAACCTTAGTCAAGTCCTTCTGACCTAAGGCCTTTAGTAAAATAGAAGTTCCACAAGGAGCACCTACCTCTAAGATGATCAAGTCCTTATGACCAAAGGTATTTTATTGAAACCCTATTTCATAAGGATCAACTACCCCTAAAGAAAATCAAGTCCTTTAGACCCTCTTTGAAAAAGAACACTTCCACCTTAGAATTTATGTATTCAACCCTAGATGATGGATCTCTATATATCACTCTTCTCACCTTTTAGTAAAAACTCTATCACCCAATACATGCTATTGGCCAAAGCACATTACATACTTGAACCAACATACAAATATTAATCAAGACACATTACATATCCCAACTACCCCACTCTTCAACTCTACACACTCAATGCATCTTTCATAGTAATAACTCTATCACATCTTAAAAAACATTATTAGATGGTCATACACATATTTTACACACTAATTTTCCTCTCATATCAACCACCAAGCTCACATATACATCATCAATTCTTCACTCATTCTTAAGACATCCAAAACATCTTTTTGGATCACTATAAAACCATTTGCTCATGCTCAACCTATAAGAGCACTAGTTTGAACTCATAAACATGACCTATAATTCATACATACAATCCTTAATATGTTTTTCTTCTCAACTCATCTATTGGTCACACTCAACCTCCTTACTTCTTCACTTCAACGCTCACACCACATCCAAGTCTTACAAGTCTAAAAATCACCACCTTTGATTTCACTATTTATATATAAATCATGAATTATCAAGTCCAAATTAATCCTTATCAGCCACAATACATTACTTCACCCTTAAGGCATCTCACATGGGTGACACTTAAGCACAACATACTTTCAAATATGCCTAAGTAACTTTTAGGTCCTATGGAGACCCATTCAGTTGTTTGACACTTATCCAAGCATAAAAAGATAACATGACCACTTAAAAATACATAGGTCCACTCCTTATGTCCCCTAGGACATCCTAAAATGATCATAGTCACCTTTTCTCACCTCTATGTATGCTTAATTAACTCAAAAAGAGACTTTATACATAGGAACACCATTACCAAACATACAGTTAACTTATTAAGCATTGCTCATACTCAAGATAGATTGATCACACCTCCAAAATAATTATAGATCATCTTCATGGAGTATACAACACTTCCCCATATCCAATTCATCATGAAACATTGAAACATCATCTACATAAGCTTAATTACTCTTCTACAGTCACTTGCAGAACATATACGAAAACACAATAAAATTTGAACCTTCATAACTATGTATATACATAATTTCAGATCTTAAAATTTATTTTAACATATGTACCTTGGAGTCCTCTACCACTTCAATTTTTACTTTAGGAACAAATTCAACTTTTATCAAAAGGTATGTAAAAAATATAGATATCTAGTTTTTCCCTATGTTAAATTCAAATATTTGAAATCAAATGGTCATAGTTAAACCTTGGAAACTTTTTCAATCATCTTGTGTCCTCACTACTCAAATAAAATATGCACCACCAATATTTTTTGGTCTTTAACACAAATTCCACCAATGCCAAATGTTAAATCTTGATCACTTTAACCTCATCTTATGTAATCTTGAAATGTTGACTCAACGTACTCTATCGATCTCTATAAATTAATCAAGTTTTTAACTATCAAAACTCACCATTTGATAAATATATATGAACACCCACTCATTATTAGATATTTATCTTATACCTTTTTTCATTCCTTAAACATCATGCACCTATCCTCATCTTCATTCATCTTAACTTTTTGGAGTAACATGCACCGTCAATCTTGCTCAAACTTTGACTTGTGCAGAAATGACTATGGGGAACCTTTCTTATATGCTTGAGTAGCCATTTTTGAACCTTAATAACTTATTTTGTACTTAGATAAATGATCTCAAATTTGGATTAGATTATCTCCCCACATAGGATAATCCAATCATATATCAAAAAACTCTTGAAACCCTCACATGTGTGAGATATAACACCATAAAAATGCCTTCTCAAAATATTCTATAACAAATACAACTATGTTGAAACCTACCTAAGAGGCCAACTTTGAGCATCCATAACTTTCGTTGTGCTTTAGTGCATGATATAAAATTTAACACAAATAAATTTTGATCAAAATTGAATAAACCCATAAGATCAATTTCTCTTGAAAAGTTCACACATGCAAGATATGCCACCATCAAAATTCTCAATTTACTCTTCTTGCCACATTGATAAATTGGCTAAGTATGGGAAAACATAGTCAAACTGCTTGGGAGGACAACTTTGCATATGTATATCTTCTGACACACTTCAGTACATGATCTAAAATTTAGCTCAAATAAACAAGGTACAAAACTAAATAAATCCATATGATCACTTTCTCCTAAAATATCAACATGTGTGATATATTTCATCATCAAAGTGCTTACTCAACTCTTTCTAGCCACATTCCAAATTTGGCTAAGTATGGAAAAATAATGAATTTTGACTGAGAAGCCAACTTTTTACCCTCATATCTTTGACCACACTTAGATGCATGACTTGAGATATAAAACATAAAAACTAGGGAATAATGTGATCAAAATCATATGACTAGCTCCCCTTGACTCATTCCCATGTGGCAATGATGTCATCAAACTACCTACTTAATTTTTTTTCCACTAGAGCCAAACTATTTAGATGAAAACTATGTACTACCAAATGAATTCCACTTATTCACAAAAGACCTCAAAGCATAAATAACATCTTAGGGACCTATTTCACATGTTCCAATCACAATACTCATCCCTAAACATCTTTAACCAGTCAAACTCTGGAGATCAACCAAGCATACTTCAAGCACACTAGGATAAGCACATTGCACATTTTGTCATTTTTACTCAGGATATTAAATCACTTCATCCACTCACCAAGACACCTCCATGACATCACTAAAAACTCCCCAATAATCTCCCCATTTGTCATTAATGTTAACAAACATCATATATATCAATATATAGCTCACCTTCTCTCTCTTTAAGCACTCCCACAACAAGAACTTTCTCCCCCTTTGACACAATGACAAAGTGGGTACCAACTAATCTTGAAGACCTTAAAATACTATCAAATATTAAAGTACCATCTTATAAATATGATACAAACTCCCCATTACCTTGAGCCTACTTTAGATTGCCTTGACAATATCCTCTTATTCCATGCCAACACTCTCTTCATCAAGCATTGTAATCAATGAATTAAAAACACACAAAAACACTAAAAATTGATGGAACTCACCAAGAAACATTTTATAGGGACTCCCCCTAAGATTTATGAGCCATTGCACCATTTGAGCATCTTCATAACTCCACACACCATGAAGAACCACCACACATGCTTATTAGCCTTCTCTCTCAAGACACTTCCATGACCACCAATAGAGCATCATAACACTCATCAATTAGGAAACATGTTTTAAACCAACTTGAGAACTCACCTTGAAATATTCATGTATTTCTCTTTTAAATAAACTAAAAAAAACACTCTTCTTCTTACTGGGCCTATCTAGCCTCCTTGTATCCCTACCTAAAACTTACAGAGACCACAATTTTTTGTAGACACAAATTCAATGCCTAAAAATTTATATCTAGATCACTCTCATAGATACTCTTGACAATATTAATTTACAATAACTAGATGATCCTCTACAACATACTTATTTTATAAATCTACAACCCAATTATGCCTCCAAATTGAAAAAAACTTTAAAAACATGAGAACCACAAACCTTTAAATATCTATGAATCTTGATTTAAAAACCCATTTATCCCATTAAACATATTAACAAGCCTTAGACCTCACCTCATAAGGTAAACCACTTTTCCAGTAGAGCCTAAAACCCTAGAATCTTAAAACAAAGTCAACAAACCTCCTTATGGTCAATGCACACCTCTAAAACTTATTTCACACCTGGAAACACCCATCACATGCTTATGGACCAAAAATTGAGCCTACATGCCTTTGGGAACATATAATTCCTATAACCCATTTTAAACCTAATTGTCCTTAAGCCAAAAATTGAGAAAATCAAGAGCACTAAAAAAATATTCAATTGGCATAAACATACCTTCAGACCACAAAAACACTTGGAGCACATATTAAATAAATTCATAGACCTCTGTGGTCTCCAAACACTTGTTTACATTTCATCAAACTCATTATGCCACCTAGAAACACCCATTCTAATCCTATACTGTAGCTCCTTCACAAACCTCTAGAGAAAACTCATGAATTTATTTCTCCCCCTTAACCAATGACCTTATTTTATTAGCATTATCATCTTTATCACATAAAAAAAATTCTCCACACCTTATTTCTTAGATTCAACTACTCAGTCCTCTAATCCTAGGACCTGACCAATTACAAAGCTCCCCTTAACTTCATGCTTCATCAGGAACATGACATGCTCAATAAATCTTCAAATACTATACAGTCACAATTAATAATCATATATAAACACCTCATATTCAAAAAACTATGAACATTCATGTCATACACAAATATTCAACAAGCCTTTAATAGGCTTAGCAAGATCTAGGATAAAAACCTAGAAGAGAGGCCTTCAACTTATAGGCTCACCTGACATCTACAACAAACTTATATGCAAATAGATATTTTAAACTCACCTTTATACTAGAGCATCCAAACCATGATCAACAATGCAAATCCTTCTCAAGATAGGACCATTGATATTCTTCACAATATTTTTATCCAATAGATAGATATATAAAAAGAATGCATAAACATATCTTATTTTCATACCTTCTCACCAAACAATATCCAATAGCCACCAAGATTTTTTTTACTAATAAGTGTCTCCTTGTAGCCTAGATAGAGACACCCCTTTGACATAGAGACACTAAAAGTCCCAAAACTTAGGAGACTCCCATATCTTCATATCTTTCTCTGACTTATAGTCCTACTTGACTTTAACTAAATCTATGACTTCATTTTTTTCTTCAGATTTATCAATAAATGTTGTCAATAGAAACTCTTGACTCTCCTTTATTTTTGATCCTTTTTCCACCTTGGAAAACAATCCATCAAGACTCCTAGACTCAACAAGGTTATTCATATTAGTCTTTATTACCTCAGGTCTTCATACCATAGTTTAACCCTTCTTTTCTTTTGTAGCCATCTTACCTACTTGATCCTTGAGCTTATCTTGATTTGTAACATAGCCTTCTAGAGAAACTTTCTTATCAACCTTATGGATAGAGTAATTGGTAATTATTAGCTTTAGTTTCCATACATGAGTTTTTCCTTTCTCAACCCTTTTAGGACATTTATATCCTTTGACATACCTTGAAGACCTCTTAACACTATTTGGATAGAATCTATCAATGTGTCCATTCTTATGACAACTAAAATAAATAACATCATTCATACCTTTTGACAATTTTTAACTGTGATCAATAAGTGGCCAAAAATTCCATCTATCATAGCTCCATGAATTTCCAAACTTGATTGACTTCATTTTACATTCTTTAGCTCTATGACCATACTTATTACATGTATAGTAAAGACCATAAAATAAAATAGCATACCTTGAAGTATTTGGTTGTCTAACAGACCTTCTTTCATTGCTCTTGACCTAATCTAAATTTTTTTGATATTCTTCAATATTGCTTATATTGACAATAAATTTCTCATGCTCATCTAATAATTAACCTATCTTAGTTTCCAATTGAATTCTCTCATCCTCTTTATCTCTTATACTTGAAATGGTAATCATTAATTGACCTCTAAGATCTTGGATAGTCTCCTTATCTCTCTTAGATTCTTTAGCCATGTCATCCTTTATTATACATGCTTGTTCTATCAAACTTCCCTAAAGTGAAATGACTTGTGTTTCAATACCTTTGTTCATATTCATCATTTTATGATTCCTCTTCTTCTACTCCTTTAGTTCACCAAGTACGCTCATGAGCTCAGCTTCTAAATCAACTTCTTCTTTCTTGTTATCATCTTCTCTACTATTATGGAAAGATTATTTATCAAACATGATGTATTTTTATTTTAAACACAAAATTTTCTTGGCATATACTAGCTAAACCTTGAGATCATTGATAATATTTTTATCCTCTTTGGAATCTTTCTTCAAATTACATATCTATTGTTCAAGTGCTTGATCATAGCTTTCCACTATTGGTTTTCCTTCTTCAACTACTTAGCCATCTTTGTACCAACTCAATAACTCCTTTGAGTTGTTAATCTTCCTCTAAAGGAACTACTCTAATACTAATTATTATAGGTATAATCCATTAATAGGGAGTGAATAGTGGTGGCAAACAATCTAATTTAATTTCTAAAGCCTTTCAAATACTTAATCATTTAATAAAATAATTCATGAAGCATGCAGATCATTCATAGTAGTGAATGATGAAGATAATGCAAGATCACATACACAACATAAGATCTATGTGGGAAACCCTCTTGGGGAATAAAACCCACTCTCAATCCTACAAACAAATGGACTACTATCCTATAAGATGATCATAAACAAGAGACTGATCAAGTCCTTCTGATCAGGAACCTTAGTCAAGTCATTTTGACCTAAGGCCTTTAGTGAAATAGCAGTTCCATAAGTAACACACTACCCCTAATGTGATCAAGTGATTATAACCTACAACCTTGATCAATTCCTTCTAACCAAAGGTCTTTTAGTGAAACCCTATTTCACAAGGAAAAACTACCCCTAAGGAATATCAAGTCCTTTAGACCCTCATTTAAGAAGAACACTTCCACCTTAAAATTAATGTCTTTAACACCTGATGATGGATTTTTGTATATCACTCTTCTCACATTTTATCAAAAACTCTATCACCCAACACACCCTATTTTCCAAAGCACATTACATTCTTGAACCAACATATAAAGATCAATTAGGACACATTACATATCCCAAATACCCCACTCTTTAAATTATCACACTCAATGCATCCTTCATATAAATAACTCTATGATAGCTTCAATATCATGACCACATGGTCATACACATAGTGTACACACTGATCTACCTCTCAAATCAACCACCAAGCTCACATAGACATCGACAATTCTTTGCTCATTCTCAATACATCCAAAACATCCTTTTACATCACTCTAGACCCCTTCACTCATGATCAACCTATAAGATCACTATTTTAACCTCATAAACATGACCTATAGGTCATACATATATTCCTTGATCTATTCTTATTCTCAACCCATCTATTGGGCACACTCAGCCTCCTTCTTTACTTTAATGCTCATACCACATCCAAGTCTTACAAGTCTAGAAATCACCACCTTTTATTTCACTATTTAAAGAGAAATCATGAATTATCAATTCCACATTAACATTTTTCAGCCACAATACATTCTTTCACCCTTAATTCTTCTCACATGGGTCACACTTAAGCACAACATACTTTTAAATAGGCTTAAGTCACTTTTAGGTCCTATGGAGACCCATTCATCTCTTTGGCACTTATTTGATCATAAAAATAACATAGGGCCACTTAAAAATACATATATCCACTCCTTATATCCCCTATGACATCATCAAATGATCATAGTCACCTTTATGATAGGACCTAGGCTCACAAAGCTCTGACACCAATTGTCAAGATTAAGAGCACACTTGATTACCTTTGTATAAGAAACTAAACATGGAATTTAACTAGAAGTAAAATGTAACTAGAATTCAAAAATAGCATAGAATATGAGAGACAATACCATATTATATTAATACTCTTGTAGAAGGAAATACAATGAAGAAATCACACTCTTCCCACACCTCTAGGGCATACTAATAATTCTCCCTCAAGAGTTCTCTCTCTCAATTACAAACAAAATCAACTCAAACACAGAGTTGTTGTTTCAACCAGTCAGTAACAATACTGCCAGTACACCAACCAGTAAGTGACAATCAACTCAACCATTGTTGCCTACTTCCAGTACCAACCGAGTACACACACATACTCCAAGTATATCTCCCTGATCTTACTCCTTGTTGTGTTGCAGATCTCCTTTAACCTTGCTACCCCACATATCTCCTTTGAACTTGCACACACACACACCTACAGATCAACTTATCTTACTTACCATGTAGATCTCCTTCCTGATCTTGCACAACCTACAGATCAACCTAGTCTTGCACACCTGTAGACCTAGATCTTACACTCGAGAAGAACCCTTATCCTTGCCTCTCCAAGTCCTTATGATTCTCCAAATTATAATATAGCCCCATGGGTCTCTTAAATAGATCCCATACAAATAATAATTAGACTTCCTAATTACAATAATTAGAAACACAGACTCAAGACTAAAATTAGTCTTTACATGCAAACTAGATGTTCAACAAACTAATTTTTCATGTAACTAACAGTTCTAGAATGCACAGGCAACCGACATCAGTCACTGTCTATCTATAGATGACCAACATCAGTCGATGAATGACCGATGTCAACAGCTTCTTGTCTACCCCTGACCAATGTTGATTGGCCTGACTAACGCTGGTTACTGTGACACTCAGCACCTCCTCCATGTTTGCATACCTATGAAGCTTTTAGCTCCACAACCTAACACTTTACTCACCTTTGTGTATGCTCAATTAACTCAAATAGAGACCCTATACATAGGAATACCATTACCTAACATATAGTCAACTTATTAAGAATTGTTCATAATCAAGATAGATTAATCACACCTCCAAAATACTCATATATCATCTTCATGTAGTCTATAATACTCCCTAATACCTAATTCACCATGAAACATCAAAATAACATCTACATAATCTTAATTACTCTGCTCAGGTTACTTAAAAAACATATAAAAAAACATAGTCAACTTTGAAAATTCATAACTATGTCTATACATACTTTCAAATATTCAAAGTTATATCACCAAATGTGTCTTGGAGTGCTCTACCACTTTGAATTTTACTACATGAAAAATTTGACTTATATCAAAAGATATGGACAAAATATAGAGCTCTAGTTTTTTCCTTTGTTAAATTCAAAAATTTTTATTCAAATGGTCATAGTTAAACCTCAAAAACTTTTACAATCATCTCGTGTCCTCATTTCTCAAATAAAATATGCACCATCAATATTGTTTTATCTTTAACACATAGTCTACTAATGCCAAACATCAAACCTCCATCACTTTGAATTCATCTCATGTAATCTTAAAATGTTAACTCAATGCACCCCATCAATCTTTGTGGATCAATCAAGTCTTTAACTATCAACTCTCACCATTCAATCAATCTATATGAATACCTGCTCATCATTAGATCCTTATCCTATACCTTTTCTTAGTTGTTAAACATCATGCACCTATCCTTATCTTGATGTATCTAAAATTCTTGGATTAACTTACACTATCGATCTTGATCAAACTTTAACTTATGCTAAAATGACTAAGTATGGGGAACCTTGCTTATTTGCTTGAGTATCCATTTTTTAACCTTAATAACTTCTTTTACACTTAAATGCATGATCTCAAATTTGGAGCAAATGATCTCCTTTCATAGGAGAATCCAACCATATAAAAAACATATCTTAGAACCCTTACAAGTTCAAGATATAATTCCATAAAAAATCCTTCTCAAAATATCTTATCATAGAGCCAACTATGTCAAACCCTACCTAAGAGGCTAGCTTTTATCATGCATAGCTTTTGTCATACTTTAACACATAATCTAAAATTTATCCCAAATAAACTAGGATCAAAAATAAAAAAACCCATAATATCAATATCTATTGACACCTTCACATGTGTAATATATTCCACCATCAAAATTCTTACTCAACTCTTCTTTCCACATTACAAAATTTTCTAAGTATGGGAAAACATAGTCAAACTACTTGAGGACCCAATTTTACATATGCACATCTTTTGATGTGCTTTAGTATATGATCTAAAATTTAGCATAAATAAACTAGGTAAAAAAATAAATAAACCCATATTATCACATTATATTTAAATATACACACATGTGAGATATTCCATCATCAAACTACTTACTTGACTCTTTTTTGCCACATTACAAATTTAGCTATGGGAAAATAGTGAATTCTGACTAAGAATCTAACTTTGCACCCTCATATATTTTACTATGCTTCAATGCATGACTTGAGATATGGTACATAACAACTAGGTACTAATGATATCATAACCATATGACCAACTCCCTTTTACTCATTCCTATGTATAAATGGTGATGTCATTAAACTGCCTACTCAAATTTTCTACCACTAGACCCAAAATATCTAGATGAAAACTATGGACTACCAAATGAATTATACCTATGCACACTATATCTCAAATAATATATAACATCTTAGGTACCTCTTTCACATTATCTAATAACCATACTCATCCCTAAACATCTCTAACTAGTCAAACTCTAGAGATAAACCAAGCATACTTCAAGCACACTAAGACAAGCACATTGAACACTTTGTCATTGTTACTTAGGATATCAAATCACTTCATCCACTCACTAGGAAACCTCCATGACATCACTAAAAACTCTCAAAAATTTTTAATATTTAATAATAACATGTTTTTAAAACATTCCCCACACTAAATATGAAACTATGACAAATTTGGATAACATGTTTCCAAAATATGCCCCCACTGTAATATAAATATGTGAATTAATGTGGAAGTCATCCCTCTATGGCATGTCCTAATTGATATTACCCCATTTTGAGGTGAGGATAAGTATAAAATGGTAGTCACCTTACCTCAAAACTATAAGATAACCATGTAAATTGTGAATATACCATGTATCATATAGAGGGAACATATCTAAGTAGATATAGCATTAAAGAATGAAGAATGTGATCACACCAGGTCTTAATATGCATTATGTAAATCAAGGAAACATTTAGATAGTAAAAATAAAATATAAAACACAAATCAAACACACACATAAGAGCACTCAAAATGAAATCAAAATATAATTATCCAAGACCACCTCAAATAAGGCACATGTTCAAATGTTACACAATCGAAGGGACATGACAGTCAACTATCCACAAATAAATAATTACATATTAAAATTTTAACATAAAATAAGCAATGATATATTCTAATGTCAAATAGGTAAATAAAATCATGTGGGACATAATTAATGGATCATATTAAAATTCTCAAAAAATAAAGATAATAGAAATGGAAAGACACTCAAGGAAGTGCATAAATGAAAGCATAAACTACTGACATTAACATATCATACTAGTCCCCAAATATGTGTTAGAAAATAAAGTTAAGTACGTAACATATGAAGTACAATATGAAATATAAAAGAATATATAAATTCATGTGTAAGTACATATATGATCTCAAACATGATAATGTAAAGTGACCCCAAACTGATATAACTTAGGTGTACCATGATCATAAAGATGGATGTCCTCAACATCCTAATGACGTGAGTAGAGGAAAAACCCAACATCCAAAATTACATGGATCACATATCTATGTATTCTTTAATCACACTCAAAATATGTGTGAAACACATTTGTAAATATAAAATACTAATATTCCATATACTAGCATGGAACTGACAACATATATGCCAATGAGCTAATAGGATATGTAAATGTGAAAATATTTTTGGCATTTTGAAGTTTTTTTAATTTTTTGGGAATTTTTGGAATATGTGAAGCCTTAAAAAATAATTTTGATCTTTAAATTGTTTAAATCATTGTTTGATAAGTTTAAATGGTATATAGCATGTTCATCCTCATGTTTTACATGTGCAGTAGAAGAACCAATTTTATCATTTAAAATATGGATCAATTTGCCTCATGAGAAAAATAAATACCTTGGTGAGTTTGCTCAATTTTTGCTTCCATTTTATATAACTAAATATTTCCTAATGTAAATCCATATGGATAAGTTTGTGTTATAACCCAAACCCATGTTTGAATCACTTTAGGACCATAAACAGTTGGTATTGTTATGATTCCTAAGGAGTCTTTCCAACCTCCTTTATTATGTAAGTCTTTTATATCAAAGCCAACCTGTTATAAACGTCTTATAATTCAAGTAGTTTTTGTTTGTGTAAGATTAATATGGTTATGCCAAAAATAAGCACCACCCATGAATAATGTTATTGTCAACTATTTTTATCTATTTTTGGTGTGGATGATTTTTGTCTTATTCACCTTGGGGTTTATGCATAGAATGTGGACCTTGGATTGGTCCTTTTGTTGAGAAAAATTTGTAAATATCCCATATAAATATTAATAACACCACATTTTTTTTCATAATGTTCATTTAATAATTCATCTCCCTCTTTTGTGTGAGGAAAAATAAATTGGTATATAGAAGGGGGTATATTAATCTCCTTTATATGGGTAAGTATGAATGAAGCATATTTATGAACATCCACATATAAATGGATAAATTACTCATATTTTTTATGCAATGTTATTTATTTTAATTTAAAAGAATACTCTACTAAAAATGAACTATAAATCTAAATTTGAAGGTCTACATGTTAGATCATATGATGTACTTTTGAATCTAATGGTATAATCTTGAAGGGATTCATCATCACATTGTTTGAAATTGTGCAAATGTTCTAATGTAAGTTTTGGCACCTTATGACTATTAAAATCCATGAAGAATGCATTTTTTGATTGTGAAAATGTGTTTAAGGAGCCTTTTGATGGGTTATAGAATCTATTATGAGCCTCATCAAAAATTCTCATATGTAATACTTTTAGTATTAGTTTGTCATCTTCCACCCATTGACCAAAATAATGTATATAGTTAATCATGTGGTCGAATAGATCCTTATGACTCAAAAATAAAGGTAAATCTAGTAGTTCAAAATATTGTGATAATGATATTTAAGTTCTAAATACCCATGTTTAGTACAAACATAGTTTCATAGCATGTTACATATCCTTTTGCATATATATGTCTCTTGACTAAGAGTTAGATATCTAGTGGCACAAAATCATGTGTACCTCTTTGGTACCATTTTATTTCTCTTGATTTATCTTCCCTTGTGATACTATATGTTGTAATTTTTCTTTTATCTAGTGTATCCTAAGGATTCCCACTTATGTTTTCTATTATCCCTATGTTTTTAGCCCTTAGACACTTGTGTTCATATTGTACACTTTCATTGAATCAAGTGTCCAAAAATGACAAAAATATCTAAACTTATCATTTTATTATTTTTCATATCTTTCACTTGGTGACCATTTTGTTTTATCTCCTTTGTTCATCCTATTATCCACTTTTCACTCACCACTAGGTCATAATTAAAAATTAAGAGATCCCTATATATACAAAGGATATTGTAGTCATATAAAATTTAATTTAATGTAATGAGTGTCACTTGAGACCACCATATACTTATTTTAGCCCTAGACCTATCTTAGGACCTCTTTTAATCCTTCTCCATCTTCTATGCATATCTATCCCATGCTCAGATATACCAAGAGCCATTTAGCCATCACCTGGGCATCCCAGATCCTTTTTCGCACATTCCATACACCTAAATAATAACATGTCCCCATTATTCTATAGCACAGTGAACTATAGGCAAATGGGGTAGTGTTATTGACCTTTAGTTTCCTTTTCCCCTAACGAATTTCTTTACACTCTTTGAAGCATCTTAGGGTCAACCTAGACTCATTTCATTTCTTGAAAAGCATAATAACACTATATAAATACCACTCTCATTATTTTATCCCTTAAATGAAAATTATCATGAATAAGCTAAAAAATAATTAAGAAAATTAAGGTCATTGATCCCTATTTACCCCTATTTTTACATACATCCATAGGGATCAATACTTATGCACTCTCACTTGCACCAGTACTTATATTAGGAAAGTACTTACATTTTTCACTAATCAAGTCATTAATCCTTATTTACCCCAATGAGATTACTTATATTTGTCACTAGCACTTTCACTAGTACTTATATTAGGAGAATTACATTGGTCTTGATCCCCTTTCAAGGTATTGGTATATAGTTAGCACTCAACACATGGGGTGTTGAGGTCTTGCCCATCCTACCCTACTAATGACACTCTTCTTTCACTTATGTTCATCAAAACCCTAAGTATGAAGGCTTAGGGATTCATAGTGAAATAAGTAAAAATATAGAATAGATGATGATCTAGGTCTCAATAATATAGGCATAAGCTTCCCAAAATAGAGTGAAGGTTTACCAAAAAATTCACTACTTGTAACATATAAGGTCAATAACATAGTATAATATTGGTAACAAGGGTCATTATGTTATTAAAAGACAGTTTTAACACCTGTTCTTTGTTGATGACACTCTTCCCTACTCTTGCATCACTTCCCTACCTACTATTTTTTCATCTTAGTCATATTTTATAGATAAATACACCTTTTCTAATTAATTTCTATTTATAGAATATTCAAATAAATCAATTATTGTGAAAATCAATTGTTGTTGATATTCTAGTATTTTATTCCTTTATTTGTTACTCATCCCTTTATCAACCTTAAAATTACATTCCATAATCTTAAAAAAAGATAAATCATTTAGTGAAACTGACTTAATTCAAACATATTACTCAAAACCCTAATACACCATTGGGGTTTCCATTCTTATTTCCATAATTTGATCAATTTTCATATGTTTATTATCTTTTCCTTTTTCATCATGATCATCATGATAGAATCCATTTTCTATTTTTTGGTACAAAGTCTTATGGTTTGTCTTACATGCTTATTACCACCATTTATAGAATGATGCACATGTATGTCACTCCTCTCATGGATCATGCTAGAACTCAAATTATTTCATACATTGGTTCACCTCATCTTGAGCCCCCTTATGTGGAGAGAATTATTTCATTATCCATTTTGAGTTACCTCTAGTTACTACTTGATGGTACAGAGCTCAGATGACCCCTTTTATTCCTCTTCCACCTAGACCTATTAACTACCTTCATTCACATCCTCCTACTACTTACCCTTAAAAAATAGTAGATCATGTAGTTTAAGTTGTTACTAGATGAAATTAGATTCCTCCTCAACCTATATAATAATAACATAATCCCATGATCCATCCTCATTCCCAACATAATACAATGGGACTTGGGGATTATCACATAGCATATGATACTGTTGATTAGTTGAGAAATACACCAGCAAAGATTTCTATATTAAAATTACATCAAAAGATAACCATTTTCAAATATATTCTTTTTCAAACACTCAATCATCCATATTTACCTCATGATATAGATATATATTATTTTGCATCTATTATGAACACTATATAGGTCATTGAGGATGTTATATCTTTCTCCAATCAGTATTTTCCTTCATAGACAGTTATTGATCAGAATCTACCACTCTTCATTTAATCACAAATTAAAACTAGTACTATTAAATGAGTTTTAATTGATAGTGGTTCAGGAGTTAACATATGCAACCTCACATGTTTATAGACTATGGGGTTTGATATATAATCCATTCAAAAGACATGTAAGAACATTTGAGGTTTTAATGACACTCCCTAATAGGCATTGGGCTCTATTACTTTAGATATCACAGTTGAACTAAAGACCCTATCCACATAGTTCCAGGTGATACCTACCCATTTATATTATAATTTATTACTTTGGAGACCTCTAACATATTTCATGGAGGAATTACTCTCTACCTTGCATATATGTGTCAATTTCATACATGATGGATACTTATGCACTTGTATAATTGATAACCAACCATTTAGATATTGTAAATTCACTAATCCTATTACCTTGAGTATATCTTTAGATGGGACACCTCATGTTCTCATAGATTCCCTACCTCATATCATTCCAATATAAAAAATGCATACATATGAGGTCAAGTAATCTAGTACCACTATTCCTACACCTATTCCATATCTTCCAATAACATATTTATCTTCAGCCATGATAGATAATGACCCTCTATAGCATAGTTATCCACACCCATGGTGGATGATGAGATCCTCATAACACAGTTATCATTAGTTATTAACTTAGAGGAAATATACATTATAAACTCAAACACATATTCCTAGACCACCATAGAGGATGATACATCACCCATGAACATTGATGATTATTTATGTGGATTGAGCTTCACAACAATAGGCCCTGGAGAGTATAGATATTATTATAAGTAATGCATACCTTTCCCTACACAAAAATCACCACCAGTTCATAATACCCTAGGTATAAACCTAGACACTCACTTTTAGTTAGAGGTAGACTATTTTATACACTTAATACATATGGTTACATCTATGGATATTGATATTGACCTAGTTATACATATTCAAGAAGGCATTACATAGCATAAACCACATCTAATTTTACAAAAATTACTTGATAGAGGATTGATGGCATTACTTTATAGTTCATCATATATCTATTATTATATTGTCACAATAGGATGATAGACCCTTTTATCTTTTTCACAATATTACCTAACATGATACAGATACATGCCCAACATGACAATTGAAATTAAATAATATCAAATTTTAGGTCATTATCTAGATTAAATACCTTCTACCACCACTAGTACAAGCATCATGGTGAACTCTTTACCGACATCGACATTCAATGAATGATCCATTGACTATCAAAGATTTCATCAAGGACTAATACATCCCTAATGTTTTTATAGATGAGGATTATGAACCCAACACTTTTACTTTAGAATTATTATAGAACATATGATATTAGAAGATAGAGCTACATGTTATACTTTTTCAAGACTCTTTAGGACATATCACACTACCATTTTCATGTGTCCCTAAGATGGTCAATGTATGTAAGTAAAAATAGAAAATTTTATAACATATTCTACTTAATAATATTCAATCTTGGAGATTGTAATCAGCTAACAAGTATTCTTGGGGATATGTTTAAATTAGGGTCATGACCAAAATGGATCCACTAAACCTACAATAAGTAATTTATTATCACGCTATGGCAAAGGAGAGGTTTCCAAAGCCTCTAGTCAAATGCCATATTGTGATAACCCTAGCTAGGTTTTTATGTTTGTAAATAATATTAAGTAATATAATCTACTTAACAATTATATAAGATTATCTAGTAAATGCATATAAAAGATAATCTAGTTCCCACCAAAAATTATGACACAAATATGGAAGATGATAAACATGAAAAGATAAATCTATCTATAACATACATAATATCTAAGCAAGGAGAGATACAAATCAATGTATATTAACTCTACAACATCTATTTATGAAACAATAAAGGGCTAGGATTATACTTACCTTTTTTGAAGTGAACATGTCATGCCTCAATTTCTCCTTTAGATAATGATGATTTATATGAGGTTTTTATGGGCTTTCAAGATCACAAGGATAAAAAAACTATAGACTATTAGACCTATCCTATGCATCTAAGACTTCCATAAGGCAAGTGTTACTTCTTAAAGGGAAAAAACCTAATAAATGAAACCTCATATTGATTATATAAGCATATTTTTAAGAATTACCAATGCACAATTGATTGATCCTCTATTATAAATGAAATGAAATGAAAAGGGGTATATATATCCATGGATTGACCCTAAACCCTCCCATAAATTAAGTCGATAGAATTAGCTTGGTCAACCTTGTTACGTAATAAATAGACTCATTAAGTCTCAAACTATGTCTGCTTGGGTTGACATAGTTCCATAACATGTGATAAATGTTAGGTTGTAGAGCTAAAAGCTTCAACTCTTTGCAAATAGTAGGAACAAAAGGTTGCTGAGATCTAAGAGCACCGGTGTCGGCATCAGGACCGACGTCGGTCGTGACCAGTGCAGAAGGCCACCGGCGACGGCAGGAAGTCGGCCGACGTCGGCAGAACCAGGCAAGCAGGGACCGGTGTCGGTCGCCTGTGTGTTCCAGAACTGTTCATTGCACAGATAGTTAGTTAAGTGAACGAAGAGTTTGCATGTAAAGCCCAGTTAGAGTCTTGAGCTACGAGGATAATTGTCTAAATTAAGAGTCTAAGTTATTGTTTAAGTTAGGGATCTATTTATAGACCCATTGGCATGTATTGTAATAGTATGAGATAGAAAGGAAGGCAAGCTAGTTCCTTCAATTGTAAGATCATTGAGTTGTAGGTTGTTGCAAGCTCATAGGGGATCTACATGTAAGTTTGGTCTGTTGAATTGCAGGTTGCAGGTTCATGGGAGATCAACTTGAAGTGCTATAGAGTGCTTGGTGTACCGACAGGGTTATTACTGACTGGTTGGAGAGGTGAACACCAATTCTATGTGTGAGTTGGTTGTTGGGACCATTTTTTTGTGTAGGAGAGTGTTGTGAATAAGAATTACTATACACTTGAGGTGTGGGAAACCTCTGTAAGGTGGAAGAGTGTGGCGGCTCTTTGTAGTATTCTTTTTCTGTAAAGTGTTAATACAAGATAGTGTATTGTCTCTCATATTCTGTGCTATTGGTGAATTCTAGTTACTTGTGTTTCTGGTTATTTCCACATATTTAATTGCTTATATTTGGTAATCATATTGTGCTCTTTCTGAGGAGCAAGATCCTAACAAGAGGAATCAGAATAGGTGTGTTTGTTCTTGGATTTCCCCTACAATAAATCCAAAAATGGGTTTAACTTGATTGACTTAGTAGGAGACATGTTAAAATAGGTTTATTATTAGTTAGGGGCTATTTTGGGTGGTGAGTTACTTAAGAAAGTGTATAAGTAGGGTTTGAAAGCCTAGGGAAATAAATAGAAATAGTTTGTATTAGTTTAAAGTGGTGGTTTATGGGCTAACAATCATATAAATCACCAAAGGTCTACCAACCCCTTTCCCAATGAACCCTTTAAGGCATACACTTAGAGAGATTGAGATTCGATGAGTTTTTGCAAGAGAGAAAGCATCAATAAATGATAAAGTTTATAAACATTATGTGTATACATATGCCCCACTCAAATATAATCACATGTCATGTGGTTGTAACATGGGATAGTGCTTAGAGAAAAGAACATAACAACCCATAATTTTGAGTTAGTAAAAATTAAAATAGGAAACATAAAAGTAATTGAAAGGAAAGAATTAAAAAATACATAACTTTACTTGCCTTGATGTTATAGAAGAGAAATAATTTGAGTAACATGTAGAGGTATCTAATGTAGGAAACATTAGGTGGGCCTAAAAAATAAGATAAAATTTTTTTTTTTTCAACAAAATGTGTTATATGTAGAAACATTCTCTACAATGTCAAGATTCTAGAATATCTTTTAGTTTTTAAAAAGAGATAGTAAAAACATATTTACGATAAAAAGTCTAAATTTTTTAGAAAATAATTGATAGTTAAAGAATTTGAAAATTAAAATATAAATAGTATTTTTAAATTATTCATTTGTAATTTTGCTATTTTGAGAAAATGGAGCTCTATAAGACCTAGGATAATGAATAAAGTGACTATGACCTAAAGATGACATGTGGAAGGTGGGGGACACATCACATCAATAGTTAGTGTATCATAGGTAAGTGATGCTTTAATTTTTGGATTTTTACAAGTTTTTTATTGAAAAATATAGTTAATTTGAAAAAATAGGTGGTGAGGCAAATCTATTAAATGGAATTTACCCAATAATTTTTAGGGTGGATTAGACAGTAGAACAATTAATGGGTACATCTCTAAATTATTCATAAATGTCTAAGGTATTAATGTTAAATAAGTAAATAGTCATCATAGTTTTTTAATAGAGTCGACTAGGCTGACTCAATTTAAAAAGTGAAGTAGAAAGAGGGTGGACAACTACATAGCATGTGGCTAATTTAGTATGACTCTAAGTGGTTAAATGCATATAAAAAGGTTGATCTAATTGATAAATTACAAGTGGTCAACTATGTACATACTATTTGATGTAATAGTGTATGAAATTAGCAAACATAACTTATAAAAAATGCTAAATTATTATTAAATGGTTGATATAGTATACTGACATGGTCAACTATGTATCATATGGACAATATAACTTTGTTACCTGGGTGACTATGTAGTAGTGGTCTGACTTAGTTTTAATGGTTATATAGTGTCTAACATAGTTTACTGATTGGTCGACTTAGTAGAATATTTTTTTATTTTTAACCAATAGAGTGAATCATGTGGCTGACATAGTATAAAGTGGTATAAAAATTACAAAAATAGATGATGAAGTGGTTAATTTATGAACTAAGCATATTTGTAATGAATTTTAAAGTATATTTTCCTGACTATCTAAGGTTGAGGACTAATACATCTTTTATTTTTTGGAATTTCATAGAGATGATAGAGACTATATCATTTGGTAGAAGTATCTTAGTTACATGATTTATTAGATATAATGACAGCCATTGACCACACATGATTGGTTTTATTGGGTTTTGGTGGCATCATGGAGATGCATAGGATTCCTCTCAATGTTGTCTTAGTCACAAAGTTCTTATAAACATGGGAGTGACTAACCAAAACTTTGTAATGGGAGGTATATGGGGTACCATGGAGGTGGGAATCACTTTAGAGGATGTCTATGCTTTAATTTCACTTCTCATTATTGGGACCCCTATTATTTATGAGACAATTTAAGTAGATTTGGATAGATGATCCTTAGCCTTATGAGTGACTAGATCTGAGAAGTATTTTTAGGGGTTGTAGGTGTATATATTTAATGTGTGTATATATATATATATATATACCATTATTTATATCTATAAGGTAGTGATAAGCTTTATGATATCATGTGTGTTTTATCATAAGTCATATGGGAAGGTGGTGTTGTATGAAGTCACTTTATGCCAATCAATTTTAAAGTAGGTACCTTGTATGACCTAGGGTATATGATTTGGGTGTAATTGGTCCATGATATTTATGGTATTATATCCCATGGGTAGAAGACTGGTACATGTTGTTTTATTATGTAATTGGATCTATGAGATATTTTCCATGTATAGACCAGCTAGGTTTCCCCATGTTATTGATGATAGTGTCCCTCATGTTATTAGATGGAAATAAGACCATGTTATACATATTGTAACTCATACTCTATCCTTACATTAGATTACCTATTATCACATTATATGGTATCCCTATACATATATTGTTAGTAGTTGGCCATCTTAGCCTACAATTTCTCTTGGGTTGACTCATGCTCATATTATGGGTCATTATAATTGGTGGGTAAAGCCACAACCTATTGCTTGCTTACCTAGATAGTTTTGGGAACCATATCTTATGAGTCCTATAGTAGTTCCTATGTATTGAGAACATCATGAAAGAAAATTAAGGGGTAATAGAGGCATAGGAGTATGTGTGGATATACCTATGATTTAGACATAGTAGATGAGACCTTGGATAGGTTAGAGATGATAGTTTAGAGTATCCAAAATTAATACCAAGAAGGAAGTAGTTATAGATGTGGAGATGGTAGTGATTGATATTGAGGATGTATATGTGTCTATTCTTAAGCCATAATAGGTTTTACACTTACCAATATAGGCATGATTATTATGGAGACATTGATAGGTGGTAGTGGGTGTATAAGAGGAGGAAGATAAGTAGGGACATCCCATAGCCCAAGCAATACATAGTTAAATTATAGATCATTAGATCATTAGATTCAAAGTGGTCTATGACATGTTCAAGTTTTTTATCCTAGTTTTGTATCACCTCAGAGGCATGCCCATATGGAGGTACTTGGAGTTCATGCATATGGAGAGACCATTATGGGAGATACTATTGTTGGTATGTGTTTTATATTTATTTGAATTATAAGATAGACGGATAGATATATAGTTGTGTGTGTGTGTGTGTGTGTGTGTGTGTGGATATATGTTTAGAGATTATACATATGTAATATCTAATATACATTTGATTTTTATTTTTTATATACTATCAAGGAGGAGTTTAGGTGGGGTGTTAAAGTATGATTTTCTCATCATGATATTTTGGATAGTGCACTAGTGCATCATGATATGATTTTTATGGTTTATCCTATTGTACCATACATTATAGATCATGGTAGTTAGTTTTTTTTGGTTGGTGAGGAAGCGCATGAGTTGAAAACATGATGATATGCCACATAACTACCTATCAAAGTAGGAGATGGATATCTGTGAGCATGATAGATAGTGGTTGAGGAGCAAGGTGCTCATATGGCTATAGTGAGGTAGCTAGCATAGGTATAGGCCTAGGTGTCCAATATACAAGGACAGATTGATGGCCTTCAATCTTGTACAGTTTCTTTATAGTGTTCTACTCATCTAGGATAGTCATAAGCATCTATGGATAGTGTGGCTCCTCCACCATATAGACATGATGGAGCAAAGCCCTAGAGATATTTGATGTTATTATATTTTGTATCATACATTTAATCTATGGATAATGCATGTTTCTACATTTGTTTTTTTATATCAATCATTCATTTATATGGATGATTGTTTTATTGTTATCACATGTGTTTTGGTTTCTTAATGTATCCTATGAGAAAATATGTGATATGTTTGGGATTATTTTATAGCAATTTTTGAACAAATGCTTGGTTAAAAATAATGACAAAAATATAATGTAAAATATGTATAAAGGATCAAAATAGTAATAAAACATATTACACACTAAATCATGATGTGAAATGTGTAGAACATAAATGAAGGAAATAATATGTAAAATAAACTTAAATCAAGTATTATAAATGTAATTTGTATAAAAAAACATTAATTCAAATTGAGTAATATGTAATATAAAAATGATTAAGGATAATAAATAACATAAAACATATTAAATCAATATGGGAAATATGTAAAATGAATTATAATATAAAACATACTCAATGAAATATTTTTAAAAATGAGGATAAATTGAAACTTTTTAAGTAAACATAAAACATACTAAATCAAGATGGGAAGTATGTAAATGACTCATAAATCAAAATGTAAGACACAATAAATAAAATATTTAAAATTGTTAAAGAAAATGGTAAGAAAAATAGGATGTAAATAACAAGATTGATAGTTATTTTTGTGATCAGTCTTAATATGGAAATTTTTAGGAATATTTTGTGAGGAAAGCCCAGTCCTATCCATGGTCTTACAGTTTAACTCAGAAAGAGAATAAAAATGAGGTGAATGATAATATTAGGAATATTTATAGTAAATAAGGAAATGTTTGTGAGGAATGCTCGATCCTATCCAAGGTCTTGTACTAAAACTCAAAAAAATAAAACCCCGGGGGTATGATAAGTTAATAAAATATATTCATCAAGGGGGAATATTGGGATTGTTTTAATGAAGTAAGGAGTGTAAAAATCATGACATAAGTGTTTATAGTAAAATATTATTAGTAATGAGGCATGCTAGTTAAATAGGGATACACTAAAAATCTAGTGGATGTCAAATATAATAAGTATTTATTCATAATAAGTACAAAACTTTATGAGCAAATAAGTGTAGTTCTAGGATCAAATTATAGTCATATAAAATGTCACTTGAGTGAAATGAGTGTCACTTCAGACCACCCATCCCTAGCTTATCCCTAGACCTATCTTAAGGCCTCTTTTGACCCTTATGCAACTTTTTTTTGGGTATTAGACATCCAAAAAATAGTCCCAAGCCTTCCCCTAAGAGTTATCCCCTAGTTCCCTAGGTTTTATTGCCTAGACACAAGCATGCCCCTTTGGACACTAGTGACAAAGGGACCACACTAGTGTCCTTTGCCTAATTTCAACCCCAACATATATATTTTCATTTCCTAAGACACCTAGGGTTGTCCTAGACCTATTTCACACTCTGCATAAGCACCAAATTAGTATATATACATAAATTTTATCCTTTTATCCACTAGATGGAAATTAGATGCAATATACAAAAATAAACTCAAAATAAGGGGAGAAAAATCAAGGTCATTAATCCTTATTCTGACTTACTTCTATATATATTCATTTATAGCCATTCTAAGATAAAGAATACATATATTTTGAGTCTCAAGCCTCACTTAAATAACTTAATTTGACACTCATACTAGCATTCACTTGTACTTACACCAGCACTTAGATTGGGATAACTACATCAAGATTGATCCCCTCTTGAGGTATTGGTATGTAGTCAAATCTCAACATAGTAAGGTGTTGATAATGTCTATCTTACCCAAATAACATCATAATTTTGTTACTTGTCCCACTAAAATACCATAAAAACATTTAAGTCTAGGATTTACTCACAAATTACTCAAAAATAGTACATAAATAGTAAATCATGTCTCATCCACATAGGCACAAGTAGATCAAACCCAGCCAAAGGTGCACCTAGAAGATCACATAATTTTATGCATAGGGACACTAGTGCACCCTAGGTGGACACTAGTGTAATATTTTACTATCCAAGGTACCGTACTACTATTTAGGAGGATTTTTGACACTTAAATCCTATTTGTGACACTCATATCCGCTTCTACACCATTTTCTAGCCCCCAAATCATCTATCTCAATTAGTTTCCTACTAAGTACTTATTTGTGTCATTCATTATTATTATTTGGAATATCAATTTAGGTTAATTCTTTCACAAATTAATGGTTTTATTTATTAAATATTTATTCCTTAATTTACTATACTCAAACCCTTTAACAACCTAGGATTTACATTTAATAAATCCCTTAAAAGTTAAATCATTTGTTGAACCTGACTTACTTCAAATATTTCCTAAACCATAGACCTAAATGCTCTTAGGGTTTGTATACTCATTTTTTCTATGTTTATAAATTAATTCCAAAATATAGTATATGATTTCTTATTTTATTTTGGAAACCTTTAATATATTAAATTTCTTAAAAGTTTCAAAATATACAATATTTTATTTTCCTTCTTTCAAACCTACAATGGCAAAATTCAATAATTGATTCGATGAGACTAATAAGAAAAAATTACAATATTTCATTTCTAATCATTAAGATACACAAGATTACCTTATCCATATTGTCCAAAAATATATTCTAAAATACAATAATGGTTGATCTTCTAACCCCCAAGATGTTAATAATTTTACACATACTATGGGGGCTGCTCAAATTCTATAACCTGTTCTAACTCATAAACCTTCAATAATGGCAACACCTCATATGGCTAGTATGCATTCCTCCTATCCATATGTACAATCCTTTATACATGAGATATATTATCTATAGGCCAAAGTGTTACATATTTATTATGGTACCACTAGACCATATCATGCCTTGGATTTTCATGTTCTTCTACATACACCTTTGGCACAACATATAGTGACAACTCCTTTACCATCCAGATGTGTCCAACACAAGATTACTTTGTATGATGGTAAGGGTGACATAAATCATCATATATGATCTTTTCATGATGAATTTTTGGATAATGTGTCCAATTATTGGTTCCTCACTAAGTTATTCCCTCATAATTTAAAGGAATATACATTGCAATGGTTTTATGATCTTCTTAATCAATCCATCATAACATTAAATCCATTGGCAGATATGTTTTTGGAACAATTTTCAATTAACATCAATGATAAGGTTTACTATTCTCAATTTACTCAACTCAAAAAAAAAACTAATGAGCCAATAGTTGAATATGCCTTGCAATATAAAACAACATTAGCTAAGATGACTAGCTCCATAGTAGATAGAGAACTCCAAGACATATTCAAGTAGAGTTTGTTACCATCATTGCATGAAGCTATCTTATTTAATAGGCTTCAATCATTCATATATATTTTCCATATAGTGAAATATCAAAAGTTTATCTTCTTTCCATGGGAAAATTAAGGTACACAACTGGATCAAATTTAATTACTAAGAGTTTTAACAAATTCCCATACAAGTTGAAATCTAGTGATAATAAGAATGATTCAAAAATAATAGCTAATGTAGATTCAAAGCCACCTCCTTGAATATTCCTATAATCTCCTCCAAGGATACCTTTTATGACTCTCACTTAATCACCAACATGTTTTCTCTAATAAATTTTTTAATGTAATTTCATCTCTCCCTCTCATCAAATAGGTTGATAAAAATACCCCTCTTCTAAGGAATTATAATTGTAATGATTTCTATGACTATTACAAGGCACTAGGCCATACAAAAAATAGGTGAATTATATTAAAACATAAGATATAATATTTGATATAAGTTAATATCATTGATGTTGGTAATTCTACAAAGGCACCTAAACCACAACCAATGAAAGTAAAAACATTGAAAACATTTTCATATCCATTTCCAAAACATATAGCTATTGAGATAACAGGTACTTTAATTATTAATTATACTTATTAGGCACATCCACCACAAAATTATTATCATTTTCATACAATGTATCCACATGCTCTACATAATATCATTAAGGTGCATCTACCACAGTGTGAACTATACCTCTTATCACTTTTTTAGAGTAGTAGATAGTTGATAATGACATAGATTTAGTGCACTCTTTGTACAAGCATACATTGATCATCTATTAGAATAAAAATGACTAAGATGGGGGTTAATTAGTCTTTAACATATTTCTTAACAATTCCACTTAAACAATCATCAACATATAGATCAAAATATGGATAAGCAAAAAACTATACAAGCATGAAATAAGATCACACAAGTCAACACACCATATATGTGTGAAACCCTTAAGGGGAAGAAAACCCAATAATATATTAAAATTTACTATAGTATTATAAGACAAAAATCAAATTTATTGAAGCACTGACTTCACATGGAGTATCAACCCCAATTAGCTAAGCACCAACTCAGCTAAGATTTATCAAGCACACAGTTGTAATGAGGCACCAATCCCCTAGATGAATCAGCACTAACTTAACCACCTAATTGATCTTATAAAATTTAATACACCCTATTTATCAACCAATTTATGATGACCACTACTTTATATTTTCACACTCTTAGCCCTCTCAAACTACCTTCTAGCCTTCTTCGCTCAACTAGCCCTCTTCTTGACTTGATTAGGTCAAATGACCTTGATTTTCATATTTAAAAACTCTATAAAAACTTCATAAAATTTTCTATACACAAATTTTATGGTCTAAAATTCCTTATTATACTTAATAATGTTCTATTCATTCTCTTGTACTCATCACACTCTAATAGGCCTAATATTTATATAAGTCTCATGTTCATATCCTTCTTAGTCATCTAAACACTCTTACCCTCTTACTAAAGACATGGAATAGATATTATGGAATCTCATAAACATGATAAAAAAATGTTATTTTTGTTCCTTTATGTCTGACCTACCTCAATTAGGCCTTATCTCACCTTTAGGTCTCATGGAGACCTAATCCCATTAGGTCTATTTGGAACATGTTACACTTTGATCTTCTTGGAGCATATTAAAACACTTTATATGGTATTAAAATATCATATTAAATTTAAATATACCTTATCCAACTTAAATTTAGGTCCAAAACACCTTTTATGTCCAACCACTACTTGAACCTCTTTTCAAAACACTATTTATAATAGGCCTCTGCACACCTAAAAAATCTATCTTAAACAACTGAAGCAAAAACACAATTTTTACAAACAACCATGGAAAAAAATAACACATAAAAAATATAAATGACATTAATATCATCACCATGTTTTCTATACTTCATAATACAGGGCAAAAAGACTCAAACCCTTCTTTATAAATAGCTCACTCAGAACTACCATAACACTTCAAAAATTGTTCATGAGAAACTTGATCTTTAACACTTGAAAGAGAACTTACCATGATCAATGACACCTTAAAAATATTTTTTTACATACATATATATATCATTATAAATTACAAATATCACAATTTCTAATGTCAAATATTGGTCTAATAGACCAATATTTTGTCTTCAGTATACATAGTTAGACCTGAAATAGTCAACCCATTTTGGCTATAATATTTCAATCATTTTCAATGACTTAAAATATTTTATTAAGTATGGATAGGTCATAAAAGTCACAAAAAAACATTATGCACATTATATACATCAACTAATGGCATATATTCTTAAACTCATCACTATAACTTACCCAGAATTGTCAGTTTACCTTGAAGACCAATTAAGGTGATTTTGATCTTCAACACCTGTATGGATAATTTAAAAGAATATTGATTAATGTGGATGATCCTAAGTTATTATTATACTATTATTATGTATATGGATAATATGGTCAAATGACAATATTGGTCTTGCAAACCAATTTCATGAACTTTCACCTTCATTGTCTCATCTGCACTAGACAAGTCAACTTATGAGCAAGATCTTCATCATATCCAATAATATAGAAAACATATATATAACATGAGAATGTCTAAAATTATTTAATAACCTCTCCATTTACTTGGATTCATTTTTAATCCATGGTAACACACCCTTAATCAACTTCTCACTTCTACCTAGTTTTCTCACTATTTGCACCATTAGGTCTGTTAGCAATAAGTCAAATTGGATGACTATTTTAGCACACATAAATGTAATAAAATACTTATAAACCACTCTAGACATCAAATACAAGTCTCAGTATTAAACCTTAATCCATTTAGTAACTTTGACTTGGTCAACTCTAACTACTAAAATAAATCTTTAAGAAACAAGGTCTTTCTTATAGGATCCACTTACTTACATGACAAACCAATCACACCTAGAATTGTTTGGGAGAGTTTACTAAGAATTTAAATCACTTAAATATTTATAAAAATACATTCTAATCACTTTAGAATAAAATATTTCACATTGGGTCATTGTTAGGGTTCTTTGAGGGTTTAAACCATCTTTCAATCTTAATGATCATTCATAAAGCTTATCCCCTCATTCAAAAAATAATGAATATAATTTTAATTTAGGATCCTTACCCACCTACCATTCATATCTTATGTTCTCATGAAAATGTTACACATACCAATGAACACTTGAAATTATTCTCAAGTTGAGAACCCTTCACTCTATGCACTTTAGAGACCTAAAAACACTTTTTCATGCCTTATCCTTCAAATTTTGACTCAAAACTTGATATACATACTTTAAAAACATGACACACTTTTTTCAATGCCAAAATAATCATAATTTACTTGTAACTAATCTTTATAACCCATATGGCCACCATCTCTCTCTTTGCTCTATAGGCCTTGACCTACAAGTCACATGAGGCCTTAAAACTAACCTTATATCCATTATCCAAGATATCAACACCTCATATACACATCATAAAACCTCTTACCATGTTCAAAAAATTCCATACATTCTCCACATGCCTTGACAATACCTCATGACACCTCATTAGGTTAGACAAGGTCTAAAACTAATCTAGTTTCATGTTATGTCTATGGATACTACCCCTATAGGCTCATCCTGAGACTCTCATGAATGATTAAATTCCTCATATGCATGCTAAAAAATACTTATATAGCCTCTTATTCTTCTATGAATTTATCTCACTAAGACACCATGCTCTTTCATGCACAAGACTAGGCATCCAATATACAAACCTTCTCAATCTCTTATTCGGTTCAAACACTTGACAACTTTGACAACTGATCTTGAAACACTCTTTTATGATTCTACACCTTACTCATATGCCTTACATATTCCTCAAAAAATGTCATACCTCTACACAAACCTCTTCATGATCATGATATGAATAGGCTTTTCAAGACACTTGTGCTTCAAAGACTAATACTCAAAAATATGCTTACATTTACCTTGACCTAAAACATGACATCAACCTTAGAAGAATCATTATTTTTCCCTCAAATTCTCTCTTAGTAGAGAGACATTAGGTTTCCTTAAAATTATATCTTATCACATGGCTCATATCTCATTTACCACTCATCATGCATCTTTACAAGATGCACCTTGACATCAATGACATCAACCTTGACATCAATGACAACACTTCTCAAAAAAATCCCCTTTTATCATTGATGGAAAAACATTTTTAAAACTAATCATTCTCATCTCACTTCTTGAACTTTCTCCCCCTTTGACATAAATGATAAAGGGTCTTCTATAAACTCCCATCTAGAACCAAATCTTCTTACAACACAAGTTTTGAAGCATCACAAGTACATGCTCCCCATTGTTCCATGCATACCTCCTTCAAATGAACTCAGAACATAAGTCCACTTCTCAACATAGATCAAGCTCAATCAATAACCTAAATAAATCCCCCTAATACTAATCACCCACCATGCTTCTGCTAGCTTGAAGTGTGTCTCCATGAATCATAATGGATTCACCCCATTCATAAGACACTAGAACAACCCAAACTTAGGAGATTCCCAGATCTCCATGCTCTTACAAGATTGAATATCTTTTATGATTCTATTGGGCCTAATTTTCACTTTAGGCTTGACCTTTTCATCATCCATGATATCATCAATCTAAGGTAATAATGAACATTATTGAATTGATTTTACATATAAGGTATGTTCTATCATAACAAATATTCCACTTGAGCTTGTAGACTAATCAAGACCCATATTTTCTATATTTGGTTTCCATACATTCATTTGTCTTATTTCTTGCACTCTAGGGGCTTCAGCCTTCCTATTTTGACTTGATGATCTTCTACCTCTATTAGGATAGAATCTTGTAATATGTCCTACATTATGATAATTATAACAAACCATCTTATACATAACATTTGACTAATGTGAACTATGACTCCTTTCATATTCCCATGAGTACTCATTATTGGAGGGTATTTTACACTCTCTTGATCTATGACCAAATTGACTACATATGAAATAGTAATTGTTGACCAATTTTGACTTTTAAGTCAAAATAGGGCACCCCTAGTAAAAAAACTTCATTTTTTGGCCTATAAGGGGGTATAATATATTGTAATAAGGTGTTTTGTAGGTCATTTCATGCTTCTCAATGTTATATTAACCTTGGTCACTCATGTCATTAATATATCATTTCATTTGGGGTCATTTAAGGGTCTAAATGGTGCATTTAATGCTTTATATGATTTTTTGGAAAATGTGTTAGTTAAAAATGTTGATGTCATGTTCCATGTGTCCTATTGTTACTGACTAAATATTGAAGGTTGTGTAGAAGAAAGGATAATTTTATAATGAAAAAAGGAAGAAAATAACACTTATATAGTTTCTTTGGAAGTGTGCCAAGTGTAAAATCATATATTCAGCTTCGCATACTCAAATCTACATTTTCTATTTTAAACTAACTTTTCTTTCTAAAAAATGTTTTAATCCATTTCCACCCTTCTTAGAATAAAGAAGTGACCTATAGGTTTTCATTTGGTATAGTCATTAAAAAGGTTTTCAGGTAGAATGATATTGAAATGTTATTTTACACTAGGATACCTTAATTTTCATATATGAATTTTTAAAACTGGTAAAGTGTGCTTTATGAAACATCATTAACAAGTTGAGCCTCTAAATCTGCTTACAAATCTGTGATACCTACTAGTTTTTATTCATTATAAGAAAATATATATGAAACACTTTATGATTTTGATGATATATCATTTTGACTTATTCCTCTAATTGTAACCATGCTTTGTTTCATGTTTAAAGTCCATTTTATGAGCATTTCAACTCAAATTTGTAGACTAGTCATTTCTAGGTGTAACAAGTAGTTTTCTTCATTTATAGAGTTTTGTGATTGATCATAGTTTATAAAGGCTATGATAAGTCCTTGTTTATGTTATAAATTTCCTATTTGTCCTTTTCATTTGTCAATATCCTTTCCCAATTCAACTCTTCATATAACCACAATCATACTCATCATCCCTCACAATTATGCCATTGAACCATAAATTGTAGTTGTTTGAAAGGGTCTAGACCTTTGAAATGGATCAGTATTGACTTGGTATGAGTTTTCAAAAGTTATAATGGATTAATATTAATATTTAAAATATTATATAATGGTGGTTAAAAACTCTTTCATGATGAATATGGTTCAGAATCTTGTCCACTATCTATATACCAATCAAGATGCCCATTTACAGGTGGTTACAAGAGAGATTCATGTTAATTAGGAGATATGGACACCATTTAAAACCCTTGATAATGATAATATACATTTTTATATGTTAAAATATATCTAAAACTAAGATAATCAAGATAATTCACACTATCTAACCTTATATTTACTATCTACCTACATATAGTTAAGAATGGCCACTTACAGGAGCTCTCAAGGGTCTCATCCACATTAAAAGGAGTATATTTGTTTTTTTTTGAGGTTTTTATAGGATTAAGGAATAAATATAAAGTCTTAACATGATGTAAATTTCATGATACATTTTCTTTATCCACACATTCCTTTCAATGTTCCTATCTGCTTGCTCAATCAAATGCACACATACAAGTGGCCTGACAAAAGGATATGAGGTCATAATGGAGTATTGAAGTTGGAATTAAAGACTTTTAAAATCCCAATATTTTTATAGGGCCCAAACATACACATTTGACATGTTAAGAAGGCAAATGAAGATGAAATTATGCTAGATAATTAGTAGACTATGTTTAGGCCTTTTAACCCTAGAAGGAAAAAACAAAGGCCTATGAGCTTTTTAGAGATAGTAAAAAACATAGTTGAAATGAATTTGAATTACTCAAAATGATTATGTATTTCAGCCATTACATATGAATATCACTTTGATAAAGATATAATATTTAATACCACTAGAATACACCTATTGAGAGGCCCAAATATTCTCATAAACACACTAAAATCAGGTAGTGAGGTATACAAGTCTGAGCCTAAAAGTAGTTTTTATTCACAAAGTTACAAATAAATTATATGTTTCATATAAGGATGGATCCATATGATCCAATTACATTTCCATGACATAATATCCCATGAATAAGGAAGACATGATGTTACTCTCCATCTCATGGACTTTCCCTATTCGTACACATCCATAATGTGCACCTACAACTAGCATAGAGCTCAAGCTTGAAAAGTGTTCTTTCCTTAAAAATACATGAATATTTAGAGTTTTTTGATGTTTTGAGATGATGAAATGTTTACTCAAATGTTAAAATATATATGTGATGACTTTAATAGCTTACCCACATCCACAATGTGTTCCTACAGCCATTAGAAATGACTGCGACAAGTAGTGGATAGAGAGAATCAATTTGATAAGCCAAGTATGCATAAGGAGAAAGCCTATAGAAACAATATTATAATATTTAATAAATAATTTATCATGTTTCATTAAGATACACACACACACAAATATATATATATATACATACATATATATATATATACATACATATATATATATATATATACATATATATATATATATACACACACACACACATATATATATATACACACACACACATATAGATACATATATATAGATACATATATATATGTATATATACATACATACATACATATATATATATATATATATATATATATATATATATGTATGTATGTATATGTATATATATATATATATGTATATGTATATATGTATATATATATATATATATGTATGTATGTATGTATATATATATATATATATGTATATATATATATATATATATATGTATTTATATGTATATACATATATATACATACATACATATATATGTGTATGTATGTATGTATATATACATCATACCTAGGCCCAACCACTAAATGAAACCTATCAGGCTTTTGAAGGTAAAGTAGCCCAGTCCAAAATAAAGCCTTGAGGAGAAGTGTCTCAGTCCTAAAAGATAGGCATTGTTTGAGATCTAATGGAATATGTAGCTAATTTATATATGGTTTATGCATTATATTACCCCAAGGGATATTTTAATATTTTATATACATCAGGATAAAATGGAGGGGACCCCTGTATTCACCTACAGGTAAAGTTGCAGGCAGGGCACCTCAACCTAGGTAAGGTTTTACAAAGAAGACAAGGGTGTCTTAAAGGATCCTAAGGAGGGTATATTGTTTATATACACATATTTTAAATTAAATAAAATATCACTGGGTCTCCCCATAATTGAAATAAATTCAAAATAACCCCAAAGTCACCTACATTAAGAGCTATTAGGGAAGTTGCTCAATCAAGCAAAAAAGCTCAATTTATGAGCTCAAAAGTGCATAGATATAGGATATTAAGGGTTAAAAGGTATTAATCAATTATATTAGGGTCCAAATTATTTTTAAATTCTATTTTTTAATGTCAAACCAAACACAAGAAACCTATAGGCACAGTCAGAGAAAGGTGTCTCAGTCTTAATAGTGAGCTGGGAAATTTCCTTGGTTGACTAGTAGCTTCCAAGTATGAATTCAATATAAAAACTTTATAATGACCTAGAAAGTTTTCAAAATGTATATTAAAATGTTTCAAAACTGACTTAAAACCACAAACACCTACAGGACCTCCTAAAGCAATAAGCACAAGTATAATACAATCAATGCCAAAACTCAATTTGGCAACTCATGAGCATAAGGGATTCTTGAAGAGATCAAATGCTAGAATGGTTATTGGAGAAAATATATAATTATCTTTAAAAATTATATTAAATTACTAAATTTATCCATTAATTAAATTTAAATCACCTTTCCAAGGCTAAACATAGTCCAAATCATAAACCCTACAAAATGTGCCTTCACTAGTCTCTTTTAGAGGTTTTGGTCAAATGAAGGGACTATGATTAGAGTTAGGGTCTCAAATTTTGTGTGGAGTACCCTTATGACATGGATAACCCCATTATATATCCACTTTGGTTTTTTAATATAAGGGAGTTCCTTCTACTTTTTCTTAGATAGAGGGCACTTCCTCGGTGCATGAAGATTGCATCTTGAAGAGAAAATGATAAAGAGTGAACCAGAAGGCAAAGGGAGACTTAAGAGGATGTGGAGATTTGAATAAACCCTAATTAATTATTTGAAAAACATCAAAAATTAATGGAACTCAATAGGATGCTTTAGACTCCTAAAGTTTGTAGGTAGACCGTAGAAGGCAGGCTTAGGCCATGTGACCAAGTATGAGGTCAATTTCAATTTTAGACCCAAATAGGATTTAAAAATAGTGAAAATATGTTTTTAGTGTCATATAAAATTTATTAAATATATTAAAGTTTAAGTAAATCAAGTAAAAGGGTCTCACTCACCAAGGTTGCAGTCAAACCCATGTAGGCAAGGTTTAGACCTAGTGGCCAAATGAGGATTCAGTCACATTTATGGAATGAGGAAAGAATTATACATTATTTTAAAATATGTTTGAGATTTATATGTTTTTTCAATATCTAAAAGTTCAAATATAACAAAAAGAGTCCTTTTGATGGAATAACTAACTCAAACATGTAAAGAATAAAGGAAAGCAAGCATGATAGGATAGTTTCAAGCATTCACGCCATTCATGAGACATTGAATGGATGAAAAATAAGTTCAATTATGTTATTAGGGTCCCTTAATACCAATTTTTTTTAATTATTTGGAAACTTGTACATTAGGATTTTATGAAAAATCTTTAAGACCCAAAACTATTCTAAAATTGTTGCAAACCCTTAGCCAAGACCAATATTGAGAAATGGAGTTAGATAGTTGATCAAATGGAAATTTTTTGTCATGATTTTTTTTTTTAACTTTTATATTACTCCATCATAATAATCCACATGCTTTGAAGTTGTACGGACTTATATGGATGGGGGTATAAATAGGATTTTTCTCACGATTTTATGTGTTGTGCAAGATACAAGAGGAATTAAGAGATGAAAAAAAGTTTGGGTGGAATATTTAAACTTAATATAACTTAAAACATTAATTTAATTTCATTAATAATCTTCTAAGTTCCATAATTAGGTCCTTACTTTTAGCCAGTCAAAACTAGCCTAACGCATAAGCTAGAGAGAAGAGAGGAAATCTTCAAGTAAAGTGATTTTAAAGTGCCCCTAATGATTCAAAGGAAATGGATGTTATTAAAAATTATTATTCACTCCATCCCATGTATTTTAATTTATAAATGATTCCAATTTTGAGGCCAAGTGTGCAAGTTTCATGAAAGGGTAATTTTCGGGATAGCAGTTGCAATGATGGCTTCCTTCTAGGTGATTCTAGAAGACTAGGCATGCAACCAATACATTTATGATATCCTCCCCTTATATTAAAATAATTTTACCTTCCCTATATTAGTTAAAATCCACTCAAATAGGCATAATCATGAAGGTAGTTTTTTTGTGCATAAAGAGTTTTATGCCACTTTACATAACTTTGATGACATGTATAGACACTTAGATTTCTAGGACTTACATGGTTCATCCCATATCCTTCTCACATTCACCATTAAATCCTTTTATTAGCTTTAAAATTTTCCTTGTGACCCTTTAACTATTCTTCTCTCTCTTCTCTCTCTCTCTCTCTCTCTCTCTCTCTCTCTCTCTCTCTCTCTCTCTCTCTCTCTCTCTCTCTCTCTCTCTCTCTCTCTCTCTCTCTCTCTCTCTCTCTCTCTCTCTCTCTCTCTCTCTCTCTCTCTCTCTCTCTCTCTCTCTCTTCTCTCTCTCTCTCTCTCTCTCTCTCAACTCTAAAGAGTGGGTTATTTTTGCATTATATAGCATACTCCACCTGAGTATGGAAAAGCCCTACTTAATTTTACACCTTTTTATCAATAAAATTAATATGTTTTACATCTTACATGACTTTAATTATTGTTTTGACTTGAATGTGTGATCTTTCATAAGATAATAGTAAGGATTCCTTAGCATGTTGCTCATTTGCTTCACCTATTTGCATCTTCTTGCAGGGCATGTGGTGTGTTCCAAGATATGTCAAGGTTAAAGTGATAGTATTTTCATTAGTGCCCTCATAAGCCTCTTATCTAGTCTTATTATATTTTTACATTCATCTATAACCCCATAATGTAACATTGATACAAGGAGTCGTTGATTGGAGAGTGTATGTTTTAGTTATCTTTTGATTTCAAGTGTGAAATACAAATGGTTAGATGATATCAACACATCTAGTGTATCACCTCCATTAGTCTAGATTTTATTTCAATTATCCTTATCCCTTTTCACCCCCAAAATTTAGTGGTAGTAGTAGTATTCAAGAGGTACATCAAGAGAGTTATGCCTATCTAGAGACTCACCTCATTCCTTAGGCTACCCACAAGCTTAGAGGTGATTCCATTGTGCCACTTGGATGAGGAGAGCCTTGGTATCTCCTCAAAGGGTACATATCCAAGTGACAATAGTAACCATTGAATTAACTAGCATACCTCATAGCATTAGGTTATTTGAAAGGTCTTTTCATGCTGAGCTTGTTATATTCAATAACCTTTTCCTTGACTTGAGTTGTCACCTTTTGGTATTGTTTAAAACCAAGACCTATCTTATCACTTGAAACTTTTGACTACTCAAGATATCATCTAGAGCCTCAGTGTTTTTTTAAAACTTCATAAAGGTCTTTATCTTACTATATGATTGATCTAACTTATCCTCTAAAGATTCCACTTTAGTTTCATACCTAGTGCATTCTTCCTCTTTAGCCTTTAGGCTTTCATTAACTATATCCATTTATGCTTCAATTTGATTTATTGTCTCATAATATTCCTTGGAATTAATACTCATTCTCTCCTCAAACAAACCAATCTACTCATATTCCTTAACTAATGATCTTTGTTTGTAATTATTTCTCTTTTATAACTTCAACTCCTCTAAGGAACTTACCAATCCTACCTCAAGATTCACTTTAGCTTCTTCTTCATCTAATTATGCATCAACCATAAAAACTTTCCCATTCAAACAACCCTCATTGTTTGATTCTATGGCCATGAATAAGTTTTCATTATTACCATGTTTAGGTTCATTACTACCATCATCACTATCATATCCACTTGATTCACTTACATCAAAAGAGTTATCTTATTAAGTATATAAGATTATATTATTCTTGAAAGTTCCTTTTCTACCTTCATACTTCTTTAACTCATTATTTTTTAAGGATTATAGGCCTTCTTTTCATCTCAATGATGCTCATCATGTTATTCATTATGCTCATATTTAGCCTTCTTAGGACACTTGGATGAAAAGTGACCAATATTTCCATATTTGAAACATTTGAAAGGCAATTTACCCTTGTACTTACCAAAACCAAACCTCAACTTTTTCACAAACATGGCTATCAATTGATCATCATCAACATCTAAGCATTCCTCATCCTTGACATTCCTAGATATTAAATTCTTCTTAACTTTGAAAGTTTCTTCCTTCTTAGGAGGTCTTCCTTCATTAGTTCTCATCTCATAGGAATTAAAAATTCCATGAAGCCCATCCATCTCTAACTTGTCCAAATCTTGCATCTCTTCTACTATAGACACCTTAGAGTTAAACTTAGGAGTTAGTGATCCAAACACTTTTTTAACAACTTTAGATTCTTTCACTTATCCTAATATTTTAATGACATTAATTACTTCATCAACCTTAAATAGGTAGGATGCAATGGTTTCATATTCAATTTTTAAAATTATCTCCTATGGTCTACAAATTGGCCATCTTTACCTTGGTGTCTCTTTCATATAAGGTCTTCAATTTGTCCCATATCTCTTTGTATGATACATGTAGACACCTAAAACTAGCCACAACTAGACTTTGACCAAACTTCATACTAATTCCTACCAAACATTGAAAATTAAGCCTAGGATTCATTAAATGTTCCAAATTTTCATATGCATCATTTATCAAAGCTTGAAATTGTGTTGAAGCATCCCTATTTTGGGTACTAGCCTATATATAATATTAACCTCTCATGAATTCATCCCTAGTCACCTTGAAACATCACAACTATTAATTTGGCCTATGGACCTATTAAGTGGGGCACTTGTACACTTAATTAAATATTGAAAGAGTTAAAAGGCATAAATTAAATAAGATTAAATTCCTAGTTAAATTATCCATTCAAAATTAATGAATATCTAAAAAAGAAAAGTCTAAAAATCAAAATATCCTAGATTTCATCATTATATTTATGAGTTGTCAAAATATCCTAGAATGTGTAAATTAATAACTATGACTAGTAACTAAAATTCATAATTAAAAGACAATTTTTAACTCCACTGGAGTTAGTCTCAACTCAACCTTTTGATTTGAGAACTATGACTAGTAACTAAAATTCATAATTGCATGAAAATTTTTAACTCAAATCAACCTTAAATCACCTTGGGTGAGAGTTAATTCCTAAAGTTATAAATACAAGGCCATTCCCATTCATTTAAAAAATAAAAACTCTCAAGATTTAATGCTAATGTGGAGAGAGAGAATTGGAATAGTATTATAATGCCAAAATCTTGAACCAAAGCAATTACAAGTCACATCAAATCCAATGGTTACAAGGAGAGAAGGACACAAAAATATTAATTTTCCAAAGAATTATTCATGCACAAGCCAAGAAAGATACTCAAAAAATCATTTGGAGCCCCCAAGGAAGG
Organism: Torreya grandis; assembly: GCA_037957365.1. NCBI lineage: Eukaryota > Viridiplantae > Streptophyta > Pinopsida > Cupressales > Taxaceae > Torreya > Torreya grandis. The sequence goes on from JARHVA010002118.1 coordinate 1,296,492, forward strand.
TAAAGGATTTGTGTCTTTTATGTTTTAGTTGTGATTTCATCTAGTTTTTGTTACCTAAGCTCTCCCTAGTATCTAGGATCAAGGTATTAGGATTGAGTGTGATTATTTCATTTTTTTTATGAGAATGACATGATACTAACCTCCCCTCTATGTATTCCTTATTCACATAATGGAATGTCTGATGGGATAGATAATGAGGCAACTATAATGACTTTTAGTGTGTTTTGTTAAGATTTTCTATTTTCATACTAAAAATAGCTGATACAAAGCTAATAAATTTTTTAAAATCACTATTTTGATCTTAATTTTTTAAGAGAGGTGAATTTTGGACCTATGAATAACCTCCAAAAAAATTGTGAATAATCGGTGCATAGTTTAGAAGTTCTGATCAAAACACTGACTGCCACTTTTATTTTCTATTTTCCTATTAAAAATGGATGTTAAAATGGCTCTAATTTTTAATAAATTTATTGTTTTTTCTTATTTTTTACAAGTTATTCTTACTAGTTTAATTTTATTTCTCTCAAAATTTCATTGAAATCTGATTTGGATTTTAGAAGTTATGGCTCTTTTAGTGACTATCTAATTTTTCTAAATAAATAGTCGTTAAAAGAATCATATTTTTTAATCCATAAAAAAAAATTTAATAAAATTTTTACATGTGGTTTTAATTTGTGTTGTCTACATTTTATATAAATTTTGTCAAAATATTATTTATATTTTTTGAGATATAATTATTTTACTAACTTTCCCTTTTATTTGTTAATTTTTGTTTTAGTTGTTTTTTAATTTTGTTTTAATATTTTACTAACTTATAGGTATTTGGTATTTGGGATATTTATAATATTTTTATTTTTTAGGTTTTGATTTTCCAATATTTTCCAAAAGAAAAAAAAGAAAAAAAAATATCAAACCCTCTAATAAATTATAGGTCCTAAAGTGGAGAAAATAATGTTTGAACATGGTTAAATATTATACACATTTTTTGTTGGTGCCTAAAATAAACCTAGTTCATTTTTATGCCTTAGATGTTCTCAAAGTTTTTTAAAAATTTTCAGAAATTACTAAAGGGATTAAACTTCACAACACATCTTGTTTTGGTGACTAAAAAGGATTCTCACAGTAGATAAATGCTCTTAAGAGTTTCATTTTCATTGCTTCTTTATTGAAGTTGTTTATTTTAGAAAAATGATTGATGCATGTATTCTCTCCCCATATCCCCTTTAGGGAATGCAAGTGACCAAAAGTGATAATTCTATGAATTGGTTAATTTAGTCTAAAAGTGTGAAAATAATGTCGTTAAGGCCCTCCCCAAATTTGTATAGTTTGGGTGATCCAAATGTGACCCTAAAGTCTTTTCACTTATCTTTTATTTTCATGAATTTTGGATTGTGAGAGGGAGATCGATTCTACCTCAAAAATTCTCTAGGGTTGAATTGACTTTGTGTTTTATCTTCCATCATTATAACAACCCCACTCCATGGTGGAGTATATAAATTAGTGCATGAATACTATGATTACTAGGGGCTGAGCAATTAGCTTCTCTAATCATAAGGAAAATCTAAGTCATATCTGGCTAACCATGGGATTACACTAAGAAGTACATAGATGGAATAATTATTCAAAGGAATAGATCCTTGAATAGTAAGTTAGTTGATATAAACTTAATTTATGTGATTGGATCTCTAGTATTAACCACACTTGGGACCATCTAGAAGCGTGCAAGAAATAATAGTTTAGAACAAACCCACTTGCTATAGACATACTATTGATGCAAGGCAAGTGGCTTGAAGTTCCATGTCATATTAAAAACTCTTAATATTAGAGGGGCCTAAAAACCATAATTTTCATGTACTTTTAATTTTTAGATTAAAAATTAAAATCCTTTTAAGAGTGTGTAAATTGATGGAATTTGATAGTATTATGTAACCTTGTCAATTTTAGGATTTAGGACATTACACTTAGGTGTTTGTGTCATTTTATCATTTCTTGCATGGTTTTGAGTTTACAACTATTTTTTTGTCTTCTCACATCAAAATGATTATGGTTTATACATCACTCCTTTGTTTGAAGAGGCATTACATTGTCCTTTTGACACCATGCCTTTGCATTAGTCTTTGGACAAGTTTGTTTATGTATGTCACTTGGTTGATAAGGGTAATGTTATCACCCCTGGTTCATCATATCTTTTGTACCTTTGAATATTAAACAAACCATTGATCTTATTTGTATATCATGATGATGTCATTGCACTACTCAAATCATTTCAAAGACTTGTTTGCCTTGTGTCAAATTCCCATTTTCAAAACCCAAGCCATGTGTGCCTTTTGAGATCTTTTATTTGTAACATTATACTATCCATTATTATCTAACTTATTGTTTGTTCAAATAAGCTATGTTTTCCTAAGTTGAGTTTTAAATTAGCCTTGACAAGTTCGATTCCAAAGATTGATTGATTTTTGCCTATGCCTTGTGTCATTTTATTATTCTTTTTCTTTTGGGTTGTGTATCTTAGGTTAATTTTTTATTAAATTTAAAAACTATTATTTGTGCCTATATTTGGGGGAAATAGCCTATATTATATGTGCCTAGAGTTTCATGCCTTATGCAAATTGATTGAGTTCATGTTTAAATCTAAGTGCCTAGTTTATGCTAAAGTGTTTCTAATTTGTTAGATTAAATCTCATGCTTTATTTTGATTAAGTTATATCTTTTGTCCCTTTTCTAAAAGACCTATCACATGAATGTTTTAATCCTAGATTTTGTGCCTTCTCCAAAGACCTAGAAACTTTTGTTTACCTTACATTAGACTTGTTTGGAACACTTTGTACCTAGAGTTTGGCATTCCTATTTTATTTCATCCACTTGACCATTTGATGTTATGTTAGACATTTGATGTTAGACTATTTTATACCAAGTTTTATCACTAACCATTTTAGAGATGTAGCCCACCCCTAGACCAAGTTATACTATGTTCAAACCATTTTTTCTTTGGAAATTATTTTTAGAGTTTATAAAACTCTAGGCCTTTTTATGAAATGTTTATCATTGACTTGGATATATCTCATTACACTCATAGTGGAGCCATGTAAAACTTAGGTTATCATAGTGTGGTCATATATGATGAATTTATTCAAGACCCCTACTAGGATGATGTTGTTTATGAGACAAATCCTTGTCCTCCTTATAATACTCAATCTAGAGAACAAAGCCAAGACCCTCAAGTGTATTATGTGGTGATACCTTATTTGGGTTGATTAATATACCAAATTTTCCCTTCCAATGCTAATGTTACCCTATCCCCTACCTATACCATTAACCCTCCTTTGGCTTGTACAATAAACCAAGCTTCATAATTCCCTACCATTAGCATTTCAAGACCTCATCCTTTGGTTTGTACAAGAAACCAAACTTTGTAAAGCCATACCATTACCATTCTAGGACCTCATCCTTTGGTTTTTGCAATTAACCAAGCTTTGAAATACTATATCATTACCATTCTCTAATCTCATCTTTTGTCTCATAATAGTAACCTAGGTTCAAAATTCCTTACTATTACCAATCTATCCCCTCATTTTTTAGATGACAATAGAAACCAAGATTCAAAATATCCTACCATTACCATACCAAGCCCTCATCCTTTGGCTCATGATATAAACCAAGCTCCACAACACCCTACCATTACCATTCTAGGTCCTTCCAACTATGGTAGCTCATTATACCAACAAGGTTATTCAATCTTGACTATATAGGTCACAGTTACTATCTTAGGCTAGGAATCATCCCTTATTAAGCCCATATTAAATGAGACTATTCATAAAGAGATCATTATCCAACCACTAACCATTATTCATATATTTTCAACCATTACCAACTTTAGAAAACTCATGTTGATCATCAAGCCACAACCAAGCCAGTCGGTACCTCTCTAATCAAACCAATCATTTGAAGACCAAGAAGTGTTCAAAACTAGTATTTTATAACTAATTATTAACCAAGACTAAGAAAACCAACCAATCCATGATTTTTTTTGGAAACACTTATTTGTGATGATTCAACCTATGATGAATCACCTTTTGATCCTATACATGTTGTCAAGGAGTCTCACTCTAACAAGCTAGTCTTTATTGAGTCACTTTTTAATGATTATAACCACCTTTGGGAAAATAATTATCTCAAACATTATCTTATTTTTAAATATCCTCCCTTTAATAAGCTAATTTCTATAGAGTTGCCTCTTGACCTTTTTCCCCTCATTAAAGAGTCTCACTTTGACAAACTAGTCTCTATGGAGCCCATTATGCCATCACAAGCCATTACTTGTCCAATATCAAAAATTCAACAAGACATCATTGTAATATCATCCAAAATTAAAGAAGAATCATAATTTAATTTTAGGTTCTATTCTTGAATCAATATCAAATTTAGCATCAGAAGTGGACTTAATGTTAATCTCAACATTAGATTCAGAGTCCCTTGGGTCATACTTAGTTTTATAATCAAAATACATTCATTGATGCCAAAATATTGGATATGCATGCCTTGTAAATAAATTTGAATACATTTATGATCCTTATAAAAAAAATTAGGATGATTAATTTAGCATTGACACAAGTTATCTTAGTATATTCTATGAGGATTATGTTGCCTCTTTTCATTCCATCACCATTCCACATGCCATTAACACCAACCAACATATCCATTATATTGGCATTCCACCTCCCATAAGTGTTGATTGGGATCAGAAGAATCACAACTTATTGAAATAAATCCATGGTGTCATATCAATTATAGAATATTATGGGGACTAAGAACACATTTATGTAGAATAAGAAAAATCTCCTAGTGAAACCTTTTTAGAGGTGTTAGGAGTAAATCAAAGTCTAAACCTAGCATCTTTTGGTGAAAATTTAAGATGATAAAATTTATTTGAGTCACTATAAGATGATAAAATTTAAAATTCAATGTTCCTTAGTAAAAAAAATTTGGAGGCATTATGGGACAATCAAGACAACTTTATTGGTGAAAATGTATTTGAGGTGCCAATAGCTGAGCACAATAAATTTCCATTGCTTGATAAAGAAATTATTAAAGATAACATAAATAAAACTTCCAATATACATCATAATCATATGGTATATACTCTTAGGCCCAAATAATATAAAAATATGATGGTTCTATTGAGAGCATATTTAGAAGTATTCAGCCCTACCATAACCAAAATTATGTTGAATCTAGAATCAACAACATTGTGTGTTCCTAAAAATATCAAATTTCATTTATTACCTAACCATTATATATTCCATTACAATCCATGTATCCATTATCATCCACCTTTACATTTCCAAATCAAACCTATCATCCAATATTTATCCATATTTACCATCCATGGTTGTACTTTCCTTTATAGAGGCTATAAAGGTATCTTATCTTGATGTTTGAAGGAAACATAATCAACTACCAATGAAGATCACAAAAACATTCTTGGAGTCCAAATATGTTGTAGGTTCTTGAAAGAGTAGCTATTCAAAAAGGGTATGGGTTAGCAATTTACATGATTGATTATTTTGGTTGTATCATATGTTAATCAAGATGTGCATCTCCACATCAACAAGAATAACAAAAACTTTTTCCATTTTCCAAAAACCATACCTTTGCCTTTCTATTTACCTTACCTTTTTATTTTTCCATTCCTCTTACCATTTTTTCATACCTTGCCATTTTCCTTACCTTATCACTTGGGGTAAACCCTTTTACCATTATATCCAATTACCATCCTATCATCTTCTTTATACCATATCTTATACCTTTAATATTAGATTGATGATTTTTTTGACACTCCCTACCTAACCCTTTTTATCTTGGTTCCTTTGGTTCTTCCCATAACTTCTATGAGGGGATTCTGATCTAGTTTTAGTAGTTTTAAAATTGTGTGTTTAAATGATAGTCTATAAAAGTAGTGTGACAGTGGATCTGACAAGTTATCTTTCATTCATGTTTGATTGGTGACATTGATTATAAACACCTATGGTCAAATCAGTATCCCACTTTGTGTTACTAATTATAACTATTTATGGGCAAATTAATAGCACAAACCTATGTCATTATTTCTTAATTATAACTACCTATGGGAAAATTAGGAACAAGACCTTTTACCATCATTGTTACATCACCTTGTCATTAATATTATCATTTGTCTTGACATTTTCCTAAAATCATAATATTTAAATGACCTTAGTAAATTTTCACCACCTTTTATGTTGGTATAACTAGTGACTTGAGGTCCTAAGGGGACAATGTAGGTCATGCTTGATTCAAGTTGAGGTCAGCTTAGTCCCTCATTTCCATACACTCACCATTTTGTAAGCAACCTAAACCATGATCTCACCATTTTTTGAGTGGTATATAATCAATATATAATGAGTTAAGATACCCCAAAAATTATAAAAACATTTCGAATACTTCCAAAATTCTAAAAACATTTAAAATTTTCAAAAGCCAAAAACATTTGTCATGTTTAAGCCTAGTCAGTCATCCTCAATCCACAGTACTAAGGCAAATCCATTATTTATTTTAAACCATTTCACTTCCATTAGGGGTGTGACCTTCCTTTTATGTGTATCCTTTTTCAAGGGCACCACCTATTTATCCTTCCATTGATTTGTCACACATAAATATTGACTTGGTTAATGACATGATGTTTTATGTTGCTTTTTATTTCAAGATTTTTGTGTGTTTGTTTGCTTAGTTATTTGGAGTTTTTCTACATTTGTGGGATAGGCTAGCTTATGTGGAGGTGTGTGTCATAGATGTGTCATAGGTGTCATAAGAATGTCATAAGTAACTCCCTTGATGGGAGTTACTTCTCTATTCTTAGCACCTTGTCACCACCTTTCATGGAGGACTACAAATAGGAGAGTACGAAAGTAACTCCTCCATAAAAGGTGGGCAAGACACACCAAGAATAGTCAGTAAATCCTCCATGAAAGGTGGTGACAAGGTGCTAAGAATAGAGAAGTAACTCCCATCAAGGGAGTTACTTATGACACTTATGACACATCTATGACACACACCTCCACATAAGCTAGCCTATCCCACAAATGTATGAAAACTCCATGTATGCACAATAAATACAATTTCCCTAATTAATAAGTAAGGAAAAATAAAAACCTACACTAATACCCCCCATAAGTGCAACTTAGGTGGGAAGTGTGGAAATATAAAATGGGTCCTGACAACTAGGCCTGATGAGGTACCCATGTACAAATGCAATCTCTAATAAGATAGAGAAAAGGAGAAAACCCATAGGAAAAAACTCCCCCCCCCAAAAGAGAGACAAAAGAAAAGAAGAGGCTAGAAGGCCCCCCTAAAGATGATGCTATTGTAGATGTAGACCGCACCCCAAGAAGAGCTCATAGATGAATGAACTTGCTCTCAAAGAAAAAGGTTTGGTGAAGATGTCTACAACCTTCTCTGAAGACTCACAAAATATCAAGTCAATGACCTGACTATGAATAAGTTCCTGAATGAAATGCATGTGAATCTCTATGTGCTTGGTCTGCTGGTGCTGAACCAGATTCCTATAAATCTATATGGTACTCTGATTGTCATAATAAATGATGGTGGGCTACCTGATAGGAATGCAAAACTTAGAAAGAATCCCTTGAAGCCAAATAGCCTTAGTAGCTACATTAATAGCTCCCCTGTACTCTGCCTCTATGGATGATATAGAAATAGCATTTTACTTCTTGCTAGACCAACTGATAGGACCTAAACCTAGAGAGAAACTATAACTAGAAGTGGACTTATGAGTCTGTGAATTACCAGCCCAGTCTGAATCTGTATATCCAACCAAGTCAACCTCTATGCCAAATCTGTAGTGAATCCCATATCTATGTGAACCCTGTATGTAATGCAAGATCCTCTTAGCTACTTTCCAATGCAGCTCATGGGGTTCCTGCATAAATCTAGAGACAAGTCACACTGTATATGAAATGTCAGGCCTGGTGTGAGTCAAGTAGATGAGACTACCAACAAGTTGTTGATACTGAGTGGCATCAACCAATGGTGAAGAATAATTAGTCTCAAGCTTAACTCCTAATAGAAAGGGAGTTGGAGATGGCTTGCAATCAGCCATGTGAAATCAAGCCAATAAGTTGATAGCATACTTAGGCTATGCAAGAGAAATCCCTGAATCTGACTGTGAGATCTCGATGCCAAGGAAGTAGTGTAATAAACCCAAGTCTATCATGTCAAATCTATCTTAAAGAGATGCCTTCACCACTGTAATAGCTGATGAAGAACTCCTAATGATCAAAAGTTCATCAACATATAGAACCAAAATCAAAAGCAAATCATCCTGCCATAAGAAGTAGACATTAGGATCAGAATGGCACCTAGTGAAACCTGTTGTGAGAAAGAAGGAATCTATCTTGGCATACCAAGCCTGAGGGGCCTATTTTAGGCCATAGATAGATTTCCTAAGTCTTCATACTAAGGAAGAATCTTGAACAAATCCTAGTGGCTACTCCATGTAGATCTCCTCCTCAAGGTCTCCATGAAGAAAGGTACTCTTCACATCCATCTGATGCACATCCCAACCATGTGCTACGGCAATAGCCAAGGTGAGTCAGATAGAAGTCATCTTTGCAATGGGTGTAAAGGTCTTTGAGTAGTCAATGCCTACCACCTGTGAGAAACCTTTGGTAACCAATCGTGCCTTGTACTTATCGACTGACCCATCTACTGCAAACTTGGTCTAATATATCCACCTATATCAAACCATCTTTCTTCCCTTATGAAGCAAAGTTAAATCCCAAGTGTGACTTTTGATTAAGGAAGAATATTCTTCTTCCATTGTACAATCCCACTCAGGTACCCCCAATGCCTCTCAAAAAGTCTATGGATCCAAAATTGAAGCAAAGAAGGCATGTGGATCTCTCTAAAAATCCCCCTACTACGTCTGTCATCTGCGGGGTCTCCTGCCCATGTGCCAGCACTCTCAAGTGTCTGTCTGGCCCAAAGTGGCCCAAAAGTGGGTGAGTCAGGTGCTAACTCCTCATCCTCTGATTGACTAGAGGTGGATGGCACTGCATCACTATCCTCACTATCTGAACTCGAAGAAGAAGATGACTCTGGCTCAAGAACATGTTATGGCTGATCTGAATCTAATGAGGAATCATCATGAAGAAGTAGATCTAATGAGGGAGAAGAAGTGTCAAGTGTTGAGTCTCTAGGACTCTCCTAAAAATGGACACTTTTCTCGATGAACAACTCATGAGTGACTGGAGCTAGAAGGTGATATCCCTTAATACCATCTACATATCCTACAAAGATGCAAGGCTTAGACTGATGTTCCACAGCTTTGCATTTCTTCTTCAGAATGTGGGCCATGGCTGGGGATCCAAAAACTCTAAGGTGCTCAACATTAAGTTTCCTTTTATGCCAAGCTTTAAAGGGTGTTATCCATTTCAAAGCTTTATGAGGAACCTTGTTCTGAATGTAGCAAGCACAATTGATGGCTTCAACCCAGTACTATGGTGCTAGGGATTTGGAGTGAATCATACATCTACCCATCTCTTTCAAGAACCTATTCTTGCATTCTGCAACCCCATTCTATGAAGGACTGTAGGTGACTGTGCACTACAAATCAATCCCCTCTATGGTGTAAAACTACTCAAACCTGATGCTGACATACTCCCCTCCATTATCAGTTTGAAGAACCTTGATGGATTTCTCACTCTATTTCTCAACAAGAGCCTTAAAGTCTAGAAATTTTTCAAACACTTCAAACTTTTGTTTGAGAAAATATATCCAAGTGTACCTAGAGAAATCATTAATGAAAGTGAGGATGTACTTGGCCCTTGTGAAAGATGGTTTACGAAAGGGTCCCGATACATCACTATGGACTAACTCCAAAGGTTGTGAAGCCTAAAGCTTTGCCTTTGTCAAATTTTGCTTTGGGATGCTTCCTAAGGGAGCACCCCTCACAAAGTCCTTTTGAAAATTGGACACGGGGCAAGCCAATGACCATGTCATTTTTGCAAAGTTGCTCAAGATAGTGGTAGTTAAGGTGGCCAAACCACTCATACCATGATTTGCTAACTCCATCTAAATGAGTCAATAATGTTGTAGGAGAAGAATCTGATGCAAAATGTGAAAAGGTGTATAACTTGGCTTGGTGATCTACCCTTCCCACTGCCACTGTAGTATCACTATGCAACTCCCTGATAGACATTGAATTTGGTGAAAACTCAACTCTCATGCCCCAACCAATGTGAGTGATTTGGTACACTGATAGGAGATTGGTTGAAAGAGAAGGAACACTTAGAACATTGTTGAATGTTCCTCCTTCCATTTCAACTAACCCTCTCCCTGCAACAGAAATTGATGTGTCATCACCCAAATTAATTAAAGTCATGCTACAAAGCTCTAAAGATGAAAACTCAACTAGTGAAGAGCCCATGTGGTGAGAAGCACCTGAGTCAATGACCCTTGAAGATGTGGAAGCTTTTGTAGCTACAAGGGCCTTGCCCTTTTCTTTCTCCTTACCCTTCCCCTTTGCCTTAGTAGAATCTTGGGTAGATGGATTATGCTTGATGGACTCTAAAACACCTATGTTGTTCTTCTCTAGAAGATGAGTTAGGTGATCTATTTGTTTCTTCATGCATTTGTGTTCATCATGCCCTGTCTTTTTACAATAGGCACACTTAACCTTCTCCTTCTTAGGTTTAGCATTAGAGGATGAAGTCTCAATGCTGTTTTTGGAAGGATTAGTGTTTTCTTTCTTCTTCTCCTGGTCCTTGTTCTTTTTCTTCTTCTCCTTTGTTGAAGTCTTATCCTTACCATTTCTAGATATCAAAGCTTGGGGTTGAGTAGACTTCATTGTGCCCATCTGAATTAGCTTATCTTACTCCCTAGTCAAATTGGCAATGAATGAATCCAAAGAAGGCATTTTCCATGTAGTGCCAAGGGCACTTTTAGTGGCATGGAAAGTGGAGGCAAAGACTAAATAGCTTGGACCTAACTTTGTGAGAATAGAAAGTATAAGTTGATCATCTTTCTTCTCTATCCTGCATTATTTCAATTGCAATCTAAGGGCCTTAAACTTAGTGAATAAGTCATGTAGGGTGTCAAAGTTGCTAGGACTTAGACTTATGAGTTTGTTTTCAAGCTCATGACCTCTCATCTCATCAAGCTTCCCAAATAACTTTTCTAAGATGTCCCATATGTCATTAGGAGTTTGGGAGGATTCTAAGTGGAAGAGAAGTTCCAGAGACATAGACAAGCTCAGTAACCCAAAGGCTTCATCACTACGGTTGTACCACTTAACCTTTTCAGCATCTGTGTTGGGTTCTACTTTTGTACCCATTGTGATCCTATACAACCCTTTGCTTCTAAGAATGATTGACATTTTAACTTTCCATTCATGATAGTTAAAGGGTGTTAGGGGTTTAAGTTGAAAAAAAATCATTTTTAGCTGAAATTAGGTGAAGTGTTAATTACAAGTTGTGAATGTATGCAAAAAGGAGAATGAAAGTGAAGTTTGCAAGTTGTGAAAAGCAATCACACCCCCCTAAAATATTGAGCCCCCCCCAAATATGCAAGTGCATGGTCAAAAGATGTCGAACTCAGCTGAAAATGCATCTTAGAGCAATTAGTGCAACACTAAATCAAACAAGACGTCGGACTCAGCCGAAAATGCGTCTCGAGAGACCCAAATTTTTGGCACTTTATAAACTAGTGTGTTTTTAAAAAATAACAATTCTACACTATGGAGAATTGAATTACTAGTACTTTTTCAAAAAAATCACCCAAAACCGAGCTACCATTTGCAAGATTTAAAGTTACAATTTTCCCGTAAACTAGTGTTTTTGCAAAAAAAACACTAAAACATTAAAAAAATTCATGTTATGGGTAGAGAAAGTGGCCTTTCAACCACTCATTGGATTCAACATCGAGTGAAGAATATAAATGAGGTTTTTGTGAGGGGGAATTGGCCTCCTACCAACCTAGGCCTCACCCTTCGTCTTTATAGATCGAAGATACAAGTTTTAATTAAAAATCCCCAAAATACAAAACTGTCTAAAATCCTTAATATTTAGTCAAATTGACTGATTTTTGTTTTATCAAGTCAATTTTACACTAAAAAATAAATCAAATATAGTTTGGATAGATGCCACGCGTCCAAAGGATGCCAAGTAGGGAGGGGCGTCCAAAAATGCACAGTCCAGAATTTTGACTTAGAAAAGACAAAAAAACTAAATGCAGCCTGTTGAAACCATACGGCCTGATGTGTGGCAAAACTTAAGCTCAAAAAATAGGTGCATAAGCTAGAAGTAGCTGGAAAGGAGGTTGGCGTAGAAGTGAAGCCAAAAGATGGGCGCTTTGTTAGAAGATTGTTGTTGGAGGGTGTTGAAAAGACTGAAATGTGGCAGTAGAAGTGGCACTGAAGCTGACATTTTTGAAGGACATAAGCTTGGCACCTGGACTAGAAGAGTGCTACTAACCAGAAGAGCTTAGAGCTACTCCTCCCTCTACTCTCTGAAGTGAAGACAACCAAAAAACACCCAAAGGCCAAGGATTTCCAAGGAAACTACCCAGAATTGATATATATATTTTTTTATTTTTGATCAAATCTAAAAATAAAAAATGAACTCCACTCCTCTTGATTTCAAAATAATCTAAAAGCATAATCACACACAAGATTACTGAGAAAGCTCTGATACCATATCAGAGTTGTTGCCAGAATTTGGATAATGCGAGTGTAATGAAGACGTGATCACACAAGATAAACAAGTGCACACCACAAGATGCTAAAGCAATTTGATAATAACAAGAAGATAAATTACACAAGAAAAAATGGAGAAAACCAAATCTAAATTAGCATGGAATGGCCAAAATGAGGACTACAAATAGGAGAGTACAAAATTAACTCCTCCACAAAAGGTAGACAAGACACACCAAGAATAGTCAGTAACTCCTCCATGAAAGGTGGTGACAAGGTGCTAAGAATAGATAAGTAACTCCCATCAAGGGAGTTACTTATGACATTCTTATGACACATCTATGACACACACCTCCACATAAGCTAGCCTATCCCACAAATGTAGGAAAACTCCATGTATGCACAAGAAATACAATTTCCCTAATTAATAAATATGGAAAAATAAAAACCTACATTAATAATTATTTATTTTCCTATTTGTTTGCTTTAATTTTTGTGACTTGACTCAATATATTTTCATTCATAGTGTGATTCCTTGTGCATTATTCTTGATTCTATCCATATTCATACATCAACATTATCATCATGGTTTTTATCATTGGTGCACTATTTTTAATTATTTATAAGATTAGGAATCAGTTTTTATGTACATTTTGGTTATGTTATCATGGTGTTATATGTCATGGTTCATACCATCATGTGCTACAATAAAAATTAGCTCAATAAATATTATAAGAAATGGATCTATAGAAACTTCTCCTTAGTAACTTTAGCAAAATCCTCCCACCATCTTTTATCAAATTAACCCATTGATAGTTCTAGTTGTATCAATGTTAATAAGGATGATCATCTCTACATTGGTAGTTATAACTAAATCATTCACATTGATCAATTCTTATTCTTCTATTCATCTTTTTCATCACTTTTTATATCCTCATGTACCTGGTTGTTTGTGTCTTCTTCAATCATTAAGCCATCTCATCTACATTTGTGCCCATTCATCTTTAATCTATGTAATATATTATATCCTTAAGTTATTTTTTTCAATCCTCCCTACTAGGGTATAATCAAATATCATTATTCAAGCTAGGTCATCTTAATGATTATAACTACCTATGGTAAAATCATTATTTTGACTCATCAGCCCTAACTGGGACATATGCCTTTGCCACTAATTCTAATCACCTTTGGGAAAATTTATGGCTCAACCTTTGTTACTGATTATAAATTTATGTGGTAAAATTAGTACTTATTTTTAAATCAATGCATGTAAGCATTACCTTGATTGGATTAAACTCACCCATAGGTTAATTTTATTCTTCTTTTTGCTTCTTTTCAAAGCACCATCCATCAATTGTATGTGTCAGCTACTCTCTCAATGGGGCATCATTATAAGCTTCCCAAACATCCTTTAGAGTTTCTTCTTCAATCATTATATTCTTTCATCCTTAATAATCTATTTCATTTTTTGAGAAAATGTTACTTTTCCTATACCTTGTAACACCTTCCCAAATAGGGGGAAACTATAGACACCTAAAACTAACCACAACTAGCCTCTGATTGGACTTCATACTAATTCCTACAAAACATTTCAAATTAATCTTAAGAATCATTGAATGTCCAAAATTTTCTTACGCATCATTTATCAAATCTCGTAATTATGTTGAGGCATCCCTATTTAGGGTACTGACCCATATGAAACAATATCCTCTCAAGAAATCATCCCTAATCACCTTAAAAACATCACAACTATCAATTTGGGATATATACCTATTAAGTGGGGCACTTGCACACTTAATTAAATCTTGAAAGAGATAAAAGTCTAAACAAAATAAATTAAATAACTTAAACAAGATTAAATGCCTAGTTGAATTATCCATTTGAAATTAATGAATGTCAAAAAAAGGAAATTCTAAAAATCAAAATATCCTAGCCTTTCATCATTATCTTGATGAGTTGACAAAATATCCCAAAATGTCCTAAAATATCTAAATTAATAACTATGACTAGTAATTGAAAGTCATATAATTATGACAATTTTTAACTTAACTAGAATTGATCTCAATTCAACCTTCTAACTTGAGAACTATAACTAGTAACTGAAAGTCATAATTGCATGACAAATTTTAAATCAACTCAACCTTAACTCTCCTTGGGTGAGAGTCAATTCATAAATCTATAAATACAAGTCCATGCCCATTCTTTTTTAAAAATAAAGATCTCATAAGCTAAAGATTTAATGCTAATTTGGAGAGAGATAAATTTTGAAATATTATTATAATTCCAAAATATTGAGCCAAAGAAATTACAAGCCACATCAAAAACAATGGTTCCAAGGATATAAGGATCCAATAAGCTTCATTTACCAAAGTCTTATTGATTCACAAGTTTAGAAAGCCACTCAAAAAAGCATTTGGAGCTCTCAAGGAAGGTAAAGGATTTGTCTTTTATGTTTTAGTTGTGTTTTAATCTAGTTTTTGTTACCTCAGCTCTCCCTAGTGTCTAGGTTAGAGGTTTCAGGATTAAGTGTGATTATTTCAATTTTTTTATGAGACTAACATGATACTAACCTCCCCTCTACATATTCATTTTTCACAATACACAATGCAACACCTTCATAAGCTCTACCTTTAATAGGCCATAAAGAATGGAATTCATTACCTTGGAGTGGTTTTCACTAGCCTTCTTACCTACTACATTAGTTGGAGGAATAGGAGGAGAAATACAACAATCCACAACTAACTACAAAATATCATGACCTTGAGACATAAAATATATCTTCATCTTGTCATTCCAAAATGCATAATTTTATTCATTGAATAATAGATTCTTGTTGATAGAGAAACCACCTTGAACTTATTGACTAGCCATCATTTCTTCTAGGATCTTCTTTAGGATTTTAGACATGATTCAAAAGGACCATTATATAATACCAAATTTTGGAATAAAAATGATTTATAAGAGGGTTGAATCCATATTCAAAAACTTTCTTAACAATTCTACTTAAATAATCATGAACATATAGATTAAATAATGCATAAGTAACCTCTTTTAGAGTAGGTTGTTTGCAACTATACAAGTATGAAATAAGATTTCACAAGTCAACATACCATATATGTGGGAAAAATTAAAATGTAATAAAACCCATTGATATATACAAATGTACTATATTCTTATAATACATACATCAAATCTAGTTAAGCACCCAGTTCACATGGAACATCAATCCCAACCAGCTAAGCACCAACTTAGCTAGGCTCTAACAAGCACCCACTTGAAAGGAGGCACCAAACCCCTAGATTAATCATCACCAAATCATATAAATAATTAATTTTATCACCTTTATTACACCTTGTTTCTTAACAAACTGATGAAGACCACTACTTCAGCTCTTCACACTCTTATCCCTCTCAAACTACCTTCTAGCCTTCTTCACTCAATTAGCCCTCTTCTTGACTTGATTAGGCATATGACCTTGATTTTCATATAATAAATCTATAAAAACTTCATAATAGTTATTATACACATATTTTATGTTATAAAATACTTTGCCTGTTTATAGGAGCAAGATTCAAATTCAGGGATCCTGAATTGGGGGAAGACAGTGGAATTAATTCTTACCAATGTTTCCTCAGTTTTATTCATCTACTTGTACTCATCACACTCCAATAAGCCTAAAAATGTTTGGTATTTATACAGGTCTCTTGTTAATATCCTTCTTAGTCAGCCAAACACTCTTAACCTCTTATATCAAATAATTAATGGATCATATTACATATCATATTCATTTATAAAATGTAATTTGGGTCCTTTCAGGTCTGACCTACCTTAATTAGGCCTTATCTCACCTTTAGGTCTCATGGAAAAAATCCCTTTTGGATGATTTGGAACACATTACACTTTGAACCTTATTGGAGCACATTAAAAAAATTAAAATGGTAGTAAAATATAATATTTAATTCAAATATACTTTATCCAACTCAAATTTAGATCCACAACACCTTTTAGGTCCAACCACTGCTTGAACCTCTTCTCAAAACACTGTTCATTATAGGCCTATGCATACCCAAAAAAGTTGTCTTAAACAACTAAAGTAAAAACACAATTTTTAAAAAAATACATAGAAAAAAATCGAGATATTTTGATCTATTGTAAACCATCTTCAAAGTTACCATCTGACTCCGCACCCAATGGATATGCAAGGCAACACATAAATAATATACATGATCTTAATATCATCACCATTTTTTTTATACTTTATAATACATGGCAAAAAGACTCAAACCCTTCTCTGTAAATAGCTCACTCAGAATTGCTATAATACTTCAAAACTTGGTCATGAGTAACTTGATATTTAACACATAAAATATAAATTAACATGATAAATAACAAATTTAAAATATTATTTTAAATGTATATATCATTCTTATTTACAAATATCATAAGTTATAATGTCAAATAGTGATCTTACAGACCAATCTTTTGTCTTTAGTATACATAGTCAGACCTAAAATAGTCAACCCATTTTGGTTTCAATATTTAAATCAATTTAAATAACTTAAAATATTAATAAAATCATGGATAATTAATTAAATTTCTTTAACAAAAATTATGTACATTATATACATCAACTCATGGCATAGAGTCTCAAACTCATCATTGTAACTTGCTTACCTAGAATTGCCAGTTTTGCCTTAAAGACTAGTTAAGGTGATTTTAACCTTCAACACTTGTATGGATACTTTAAAATAATCATGATTCATGTGTATGGTCCTAAATTATAATTATAACATTAATATATAGATATATAATATGGTCAAATGATAATATTTGTAGACCAATCTCATGAACTTACACCTTCATTGTCTCATCTACACTAGAAAAATCAACTTATGAGCAACATTTTCATCATATAAACTGACATAAAAATCATCTATCAAACATTAAAATGTCTTAAAAGTCATGAAAAAATCTCCATGTACTTGGATACATCCCTAATCCATGATAACACATCCCTAATCAACTTCTCACTTTTGCCTGGTTTTCTCACTATCTGCACCATTAGGTCTGTTAGTGATATGTCAACTTGGATGACTAATTTATCACACCTAAAGGATACAAAATGATAAAAAAATACCAAGTAAATAAAATAAAATTCTCTATATTCAACCTTCATCCATTTACAACTTTGACTTGGTCAACTCTGACTACAACAGTAAATCTTTGAGAAATAAGTTATTTCTTATAAGGTCCACTTACTTATCTGACAAAAAAATCACACCTATAGGTTCCTTGAAGATTTTAATACAACCTTAAATCACTTAAATATAAATAACAATCCATTTTGATCATTTTATAACAATGTATTTCACATCGATTCATTGTTAGGGTTCTTTGATGTTTTAAACCATCTTTCAATATTAACAATCATTCATAAAGCTTATCCCCTCATTCCAAAATCTAATTCCTATATTTTTTATATAATACCCATACCCATATACCATGAATATATTAGGTTCTCATGTAGATATTACACATGCCAATGAACACTTGAAAGTTCTTCTTGGGTTGAGAGCCCTTCATTATGTGCACTTAAGAGACCTATAAACACTTTTTCATGCCTTATCCTTCAAATGTTGACCTAAAACTTTGTCAACATACTTTAAAAAACATGAAACACTTATATAAATTATCACATACTCACACTTTCCTTGTAAATTGATCTTGATACCCCATCTGGCCACCATCTCTCTTTACTCTCTAGGCCTTGACCTACAAGTCACATTAGGCTTTGAAACTAACCTTCTAACCACTATCAAAGCTATAAAAACCTCCTATACATGTAATATAACCTATTACCATGATTAAAAACTACCATAAATTTTTAATATGTCTTGACAATAACTCATTACACCTAATTTGGTCAGGCATGGTCTAGAACTAGTCTAGTTGCATGCTAGGTCTATAGATCCTACCCCTATAAGATCACCCTGAGACTCTCATGAGTGATTAAATGCCTCATATTCATGATAAAAAAACCTTATAAATCCTCTTATGCATATATTCATCAATATCACTAGGCCACCATGATCTTTCATTCACAAGATTAGGCATCTAATACACATACCTTCTTAAGTCTCTTACTAGGTTCAAATACTTGACAACTTTGACAACTAATATTAAAACACTCTTTAATGATTATAAACCTTATTCACATGCCTTAAATGCTCCTCAAACAATTTAATACCTATTTATAAACCTCTTTATGATCATCATTCACATGATCTTGATATAACTATGTTTGTTATGATTAAGCTTCTCAAGACACCTTGTGCTTCAAGGATTAGTACTAAAAAATATGCTTACCTTGACCTTGACCTAAATATTTAAATCAATCTCAAAAGATTCATTATGTTCGCTTAAAATTCTCTCTCAACATAGAGACATTAGTTTTCCTTTAAATTCTCTCTTTTCACATAGTTCATATCTCATATACCACTCATCATGCATCTTTACCAGATGCACCTTGACATCAATGACATCAACCTTGACATCAAATGACATCAAACTTAACATAAATGACAACACTCTTATTCAAAATGTCATTGTTGATAATGGTTCAAATGTCAAAATGTGCACTATCACACTTATACATCACTTGGGTTTTTTAGAGTGGGTTATTTCTCAGATAAATATAGTTATTCATGGCTTTAGTGTCCATGTCCAAAGTTCCATTGGGGATATTGTACTTCCATTATAGATTGGGTCTATACATGTGGTCACAAATTCATAGTAGTACCTAGTGTAGGCACATTTCATATGTTTTTGGGTATGCCTTAGATACAACAATTTAAAGTCATTCCATCCACCATACATAGATGTCTAAAGTATATACATGTTAATCAAGTGGTTACAATTGAGGGAATTCTATAAGAGTATCCTTTACCTATTCCATAACCACTTATAAATTAGTCACTAGTTATATTTTTATGCATAGACTTTATTATGCCACCTTGTATTTTAGTTAAGCCACTAGTGCAGGTGAGGTCTACTCCTACAACAATACTACATATGTATACTCTCTCATAGAGATATTTATTAGAGAGACCCCTATGTCAGAGATATGTTATAGAGTCTAGAGGGCCTCTATATCCACCACCACATAGATAGTTTTATAATAGAGAGAATTCACACTAGTTAAAACTTCTTCTACCATATGGGGTTTTAAACATGCCATAGTTCACTAACTAGTTCATTCATCTACACAGATTCATAGCCCTACTCCATATGAAGTTTAAAATATAGATCACTCCATACATCTATTTCCCTGATCTCATATTCCTCATCACACAAGATTCACAGTCATTCTTCCTCTCCTTCAAATAAGTCACATTGATTATGAGTCTCTTGCAAGACTCATCAGTTAGTATTATCTCTCCTCTTACCTTGCTCCTTGTATATAGTTTCATTTTGATGATTGTTTGTACATAGCTTATATCCAAAAAATACAAAAATAATACAATATGTTCAAAACATAAAAACATTCAAATATTTTTCAAAAACACAAAATTTAAATTATTTTCATATCCATGTTTACATTCTTTATATACTTACCAGGTACTACATATGTTAGTTATCTTAGTATAGTTTGTTTTATCATACATACATTATTCACTTGTTCTTTTTCAATTGATTACATATTATTATAAGAACAAGTCCTCTACAAAAACATAGATATGATACTACCCACCCATTAGGGGCACATATAAATATTCATCATTGATACATTCCCCCATTAGGGGCATCATACTACACATATTATTGTTTACTAGGTTACATATTTATATACTCTATATCATAGATTTAGCATTTATTATATCATGATATCGATCATCACATACTACTCAAATTATTTTTTGACTAATACTACTACTATAGACTCAGCTTATGTATATCTTTATGCTTATACATATTCATACCACATGTTCATGCATACCTTCATTTATGGCTTTCATAGTTTAGACTTGATTGTGTCTCTTTACTTCTACATCTACTTGAGGGGATTTCAATATGCCATTATTTTATGGTTCTAAGCCACCTAATTTCATTATTTTTATGCTTTGAACATATGCCCATGTGCTTGTGTGTGATTTATTTATTATATATGAAGACATTTGAACATTTCCTTTTATGTGGATCTAAGCCAACCTACTTGTTGTTTGTGTATGTGGACTTTTAAACATGTCATTCAATGTGTCTCTAATCCAACATACTTGTTGTTTGTGTATGTGGACATTTGAACATGTCTTTTTATGTATTGCTTTCTTATATTTAATGACATGTTCCCATGTCCCTTATATTATGGCCCCTTGGCCTACTTTGTGTGCCTCATTTTTCTTGTATGTATGCTTTCATGTATGCATCATGGATATGGAATTTGTCTCTTGTTTGTTGTTAACACACTCAGTTTTAGATGCCATGATAAACTTCATGCATCTCCCCTTCCTCCTTGGGTTCCTTGATGGGCATCATGCCCCATCCCCCTAGGTAGTTACATATATTATATCCAAATTTGATACTCATATACATGCTTAGATAATTATATCTATCTTGATAACCTTTTGAATGGTAGATCTAAAATGTATCATACATTATGATGTCATGTATACACAATAAATTGGTTTATAACATAGATATCATATGTTATTATCCTAACACACATGTTGTAGAGAATGTTAATGTGGGTTTTATGTACACCAGTATCATAATGAGGTATCCTCCAACATTTTAGGCTCTCAATAGAGGTGAAATCCACTCTAGGGCATAATTTGAAGGTATGTGATCTTAACAACTAGGTGATGGAATATCAAGTAGGGCACACAAGTTGTTATCAAGGTTTATGGGTGAAGGGGTGGTATTTAAAAAAGGAAAGTAAAATCTAGATGAGTTGGTGGCTAGATAGTTACTAATCTAGAGTGGGCAGGTCTCAAAAATGAACTCAAAAAGGAAGGGTAGAACAAAAAATAAAGGTTATGTGGCTTCAATAATCACCTCTCTAGATATTTTTTATGTGTACAAGTGCTTTAAAAACATATTCCTATTGCTAGAAACTATTGCACACACATAGTCAAACATGGTCAAGCAATCTAGGATAATCTTGATATAGGAAACTTGTAGGCCTTAGTCAAAGATTGCTTCCTTTAGAGCAGTTGTTGCACACTCTTAATTAGGAGATTATGGCTCAAGCATACTGAGGTATCTAAGATAGGATTTGCATATACACAAAAAACTACATCAAATGAAAAAACTTATACACACTTTAATAATATGAATCAATAAACTTAATTGTTAATAATCAATGTAATTTACTAATCCTTTGACAGTTATTACACATATAAGACTAGCATATCAATCATAACAAGAAAAAACTCCATAGATTTTTCACACTAAGAGTTATTAAATAATAAAACTAAAAGAGATTAACTTAATTACATAAAAATTGGAAAGAAAATATACAAACACATAAGTTAACAACCAAAAAAATTTCTACTCCTATATATTGAAAATCTTCTGACCCTTTAAAACTATGGGTTACATGTGTTTAAATAGACTTAGGGAAGGAGTTTCCTCATCCTCCAAGTACATACAAAATACATTACATGGTGGTTAGAACTTAAGTTCTAACTATGGTCTCAAAACCATATAAAGTTAGTTTACACTTGTTAATAGTTCAAGTTAGCCTTTACAAAATCATGCAACATGCACATGTTCACAAAATGAATAATCAAATTTTAAAATATTTTCAAATCATAATTAAATTGTAATATGAAATATACACCACTATAGAATGTATATGAAAAAAACTTGGCCCTTTCATAGTTGTGTCAATGTTTGCATGGATGTATTCACTTTAGTTAGAGTTGTAACTATGGTTATCGACATAGATCTGGAAGTAGTAGCTTGAGTCTAATTCTTATTTACCTATATATTGAGCTAACATTTATGTGACACATCATGCCATTGTATAATTATATCTATGTTTAAAAGAGAGGGTCTATGCACCTTGCCAACTTGCCCTAAGAGCTTTGTATGTTCTAATTTCATCATTTGTAAGTTGATTTTTAAGATTTAAATTTTAGTTACCTTTTTCCTTACAAATCTCAACTTGGATTCAATGTATTCTAATGGTGGTCCTTGTAAAAATTTCTTGAAATTATTTTAATCCTCTTAAATAAGCTGATCAAAGCTCATATTATTGATCAACTTTCCTGTAGCATGCTTCACTTTTGACAATTTCAAGTCATTCAAAATTTGTAGGATGAGGGCCTCATGCTCCTAGTATTTGGGGACCAAATCCCCAATAGATTTTACTCAATCCCTAGCCTCTTTTTTATTGATGACCATCATATTGGGGGAATTGGATGACTCTAATGGTGTCACTATATCCAAATGGATATATGCCTTATTGGTTATATAAATAATTAACAAATTCAATTTATTCTCATCTAATTTAAAATAATTAAATAATTGGTGAGTGTTGGTAATATGGGGGGATAATTTAGTGTGCATAAACTCTAATGCCTCTAAATAATTATAGCATTTTGATGTTGCCTCCTACACCTCAACTTTAATACCTAGTAGAATATGCACTATCTTTTGTTGCTATTTTATTTGATCCAATTATGCCTCCAATTCCTATCTCGCTATCTTTGTACCTTCATGTATTACCACCATGGCATCTTTATGTGCTTTGGATAGAGACCTAAAATATTCATTATAGGGAGATTGGCCCACCTATCTATTCTATCTCTTGGACAAGGAAAATATTTCTTACCTTTCCTTGAGAATAATTTCCCTACTAGCTTCATCCTCCAACTTCATCTTTTTGACTCTCTAAATTCTCCTAGATGTCTTGTCAAACAATGTTTTGATGGATGGGAGCTCTGTTATTTTAAACCTAGGAATTTGTGAAGTCTTATATTTTAAATCAATGGCCCATGCAGGAATTATCAGTTCGTTGAGGTCTATCTCTTATGTGGTTTTAACCATAGCATCTTCCTCAAAATTTTATATTGGTTTATAATTATTTGTTACCTTGAGGATTATGTCAGGTAGGGAAGGCCAAATGATCTTAGACTAATACAAACCTCTATATTAGGGGACTGGATGGACTATGATAACTTGATTTGCCTTCTTCCCCTTTTTTGAGCTTGTGATGATGATTTCTTGGGATGAAGTGGTAGATGGCATGGGTAAAGTGATATGGGTGGATGATACATGGAGTTAGTGAGTGGACATAGTTTTTTAAATCCTTATATCTTCCCTTTTCCTCTTCAAGGATTTGATTGTGGTAGTACCAGAAGGAATATTGGTAGTGACCATGATGGAAGTGGATGGAATGTTGGTAGAGGTTGGATCAATAATGGTGGATGGTAGATGAATAGTGGAAGATTCCTTATCAACTTTCAAAGTGAGTAGAGAGATATATAAGAGAGATAAGGAGGTTAATGGATTATCAAGGGTGGAAGTGACAGCTTCCACCTTAGGAGTTTTCAACATAGATGAAATTGGTACATAACCAAGAATAAGAATAAAAGAAGAGAGTAAGGAAGTGGTATCTAAAGGCTGACCTTTTAACCTATGGTGTCCTCCATGGTTGGTACTTTCTATTTGTCTTCTATGAGGCTCAATACCTTGGTTATCTCTAATTTTTCCTCTTCATCAACTTCTACTTCTTCCTTCTCTACTTGTTGAGGTATTATAGACAAGCTCTGTGATTATTTAATTATTGGACTGCCTGTAAGGGGAGTCCTTAACTTATTCTTTTATAAAATAATAGTATTAGGCTATAAAGAGGAGACTTTTTGAGCTAAGGTAAAAATTTCATGTATGGCTACCCTTGATTATGTATATTATTGTACTTGGGGGGTAGTTGTAGGAATTTTTATTATTCTTACATTTAGGTGTTCTTATCCCTATTATTCCTCATTAGAGGAATCTATATTAATGAGATATCTTAAATCTCCCCTAGGATCAAGCTCACTCACCCTTGGTTCCTTCTTAATAGCCCTCAACTTAAAATGAAGTTCCTATGAAGGCTCTCCTTTTCCTTAGCCTACTCTGGAGGCTAGATGTTTCAAAAATTTGAGGATGTCCATCCTCTAAAGAGTAGTAATCTACTATGAAATTATTGCACTATAATTGAATTTTCCTATTGAATCACCCTTAAATTATCCTATTTCAAGCCATCCACTTTTCCCTTTCCAATACAAGGTCATCATTTTATGCATTCATGAATAAAAAGTCATAGTCATAATAGACATGTTAGTATGGGATACCAAGGCCCTAAATATGTCTTTATATGTGGCCATGAGGATCCCAATCCCTATGTGGCATTATGGGCAAGTGATAACTCCTTATTTTGTTTCCCACATCTCAAAATTGCATTCTTTATGTGTAGCACATCTGACCAATGACCATATGGTGCCCATAAAATGTGTTTTTTTAACTTTTTGTCAAGTCCTCCTCCATGCTCTACCAAAGCTAGAAAGTAATTTCTTGCTCTACCAATTTATTAGTTGCATATTTTTGGAGGCATAGGGGATGGACCTTATGTCCATCAATCATGAAAATTGTGTAGTCAGGATACAAAAAATAGTCACCCCTTCCAGATAGTGTTTTCACTATGCTTACTCTGACCCTAGGCATCAGAGACCCATGTATTACCTACCAGACTTGAGTATAAACATCCTTAGTAATCTTAACCATGTTATTAGTATATGAATAAATGTGAAAAATTTGGCAATAATCACAATTTTGATTCTTGACATAGTTGATGGCTAAGCTCCAAAGCTCACCAAGGCTTTTATATACTATTCCCATTACAATATCCAAAAGATAGGACATCATATAGAAGTGTCATTTTAGAGTGGGACAATTTATATTTTTTAGAACATTTTATCTTAAATGGAAGATTATAATTTCACCCAAATAAAATATTACATCACTGGTCATCATCATATGTAATAATGGCACCTAGTCCAAAATAATGAAATAGATGTTGGGCATGTCATATAGCTTATTAAGTAGTGCCATCCCAATATACACTCTCATCCTAAATTTATTGATATGGGTGGGATTCTTACCTTTATATGTCATGGTTTCTCTAGGGTTAAGACATTAACATATCACCTTATTCATTGAATTCTCTTAGTTCCATGAAACTAACCTATGTTTGTCAAAATATGCATCTGGAATTGGTAACAATAAATACCTATGAAAGTTAAATTTAGATATGTATGCCAAAATTATCTAGTTATCTATGTGGTTCAAAAATGCATCTTGCATAACCTTCCCTACAAAGAATAAGTCTCATAGAAGGCTGATGTAGGGCATCACCTCAAGCTTGGCCACAACCAAATGTAGTGTTTATCTCTTGAGTGAGAACAAGTCTCTAATGAATTGGAATTCCATAGAAGATAGATTTCTATCTAGTAAAAATACATCTATAGATTCAACATCCCATAATTCAGCGTAATTTCCATACCTATTATCGAAGATGGTGGCATCATAAACTGTATTAGTGAATTCTATTAAATCCTTAATAGAAAATGGTAATGGTAGAAGTGCTCCATAGAATGCCTTGGATGATGATTCCATTACAGTTATGTGTAGTTTTTGAATTATATTTACATACTTTGTGAAAAATTATTATTTATTATAGTCACTTGTTTGCTTTTAATAGTCTCATAGGTATCTAGGGATTTTCTTATGTAGGATAGCAGTTGAGTTCAACTTTATTCAAGGGTAATAAATACATCAATGTTTATACATTATGTATATAGCCTTTAGCATTCAATTCTAGTTCATGTGTTATAAATTCAAATCATTCACCTATTCTATATTTTCTACATAGTTTAAATCTCATTAGTTTAGTTAGTGGGTGGCACTAGAAAGTATTGGGAAAATTTTTGATTTATTGGTTAAGTATAGAGGGATTTCAGCATTCAAGAGTTGGGAGTCAGATTTTGTGTTGGGATTGAGCCTAAGAAATATCTAAATAAATCTTTTAGAGACAAAGCTCAAAAAAAAACCCAAAGACTAAAATATGTTAGACAAAATGTCCAAATAAAATGACAAATAAAAAAAGCCCAAAGAGAAAAATATCTAATGATGACTATTTTAGACAATTTATCAAATATAAAAAACCCAAAGACCAAATCTATTTGAAATAAAAGTTTTGAACAAAAAGTTTGAAGACCAAATTTAGTATAAAAGACAAGTCATTCAAAAGAATTATTCAAAAAAAATGTCTAAAAACCAAAACTCTGAACAAAAGCTCGAACAAAAATTTTGATGACCAAAATCCATTGGATAAAGCTTTGAACAAAAGTTATGAAGACCAAAAATTTTGAGAAGAATGCCTAAGCAAAATTTTCAAAAACCAAATCTTGAATATAATTCCTCTAAATAAAACTAAGTCTCAAAAATCTGACATAATTTAACAATCTCCTAAAAAAGGCATTGATAAGGTTAGTCCATAAAATGTATAATATGGTGCTTAGTGTAAAGACTAAAGATCAACTCAAATATAACTCGCATAGATAAAAGAGAAGAAGGGCTGAACAAACAAGGCCAAAATACAAAATAAATGTGTCCTCATTTCTTCAATAATAAAATGGGGATATTGGGTACTGCTGGCTATTTTTGGCCCACAAACCAAGCTTTGAAAAACTTAGCAGAGTTCATGTGAAGTAGTGGATCAAAAGGATTTGAAATAGGTCAAATATTTCAAAATAGAGGGATCTAATTAGGTTATCACATGTCCTAATCATTCAAGAGCATAGACTAGGTTACACAAACCTTAATAATCCATCATAACCTTGAAGGAATGATCAAATGATGAGTTGTGCAAGTTTTTAGAGCTAGACCATCTCTAGGACGTCATGTAAAAACTAAATGGACCATATAACTTGTGCATTTAATAAATTCACCTCTAGAAATCTCATGAGACAAATATATAAAGTGTTAAGAATTCCTTCATACCAATAGCATCATCTAAAATTTTCATGCCTGTACAAGCTTTTTGGATCAAGTTATAAGCTTCTAAATATGGACCTGTAATATAAGATGTTCACACTAATGTCAAAATAAATATCAAACAAAACAAATACTTTTAAGCTTAAATTTTATGGTCATGTGAACATCAAATATGATCACATGAACATCATTTGACAAGACTGAGGACATCAAATTTAAGTTTGAGAAATAGTCATTGGTTTTTAAATAGTGGGTCCCAACAGATCTAACAATCTTCATTCAATCATATATCTTGATCCAATGGTGAAAGATGAGTCAAATAGTCAAGGATATAAATATATTGACATGTGGCATAAGCACATGAGGCTATAGATTGATATAAAATCCTAAAAATCAATACATGTTTGACATGTGGCATAATCTTAGATAGAGTTGAAAAGTCAAGGGTAAGATCGATGGCTCTCACTTGATCATATAGATCAATATTGATAGTGTGAGTAAAGTTCAATATGTCAATAA
This sequence comes from Torreya grandis, assembly GCA_037957365.1. Classification (NCBI taxonomy): domain Eukaryota; kingdom Viridiplantae; phylum Streptophyta; class Pinopsida; order Cupressales; family Taxaceae; genus Torreya; species Torreya grandis. The sequence continues at coordinate 1,324,777 of JARHVA010002118.1, forward strand.
GCTAAGTTAGATATCAAAAGCTAATTAGAATAAAGGTTAACCCAAGACTTTCAATGAAAGAAACCCTTTTTAATGGAAGTAAATGGGTCTTACAGGATCATCCTTTCACCATTGAAGCTCAATCTAATGGCATTAAAAGGACACGCTGATGTATCCAAGGTGATAAATAATATAAAGGAACACCATTAAGGATAAAAAAACCTCTGATTCATTAATTTATATCCCATAGGGTCATTCTTATGACTATGTTTGTCATTCTTAAAAGAGGACCTATGTATACAATGAGCTCTTGGTTCTTGTAGAGATAGAGTGGGTCTATTTAGAAATATTTGGATCTATAAAAGAGACTATGCAATCTATAGGTATGCATTAATATGGATAAATATAAGAAAACCAATAATCTTAGATTGGTTTTTTACCCATAGCTAAACCTTTGATCTAGATATGGAAATGGAGAAGATATGTGTTTAATGTAAAGGACCCTAATTATTGACATGGATTCATCATCAACAATGCAGTTACTAACCACTATTCATGGCATGGAATTGTTAGTTTTAGGACTTGAGGACTTGATCCTCATGAACACGTCAAGTGGGCTTAGGGTCCCAAGGTGGTGAACTAGTAGTTAGATAAATAGTTAAGGGAATTGATTCCACTCAAATAGACTTTATTATCATGTGAACCAACCCTTGTCTCTAGTGGGATATCTCAACTAAATGTTAGATTTACATGTGGTATAAGTCTCTCCCTTATCAAGTCATGATCTCACCTAGTTACTAGTATCTTGTTATATTGGTCATGTTTAGTATTCTACATCTCTTAATTAAAGTTGCATGTGGATATTATGACTGGTTAGTGTCTTACTTTATATCTCTCCTTCATTTCCCTCAAGTTTTGGTTATTTGGTGAACCTCTTCATGAAACATTGATGTATGGAAGATGTTTATAATCTTGTATCTAGTCTTATGCTTGTTTCATTAATGTTCAATAGTCAAGAAGAGTGGATCAACCATAATTTAGGTGAATCACCATTATTAGCTTAGGTTTCCATTTTAAGTTTCCCCCCCCCTCTCTCTCTCTCTCTCTCTCTCTCTCTCTCTCTCTCTCTCTCTCTCTCTCTCTCTCTCTCTCTCTCTCTCTCTCTCATTAATAGGTTTTAGTAGTGGGAAAGAGATAAAATGATGCATCAGATGAGCTAGGCTCATTAAAAATCCTAGAGGTCTAACCCCATTATAAGATACGCATAGCCTAGGGTCAGTCCCATGTTGAGCTAGATTTGGGAGTAGGACCTAAACACTCTTGCCTCTATCTAGGGTGTAATTTAGACCCCCAATAGACCAAGGTCCAAATCAATGGAAGTATTTTTTCTATTTTTATTTTATATATCATCATTTGGAGGCATTCTAAAATTATCAATGATGAATCTAAGCATCTATCAGTTGGTTTAGTGGCCTAACTAAATGCCTAATCATCATAATCTGGTTAGTCATCTTTTGATCAATATGCTTATTCTCTACCTCAACATCACACTAATTAGTAAAATAATGTTTATGTGTTCCCAAAAGTGGACCTCAAATATCTTATCAACCTTATCATGACCTTTGTCTTCCTACTTATTAATATGGCCAGGGATAGCCTCATTTACATTCAAATCAGTATTCTACTTCCCCTTATCAAGAGCAGACTTACCCTGTTACATCTTTATCAAGAGTAAAGTGAGCATTAATAGTGCATATTTAGTTAATAATGGAGATTGGTAAAGGTTTGGATTTTTATCTAGTCATCCCTATCCATTCTCTATAAAAAAGAGAGGAGTGCTCTTCAATTAGTGAAGTGTAGATGGTCAGAAAATGAACAATGGTCATCTTGCAAGAATGAGGGCATGGAAATTATAAGAAACATGGTACAAAATTTAGAGAGTATGTTAATATATTATGAAGAGTAGTAGGCTCATTTGGACCATCATTATGTTCCCTCTCCCATCTAAGAGCCTCAAGTTAAACCTTAAAGAGTACCTGATCAGCCCTAGTCAACCTTGTCAAAGTCCATCCTTGTCAAAACTCAGAGAGGTGATATTAAACCAAGGAAGAATGATCATGAAGGCAATTAAGGTGTCAATATTGAACAATAATTCCCTATTAATTCCATGGAGGGGATAAATATATTCTTATAATATTTTTGAAATATAAGGGCATCCATTGAATAAATTGACTACCCATATGTTGAGAAGTAAAAGATGAAAGGGTGGGTATTATCCATTGAAGAAGTGTTTGAGAAATGGGAGAAAGAGTATGTCAATCTTGAACCAATTAGTTTTCCCTCTCCTACCCCTATGGCCATTCTCACTCAAGAGCATGAAGATATTCCATCTTGGATCCTCTCCTTTGACCCTAACTATTTCATACCCTGTCTTGTGAAACCATCCTCTCCCACACCCATTTAATAAAATGATAAGGTGTCCAAGTATTTCACATTCCCCTCATGGAAATAAATCAAGGAGGGCACAAAGAAAAAAGGGAAGGTGCTAGTTGAGGTAGTTTAAGAACTAATCTTGATAAAGGATGCGTTAGTTATACAAGAAATGAATCAATCAACCATATCTCAGCATAATGAGATTAGTGTATAAGAGTTACAAGGATCTCCCTCCTTAGTTCAAGATCCACCTAAAATAACATTCAAAGTACCTAGATAGAAGGATACCATCATAATCTACAAAGAAGGTGAACTTATTCACCCTCCCACCATCTCCCTTATAAAGGAGGAGCATGTTTAACAAATGATAGAGGAGGAGTTTGCAGTCATAGGGGAACCTAAAGAAGAAAATGAAAGTTTCTATGATGAAGAGATCATGATGGGTAGTACACTTCATCCAAAAGGGGAAAAAATAGGTTTGGACCAACCCTCTTGGCATTGGATTTGACACAAATAAAGTGGATCCTAATGAGGTCAACCCTCAAGATGAAAATAGAGTAGGTTTTGAATGGACCACTAAAGGTCCATTCTACATATATAAAGAAGAGGATCAAGACCATATGTTTGAGGTGGTTACACATCAATATGAGGTGTCAAATGAAAATAGCCCTGATATGTTAGAGCTAGAGGAAAATAAATCAAATCTTGAGAAAAATAGGTGTGATACTTCAAACCTTGGATGGTCAAATCAACCCTCATTTTTAGTTGAAGAATAAGATAAGATATTAAGTGAGGTTGATAAAAGAGACATCTAAATTCTCAAGTGATTCAACTTGATTAGCATACTAGTAAAGAGCCTAAAGAGTTATGGTAGTTTTTTAATTCGATAACCAAAGAATTTTAAGAGGTTGAGGGACATGCCCTTCTTCCAAAAAGATATGAACATGATGCCCTAAGCATGATCTATCCCGATTTACATAAGGATAAAGTAGAAGATCATGGTATTTTTAAACCACCAATTGAACCAAGTGAAGTTTTTCCTAAGAATCCAAATGAGGTCTTCATGCAAGACCTTCTCAAGAGTGATGAACAACAACAAGCAATTTCTCCCATAGTCCAACATGAACCAAGTTTGGAAGACTTAGACTAGTATGTCTATATTGGATACATGTTTGTTCCATTCCATCCACTAGGGAGCACATCAAAATAATTGGCCATCAAGATACTTGGTCCACCAATTTTGATAATTCTAAATCAAGTTATTTTTTAAATTGATTTGTTACAAGTGAATGATACTCATAGTTTTCCATTTGACCTAATAAGGAGGTGCTTATAAATTACTATACAATATTGTATATATTAAAGTAGGTTCATGATTCTCTATAAGTACCTTTGTGAACATTTATTCAAGAGGTTAGTTTCCCTTTAATAAGTGCCATGGGAACTCAATCCTATTTTGTTACTTTTGATCTTTGTGTTTGTTTCAAAAAGAGGTTAGAGCAAGATTGACAACTAGTTAGATCTAGCTCAATATATTGGCCATTAAAAGAGATTCCATTCTCAATATACTAGACTAGGCATATGGTTTGGATTATCTTACATAGATAGGCATGCAACTCCTATGAGTCACCAAATATATTGGCCATTTTTGTCCCACATACCAAGCTTTAAAAAGTTGAGTAGAGTTCATGTGAAGTAGTGGATCAAAAGGATTTGAAATAGGTCTAAGATTTCAAAATAGAGGGATCTAATTAGGTGATCATATGTCCTAAGAATTTGATAGCATGAACTAGGTTGTACAAAACTTAAGAATCCATTAAAACCTTGAAGTAATGATCAAATGATGAGCTATGCAAGTTTTTAGAGCTAGACTATCTCTAGGATGTCATGCAAAAAAAATTTAACTAGATAACTTATAAATTTAATAAATTCACCCTAGGAACTCTTGTGAGCCAAATAGATATAACACCAGGGAGTCCTTCATGACAAGATCATCCTCTAAAATTTGCATGCCCACATGAGCTTTCTAGCTCAAGTTATAATCTTTTAAAAATGGACCTACAACATAAGATGTTCATGCTAACATCAAAATAAAGATTGATCAAAATAAATCCTTTTGATATTAAATTTAATAGTCACATGAATGTCAATGATGATTATGTGGATGTCATTTGATGGGAGTGAGGACATAAAATTCAAGCTCATAAAATAGCTATTGGTTTTCAAATAGTAGGTCCCAATAGATCTAACAGTTCTCATTTGATCATACATCTTGATCTAATGGTGTGAGATGAGTTAAGTAGTAAGGGATCTCAAGAGGTTGACATGTGGCACAAGTGCATGAGGCTATATATTGATAGTTAATCTTGAGAATCAATGTGTCTTTGATATGTGGTACAAGCATGTACAGAGTTGAAAATTTAAGAGCAAGATCGATGGCTCTCACTCGATCATATAGATCAAGATCGATGGTGTGAGAAAAGTTCAATATGTTAAAACATTGAGTTAGATATCGATAGCCAATTAGAAAAAAGGTTAACCTAGGAATTTCAACAAAATTCGAGAAACCCTTTTTGATAAAATCAAATAGGTCTTGCAAGATCATCCTTTCACCATTGAAGCTCAATATAGTGCCATTAAAGGGACACACTAATGTAGTGAAGGTGATAAATAATATAAAAGACCATAATTAAGGCTAAATACAGACCTCTAAGTCTTAAATTTGTATCTTATAGGGTTATTCTTATGACTATGTTCACCATTCTTAAAAGAGGACATGTGTATACAATAAGCTCTTGGTTTTTGTAGAGATAGAGTGGGTGTATTTGGACCTATTTGGATATATAAAAGAGATTATGTAGTCTATAGGTTTGCATTAATATTTACAACTATAAAAAAACCAATAATCTTAGATTGGTTTTTTGCCCATAGATGAACCTATGATCCAGATATGGAAATGAAGGAAATATGTGTTTAATGAAAAGGGTGTCATCTATTGATGTGGCTTCATCATTGATAATGAAATTAATAACTACCATTAATAGCATGGCATTTTTAGTTTCAATACTCAAGGATTTGATCCTTATGAATATGTCAAGTGAACTTAGGGTTCCAAAGTGGTGAACTGGTAGTTAGATAAATAGTTAAGGGTATTGATTTTTCTCAAACAAACTTTGTCATCATGTGAACCAACCCTTGTCTCTGATGGGATCTCTCAACTAATGAGAGGAACTTGAGGAATATTTGAACAAAGGGAGATCCATTTATTATTCAAAGTACACATATAGAAAGCAATCAATGAGCTACCACCTCACTCCTTGATCTTAATGACTTTTTTCCACTCTCCAATGCATTGTTCCCATCTCTCTTTATCTTTTTTCTATATATAGAATATTTTAAGCCAAAAAATGGATCCATTTGTATCCTCTCAATATCTCTCCACTCCCTCTCTTAGGCATGACTAAACTATGCCAATATGGAGCTTGTAACCTCTTGACATGAATACAAAACTATTTTTTAGATTTTATTTTGGTATAGTGTGTAAATGTCAAATTTGCATATGTGGTAGAAATATCTCTCTTGTCAAGTCACAATATCACCTAGTTACTTGTTAATATTGTTATGTAGGTCATATTTAGTGTTTTAAATCTCTTTATTGAAGCCCGCATGTGGATACTATGACTAGTTAGTAGCTTTCTTTAGACCTCTACTTCATTTCCCTCATCTTTTGGTCATTTAGTAAGCCTCTTCATGAAACACTGATGTATGGTAGATGTTTGGAAACCTTGATCTAGTCTTGTGATTATTTTAATAGTGTTCATGAGTCAATCATAATGGATCAACCATAATTTAGGTACATCACCATTGTTAGCTTAGGTTTCCTTTTCAAGTTTTCTTCTGTCTCTCTCTCTCTCCCTTTTCCCTGGTCATTAGTAGGATTTAATAGTGGGAAAGATTTGAAATTATGAAACAAAGGATCTAGCCTCATTAAAAATCCTAGAGGTTTGACCCCATTATAGGATACTTATAGCCTAAATTCATTCCCATGTTGAGCAAGATTTGGAAGTAAGATGTGAACACTCCTGCCTCCAACTAGTGTGCAATCTAGACCCCCAATGGGTACACCATATGGAAACTTATAAGGGAAATAATTTTGAGTATTCAAGAACATACAAATTTGATTATAAATTATAAATCAAACATGAATTATGCCATAGAAAAATATTAGAATCAAAAATATGAAAGATACTCCTAAGTATAATCACACAACATACTTGCCTCCCCATCCATGGATTTGTGTGTGTTAAAAGTGAAGTTCATTTAACCCTCATTGTGATGATATTTTCAAAGGCTTGATGAAGTTGTAAGTTTTATTTTGGTTTCTCTTAAAGCTCATTAATTTTAAGTGAAATATACTAAGAGGGTGGGTGAATCAGTATATTATATATCTTTTTACTTAATCTGATTTATTTTCTTTAACCACTTAATCATACATTCAAGATATGTAATAAAATTGAAATAATAATTTACACCACACAAGAGAGAGAGAGAGAGAGAGAGAGCAAATTTTTACGAGGAAACCCAAAGTGCAAAAAACCATGGAGAACAATCTCAAGTATATGAATGAGCACCAACTGAAAATACAAAGTTTTCAAGCACCGACTTGTAGGAGCACTAACCCATTTATTGAGCACCAACACATCAACTATTTGTGAGCACCAACCCCTTAAAAATATTTTTGAGAACCAACCCATAGGAGCACCAAACCCTCTTATGTATAAAACACAACTATCTCTCAATGTTGCTTACTCAACAAATGATATAACTCTACAATATATCCTACTTTTATCTCTTTAAAAACAAATACAAACCATGCACTCTCTTGCATATTTTAAATGGCTTCTCAACCCTTTGTTTATAGCTTTCCAACTGACCTTTGGTATTCACCCTTTGTGACCCTTCAATCCTCATGGAAAATGGTGCCAAACTTGCATGACCCTTTGTATCCTTGCATTTGAAAAGTCATATGGTGACCCTTCGTAAGCAAAAGCACCATTTCCTCTTTTATCTTTATCTTAGTGACTTTTCATATTCCTCAAAGTGTCCCTTCATGGAAAAATGTGCCATACCTCTTTTATCTTCACATGGTGACTCTTGGAATTCCTCAAGATGACTCTTCATGAGAAAATTCATCCCATTCCACTTTCATCTTTTACCCTATGACTCTTTGACTTCTCCATGGGCCCTCTTTTGACTTATATGCAACCAAAAATATATTCATTAATATTAAATAAATATTAACACACATTAGCTAAGACATGAATATTAAAAACACCATTATATGTAATGGGGCCTTTATTACCAATAATGCTAGACCTTTGACATCAATGATAATATTTCCAATAATATCTCCCTTTATCATTGATGGAAACCTCAAACTAAAACTACCACATCCTAAAACCTACACATACTATCATTTAAAAACCATACAGTAACTCCCCCTTACTATAGAAATATGTACCTATTCCATATACCTATTTATACACGTATACCTATACCTATTATTCTCTCCCTTTGGCATCAATGTCAAAGGGCCTACTAGAGCTAACACTTAGCTCCCCCTCAAATGATGTTAAACCTTAATGGTAGGAAGTAAAATAAATTACTCCCAACTTCTCTTGCAGATACTCGAATGTGTCTTTTGGTAGTGCCTTTGTAAAAATATTTGCAATATGCTCTATAAAACTGATATACTCCATCTTAACCTATTGATCTCCAACCTAATCTCTCAAGAAGTGATATCTAATGGGAATATGTTTTATTCTTGAATGCATCATTAGATTCTTTGAAATATTAATAACACTTACCATCATTCACTTATTAGATTCACTTACCATCATTCTTCTAGTGTTAATTCCCTCATTTATGTACCTGATGATGTCACTTTTGTTATGATTTATCTAAACATATTTGGATGGAGTTTTGGTATCCTTTTTCTCCTTATTCTCATCTTTATCTGATTCTTTAAAATCTTCCTCTTCAATGATTTCAAGAATGTCTATTGGATCACTAATTCTTTATGTTTTATCTTCTTCTATCCTGAGACTTACACTTTCAACAATTTTCTTGGTTCTTTTGTTATAACATTTATAATCTTTACTTTTTAAAGAATAACTAAGAAATATGCCTTCATTTACTCTATATTCAAATTTACCAAGTTTTTCATCAATTCTCTTTATGAAGCATTTGCTACCAAAAAATCTGAAATAATCAACTGCTGTTGGTTTGTCTTTCCATAGCTCATAAGGAGTCTTGTCACTATTGACTCTCAATAAAGATCTATTATGAATGTGCACTACTATATCAACTACTTCTCTCCAATATTTATCTACTATCTTAGATTCATTTATAATTATCCTCACCATCTCTTGAACTATTCTATTTTTTTGTTCAACTACTCTATTTTATTGTGGTGTTTTGGCTACTAAATAATGTCTCTTTATTTTATGGTATTCACAAAACTCAATAGATTGATCTAACATGAATTCTACTCCTTGATCTGATCTTAGAAACTTAATCTTCAAACTAGTTTCATTCTCAACTAATGCTCTGAATGCTTTGAAATGTTTGAAAGCTTCTATTTTTTTCTTTAAAAATATTACCCAAGTCATATGTGAAAAATCATCAATAAGCAACATGAAATATTTCTCACCTTGAGTACTTTGAGTTCTCATAGGTCCACATAGATCATTGTGAACAAGCTCTAGCATCTGAGTGGTTGAGTACTCTTTTGTTGTGAACCACCTTCTAGCCTCTTCCCATGCTAATAAGGTTCACAAAGCGTGTCAGATGGATTTGTAATATTTGGAAGATTTCTGACTACTTGCTTCTTGTTGATGTTGACAAGATTGTTAAAATTTATGTGCCCCATTTTCTTGTGCCATAGCCAACTTTATTTAATCTGACTCAAACAACATCTTTGACCTATGATGTCTAATAGCATATACAAGTTATTACCTATTCTCTAAGCATCTGTAACCAACACATCTGAATCTTTTCTTCTAATTTCAAAACCTTCTACATAAAAATTTATTGCGTGCCCCTGATCACACATTTGACTTACACTCAAAACATTATGCTTAAGACCTTCTACGTACAAAACATTTTTAGTTTTAGTTCTACCATTATCCAAACTTAGTGTACCTTTTCCAATAATTTTGGTAGTATTATTGTCTTTGAATTTTAGTATGCCACCATTGATCTTCTTCAAAGTTATGAACTTGCTCTTATCTCCTATCATGTGCCTCAAACATCCACTATCAATGAACCATGGCTTTTCTTCATTTCTTTCATGAAAAGCTATCTGTACTAACATATATTTTTTAGGTTGTTTCTTTTGCCATGAACCTATCTAAACTTTCTTCTTGATGAATGGAGTGTTGAACCTCTGATCTTTCTTGATTGACTCAAACATGCTTCTAAAATACCAAGTTATGTGTCCAAAGTTATTACACTTGTAACATATTATGGCCTTTTCATTAAAGCTTGATAGAGGAGCAAAAGAGTTTTGGCTTCTGCTTGACTCTGTATGAATTTCCTTCTCCTTATTTCTAAAATTATTAGCCCTTTTTTGACATTTTATTTTCTTATGACCATATCCATTACAATAAAAATAGTAATAATAAAAATAGGACCTATTTGTGTATCTCTGACCTGATTGCCTTTTTTAGCTCTATTCCCTCTAGCCTTCTTTATTTGAGATGTCTTATGTATTCTTAACTTCTTCCATTTTTATTTCTTCTTTTGTAAGAGCTTCAACATATATTTTTTCTTTTTCTTTGTTTGTGAAAGTAGTGACCTCCTCTTTATATTTTTCAAATCTAATACCTATCTTATTTGACATTGATCTTTGATTTTCTAATATCTTATTCAACATATTAGTGATATTCTCAAATTTTAAATCATTGGCTATTCTATCATTGATTGCTTTTTTTTTTCTCAAGATCTACTTTTAAAGAATCAATTTCAATAACATACCTTTCACATTCTTTACTTACTATTTTCAACTATGTCGCTAGATCTTCTTCATTCTTCTTAGCTTCTTCAAAGTGTGCTTGTAATCTTCAATTATTTCCTTTGACTCCTTTTTATTTTTCTTGATCTGGAGCTTTAATTTTTGATTTTTCTTTTCAAGAGATTTTAACTCTTCTAAGGCACAAATGAGTTCTCCTTCCAAATTCACTTCATCTTCATCTTGTTCTTCTTCTTGATCATTTGTACTTTTTCTTGTAGAGGCATCTTCATGTGTGGCCATAAATATAATCTCTTCTTCTGAATCACTGACTCCACTATCTTTGACTGAGCTAGGATCTTTAGAATACAAACTCTTCTTCTCGAATCCCTTCTTGAATTTACCTTTGAAATTCTTCTTGTATGTAGACTTTCCTTCTTCATTGTCATCATTACCCTTATTTGGGCATTTAGCTGCAAAATGTCCAATATTTCCATAATTAAAACATTTAAAAGATAATTTTCCTTGGTATTTACATGTGCCCTTTTTCAGCATGCAAATGAAAAGAGACCCATTGTCATCTTCATCATCACTAGAACTATCACTTGATTCTTGAATCTTAGCCTTCTCTATCGTTGATGTCTTAAAAGTAGTTTCTCTTTTTGAGCATTTATCTTATTCAATTTGCATCCTCATATGTTGTAAGAATTTCATGAAGCTCATCCATCTTTAGCTTGGATAGATTCTTCATTTCTTTAATTGCCAAAACTTTTACATCATATCTCAATGGTAGATATCTCAAAACTTTTTGAACTATAGTTTATTCTTCTAAATTTTCTCCAAGACCTTGAATCTAATTAACTATTTGATCAACTCACAAAAGATAACTTTCTATATTTTCTTCCTCTTCCATCTTCAAACTCTCAAACTATCTTTTGAAAGTCTGAAGCTTAGCTTGTTGAACCTTTCCATCACCTTTGTAAATATTCTAAAGTTTTACCAAATTTTCATGAGAAAATTTACATTGCATAACTTTAACAAATTTTGATTCACATAAACCATATAAAATAGCATTTAAAGCTTTAACATTATTTTCACTTGCCTTATTTTCTACCAGAGTAGTTACAAGTGTCTGTGGCTCTTCATATTCCTCCACCACTGCTTGCCATATGTCAAATCCAAGGGCCATCAAATAAGTCTTCCTCCTTATGCTATAAAAAACATAATTCATCCCATCAAACAAAGGTGCCTTATTTGTATAAAATCCTTCATGTGATCCATCCAACATGGTTTCTAGATCTACCTTCAAGCTGTAAATTTTTTTCAAAAGGAACCTGCTCTGATACCAATTGTTAAGCATGAAATATACTGAGAGGGGGTGAATCAGTATATTATATATCTTTTTACTTAATCTGAGTTCTTTTCTTTAACCACTTAATCATACATTCAAGATATGTAATAAAACTAAAATAATAATTTTCACCACACAAGACAGAGATAATATTTTTATGTGGAAACCCAAAGTGGTGAAAACCATGGAGAAAAATGTCAAGTATATGAATGAACACCAACTCAAAATATAAAGTTTACAAACACCAACTTACAGGAGCATCCAACACCTCTGTTGATCACCAACACAATAACTATGTGTGATCACCATCCCACAGGAGCACCAAACCCTTACAAATATTTATGATCATCGACCCATAGGAGCACCAACCCCTCTTGTGTATAAAACACAACTATCTCTTAATGTTGCTTACTCAACAAATGATATAACTCTACAATATCTTTTGATTTTCTCTCTTCAAAAAAAATACAAACCATGCAATCTCTTGCATATTTCAAATGGCTTCTCAACCCTTTATTTATAGCTTTCCAAATGACCTTTGGTATTCACCCTTTGTGACCCTTCAATCCTCATGGAAAATGGTGCCAAACTTGCATGACCCTTCATATCCTTGCATTTGAAAAGTCATATGGTGACCCTTCATAAGAAAAAGCATCATTTCCTCTTTTATCTTTATCTTGGTGACTTTTCATATTCCTCAAAGTGTCTCTTCATGGAAAAATGTGCCATACCTCTTTTATTTTCACATGGTGACTCTTGGAATTTCTCAAGATGACTCTTCATGAGAAAATGCATCCCATTCCTCTTTCATCTTTTACCCCATGACTCTTTGACTTCTCCATGGGCACCCTTTTGACTTATATACAACCAAAAATATATTCATTAATATTAAATAAATATTTACACACATTAGCCAAGATATGAATATTAAAAACACCATTAAATGTAATTGGGCCTTTATCACCAATAATGCTAGACCTTTGACATCAATGACAATATTTCCAACAATTACATCAAGGGAAGCTTAAGTATGGATCTACTTATATCCAAGCATCCATATCCACAATAGAGATACCTTGGGTTCCTTCTCCCCTCTTCCTTTATTTTCTTAATCATGATGCATGGTACATTGACCTTATTTCATCATGTGAGCCTTTTTTAATTTCTTCATATATTATTTTTTATTTATTGATTACTATTTTGAACTCATTAGTTCTTTTTATTATTTAATTTCTATTTTATTTGAATATAAAGAGGAGAGTTGAAACCCCTGTGAGCTGGTATGGTTATAAAACAAATGATTTACCAAAATGACCCTACCAGCTACATCCACACCAACAATTTATCATCTCCAACAAGTATTAATATAAGTATGATTGATATAATGAAATAAGAAAACTTTCTAAATTCATATGAAATAATTGAGAGTAACTTTCACATACCTAGTATAAATATTCAATTGTGACACAATTCATAATGATTTATGATTACATACCTACAACCTGAAGATTCTAAACACAAAAATTACCCAATTTGTGAATAGTTCCCAAGTTATGAATCTCATTAAAAATTTCCCTTTTATTATAAGTATATTTAATCATAAAATAAGGGGATCAACTAGTTGAATTTTAGCTTTGGTCATGTTAGAATAAAATAATTCATATTACCACAGGAAATAACAAAATAGCTAATCTAGAAAGTAATAAAACTAAACCTAGAAAATAAGAAACTATACTGGGGAAAGAAATAAACTAATCTAAAAAGAAGGAAATCTAATACTATGAAACTAATAAAATAACCTAATCTTACCTCTATCATGATCCTTAATCAATTTGGGGTACATTTGGATGGTACAGCCATGAAGTAATGCTTTAAAAACTATCTATTGATTGGATATATGAGTTTATTACCCTATAGGTCCTTTAAATAAAATGCATTGTTACAATCCACAATGGGGAGAATTTGTCATGTTGTCATTTATTTTCATGGGCCTTATCCTAAGGTATCACCAAATCTAAGATCCTAAATGCTTTGATCTTTGTTCTTTTGTCAAAGCACCTCTTAACTACATCTTGGTGTTTGTTAAAGGTCTATAGGGCTTCAGTTCTTGAATCTTCCATTTTTATTATGTCCAATAGTATAGATTATGATTTATCATTTAGTTCCATATATTATTACATGAATTGATAAGTCAGTAATTTTAGCATGATTGAAAATATTGGCCCACATCCATACACCAAAAGATAATGTGAATCTTTAAGGGCCTACTTGTATCTTCTTTGATCTATCCAAAGTGCATACTTTAGTATATTGTGTTAGTCCCTAGTCTTATCCCTATATATTTTCTTAATTTCATCTATCAAGTTCTTATTCATTGATTCTATTAGTCTATTTCCTTAGGGGTAATGGTTAGAAGATGGTTTGATAGTGGTCTGGTTGGTATGAGCCCATTCAATGAATTCAACCGATACAAATGTTATCTCATTGTCACAAATTAGAGAAATGGGGTTGCTAAATATAGTTTTTATGTGTTCCTCCAAGAATTAAATCACATCTTGTGCTCTAAAATTCTTTGTGGCCATGACCTTAATCTATCTATTACAATAGTCTATGGTAATGAGTATGAACTTATGGCCTATTGAGGAATTTAGGTTAATGACACCAATTAATTCTAAACCCCATTGATAAAATGGCCTTCCTTCAATAATAGGTTTTAAGATCATTGTTGCATGTACTTATCTTAGCTAAAGCTTTGTATTCATGGCATGTTCTTACGTGAGCATGAGCATATTTGAAAATCATTGGCTAGTAGTAGCTCATTCTTAAGATCTTATGGGTTGTGGTATTCCCATATGGATGACCAATACCTATCTTCTAATGCAATTTTTTTATAATCTCTTTAAATTATTCTATTGACACACACTTAAGATATATGCCTTCATAGTTTATTTTATAGAGAACTACTTTATTGATCATGTAATGACCAGTTTGAGCCTCAAAGTTCTCTTTCATTCTCTATTGAGTTCTGGGGAAAAAGTACCTATAAGTAGATATTGTTTTATATCATTATACCATTCCCCTTTAGATACCTAGGCTTCACATTCCTCTTCAACAATAATATGTGAATCAAATTCAGTCATGAGTTGAATAATGCCTTGATCGTGAATGATCTTAGTAGGCTTGATTTATATATCAAACTCTTGCACCATTGCCATCTATTTACCTCTACATTCTCCTAATTCATTTTGTGACAAAGTGAGTTTAACAATAGGATTGGACATGATGTAAATAGTCTTATTCTTCAATATGTATTGTCAAAATTTACTCACTACTTTGATAAGAGCAAAAACACTTTTATCAATCATGGAGTACCTGAGTTATTCATCCTTCAAATTGGTGCTCATAAATGCAATTGGATGCTTAGTATCATCTTTATTTTGTATTATAACATCAAAAATTATATGTTCTAAATCAATTGAGTATAAATAAAAAATTGTTATAAAATCTAGAATAATTAGTACTAGGGCCTAGATATTGCATCTTTAATGTCTTGAAAAGACTTTTAGGCCTCAGCTATCCATTCTATTTTAGTGTCTTTCTTGATCATTACATTCATGGGTTTAACAATATTCATAAATCTTGAGATAAAATTTGTTACGAAATTTATCTTCCCAAAGAATGACTTGAGATCCTTCTTAGTATTTGGTGGTGTAATCTTCAAGATTCCTTGAATTATATCTAGATAAATGATGATCCCTTCTTTGATAATGATGTGTCCTAAGATCTTGCCTTCAGTTATTCCCAATATGTTCTTCTTTGGGTTTAGTGAGATGTTAAACCTTCTGCATCTCTCAAATATTAATTATAGATGGCTTATGTGGTCATTCCTATTCTTAGAAAACACATTAAGATCATCCATATAAATGATTATGCACTTACCTATTAATCCTTTGAATGAATGATCCATGGCTTGTTGAAAGGTGGCTCTAGCATTTATTAGAACAAAAGGCATCCTCTTATATGCATAATTACCCCATTTCATAGTAAATGTAGTCTTCATTTTATCCTCTAATTATACCAATACTTGATTATAACCTAAAAATCTATCCAAAAAGGACATCATTTCAAAGCCACTTACTATATGTATTACTTCATCCAAGGAAGGTAGGGTACTTTATCTTTCTTATAATATTTGTTCAAACTTCTAAAATTATCACATAACCTAATCTCTTTACTCTTCTTTCTGACTGGGACCAAATTAGATGCCCAAGTAGAATTTTAATTAGGAATACTATTCTTGCACTTAGAAGCTTTTTCAACTTTTCTTTACATGAGAGGATCTAGGATATGATTCACTAGTATCTATCTTTGTCTAAATGAATTTTGGTCTAGTTTGATAGGAATTGTATGAGTGATGACCTTTGGGTCATAAACCTTCAGGTCTTCATATGTCTAATCAATCACATCTATATATGAAGTGATTAAATACTTCATTCATTTTATTTATTATGGGGTGTAGTTGAGGCCGATGTTAACATAACATGGGTTATGTTTATATCCTAAATTTTCTCTTTTAAAGTTAGACTTATTGAATTTAAGTTTCCTTAATTATTAAGCTTGAGGATCTATATGAAATGTTCTTTATAGGGAGACTAAACTAGATGGGAGATGATTCTCTCTGAGCTAGAGGATTCCTTCCTTATCTAACTCTTCTTAGCAGAGATGACTAACTTCCTTATCATTGATGATTTGGAACTCAAATTGCCCTGAATTAGTTATGAATTGAATGATCTATTGATCATCATCAAAGACTTGGAAATTTTATACATTTTTAGGAATAGAAGGATAATTTATTAACTCAATAAAGAATCTCTTTACCTTAGATTCTTAGAGAGGCTCCAAATTCGATTGTTTTTTTGTCTAAGAACTACTAATATGTTAAAGCTCCAAATATTTCAATAAAATCCCATGATCTATGTTTATACCTTTTCAAATAATATATCTTGCACTAGTATTTATTTTTGGCCTAATTGACTACTAGATCTGAGTCACCAAATACTAACTACTTGACATTATTCTTGAGTGCAAATTATAATCCCAAAATTAAATCTTCATATTCAACCCTATTATTAGTGCAAGGTAATTGTACCTATATGATTCCAAGAACTTATTTCCCTCTGAATCAATCATTTTGATTTCTACACCCAATCCTTCTTTGGATTTGGCACCATCAAAGTGTAAAGTCCATAGCTGATTAGAACATTCAAATTCTAGCTCTTATATTTAATTTTGTGTAGTAAAAGTATAAATGCCAAGTCTAGGAGATTTATACTTTACCTCTTCATTTTTCACATTATACTTTATGATAGGATACTTAATCCTTAGTTCCCTATCGATTTGGATTTGATTTTTAATGCCTCTCCTTGGTAACTAGACGTGAGAGAAGTCTATAGAGAGATATCCATTGAGCATTTTAGACTAGTCCCTACTCAACAAAAATCCATAGCATTCAAGTATGTCTACTACAAGGATGTCAATAGGCATCTGGACTCATGTTTTATATGATACTTGAATACATGCATTAGTCAATTCTCCAACCACTAGTACCACCATTTTATCCAATTTTGAAACTATTCTCTTTGAAGGGTTTAAAGTTAGATCAAGTTTTTGACATATGAAAGTAGGAATAACAATTTCTAAGGCTCTATAATCAACTAAATAATTATAAATTTTCTTACTAAATTCCCTAATAGTTATCAAAAAGGGTGGAACTCTAGGTTTGTTTTTATATATGACATTGATGTTAACAACCTTCACTTAATCTATAGATGCTTTTATCCTTCCATAGGGGTCTTCCCTATGATAGATTTCCATAATAACTCTTTTTGTTCAATTATCTAAGCTAATTCATGAAGATTAATATTTGCTTTTATTATATTCATGTCTTCAATGATGTTGTATCATCCTTTGCTCTACTCCTCCTTATTCTGAGGTTGATCATTCCCTTTTGGGGGAGGTGGATTATTTTTAGCTTTAGGATTGAGTGGAATGGCTATGATATTTAGAGGAATAGAATTTATAAAGGTTTGATTATTCTTTACATTGTAACCACCTTTTTGGAATTACTAAAAATCATGTATCTCATCAGTGTTATCTTCTAGTACATTGTCATCCTCACTTAGGAAGGGAAACTCATGAATCTCAAAGAATATAGTAGTGTTTGAAGGGATAGGATCCTAGTCATATGTTGGTGGATTATGCATCTAGTTCTACCTTACTAATTCTCTTTAAAATATTTTAAATGTTGCATAAAATTCAACACATTTAATCTCACCATGCTGAGACTTATTATGGATTCTACACCAACTTGGTAGAGCTCTCTCTACCATGTTGATCTTTGGGAGCTTTCTAGGTTGTTCTATATTATTTAAAATCCTGTTAAATGGTCTATTGTACTTATGTAATATATATATTTCGTTACTACTTGGGCCATGATCATTATCCATCTTTCTTGGCATGATAAGGAAGTCATTACTAGCTTTTAAACCATAATTTGAATAGCATCTAGCTCCTCCTTTATAGAGTCAGTGCCTTAGATTATAGTAGTAGAAGATGTATTAAATTATTCATTCTATTGGTAACCATTTTCTCATGCATTTTTGTTTAAAAAACTATAATTTGGCTACATCATCTATGTTAGAGGAGACATTAGGTATGCTAAGAACCTAGGGATTGATATTCTTATCATTTTTTATGGCCTCTTCATATGCCAATGCCAAGTTGGTGGCAGTAGCTACTCTTATTAAGAATACCATAGTAATTAGATCTAGAGCATTCATGTACATCTCCAATGCTAATGCTTATTTTGGTTTATACCTTGGGCTTAACCATGTATAAATATTTTTAAACCTTGCATTGAAATTATATATTGGCTTTTTAGGCTCCCTCTTTATGTTGGTGAAGTGTTGATATATCAAATTGGGGCTGGTGACCTATCTAAATTGTGCAAGAAAAGTTGCTTGACATGCATTCCAATAAGTGATGAATTTTTCCATTAGATTCAAATACCAATCATAATTACCATCTATTAATGTAAAATGGAAAAACCTACATGAAACATTATCATTGATAACATTCATTAAAGTTAAATCAAATTTAAAGGATTTGATGTGTTCCTTTATTGTTCCTACTTTTGAAACAGAGAAAGATGGAAAATACATTTCAAGATTTATGGGTAGGTCATGCACATTCATTGGGATGGTAATAGTAGATCCAACCAACCAAGGTGGTTGAGACATGGGATGTTTAACTAGGGAAGTGTTCCTTATTGGGGAAGGTGTCTTAGTCTATTAGGGGTAGTTAGTACAATTCTAGGACTCCTATGATTTGATAAGGGTGAGACTAAAAGACCATCTTGAGAATAGATATGGTCACTCCCTTGGGTATCTTTAGTACAACTCTATGTAGAAATTAACCTATTTTATCAAGGGTAGGACCCTCCTTATAGCACTAGAAAGAGAATGTTGACGTGGGTTTTATACACACCAATTTCATAATGAGATAGCCTCTAACATTTTAGGATCTCAATAGAGGTGAAATCTACTCTAAGGTATGAGCTAGAGGTATGTGATCTTAACAACCAAGGGATATAATAGTAAGAAGGACACATAGTTTGTTAATAAGGTTTATGGATAGAGGGGTGGTCTCTAAAAAATGGAATTACAATCTAGATGGTTTGGTGGATAGATGATTACTAATCTAGAGTGGGTAGGTCTCAAAAATAAACTCAAAAAAGGAGGGAAAGGTAGAGCAAAAAATAAAGGTTTTGTGGCTTCAATAATTGCCTCTATGGTTGGTTTCTAAGTGGAAAAGTGCTTTAAAAACCTATTCTTAATACTAGTAGCTATTGTACACATAGTCAAACATGGTCAAACAATCTAGGATAATCTTGATATAGGAAACTCACAAGCCTAGGTCAAAGTTTTCTTCCTTTAGAGCAAAAATTGCACATTCTTAATCAGGATATTATGGCTCAGGCTTATTAAGGTATCTAAGATAGATGTTGTACATACACAAAAAAACTACATTAAATTAAAACACTTCCACACACTTTAATAAAATGAATCAATTAACTTAATTGTTAATAATCAATGTAATTAACTAATCCTTTGATAGTTCTTACACATCTAAGAATAACATATCAATCATAACAAGAAATAACTCCTTCACATCTTTTGCACACTAAGAGTTATTGAATCATACCACCAAAAGAGATAAAATTAATTACACAAAATTTGGAAAGAAAATATACAAACACATAAGTTAACAACCAAAATTGTTTTCTCTTGTATATTGAAAATATTCTAACCCTTTAAAACTATGGGTTACATGGTTTTAAATAGACTTATGGAAGGGGTTACCTCATCATCCAAATAAATATAAAATACATTACATGGTGTAGTTAGAACTTAATTTCTAATTATGGTCTCAAACCCATATAAAGTTATTTTACACTTGTTAATAGTTTAAGTTGGCCTTTACAAAATCATGCAGCATGTGCATGTTCACAAAATGAAAAGGCAATTTTTACAATATGTTGGAATTTTAAGAAAATTATAAATATGAAATATACACCTTTATAGAATGTAAATGCAAAATACTTGGACCTTTCATGGCTATGTCAATGTTTTCATGGATGTATTGACTTTATTTGGAGTTGTAATTATGGTTTTCAATGTACAACGTGAAGTGGTAGCTTGATTTTGCTTCTTCTTTGCCTCTATCTTGAGCCAGCATGTATGTGACACATCATGATACTATAAAATTATATCCATGTTCAAAAGAGAGGGTTTATGAACCCTTCCAACCTTCCATTAGAGCTTTTCATGTTCTACTTTCATCATTTGAAAGTTGACTTTGAAGATTTCAACTTCAGTCACCTTTTTCCTTGTAAAGCTCAACTTGGATTCAATGTCTTCTAATGATAGTCCTTGTAAACATTTCTTGAAATTGTCTGAATCCTCATGAATAAGATGATAAGATCATCTTATTGATTAACTTTCTTATAGCTTCCTTCACTTTTGACAATTTCAAGTCATTCAAAATTTTCAAGATGAGGGCCTTATGTTTCTCGTATTTGGGGACCAAATCCCCAACAATTTTTACCCATTCCTTATCCTCTTATATTTTGATGACCACCATATTGAGGGAATTAGATTCCTCTAATTGTGTCATTAGATCCAAATCGATATATGCCTTACTAGTTATGTAAATAATTAACAACTTCAATTTATTCTTGTCTAATTTTAAAGAATTAAATAATTAGTGAGTGTTGGCAATATGTGGGGCTAATTCAGCCCACATAAAATCTAATGCCTCTAAATAATTGTATCATTTTTATGCTTCCCCTAAACCTCAGATTCAATACCTGATGGAAAATGCATTGTCTTTTGTTATTCTTTTATTTTTTCTAATTCTGCCTCCAATTCTTATCTCACTAGCTTTGTGCCTTCATGTATTTCCACCATGACATATTTATGTGTTTCAACTATAGACATAAAATATTTGTTGTAGGGGGATTATCCCACACATCTATCTCTTTAATAAGGAAAATAATTCTTGGCTTTCCTTGAGAATTATTTCCCTGCCAAATTCATCCTCCAACTTCCTCTTTCTGACTCTCTAAATAATCCTAGATGGCTTGTCAAACAAGGTTGTGATGGATGGGAGATATATTATTTTGATGTTAGAAATTTGAGAAGTCTTAGATTTTAAATCAATGGCCCATGGAGGAATTATTAGTTGGTTGGGGTTTATCTCCTATGTGTTTTTAACCATAACCTTGACTAGTATTAGATTCATAATATAATATACTTCTCTTGATCTAAATGAATAAGGAGAGTTACTAAAGACCTATATCTTATAATTCATTTAAATGTCAACATGAAGACATAAACTTGATAGGATTATGTCACTATATGTGCACACTTAATATTCTATTTTTATATTTTGTTGATTGTAATCTAGGATTTTGGAAATCATACAAGAAATGGAATGCTAAAATTGAACACTCATATAAAACCATGAGTTAAATGATTACACTATTTTATATTTGGAAGCTTCCTTAAAACAATTATATGCAAAACTAAAAATCACATAATTTATAAATAAAACACACAACACATAAATGAAATAATAACATGCTTATCCAATTAATGAGTTGGATTTTTGTTGTAGGGGTCCTTCCTCCTTCCAAATTCATCTTCATTCCTTCCTCTTACAATAATGAAATTGACTCAAAAATAATTTCTCATATTAATCAAATGTAGAAAGAATTGTAGTAGGGAAATTACAATAATAGTTGTCTTACAAAATGCGCTTTTACTATATTTCTCTAATTAATCTCTAATACTTTGTCAACCCTATTACTACACACACACACACACACAAAAAAAATAGGGGATACTATTTTATACAAAAAAAATACATTCCAAACTAAGAAACATTTGGTTGTAAGATAACATAAATTATTTCTTTATACTAAGGTTGCCATTCATATGGATCTTGTAACATTGCTTAGGACAAACCAAGATGTTTTAGTCTTTAACTAGATATTTACTATGCTCCATGAAATTTGTTATAATTTATATGAGTTGGTTGAATTAGGAATCAAATTCTCTTTGTTTGTAATTTTAGTCATGCAGTAGTTGTAGAATGTTTTTGTGTGATGAAATCCCTTTGTTTTAGGATGGATCGTGAAATGTTATTTTGTACCTATTACTTCAATAACACCTTAAACACATTATGAATATAAAGCATCCTATAGTAAAATATAAGTATTATATTCTTTATTCCAAGACAAAAGTCTAACTAGTCAAAGATATATGAGGACATAATGCTATTTGTAAAACATGGTTGTCTGAGGATAAAAAATTATGGGAAAATAGTTCATAAACATGTAAAAAAGAAGGGTGAGTATGGAAAATCATGTCAAAAACATGAAAATTCTAGGGCTCATCACACCCCCCAACTTAATACTTTTCTTATACTTGAGCAACAAGCTTGCTCATTTCAAACTCACAAATAACTCTAAAAATTTGTAGGCTCAATGACACTGCTAGATAGATGAGCATAAAATCCATGCCTTTTTTCATACAATTTTCATTTTTTGACTTCCTTAGCTACATCTAATGGATTTTTATCTCACTAATATAAAATTAAGTACTAAAATAGAGGAGGTTGGAATCTTATTCTCAACAATTATGCTCCTAGGTCTCTTAAGGTCTCCTACAAGTAGAATATATCTTATTACTCTATAAAAAATTTCTTTTAAATTGAAATGGGAGTATAACTCTTTCCTATTTATCTCAAGAGTGAGCTAATTCCATATTTAAATGAAATATTCTCATGTTGTAGGTCCAACAAAAGTTCTCAACCCCAAATAGAAATCCTGAGCTTCATCACTATTTCTGACAAACCAAGCCCTTACTTCATTTCATAGCATAATGATATCCCATTCTCCCAACACAACCTCAGGAGTTCCTAATTCTCCTCTGATAATCAATTAAATCCCCATTTATTTTTTCCTATATTTAGTCATCTCTTATCCTTTTCTATGCTCTTTCAAAATATATGATTAAAATGCCATTAAAAGGAAATATCCAGCATATAAGTTAGAATTCCATTCCCTATCATGTGGTACAACATAGTTATGAAGATAGAAATCACATAATTTTGCTTATTCCTCTTATGAGATTTCTTTATATAAATGAAAGAAAGAGTGAGGATCAATTACTTCACATGTCATATTATAATAAATTCACATGAACTTAAATGTATGCCATTGTACTTCAAGATAAATTAGATATACCCTTGTAGGAGGGCTACAATTAAGGATTGCTTGAGTAATATTAGCTAGGTCTTCAAATTTGTGTTATAATTTGGAGATCCTTTCTTCTTTAATCCTAACTTCTTCCTTTTATTTCTTGTTATCCTTAATTAATGCTCTAAAAATTTCACACTGGTTGTCTATCCATCTCATTAATTCAAAAGACATACTAGAAGGAATTATACCTAACTATTATGATTGTTGTGGGCTTTACCTACTACATTTTTGCTACAAAAAGTTGTGAATAATAGCTTCATGATGTCTCTCTATCAAGGGTATTAATTGAGAATTTGTTGTAGTAATTTTATCTAGTCCACCTTGTGATTAGTCTTATAACTTATTTCTTAGTCATTCTATTTTTGGTAGGGCTTGCTTCAAAGTAAGAAATTCTTCCTACATTGAAATAGAGGTTTGCTCCATTTGATATATCTCAATATGGCTCTATATTGGTTATTATTATAAATTTTTAGGGTTGTGTCTTAATTTCTCTATTTCCTTATTATATTCTTGATAATACTCTTATTAGTCTCCATTCCATCAAAACTAGATGCCTCAAGTGTTTCATGATTTCTAATAGTTTATTCCTTTTTAGACTCCTCACTAATTTCTATAATATGAGGTTTTGTTCTTAGCTTTCCTCTCATATTTTCTCTCTATCTATGGGACCTTCAAGGAGTAGATGTGACTTTCACCTTTTTAGGGGAAGGTGAAAGCTCTTCTTTAGATTCCTTAGAGTCAAGATGGAGGATTAGTTTCTTCTTCCTTCTTCTATTTTCTTTTCTTATTGAATCTTCCTCTATGAGGCTTGTCCTTGCTATAGGCTCTTATGCGACTCTAGGAGGGTACTCTTTTGAAAGTTATTATGAGGTTATAGGAGGGTTCTCTTTTTCATGTTATTGTGTAGTTTCATGAAGGTCCACTTTTATAGGTTCTTGTGTAGCTTCAAGAACGTCTTATTCTATCTCCATCTATTCTTCTAACTCCATTTCCTATTCTACCTCCATCTCTTCTTCTACCTCTATCTCTTCTCTTCATCTTCCTCACATTCACTTTCTACATTTCAAAGCATTTTAATAAAATCATCCCAACTTACATTGGGTCTAATCCTATGTAGGTAGTCTTGAATAACTAACTAAATTAAACAATGATGAGAGATAACTTTGGGATTAGCTTTTTGAAATGCCTCTACCATTCTTGTAATCATGTTGAACAAGAAATTGGGAATGTTTATCTTAATACCATATCATAAATGGTTTATAAATTTGAAATAAACACCATGTTGTATGGAGTATCTTCCTTCATAGGTGAAATATTTGAAGATGAATACAACTAATCTTGCCCATCTTCCTGGTAATGATAAATGTGTAGTTCTCTACTTTGAAGTCTCTAAGATTTCATCTCCTCTAATGAATTTCTACCTATTTGCTTCAACATTAGAATTATCCTACCATAATTCTCTTATAATTGGAAACCCAATTACTCTATTGATGATGGTTTTAGTTATCTTTTATTTCCATTCCTTTGACTATTACCAAATTTTTATACAATGAGCTGATAAATTCTTATGCAATTCCCTATTCAAGAGAATTTATCCACTCAAAATATTGATCCCATCCTAAATTCTTAAATAGAACCAAGATATTTGGGTTACTAGTTAGGGGAGAGATGTTGAGTGGCTCATGTTTTATTATGTCTCCTCCCATACTATAGGATGGAATTTTGGTTACAGGGTTTAAGCTCTTAAAACAAGGGTTTTGTAGCTTTGGGAAAAATGTTTGATATTTTCTATGGAGGAGAGATAATCAATTTGAAATATGGAAAATCCCCCCCAACTTAAAATGGTTGCTTGTCCTCAAGGAATGTAATTGACATGTGTAAAAGGCTTACAAAAATGATAAGAGGCAATGGTGGCAGCATTTAATGATCACATCAATTAGTGAAAAAGAATGTTTCTTAGGATGGCACAAGCAAGTGGAGATATGGAAATATTTAATAGAATTAAGACCCATAATATAGAGAATAATTAAAATTCATGAAATTAAATAAGTATAAATTTAAGATTACCTTTCTATTAATGTAAGAATGATGAGTTAAAATGGTAGATGTGAGGTTTACTAGCATGTGTCAACCTTTGATAAAAAAAATCCTTGTGAGAAATGCAATGTATGATGGAGTGATAAAAAATCATCTGATAGCAAGAAATGATTCTTGTGGCAATAAGAAGTGTCCTACAACAACAATAATTATCTTGTAGTAACAAAAATTTCATCCTATAGCAAAAGAAAAGTGTTTTTCTATTCCTAAAGAATGAATCTGCAAGTAAATATATGAAAATAAAAGTTTTATTACTACTTTTTTTTTAATTTTTTAGTCCCAATTTAACTATAATTAGAGATTCCCAAGAGTTAGGATTTTATTTATCCTAAATCAATCCATTATGAATGGCTTGTTCCTAGCTTCAAGAAGCTTTATTTTTATTGAAAAATATTGGAAAAGGGTTGAAAAAAAACCCTTTGCCTACAATAATAGGTTAATCTGCTTCATGAATAAGAGACAGATGTTATTCTTCAATAAGTTGGTAAGTGAGAGTATCCTTGGAAAATAGTTTCTTTACATCTTGAGCTTATGGTCATTTACAAGTAGTTAGAACTAAATAGAATCAATGGTCATGAGCTTTATAGCTCCATTATCAAAAACTTTCTTCATCTCGTAAGGCCCAAGTCATCTAAACTCAAGATTTTCCTTATAATACTTATATTTAGATTCAAAAAGGAGTGCCCAATCACTAGGTTAAAAAATTTTAGTCTTGATGTTCCTATCATGTCAAGCCACTCATTATCTTGACACTACTTTAGTGTGATGAAGTGCTTCATTTCAAAGTTCATCAAGTGCATTCAGTTGCATGATCATGTCTTATTAAGCTACCCAAATCAAGTGTTGTCCTTAATGTTTTATGCTCAAACTCAATGGGAAAATTTGGTTTTTTACCATAAACTAGTTCACATGGAATGAAACTAGTTTTGGTTTTCCATGTGATTATGTAAGCCCAGACTGCTTTCAAAATATGAGTTGACTAATATTTTCTATGCAGGCTGATAGTCTTAGTGAGTATATTTTCTAATTCTCTATTTTTAACTTCCACCTAACCATTCGATTGAGGATGGCAAGGGTGAATTGTTTGTCTAATTTCATACTCTTTTACTAAGGAAACTATGAGATCTTATGTGAAATATATTCCTTAGTCTGTGATTAGTTCTCTTGGTACTGCATAGTAGGTGAATATTTCCTCATACAAGAACACAAATAATATCCCATATTGAGCATGGTTTAATATATTGAATTTAACCCATTTTATGACATAAACAGTACACACTAGTATAAATTCCTTATTGTTATATTTAGGATCTATGAAACCTATAAAATCAAATCCCCATTGGTTAAAAGTTTCCTGAATCAATTGTGGCTATAATTGCATTTCATCAAAGTGAGTGGGTTTCCCCATACACTAACATTGATCACATCTATAGGTATACATCATGGCATACTTATGTAAGGAAGGATAATAATATTTGATAGTAAGGATTTTCATATTAGTCTACTTTAAAGTAAAATGACACCCACAAGGTTCATCATGGTAGGCTCTAAGAATGTCATAGGCTTCATCTTCTCAGATACAACTTTTTATAACTGAATCTAGTCTAGTAAAAAAAAGATATCATTCAATCCAAGAATAATGTTTTCTCTTTTGGATCAGATGTTGTCTTGTTCTAGGTGAGAAATGTTATGGTGGTGATCCTACAGTAAGATAGTTAGCAATGTATATAAACTAAGGATATTGAATAGTTACTACATATAAATGCTCATTAAGAAATTAATCATCAACAATAGGACTTTGATCATCATTTTATAGTTGAGATACAAAATTTCCTATTATATTATCCTTACCTAGTCTATCCATAATGGTAGTATCAAATTCCTATAGCAAAACCAACCATCTAATTATCCTTCCTATTACAACAGGTTTATTCATCAAGTACCTAATTGCTACATGATCTATGTGTATGAATACTTGGTAACCTATAATGTAGTGTTGAAATTTTTTGATGGCATAGATGACAATAATAAATTACTTCTCTATTATAATGTATTTGAGTTTATCCCCTTGAAGATTCTTGTTGATAAAATAGATTGCATAACTCAAAGATTCATCTTTTTGGCCAAGGGTAGTTCCTACGGTAGTGTTAGATGCATCTATGTGGATGTGAAAATGATCATTCCAATCAGGCCCTCTGAGAATAGAATTTTTTATGACAAGACCTTTGAGTTTTTGAAAGGTAGTTTGACAACCATTAGTCCAAGTAAATTCAATGTCCTTAGTAAACAATCCAAACAATGGGGTGGAAATTTTACTAAAGTCCTTGATGAATCATCTGTAATAACCAGCATGTCCTAAAAAGCTTCTAACATCTTTCTACTTATTTGGTTTGGGTAGATCCTTAATGATACATATGTTTTTTGGATCAACGTGAATTCTAGTAAGGGAAATGTGATGGCCCAACACAATCCCTTTAGTCATAAGCATATAAAACTTTTCATTACTTAAAGATAATTGGTGGTCTTGGTAATATTGAAGAAATTTATCTAGGTTGGTAAGATTTTCTTCAAATGTCTACCCATAGATAGTAAAAGCATCCATGTATATTTCAACAGTCATGGGAGAGATCATAAAATATGTTCAAAATAGCCCTTTGAAAAGTAGCTAGGGCATTGTAAAGACCAAATGTTAAGATGACATAGGCATAGGTTCCCCAAGGGAAAGTAAAAGTGGTTTTGTCTCAGTATTGTGGAGATATTTGTATCTAATTATAACCACTATAGCCATCTAGGAAGTAAAAATACTTTTTACCCACTAATGTATCCAATACTTGATTGATAAATGGAAGGGGAAAGTTATCCTTCCTAGTATCATCATTCAACTCTCGATAGTCAACAAAAATACACCATTTACCCCCTTTGTTAGGTATAATAACCAAGGGAGAGACCCATTGGCTATCCAAAATGGGGTAAATAAATCCTGCAACCAAGATTTTTTGCAACTTAGTTTTGACAATGTCTTTAACTATAGGATTAATTCATCTTTGGGGTTGGCAAATAGGTTTACATTCTTATTTAATATAAATGTGATGTGTGCATAAATATGGGGGTATTCATCTCATGTCATGGTATTCCTAGGTAAATTTTGTTGTGAGCTTTCTCAACATTGTAAGTAACTCGATTTCCTATTGGGGTGTTAAATAAGTGCTAATGTTGAGAGGTTTATTTGGTAGAATTTCTAGTTGCTTTGTTAAAGAGATCATGATTTCCACATTATCAATTAAAGTAAAATAGCTACATTTATGAGGATATAGTTGATGGAATGTCCAAATGTCCCATGTGGTTTTATAAAGGTCATTTTCAAGAAAAGTATTATAAAGTGGGCATGGCCTACATTCCAACATGTTTATGGCTATAGGATCATGTTGATAAATGTTTTATAGGATACCAGAAAGGATAATGTCTTCTTATTATGCCTACAAAGCTGGACTCTAGTCAATTGAGCACAAAGTTTTCAAGGAGACAACTTCCTCAAAGTCATCAATCTAAGGAGTTGGGCTATCATTTTGGGAAGGCTTGGCTAGTAGATAAAGGACTAATTTCTTGGTGTTATTTTTGTTGGAAATTAATATTTTTCTTGACTTGTAGATAATAAAAGCATTAGTAGTGGCCAAGGATGAGAGGATAACCTCCTAAGTTAATTTTTGGTTGCAAGACAATAAAGTCTTTTAGATATTTCAAGGAATCCATAGTGATAACCAAGTCTTCAATAATCCCTTCAAGATTAATAGTTGACCTATCAGTCGTCTATAGGGTGGTGGGTGTTGGATGGAGAGTTTTAAGTTTTAGTTATTACATGGTCTTTATGGTCATCACATTAATGGCTTCACCCAAGTCAATTAAATTATTGGATATTTGTTGGATATGGATGTTAACATTTATTACAAGACTTCTAGAATGAGAGTATTTTGGGGGAACTATGTTTCCCAACATAATATCTACTAGTTGGTCAATAACTTAGATTGTTTTAAGATCCTTCTTCTTTCTTCCCAATTTTTTCAAACATAGCTCTCTAAAAATATTATTATAAATAGGAACATCTTTTATTTCTTGAAAGAGTGGAATTTGTATGCACATATCCTTGATTTGTCCTAAGATATCAAATTTAGGTTTTGGTTTGGGATGTGGGATCCTCAATCACTCCAAAAAAAATAGGATTACCAGGTTCTTTTTGCTTTTCTAGCAGACTTGGCTCAAGATTTGCCATGGGTAGTTGTGGATTAGTATGGATTGGATCAAGTTCTTCAAAATATTCTATGATTATAGGTGAGGTGGGTTGTATAATAATGCATCTTGAACAAAGATGGACTTGATTGATATCTAAGGTGTATGTTGGATATTACATTATTCTAGTTGATTGTGTTAGTTGAACAAATTTATTGGTAGGTTTGGGAATGGGTTGGGTAGGTAATTGAGTTAGTATAGTTACTTGTTCTATATTTTACATTAAGGTATGTTGTTTTGGTTTTTTTATTTGTTGATTAAATCCTTGATTACCTCTCCATAGTTGTTACCATAGATTAGAGGGAAAGATCCATTATTGGTTTTAAAATTTCCCAATTTGAGGTTGTTAGCCATTTTGTTGCATCCATAACTGATTTTGGGGTATTTACCAATTTTTATTGGGAAAATTTGTCTAAGAACCATTTTGAAGATTATTTAAGAATTGAGAATTTACAAAAATAAAGCTTGATGACATACCTAAAATTAATGACCTTTGTACCCATGTTTTTTGTTAAGCCATATAAAATACTTGATCCTCATCTCCTCATATGGCATGTATCTCCACTACTTTAGGATTTTCCTTAGTTATGTTGGCTACTTGAGATTTCATAAAATGGCATGTACATTATTCCTTCATTTTTTTACAATTGGTGGCTAAGGATTTTTTAGTTTCTTTTTGCTTCCTTTGTGTATGCAATGTATCAAGCTAAGTGTCTAAGTGGATAATAATGTCCTTCTTCATGTTCTGCAATAGGTTACTAACTTCACCTTTAGACATCCCTACTATAGATGCTATAGGAAGGGTTTTTCCCCTACTTTTTTTCATGGTTGATATGGAGTAATTTGTACATATAACTATTAGTTTATTACAGGATGATGTAAAAACATCTTCACTAGAACATTAAGTCTAGTGCTTCTAGACAATCATCTCTAATTAATTTTAATAATATCATCTTGATACATTTTTCTCCATTATAGTCTATTTCAATTTTTGTA
The DNA here is from genome assembly GCA_037957365.1 of Torreya grandis. Classification (NCBI taxonomy): domain Eukaryota; kingdom Viridiplantae; phylum Streptophyta; class Pinopsida; order Cupressales; family Taxaceae; genus Torreya; species Torreya grandis. The sequence continues at coordinate 1,355,812 of JARHVA010002118.1, forward strand.
ATTTGAATAGAAATCTTTCCATGTATTCCTCTAGTGTCTCATCATCATCTTGTGTCATTCTGAATATGTCATCTCTCATGTAGTTTCTACCTCTACAATAGTCTTGGTATTTCAGTAGAAACTTATCCTTAATTTATTCCCAAGTCAACATGGCATCCTTTCCAAGTCTCATGAACCATCTAAGTGTTGCATCTTTGAGTGTTTATATAAAAAGCTTGAGCTTCTGAGTTTCTTTATTATAATCATAGATGCAACATAAGATGTCAAACTTAAAAATAAATGTGTCTGGATCCTCATATTCTTTTCCCCAAAAATTAGATAGGGTGGAGTGAGTATTATTATTCATAGGTACATTTCCTTTAGGAGTAAGGATAGGAAATTCAAAGGTAGTAAACTCATTGGTAGTGTTTTCTTTCTGAAGATCTTTCATGAATACTCTTTGTGTTGGTAGACCAAAAGTTCTTGCCACCTACTTCTCAAAATTCCTATCAATTATTATATTCCTGGGGTGTAGAACATGGATACTTTATCTTTTTTATTAGGAATATATGGATTCATATACAATGGGGATGGTCTAGAGGTTTTACAAGATTCACCTTGTGTCTTGGCAAAGAGTCTTTCTAAATTAGAAAATTTTATTGGCCTAGTATTTCTTCTAGTAGGTCTCTATTAGGGGTATGAACCTCTTCAAAATTTCTAGTTTGTGCTACCAACCCAACCAAGTTTTCTACCTCCTCTATTGACAACTATAAGTGATCTTCAGGGATTTCTTTGTGCTCCTTAGATGTTGCAAGATGAATTTATATTATTGTAACAATAGTTAATGATTCAAGTAGAAATATTCTTATATGATCCCCTTGTCTTTTCATGTATGTAAACCACTTTTTATCTATTTTTTATGAAGTTTTGCCCACCCTGCCTACACAAGGTTAGTAATATGGGGGTTTTTGAAAATTTTCACTATTTTACTTTTCAAAAGGGAAATTTAAACTATAAAAATAGGAAATATTTAATCTAAAAATTATAAATCTCTAAAAATTATAAATCTCTAAAAATTTTAAAATCAATGAACAATAAAAAAACAATCGCTATTAAGATTAAATATTTCTAGTGTGTGACACCCTTCCTTGGTAATGGTGCCAAAAATGACTAGCAGTAGATTAATAATCTAATATAATTCTATTGATCTAAATGAAAAAGGATAGTTACCAAATACCTATATCTTCTAATTCATTTAAATGTCAACTCGAGAATGTAAACTTGATAGGATGACAACACTATATGTGCACACTTAAATTTCTAATTTGATATTCTACTGATTGTAATCTAGGATGTTAGAAATCATTCAAGAAATGGAATACTAAAATTAAAAACTCATACAAAACTGTGAATTAAATGATTTCACTATTTTATATTTGAAAGCTTCCATTAAATAATTATATGCAAAGCATAAAATCACATAATTTAGAAATAAAACACACAACACATAAATGAAATAAATAACATGCTTAACTAATTAATGGGTTAGATTTTTACTATAATACTTTCAAAGGGGGCCCTTCTTGCTTCCAACTCTAGATTCAATCCTTCCTCTTATAACAATGAAATTGACTCTAAAATAATTATTCATATTAATCAAATGCAACAAGGAATTGCTATAAGAAAATTACAATAATAGTTGTCTTACAAAATGTCCTGATGATATATTTATCTAATTGATCTCTACTACTTTATCAACCATAGTAATACATATATATACAACAAGGGAGACTATTTTATACAAAATAAAATATATTCCAAACTAAGAAACATTTGGTTGTCGGATAATAAAAATTAGTTCCTTATACTAAAGATATCATTCATATGGATCTTGTAACATTATTTTAGGACAAACCATGTTATTTTAGTCTTTAATCTAATCTTTACTATGCTCCATAAAAAAAATTATAATTTATATGAGTTAGTTGAATTAGGAATCAATTTTTTTTATTCACGTCTTTAGTCATGCAGTGGCTATAGGATGATTTCACATGATGAAATCCCTTTTTTATAGGATGGACCATGAAATGTTCTCTTATACCTATTTCTTCAATAACACCTTAAACACATTATGAAGAAAAATCATCCTATAGTAAAAGATAAATATTATATACTTGATTCCAAGACAAAAGTCTAACTATTCAAAGATATATGAGAACATAATGTTATTTGCAAAACATGGTTATTTGAGGAAAAAAATTATGGGAAAATAATTCATAAACATGATAAACAAGAAGGGTGAGTATGGAAAATGAGGACAAAAACATGACAATTATGGGGCTCATCAAGCCTCTTCCTAAAAATCCTCTATTGGTTGTTTCTTCTTTGTTTCCTTGAGGATTATGTCAGGTAGGGAAGGCCAAATGATCTTGGATCAATCCAAACTTCCATATTTGTGGAAATGATGGACTTTAATAACTTGCTTTTCCTTCTTCCCCTTGCCTAAGATTGTGATAAGATTTTCCTGGGATGAAGTGGTGGATGGCATGGGTAAAGTTATCTAGGTGGATGAGACATGGATTTGGGGAGTGGCCATGGTTGTTTCAATCTTCTTAGTTTCTATTTTCCTCTTCAAGGATCTTATTATTATAGTGCCATAAGGAATACTAGTAGTGGACATGATGGAAGTGGATGGCATGTTTGTGGAAGATGGATTAATTGTGGTGGATGGTAGAGAAATATTAAAAAAGTCCTAAAATTTTAGAGTGAGTAGAGGGATATGTAAGAGAGAGGAGGAGGTTAATGAATCATTAGGGGTGGAAGTGACAACTTCCACCTTGACAGTTTTCAACATAGATGAAATTGGTACATAATGAAAAATAGGAATAAAAGAAGAGAGTAAAGAAGTGGTCTCTAAAGGCTGAGTATATTTACTTGTGGTTCCCTCTATGGTTGGTGCTTTCCCTTTGTATACCATGAGGCTTGGTACCTTGGCTCTCTCTAATTCTACCTCTTCTTCAATTTCTTCTACATCTTCCTCATCTACTTGTTAAGGTGTTTTAGGCATGCTCTATGATTTTTCAATTATTATAATACCTATGAGGGGAGTCCTTGGCTTCTTCTTGTAAAAATAGTAGTCCTATGTTGTAAGGAGGAGATTTATTGAGCTAAGGTAGTAGCTTCATGTGTGGCTACCCCTGATGATGTAGATTAATATACTTGGGGGGAAACTATAGTCATTTGTACTGCTCTTATAGTTGGGTTCTCTTATCCTTATTCTTCCTCATTAGAGGACTCTAGATTAATGGGATCTCCTATATCTCCCCTAGGATCAAGCTCACTCACCCATAATTATTCCTTGACATCCCTCAACTTAAAAATAAGTTCTTGTGAAGGATTTCCTTATTCCTTAGTCCACTCTATAGGTTGTCTATTCTAAAAATATGAGGATGCCAATCCTCTAAAGAGTGGTAATCTACTATGTAATTCCTTCACTATAATTGAAGGTTCCTATTGAATCACCCTTAAATGATCCTCATTCAATTCAGGCACTTTTTCCCTTTACAAGACAAGGTCATCATTCTATGCATTCATGAATAAAAAGTAATTATCATAATATACATGTTCATAGGGGATACCAAGGTCCTGAATGTGTCTTTGTATGTGGCCATGAGGATCCCAGTGTAGACATCCAATTCCTAACACCATTTGTGTTGAAATTGTTCAAACTTTCACTTACAAGTTCCATTTCAAGTTAAAATCCATAAAATTACCTAAATGTTTCAAACTTTTCACTTACAAGTTCCATTTTAGGTCAATGTATCCCTAAATAGGGTAATGCATTTTATGGGCCAACTAACTTTGATCGAATCATTTCAAGTCAATATGACAATTTCACCATTTAGTGCTCTAGATTGCTCTTTTATTCTAATTCATTGGTACACATCATGTACCTTTGTTATTTGGTGTTGGCAACAACCTAAATGAGAATATAGATCTAATGCATCTAACATTGTCTTCTAGTCTTCTCCAGTCAAATTATGACCCAATAATATGACTTTTTGACCATTTTGATTAATTGAGGGCTAATTTTCAAATAATTTCAAAATGTTGATTAACCTTATTTAAGGCTAATCAATCCAAATCGAGAGCTTAAGTGGATTTTCCATGAGATTTGTTGAATATTTCTTTTTGAAAATTGATTATTATTAACTGCATCATTAGGTGACATCATTTCTTGGGAAGACATCCCTATGCCATAAATGCCATAAATATAAAGATTATGGGTCACCCATTCCTAGTTAATTCCTCTTATTCCTCTTCAATTCCCCTTTTTACAAGGTCATAATGAAGATAATTATGGATTTAATTCCAAATATTAGGATTATCCATGGCCACACATCTCAAACTTGAGATAGATAGTCATGGTTGATCCTAACCAATCTCAAAAATCTATAAATAGAGATCCCATGGACATGAATTTTAAGCTTGAATATTGCAAAGTTATAATATTAAATTTTTTCCACAATCCTTTGCATTTGATCATTGATTTTGTTTAAAATCTTCATTGATAGACTAGTTTAGTGACCTTTGAATCATGAGCCTAGGTTTTATGGAGTGTTCTTGAGACATTGGAGGAGTTTTCCACCTTTGTTGACAAAGACAAGGATTATTGATCAAGGGAGAACATGATTTTGAGCCACATACATATGGTGAATCCATTTAGGAAGGTAATATAATGTTTATTTCTTCTATTTTGTTTCTTTTTATCCTTTGTAATTCCCATAGGAATAGATAGGCTTAATTATTTTGTTCTTTATGCATTCTTCATTATTTATAGACTAATGTTTGACTAACTTACATTGTAATCCTCTCTACACCTAGTCCCTGTGTGGAACTATGGGCAAGTGACAACTCTTTCTTTTGCTACCACATCTCTAAAGTGATTTCTCTATGTGTAGTACATCTATCTAATGAACATATGGTGCCCATAGAATGTGTTATTCTTATTTTTGGTCAAGTCCTACTCAATGTTCCACTAGAGCTAAAAATCAATTTCTTACTCTACCAATTTCTCAAGTACATATTTTGGGAGGCATAGGGGACAGACCTTATGTCTAGTAATCATGATTATCATGTAGTCAAGATACAAAAAATAGTCACCCCTTATAGATAGTGTCTTAATTATGCTTTCTCCAACTCTAGGCATTGCAGACCCATGTATTACTTACAAGAATTGAGGATAAACATCCTCAACAATCCTAACCATGATCTTGGTATATGCATAAATGTGCAAAAATTGGAAATAATTATAAATTTGATTCTTGATATAGTCGATGGTTGGGTTCCAAAGATTACTAAAGACTTTATATATTATTCTTATTATAACATTCAAAATATAGGACATCATATATAAGTATCCCATTAGAGTGATCCACTTGTTATTTTTTAGAACATGTTCTCTCAAGTGGAAGCTTATAATTTCATGCAAAGCAAACATTATGTCATTGGTCATCATTATATGTAAAAATGGCACCCAATCCAAATTAAGGAAATGGATGTTGGTCATGCCATAGAGCCTATTAAGTAGTGTCATCCCAATCTGCATTCCCATCTTGGATTTTTTGATAGGGATGGGATTTTTACCTTTATATGTCATGTTTTTTCTAGGGAGAAGCCATGAACATAACATCTTATCCATTAAATTATAATTATTCCATGAAACTAACCTATGTTTTTCAAAATATTCATCTATAAATAGTAATGATAAATACCTCTGAAAGTCATCTCCATAAATGCGCACCATAACTATCTAGTTGACCATGTGATACAAAAATTCATCTTTCATAACCTTCCCCATGTATAATAAGTCTTGTAAAAGGTCAATGTAGGGAATCACCTCAAGCTTGGCCATAATCGAATTAAATTCTTGTCTCTTGAGTGAGGAAAGTCTCTAATGAACTAGATTTATGTAGCAGATAAATTTTCATCTAGTGAAAATACATCAATATAATTAACAGCATCCCATAATTTAGATTAGTTTCCATACCTATTATCAAAAACTATATTAGTGAATTATGTTGAATCCTTAATAATAAATGGTGATGGTAAAATTACTCTCATGAATGCCTAAGATAAAGATGTCATTGCAACTATGGGCACTGTTTAAAGTTTTTTTATGTGATCTTTGAACAATTATCCTTTCTACTAGTTGCTTGTTTGCTTACAATAATCTCATAGGTAGCTAGGGTTTTTCTTGCACAAGATATTAGTTGAGTTCAAATTCATGCAAGATCATGAATACATCAATGGTTACACATCATGTATATAGCATTTAACATTCAATTTTAGTTTATGCATTATAAATGTTCAATATTCACCTATTTTGTATTTTTTGCATAGTTCAAATCTTATTAGTCTAGTGGGTGGGTAGCATTGGTGAATATTGAGAAGTATTTTAATTTATTGGCTAATTATAGTGGGATTTTAGAATTTTAGGGTTAGGAGTCAGGTTTTATGTTAGGAATGAGCCTAAAAAATATCCAAGAAAATATTATTGACACAAAGCCTAAACAAAAAACTTGAAGACTAAAATCCATCAAATAAAATGTTCAAACAAAATTCTCTATACAAAAACTTGAAGAGAAAAATCTTTGATATGACTATTTCAGATAATTTATCTGATATAAAAAACTTGAAGACCAAACTTGTTCAAAACAAAAGGTCTGAAGACCAAATTATTAGAGGTACAATCACTAAGAGGGGGTGAATCAATGATGCAAGATATTTCAAACTTCAATTTTAATCCTTTCAAACTCTTAATCAATGACCACAATCATTCATAAAGCATACAAGATGTTAATAACAAAGAATAATAAATATGATGCAATATCACACACGTAACACAAGATCTATGTGGGAAACCCTCTTGGTTATTAAAACCCACTCTCAAGCCTACAAACACATGTACTAATTATCATATAAGATTATCAAAAATAAGAGACCTTTTAGTGAATCACCCACTTCACAAGGAGCACCCACCCCTAAGTATGATCAAGCACCCACTTGTTCTAAATGTTGAGAACCCACACAATACCTTATAAAATCAATAACTCTAGAACTATGATTACCTTTCAATCTAATGGATAAAGAATGTAAAACACCTCTCTTTCAACTCATCACACACTCTCAAACTTTCTCATACAAGCAATTCATCTAAACAACACCTTTTTATCACTCTATGATTCTTCTCTCATCCTCAATCTACTTTGTACTTTAGTCTATCCACTGAGAAAACTCCCTTTGATTTATTTTCTTCATCTCTCTCAATAGTTACTCATCTAGTCTAAAAACCATAACCTCAGCCTTCAGTCTTTATAGAATCTTCATGAATATCAACTTTTAGGTAAGCTAGAATACTTGGCTTAACCCTTAATACATCTAACATGCTAACACATAGCTCAATACCATCCTCATAGGTTAGACATAGCATCCACGGGTCACACTTAAGAAACTATGCCTTTCAATTATGCCTTAGCATCACTTATAGGTATCGTGGAGACCTAATACCCTTTTATCACTTCATCAAACAAAATAAGAACACAAGATCACTTTTAAATACATGGGTCCACTCTATATGACATCTAAGACATCTTTAGGAAATTACTCCCACCAAAACTGAATCTTGTACATAGTAACACCATAAATGAATAAATATTCAAATTTTAATCTAAATATCTATAATTTTACGAAAATTTATACCTTATAACAAAGTTTTCTAGATGCAACTTGAAGTCCTCTTCAACTTTTCTTTTGACACCACCATGAAATCCATCCTAAATCAAGAGATATAACTCAAAAACTATAGACTAGCTTTCCTTTGTTAATTTAAATATTCAAATTCAAATAGTCACTATGTATTACAAAAACATCAACCATTTTTCTACATCTCATTTCTCTTGGTAGCTAGATTAGATGCACTCCATTAATATCCTAGGGGGTAGCCTAGTTTTTACCTTTCAATGCTCACCATTGATCATAGATCTTACACCCAAGATCATGCCCCTTAGTACTCTATGTGCCTTATGCACATTTGACTATTTGACTTGACCTACACCATCAATCTCCATCTATACAAATACCCATGTACCATTGATCTTATGTTAAAATAATGAGATTGATACACATGTCACAATCACGTGAAATCTTAAGAACCTTTGACAAATTGACTCCAATCATGTCGTTGGTCTCTATCTATATAATCATATGCTCTCCATTAGATGTATCTTGACTATTTGACCCCATACTTCAACTTAGTTAAACTTGATGATCTCTGGTCTATCACAGTCTACTAGATCAACTTTGAAATTTTATAACTTGAGCTAGAAAACATTTCAAGAGTTTAAATCTTTAGGGTACCTTATTGGCACTATATACAACATCTCCATGAAAATCTTTAACCTCATTTGACTTTTTAAGAACCTGAATTAAATGCACAAACTTACTAGATCACTCATATCTACATCATGTACAATGATGGCCTAGCTTCTCTTAAGCTATAATATGCATGTTTCTCTTTCTAAATGATCAAATGACACACCAAAACTTTACTAATACATCTATAGATGCCTTATAACTTATTTGTCCTTGTAGACTTCCACATATGCCATGTCTCTCCAAGTTATCAAACACAACTTCTTTGTCATTAATTAAATGGTACCATATGCTATATTTTACATCAATGCAACCTAATACATCAATGACCATGATCAAAAATCTCCCCCTTTGTCATTGATGGCAAAACATCCTCTAAATGACTTCTTACTCATTTGAACTTCTTCATTATGATCTTTCTCCCCCTTTGACATTAATGATAAAGGGTCTCATACTCAACATACAAATAATCATTCCTCAACATAATATATGAATTTAAATACTATTTAATATGCTCAAGATACTTACATACTTTCAAGCATAAAAATTAATTGCTCCCCTTTGACATGCACCAATCTGAAATTGGACTTCTCTAATCCTTGGACTTGAAAAACTACTCATAGAGCTTAGAAAGTTCCCCCTAACATTATTCACATCTACTCAAGCCTCTCAAACTATTTGAGTTATCTCCCACTAACTCCATATTCTATCTTAAAAATATCATCTTCAATAAGTCTTCTCAATGAATTAGGTCTACCATCAACACTTCAAACACTATCCATACATAGTCAATAATCTTATGAAACCACCAAAATATCTCATATATTTATTAGGTCAACTTAAACATCTAAATTAGATATGAATAAATCTCATATGGATCTCATAGAAATAAAATGGTTTCCCTTTATCCTCTATAATCCATCATGATTTATAACCTTTCCAAAGAACTCTGATAGAACCATCTCATTTTTAGAACAATGAGAACTCCATGACATACACAACTTGTCATATACAAAACTCTAAGACATTATTCATGATATCAACAATATGAAAACACATTTTCTTCTTACTCAAATGACCTTTTAATGTTTCATAAATAAGGAGATGACTCCCAATCTTTGTCTTATATACTCAAAGGTGGCCTTTGTCAATGTTTTAGTCATAATCTATGAAAGTTGTTCTTTTATAGAGACATTTCAATTTAATATTTTGATTACTTAATTATTATCTTAAGAAATGATATCTAATAGGAATGTGATAATTTTTTGAGTGCATAAAAAGTTTCTTAGAGATATTAATTGCACTAGTATTGTCACAATAGATAAGATAAGGTCCATTTTATCTTATCTTATAATTTTCCAAGGTTTGTTTTATCCACATTACCTAAGTTTAATAAGAAGAAATAGATATATACTCAGCTTCTATAGTTGATAGAGATATAGAGGCTTGATTCTTGCTTAGCCAAGACACCAAACATTCACCCATAAAAAAGACACCACCATTGGTACTCCTCCTATCGTCTACACATCTTGCCCAATTTGAATCAGTGTATGTCTTTAGAGTAAATTATCTACTCGTAGATACCCTAAACCATAGTCTATTGTGATATTGATATATCTTAATATCCTTTTGATTTCTTTCAAGTGATATTCTATAGGATCAACTTGAAACCTTCCTACAAGGCCCATTGCTTTCATGATATCAAGCTTAGAAGCATTAGAGTATTAGAGACTTCCAATCATGGATATATATAAATTTTGATCAAATTTTGGTGAGTCATCTTGTTTACTTAACTTGCATTCAGTGGTCATTGGAGTACTCATTATCTTAAAATCTAACATGTCAAACTTTTTTTAGCATATCTTTGATGTATTTTTATTTTGAAATGAATATCACTTCATTAATTTGCTTAATTTGTAATCCTAATAATAAATAAATTTATCCTAGTATTGACATTTTAAACTCATTATTCATAGCAAGTGTAAACTCTCTACTAATGATGTCATTTTCATAACCGAATATTATGTCATCAACATAGACTATTACTAGTAATTGATGAGTTCCATCTATCTTGATATTTAAATTATTGTCAACTATCCCTCTTTTGAAGCCTTGGATAAATAGATACTTATCTATTATATCATACCAAGCTCTAGGAGCTTATTTAAGACCATATAAAGACTTATTTAGTTTGTAAATACATTTTTGGTTACTTGTCATTAAAAAACCTTTAGGTGGATCAATATAAACTTCTTCATCTAATTTTCCATTCAAAAATACATATTTCACATCCATTTGGTAAAATTTGAAACCTTTGATGTTAAGGTGTGGAGCTAAAAGCTTCACCAAAGGAGTGCATTACAGAAGTTGCAGGTTTACACAGTCACCGGCGTCAGTCAGGAGCGACCGACATCGGTCAGGAGCAGTTTAGGAGATGCTGGCATCAGTAGAAATCGGCTGATGTTGGTCGCAAGCAAATAGGCAAGAACCGATGTCGGTTACCTATGCGTCCAGAAATCTATTTTTGTGGACATAACTGATTGTTTGCATGTTAGGATTAAGTGATAGTCTTAAGTCCATGTCTCTATTATTAGTAAGACTATTTTAGAGCCCTTGTTTAAGAGGCATAACTATTGGTTGTAAATGCATGCTCAAGTTTCCTAATTATTATATAATAGGATAGATCTTCTTAGCTTATTGTAGTGTATTGTAGAATGTTGAAGAACAGTAAAAAATTGTATATGTGAATCATTCTAGGTTGTTGGAGTTGATTGTACTTGAGAGAGAGAGCTCTTGAGGGAAAGAGATCTAGAGAGAGATCTGTACATCTGAGAGAGGTGTGGAAGAAAGAAGTTTCTTCAATTGTATTCCTTCTATAAAGAGTTTAATACAAGTTTTCAGGGTGGTTTCTTGTATCTCTTATTGTTTGCTATTTATCATTCTAGTTACTTATCATTCTAATTTAATTCCATGTTTATTGCTTTCATAAGTGTAATCAACATTGTTGGTTGATCCCCAACAAGTGGTATCAGAGCTCAGGTTTACTAACAGGTGGTTCAAATCTGTGTAGTGTGTATTAATTACAGGTTACTCACAGGAGTTTTTGTAGAGATTTCTGTTTGAGTGGGAGAAGCAATGGCAGAAGAAAGTAAACTAAGAAGGGAGAAGTTTAATGGAAAAAATTATCAACATTGGAGAATGTAGATAGAGGATTATCTGTATCAAAAAGATCTATACTTACTGTTAGGTGGGATTGCAAAGAAGCCCACAGACATGGATGATGAAGAATGGGAAGTTCTTGATAGAAAGGCTCTGGGGTCTATAAGACTGAGTCTGGCATCTACTATGATATCTAATTTATCACAAGCAAAGTCTATGGTATAGTTGATGACTACTTTAAGAAATTTGTATGAAAAACCCTCAGCTTCTAATAAGGTATATCTTATGAAGCAGTTATTTAATTTGCGTATGCAGGAAGGTGGATCTGTATCTAATCATCTAAATGATTTCCATGGAATTGTAAATTAATTAAGTTCAATCAATATAGTGTTTGATGATGAAATTAAAGCTCTTTTAATATTATGTTCTTTGCCTAAAAGCTGGCATAGCTTAGTAATGGTAGTGAGTAATACTACATCTGCTTCAAATATTTTAAAAGCAGAGGATGTTGTTAGTGTAATCTTGAATGAAGAAATTCATAGGAAAAGCACAGAGGAAACATCAGGGAATGCTTTAAGTTTGAGAGCAGGGGAAGGCAAAAAGAGAAGAGCAAGAAAGGGAGATCAAGGTCTAAGTCAAAGGTGAGAGGTAGATCCAAATCTAGAAATGGAAAGAAGCTACAATGCTGGAATTGTGGAAAGATTGGGCACATAAGCAGAGATTGTTGGTCAAAGCCTAAGGAGGACAATCAGCACAAAGAAAAAAAAGAAGCAAAGGTTGCAGGTATTGCACAAGATGCTTTAATATTCTCTTTGCATAATAATATAGAATCTTGGGTTTTAGATTTTGGTGCATCTTTTCATGCTACCCCTAATAGAGAATATTTTAGTGACTATATCCAAGGAGATTTTGGAATAGTGTATATAGGGGATGATGAGCCTTGTAAAATTATTGGCAAAGGAAAAGTGCAGCTGAAAATGTAGAATGGCAACACATGGTTGTTGAGAGATGTTATGCATGTTCCCAGCTTGAAGAGGAATTTGATTTTTGTAGGAAAGTTAGGGGATGAGGGTTGTACATTAACTCTCATAGCTAAATCTTGGAAGGTGACCAAGGGTGCACTTGTAATGGCTAGAGGTAAGAGAGTAGGTACTCTCTATTTATGTAATTGTGTTACTAATAATTCTCCTTTTGTATCATCTACTTTAGATGTGGATGCAAAATTGTGGCACTCAAGGCTTGGCCACATGAGTGAGAAGGGAATGTCAATTCTTAAGTCAAAAGGTAAGCTTTCAGATTTGAAAAGCATAGATCTGGATTTTTGTGAGCACTGTGTTTTTGGAAAACAGAAGAGAGTGAGTTTTCTCAAGACTAGGTCAACAAAGAAGAAGCATAAGTTACATATTGTTCACACAGACGTGTGGGGACTGGCTCAAGTTTCTTCTATTGGAGGATCACAGTACTATGTTTCGTTCATAGATGATGCTACAAGAAAGGTATGGGTCTATTGTATTAAGAAGAAATCTGATGTATTTAAGACTTTTAAGATTTGGAAAGCTATGGTTGAGAATGAAATAGGCAGAAGATTGAAGTGCCTGAGATCTGACAATGGTGGTGAGTTTTATAGCTATAAGTTCAACTGGTATTGTTATATGCATGGAATCTATAGGCAAAGGATGGTTCCAAGGACACCTCAGCAAAATGGAGTTGCTGAAAGGATGAACAGAACAATAATGGAGCGTGCAAGGTGTATGAGATTGCATGTTGGTTTGCCCTTAGAGTTTTGGGCAGAAGCTGTTGATACTATAGTGTACCTGATTAACAAAGGACCCTCTACAACTCTGGATGGTGGAATTCTAGAAGAGGGATGGATAGGTAAAAAGGTAGATCTCTCATTTCTCAAAGTTTTTGGTTGTGAAGCCATTGTGCACATTGATAAGGAAAATAGAAAGAAGATGGATGCTAAGTATATGAGGTGCACATTTATTGGCTATGGCTCTAATGATTTCAGATTCAGGTTTTGGAATCTAAGAACTAACAAGATAATTAGGAGCCGTGATGTTGTTTTCAATGAAAAAGTGATGTATAGTGATCAGCTCAAGAAGCTGAATCAATCTGGGTAGAGCAATGGAGAATTGGATGAGGTGACGGTCCAAAATGAGCTCTCAAAAAAATTTAATCATAGACAGAAAAACATAGAGACCGACGTTGGCCAGGTAGGAACTGACGTCGGTAGGATAGAAATCGAGGTCGGTCATATAGTGACTGACGTTAGCTAGGAAGGAATCAACGTCGGTCAGGCAGAACTGACGTCAGCCAGTTACAGGCTTAGAAGTGACTGAGGGTGGTCACTGTCAGAGAATTTAGGTGGATAGCATGTTGTGAATGAGTCTCAGACGCCCATCAAAAGGTTAGAAAGGGTAAGCAAACCTCTAATTTGATATTCCCCTTCATTATTCCATTTATTGCTAACTGATGGTGGAGAACCAGAGAGTTTTGAAGAAGCAATATAGGTAGAATACAAGGATCAGTGGGAGCATGGCATGGTTGAGGAAATGGAGTCCTTGAAAGAGAACCAAACATGGGATTTGGTTGAGTTGCCAGCTAGTAAGAAGACACTAAAGAACAGATGGACCTATAAGTTGAAGGAAGGTGAGAACGGACAGATGAGATATAAGGCCAGATTGGTAGTGAAAGGATTTGCACAAAAGCCAGGTATTGATTTTGGTGAGATTTTTCTCCTATTGTTAAAATGACTTCTATATGGACTGTATTATCTTTAGTTGCTATTGAGGATTTGCATCTTGAGCAGCTTGATGTTAAGACAACATTTATTCATGGAGATTTGGATGAAGAAATATATATAGAACAGCTGGAAGGATTTGAGGTCAAGGGTAAGGAGAAGTTAGTGTGCAGATTGAAGAAAATCTTGTATGGCCTCAAGCAAGCTCCTAGACAGTGGCATTTGAGATTTGATAGGTTTATGACTGAGCATGGCTATAGTAGGTGTCAATCTGACCATTGTGTATATTTTAAGAGATTGGATAATGGTAGATATATTATTCAGTTGTTTTATGTAGATGATATGTTGGTTGCAGGATCACACATGCAGGATATCTTCAAGCTTAAGGTGAAATTAGCTCACACATTTTCCATGAAGGATTTGGGAGTAGTGAAGAAAATCCTTGGCATGAGTATTAAGAGAGACAAGAAAAATCACAGGTTGATTTTGTCTCAAGAGGATTATGTGAACAAGGTGTTGAAACGGTTCAATATGCAGGATGCAAAACCGATAAGCACACCTTTGGCTGGACATTTTAAGTTAAGTAAAGAAAAATGTCCTAATTCACATGATGAGGTAGAGTACATGAGTAGAGTTCCATATTCTTCCATAGTAGGGAGTTTAATGTATGCAATGGTTTGTATTAGACTGGATATTGCCCAAGCAGTGGGAGTTGTAAGTATATGGCCAATCCAGGGAAGGAACATGGAAAGCAGTTTAGTGGATCCTTAGATATCTGAGAGGAACTAGCAGTAGGCATTTGTGCTATGGAGGTTCAGATACTTCTCTACATGGTTATGTAGATTTAGATATGGCAGGTGATTTGGATGGTAGGAGGAGCACCACAAGATATGTTTTCACTATTGGTGGAATGGCGATTAGCTGGATATCAAAGTTGTAGAAGGTTGTTGCCTTGTCAACTACAGAAGCAGAGTATATTGCAGCCACAGAGGCTAGCAAAGAGATGATATGGATGACACGGTTCATAGAAGAGCTAGGAAAGGAGCAAGAGAGTTGCAGATTATACAGTGATAGTCAGAGTGTAATTCATTTGGCTAAGAATTCAGCTTTTCATTCAAGAACAAAGCATATATAGCTTAGGTACCACTTCATAAGACAAGTATTAGAGGATGGTGAGTTGAAGCTAGAGAAGATCCATACAAATAAGAATCCTGTTGATATGTTAACCAAGCCAATTACAAAGGAGAAGTTGAATCTTCATTCAACTTCTATTGGTCTTCATGATTGAGTTGAAGATGGAAGAGCTAGAAGATGTTGCTGTACAAGTACTAGTACAGTTATTTATCTCCAAGTGGGAGATTGTTAAGGTGTGGAGTTAAAAGCTTCACCAAAGGAGTGAATTGCAGAATTTGTAGGTTTACATAGTCACCAGCGTCAGTCAGGAGTGACCGATGTCGATCAGGAGTAGTTCAGGGGATGCCGGCGTCGGCAAAAATTGGCCGACGTCAGTCACAGGCAAATAGGCAGGAACCGACATCGGTTACCTGTGCGTCTAAAAAGCTATTTCCATGGAGAGAACCGAGTGTTTGCATGTTAGGATTAAGTGATAGTCTTAAGTCTGCATCTCTATTATTAGTAAGACTATTTTAGAGCCCTTGTTTAAGAGGCATAACTATTGATTGTAAATGCATGCTCAAGTTTCCTAATTATTATATAATAGGATAGATCTTCTTAGCTTATTGTAGTGTATTGTAGAATGTTGAAGAACATTATAGAATTATATATGTGAATCATTCCAGGTTGTTGGAGTTGATTGTACTTGAGAGAGAGAGCTCTTGAGGGAAACAGATCTAGAGAGAGATCTGTACATCTGAGAGAGGTGTGGAAGAAAGAAGTTTCTTCAATTGTATTCCTTCTGTAAAGAGTTTAATACAAGTTTTCAGGGTGGTTTCTTGTATCTCTTATTGTTTTCTATTTATCATTCTAGTTACTTATCATTTTGATTTAATTCTGCATTTATTACTTTCATAAGTGTAATCAACATTGTTGGTTGATCCCCAACATTTGAATCTTACATATGATAGAAATAATATAATTGTTTCCATTCTTTCTATAGTAAAAAATGTATCATCAAAGTCTATCCCTTCAACTTGAGTATATCCTTTACACACCAGTCTAGCCTTATTTATTATGACCTATCCTTTCTCATTCATCTTGTTTCTAAAAACTAACTTAGTTCTTATCACATTTTTGTCTTTTGGCTTAGGAACCAAATCCCATGATTTAAATTTTACTATTTGATAAAATTCCTCCTTTATTGATTTCTTTTCTAGCTTCTAAGAATGTTTTGGGTTCAATCTTGGATAACAAAGTTGTGTCTTACTGATTCTAATTAATCAACCTTCTCCTCCTAGTATATAAACTAGCATTCACATCTCCAATAGCTTGGGAAACTAGATGATCCTTATGTATTCTCCTATAAGGGGATTTAATATCATATCTTACTTCTTCCTCTTCATCATCTTATTAATAAGGTATGATTTCATTATTTTAAATAACATCTTTAGTAGTGTCAATTATCTACAAGCTAGGTTTCTTGATGTCACCTTCCTCTTCAACTCTCACATCAGAGATTTAAATAACTTTGTGGAGTCTCTTATTGAAAAATATATAAGCATAAATTATGGAGGAATAACCCAAGAGGATGCCTTCATCAGATCTTAAGTCAAATTTTCCAAGATTTTCTTCATTCCTCTTGATAAAACACTTGCTCCCAAACACTCTAAAGTGTTTGATATTATTTTCCCTAATTGTAAATAGCTCATATGGAGTTTTATCACCATTTTATCTAACTTGTCATCTATTTAAGATATAAATAGAAGTATTGGTAACCTCTTCCCAAAAACCATCTAAAAGTTTGGAATCTCAAAGCATGGTTTTATTCATTTCATGGACAATTCTATTTTTCCTCTCAACTACCCCATTCTGTTGGGGTGTCTTAACAGTAGAGTATTGTCTTATAATTCATTATTCCTCACAAAATTCATCAAACTCATAAGACTGAAATTCACCTCCTTTGTCTAATCTTACACACTTGAATTTTGATCCTTTTTCATTTTCAACAAGAGATTTGAATGCTTTAAATTTTCCAAAAGCTTGTGATTTCTCTTTAAGAAAAAATATCCAAGTCATTCTAGTAAAGTCATCAATTAATAACATAAAGTAGCTATTACCTTGAATTCCTTGAGTTCTTATAGGTCAATAAAGTTTTGTGTGGATTAACTGCAATGGTACTGTAGTAGAATGCTCCTGATATTTGTATCTTATTTTGACTTACTTTCTATGAAGGCATGACTTGCATAAAGTATGATAAATCTTAGTGATTCTAGGCATATTCCTCACTAGTCCTTTTTAACTAATCCTTACTAAGTTATCAAAGTTTAGATGTCTAAGTCTTCTATGTCAAAGCCAAGTTTCCTTTAATTGATTCCTGAAGTACTTTTCTTTATTGGATTCATGAAACGCATACAAGTTGGTATCTACCTTGTGAGTGTTTTTAACTCATTTTATAGACTTATAACTTATGACTTCACACACTTTGTCATGAAAAGTCACAACAATTCCTTGTTTACACATTTGGCTAACACTTAGAGTATTGTGTTTCAAACCTTTTACATATAGAACATTTTTAGTTCCAGTATGACCATTATCCAAACTTATAGAGCCTTTCTCAACTATGTTAGTAGATTTATTGTCACAAAACCTTAATAAACCATAATTTTGTTTTTTTAGAGAAATAAACTTACTCTTATCTCTTGTGATATGACTTGAGCATCCACTATTTATGTACCATTTCTTGTTTTCATCCTCTTGAGTATGTAAGGCAATTTTTACAAACATGGATTCTTCTTTTGAGTCCTACTCCTTTCTTTGAATCTTGGTTTTGTCTTTCTTGAACCATTTTATGGTGTTAATAATTTGAAATGCCTTTTTCCAAAAGTCCCTTTTTCAATACTTATCTATATGTCCCTGTTGATTGCAGTTATAGTAAAGAACCTCATTTCTTCTCCTTGAAGAGTAAGTATAGTCCCTATTTTTGTGACCATATTTATTAAAAGTATAACAGTGTCTATTGAAAACATAACTATTTTTGTTCATGTTAATCAACTCTTTAGTTTTATCATCAATACCCCAAGACATCGCATCCTTAGATTCTTTTGCAAAGTTGGATTTTGCTTGTCTTTAGATAAAATTACATCAATATAAGTCATAAATTTACCTTCCAATTGATCCATTCTTTTATTCAAATTTGTATCAACATAACCTATAAATTTTTTACTATGGCTTCTAGTATTTTTTTTTTGTGTTTTCACACTATCAATGCTTACAAGCATCTCATGACATATAGAGTAAGTCATGTTTGAATTTATACTCCCTATCATGTTATTCAATCTTTCAAACTTTTATTTTAGACATTCATATTCTTCCCTTAAACATTTTAGTTTTGATAAAGCACATATTAGTTCATCTTGAATAAAAATATTAGCCTCTTTATCTTTCATTGTACCTATGATCACCATCAATTGGTTAAACTTGCAATGAAGGTCTAGCTTTGATACCAATTGTTGGAGGTATAATCATTGACAGGGTGGGTAAAGCAATGATGCAAGATATTTAAAAATTAAATTTTAATCCTTTAAAACTCTTAATCAATTACCACAATCATTCATAATGCATAAAAGATGTTAATAACAAAGAATAAGAAAGATGATGTAATATCACACACATAACATAAGATCTACATGGGAAACCCTCTTGGGGAATAAACCCCACTCTCAAGCTTGAAAACACATGAATTAATTTTCCTATAAGATGATCACAAATAAGAGACCTTTTAGTGAATCACCCACTTCAAAAGGAGTACCCATCCTTAAGTATGAACAATCACGCACTTGTTTTAGATGTTGAGCACCCACACAACACCTTATAAAATCAATAACTCCAAAACTCTGATTACCTTTCAATATGATGGAAAAATTATGTATAACACCTCTATTTCAATTCATCACACACACTCAAACTTTATTATACAATTAATTCATTTAAACACCCCTTTTGGATCACTCTAGGCTTCTTATCTCATCCTCAATCTATTCTATACTTCAGTCCATCCACTAAGCACACTCCCTCTGATCTCTTGTATTCATCTCTATTTTTTTCTCTCTCAACACTTACTCATCAAGTCTAGAAACCATTACCTTAGCCTTCATTCTTTATAGAGTCTTCGTGAATATCAACTTCTAAGTCAACCAAAATACTTGCCTTAACTCTTAAGACATATAACATGTTAACACATAACTCAATACCATACTCATTGGTTGGCCATAACATCCATGGGTCACACTTAAGTAGCTACACCTTTTAATTAGGTCTTAGTAGCCCTTATAGGTCTTGTAGAGACCTATTACCTTTTTATCATTTTATTGAGCAAAACAAGAACACAATATCACTTTAAAATGCATGTATCTACTCCATATGACCTCTAAAACATCTTTAGGTAATTACTCTTACCAAAACACTCTTTTGCTAAATCACAATTTACTCAAATAATATTCTTGTACATAGTATCACCATGAATCAAAAATAGTCAAATTTGAAGCTAAATATCTATAATTCTACAAACATTCAAAACTTCTAATAGACTTTTTAGATGTTCTTTGAATTCTTCTTCTTACACCACCATGAAATTTGTCCTAGATCAAAAGATATAGCTCAAAAAATATAGACTAGTTTTCCTTCATTAATTTGAATATTTAAATTTTGAGAATCATTGTGTATTACAAAAACATCAGCGACGTGTCTACATCTCATTTTTCTTGGTAACTAGATTAAATGCACTCCATATATCTCCTAGGGAGTAGACTAGTCATTACCTTAGAATACTCACTATTGATCTTAGATCCTTGGTCCTAAAATCATGCCACTTGGTAACTATGCATGACTTCTACACATATGACTATTTAACTTGACCTATGCCATCGATCTCTATCTATATGAACACCCATGTATTGTTGATATTTTATCAAAATAATAAGATTAAGACATCCAAAACATGTGCAATCTTAGGAACCTTTGACAAATTGACTTCATGTGTACTATTTATCTCTATTTGTATGATCATATGCTCACCATTGGATCTATCTTGACTATTTGACTCCAAACTTCAACTTAGTTAAACTTGATAGTCTTTGGTCCATCATAGTCTACTAGAGCAACTTTGAAGGTTTATAACCTGAGCTAGAAAACACTTCAAGATTCTAAATCTTTAGGGTGCCTTCTTGGCACTATATACAACATCTCCATGAAAACATTTGAACTTAGTTAACTTTTTGAGAACCTATATTAAATACACAAACTTTCTAGATCACTCATATTTTCATGATGTGTAGTGATAGCCTAGCTTCTCTGAAGCTAGAATATGCATGTTTCTCTTTCCAAATGATCAAATGACACACTAGAACTTCATCAAGACATTTATGGATGCCTCATAACTTCTTATTGACACTTAAAAACTACACATGTGCCATATCTCTCCAAGATATCAAACACAACTTCTTTATCATTCATGCACTAGTACCATATGTTCTCTTTGACATCAATGACAACCTAAGACATCAATGCCCATGCTTAACATAAATTTATAATAAAAGACAAGTCATTTGGAAAAATTATTTAGAGAAAATGTTCAAAAACCAAAACTTTGAACAATAGAATCAAACAAAAATTATGAAGACCAAAATCCATTACATAGAAGTTCTGAACAAAAGATGTTTAAAAACCAAATCCCAAATATAATTCCTCTAAATAAAACTAAGTCCTAAAAATCTTGCATATCTCAAAATCTCCCAAAAAAGGCATTAATAAATGAAGTCAATAAAAATGTATAATACTGTGCTTAGTGTAAAGACTAAGGAGAAACTCAACTAGAACTTGCTTAGATAAAAGATAACAAGGGTTGAACAAACAAGGCCAAAATCCAAAAAAATGGGTCCTTATTTCTTCAACAAGAAAAGGGGGATGTTGGGTAAAATAGAGATTTTATTTTTAGGATAGTTATTACATAGGTATAAAAACTCTCCTCAAAAGAGAGGGCATTCACAGGGGTTTTTCATAGAGATCTGGCCATCTGAGTGCACTCATAATACAATTTTTCAACACATAGATCTAGATTATAGAGCTCAAAACTAGGAAAACAGAATGAAAAATAGTCATATAGAGATCATAAATAGTTTGGCATTAAAAAAATATAGATGATAATAGCACACCATAAAGGATACTATCATGGTGCACTATTATATGAGGGATTGCACTACTATCCAATAGTCCAGAAAATAGGAAAATCTAGATTTGACAAAAAATACAATAGTTATAATCTAGATTTGTATAATTGTAGTCATAGGTTATTACATTTGATATAGGTTTTATCAAATTTTAGGCATCATGCATGGCATGATCAATCCCATTTTAGTTTCATGTATATATAAATAAATATTACTACAACTTAATCCAGAATCCATATGCATAGATATCAAAATTGGGGGCATGTGAATGGCACATTATTTCCACATGATTAGTTTTACACTAGCTCATATCAGATGGAATGATAACTCCATGTCATTCTATGTTGTATACTTTAGACACCATTTTCATGAGATTTCACACCATATTGATGCCTTATTCCATCTATAAAAATTTTCATTTATGCATAGTCCCTGAGCTACAGTCTTGATTGCCCAAGAGGCCCCTTGGTCATTTTACATTTTAGAGTTTCTACATGACCCCATATCCATCCTACATAGTTTCAATTACATCAGGCATTTTCAATCACAAATGCATATCATACACATGGGTAGGTAATGATGGATTCATAACGTAATTGAGTTCTTGAGCCACTTACATAAGAGGTTTAGATAAGCCATCAGTCTAATCCAAGTTATTTGTAGTGTATGATCCATCGAGTAGGGGTGGGAAATGATGGAGTCAAAACTAGATTGAGTTATTGAGACACCAACATATTGGGATTGAGTAATCCATTAGTCTATTCCAAGTCATTCATCATTTTATCACCATTTACACACATAAGATGTCACCAAGTTTTTGCATTAGTATGTATACCTAGTGAGATGTATCCATTCCTTCTTTTCTCTCTTATCTCTATACTAAATTATTTATTTGCTATTGATGTCTCTTAAATAAGGACTAATTCATACATGTTTCATTTTCAAGACACGTAATTGAGCATGCTTCACAAACACAAATCTAGATTCATGAGATTTATCTCATAGGTAAATCTAGGTATGTTTTTTAACTTTTTCTTAGTCATTTCTCTTTTTTACATTTATAGAATAAAGGGGGGTAAATGTATTCATATAAAATATCACTTAAGTGCAATGAGTTTCACTTGAGACCACACATCCATAACTTATCCCCAGATCTATATTATGTCCTCTTTCAACCCTTATCCAACTTTTATGTGGGTATTACACATGCATAAACATCATAAAATTAGTCTTAGACCATCCCCTAGGGATCCAAGCCCCTAATGCCCTAGGTTTTATCACTTTGACACTAGCATGCCCCATTGGACACTATCACATTGTGTTAATGACCAAGGGACTGTATTAGTGTCCCTTACCTAATTTTTACCCCAATAGATATATTTTAAAATCTTAAGACACTTAGGGTCATCTTAGACCTATTTCACACTTTACACAAGCACTAGATCAATATATATACCAATTTTATCCCTTTATCCACTAGATTGAAATTAGATACAATATACACAAATAAGATCAGAACAAGTGGTGCATAATCAAGGTCATTAATCCCTATTCTAACTTATTTCTACATACAGTCATCTACAACCATCCTAAGCTCAGAATACATAGATGTCTAGTATTAAGCCTCACTCAAAGCACTCAAGTCAACATTCTTACTAGTATTCACTTATACTTACACTAGAACTTAGATTGGGAGAACTACATTAGTTTTGATCCTCTCAAGGTATTTTTATGTAGTAAACTATCAACATAGTGGGTTGTTGAGGATGTCTAGCCTACCCAACTAACATCACACTTTTACTATGTGTGCCACTCAAATACCCTAATAACATAGAATTCTAGGAATTGCTCACAAATCATTCAAAAATAGTGTATATATAGTGAATCAAGGCTCATCCACATATGCACAATTAGATTAGACTCAGCCAAAGGTGCACCCAAAATATCACATAGTTTTCTACATAGGGACACTAGTGTATTGCAGATGGACACTAGCATAGTGAGTTATTGTCCAAGGTATTACATTACTACCCAAGAGGGATTCTGACACTTATTTCCTATTTATGATACTCAAATCAGATTTTACACCAATTTTTGTCCCCTATATCATCTGTCTTAGTCAGTTTCCAACTAAGTACTTATTTGTGTCATTCATTGCATTTTTTTAAATATAAGATTAAGCCAATTCTTACACAAATCAATGGATGTATTTATTGCATATTTATTCCTTGATTTATTGTAATCAAACACTTTAACAACCTATGATTTACATTCCATAAATACCTTAAAATTTAAATCACAAATCATGAAGGTTAATTATCCAAGAAAATAAAATGGACCTACCTTCCTGCATCATGTTATCTATTCCTTAGGACCCCTTACAAAATCAATGATATACTATGAAGATTAGGTACTCGCATTAAAAATTAGCTAACACTAGATATAATTTTGAAATCTCATAATCCAATCTACTAGCCTACCACACCCCAATGGACCTCAACTCTATTGTGAGGCTAACTGTAGAGTTTGAGTTTTGATTAGAAATAAGAGATATGTTTAATATGAATCAGTTCCTTTGGTGTAGTTTTGACATTTGAATGTTTATTTTTTCCTTTTTATCATTTTTTTTTGTTTAATGATTTAGATTTTAACTTTTAATGTATTTTTTGATTCTTCCTCTATATGGATTTAGAATATTCAATCATGGGTGATAAAAGTAACAAATGTAAATGATTTTTATGCTTTGGTTATAGGAGATAAAATTCTTAAAGATATTGACATGTATTACTAAAAGATTAGGTTTGCCTCAAAACTAGCATGTGATCTCAAGTCTTAACATTGTGCATACTTAGTATGAGTGAGAGAGTAAAAGGGAAAGATGAAGATCGGAAGAGATCTCAAGTATGTAATGGTATAATGAAAAGTATACTTTTTAACTGATCATATGGTAAAGATAGGATAACTAAGGGATGTGTTTTTAAGAACTAAATCACAATAATGACTATCTTTCTTTTTCTAAAATGCTAAGCAATAATAAGATAAAGGTTTTAAATAAAAATTAATCCATGAAAAAAATGACCTTAAACCAAAACATTAAATCATGAGATATTCATTTTAAATCAAAAGATGTGAAAAATGAGAGAAAATAACCCACGAGACATAATAAATAAGCAAAATAATCATAAATCAAATATAAACCATGTACTAGTGTGATAAATAATGTGATAGAACACCATGATGTGTTCAAAAATACTGATAAATCTCACCAAAAATATCATCCGTCACATCTATCACATCCTTATGTAATTAAATTTTGATGTTGATTAGAGTCTCATCAATCTTTATTGAAATTCATGAGAAGACTTCTTATTATATCATATCTATAGAGAAGGTATGTTAGAATTGCTATGATGACCCTGACGTATCTCATGTGTGGGATACTCAATGTTAGGAATAGGTTTCAAAATTTGAAAGGTATCCATAAATATATGTAAATGTGTGGGTTGTGGAGAAGGAGGAGGCTTTGTTTGCAAGTGACCTATAATATGAGGTTGAGTCAGTGTAGGTGTAGACCATGGAAAATATTGAAAATATTAGTAAATCACTTGGAATATATTAGTATGGTGTGTAATTCATTAACGCCAAAGATAATAAACCTCCCCATATTGAGGAATATACTCTATAAATACCTTAGGAGGTGGTAAGCTCTTGTTTTTTTGTTGTGTTATGATTGGATGAAGTGTATGAATGTATTACCTAAACTGGAGGTAATGAGTAAAAGAATGGTTATGTTTACCATGATAGAAAAAAGTACATATAGTAGTAGATGGTGAAGGTTGACTATATGTGGTGGTATAATAAGGTATCTATTCTTAGTAGTGGGTACTAGAATCCTTGGCCCAATGACTAGCAACTCTATGGATCTCAAAATAAGTCTTATCTACCCATCATGTTGGTAAAGGATAAAGCATAGGTAAAGGTATTATGCCATCACCAATAGGA
Organism: Torreya grandis; assembly: GCA_037957365.1. Classification (NCBI taxonomy): domain Eukaryota; kingdom Viridiplantae; phylum Streptophyta; class Pinopsida; order Cupressales; family Taxaceae; genus Torreya; species Torreya grandis. The sequence continues at coordinate 1,381,468 of JARHVA010002118.1, forward strand.
TAACTTGGAATAAGATCAACATTATCTTGAATACATAAATGGTTGAACTTGTATCAATTTCAGGTAGTATAGCTAATATTTCTATAGGAAGTAAGCTAGGAGGATCATGGAAACTAGAAAACCGATATGGTCCCATCATGGTATAGTCCATAAGAATACTATAAAGAGGCTCATAAGTAACTAGAGGTGTTATGTGTGTGTGATTCATCTAAGACCTATGAACATTAGATGAAGAAATAATATTAGGTATTATATTAATAAAAGGAACTACATGAATAAAACTAAGAGAATGTTGCAAAGAAGAATGATATATAATTATCTCTACATCTTTAGCTTGATCAAATCCAACTAAAAAATGGATCATTTAGAGAGTATCCATCATCAAAATCAGGAGTATAAAGGTTAATATCACATGCATAAATGATATTATCTATTTATTATTAGTGTAGGTTTTTATTTTTCCCTATTTATTAATTAGGTAATATCATATATTTGTGCATACATGGAGTTTTCCTACATTCGTGGGATAGGCTAGCTTATGTGGAGATTGTGTGTCATATTTGTGTCATAAGAATGGCATAAGATACTCCTATTCCGGGTATGGGAGTTATTTCTCTATTCTTAGCACCTTGTCACCACCTTTTGAGGAGTCTATTCTTGGGGTGCTTTGACCACCATTTGTGGAGGAGTTACTTTCTAGCTCTCCTATATGTATTCTTCATTTTGCCCATTTCATGTTACTAATTCAGATTTGGTTTCTCCATTTTGTTTTGTGCAATTTATCTTCTTGTCATTGTCAAATTGCTTTAGCATCTTCGTGGTGTGCACTTGTTCATCTTGTGTGATCACGTCTTCATTGCACTCGCGTTATCCGGATTCTGGGAACAACAACTCCGATATGGTATCAGAGCTAAACCGGTAATCTTGTGTATGTTTATGCTTTTAGCTTATTTTTGAAATCAAGAAGAGTGGAGTTCATTTTTTATTTGATCAAAAATAAAAAATATATATCAATTCCGATATGTTTTCTTGGAGATCCTTGCATTTGGGTGTCTTTTGTTGTGTGGAGCAAAGGGAGGAGCAGCTCTAAGCTTTTTGGTCAGCAGCACACTTCTAGTCCAGGGGCCAAGCTTATGTCTTTCAACAACATCAGCTCCAACTTCTGCTGCCACGTTTCTGTCTTTCCAGAGCCCTCCAACAGCAATCTACAGCCAAGCCATAAGCCGTACGGCATCCAACATCTAGCAAGTCAGCAAATCAGGTCTGGTTTTTGTTTGGTGACACTTTTGCGCCTTGCTTTTGGTCCATTTCTGTTTGCTGCGCCTAGTTTATGCGCTCTGCCTCCGGTTTATTCTTGTTTGCTGCACCTAGCTTCCTGTTTTCACTCTCCAACAGCAGTTCTTGCCACCAGCAGGCCGTACGGCACGTCCAGCAGGTCTGAAAATCATTTTTTTGTCTTTTCTGCTGTCAAAATCTGGACTGTGCACTTTTGGACGCCCCTGCCTTACTTGGCATCTTATTTGGCACCATTAGACACGTGGCATCCTTCAAAATTGTCTTTGATTTAATATTTTCAGTTAAAATTGACTTCATAAACCAAAAATCAGTCAATTTGACTGAATAATAAACTTTTTAGACAATTTTGTAATTTGGGGATTTTCAAATTAAATCTTGTATTTTCGCTTGTCGAAGACGAAGGGTGAGGCCCGGGTTGGTAGGAGGCCAATTCCCCCTCACAAAAACCTCATTTGGATTCTTCATTCCGTGCCGAATCCAACGAGTGGTTGGAAGGCCATTTTCTCTCCTCATAACAGCATTTTTTTAACGTTTTAGTGCTTTTTTTTAAAAAAACACTAGTTTACGGGAAAATTGTAACTTTAAAATCTTGCAAACGGTAGCTCGGTTTTGGGTGCCATTTTTTGCAAAAGTATTTGTAATTCAATTCTCCACAGCGTAGACTTGTTCTTTTTCAAAAACGCACTAGTTTATAAAGTGCCAAAATTTGGGTCTCCTAGGACGCATTTTTGGCTGAGTCCGACGTCCTGTTTGCTTTTGTCTTGCACTGATTGCTCTAAGACGCATTTTCGGCTGAGTCCGACGTCTTTTGAGCATGCACTTGCATACTTGGGGGGGGCTCAATATTTTGGGGGGGTGTGATTGCTTTCCACAACTTGCAACTTCACTTTCATTCTCCTTTCTGCATACAATCACAACTTGCAATCAACACAACTTCACCTAATTTCAGCTAAAAATGGATTCTTTTCAACTCAAACCCCTAACACCCTTCAACTATCATGAATGGAAAGTTAAAATGTTTATCATTCTTAGAAGCAAAGGGTTGTATAGGATCACAATGGGTACAGAAGTAGAACTTAATACAGATGCTGAAAAAATTAAGTGGTACAACCGTAGTGATGAAGCCTTTGGGTTACTGAGTTTGTCCGTGTCTCCAAAACTTCTCTTCCACTTAGAATCCTTCCAAACTCTTAATGACATATGGGACACCTTAGAAAAGTTGTTTGGGAAGCTTGATGAGATGAGAGGTCATGAGCTCGAAAACGAACTCATAAGTCTAAGTCCTAGTAACTTTGACACCCTACAGGACTTCTTTACTAAGTTTAAGGCCCTTAGATTGCAATTGAAAGAATGTGGGATAGAGAAGAAAGATGATCAACTCATACTTTCTATTCTCGCAAAGTTAGGTCCAAGTTATTCAGTCTTTGTCTCTACTTTTCATGCCACTAAAAGTGCCCTTGGCACTACATGGAAAATGCCTTCTTTGGATTCATTCATTGCCGACTTGACTAGGGAGCAAGATAAGCTAATTCAGATGGGCACAATGAAGTCTACTCAACCCCAAGCTTTGATAGCTAGAAATGGTAAGGACAAGACTTCAACAAAGGAGAAGAAGAAAAAGAACAAGGATCAAGAGAAAAAGAAAGAAAACACCAACCCTGCCAAAAACAACACTGAGTCTTCATCTTCCAATGCTAAACCTAAGAAGGAGAAGGTTAAGTGTGGCTATTGTAAAAAGAATGGGCATGATGAACACAAGTGCATGAAGAAACAAATAGACCACCTAACTCATCTTCTAGAGAAGAACAACATAGGTGTTCCTGAGTCCATCAAGCAGAATTCATCAACCCAAGATTCTACTAAGGCAAAAGGCAAGGGTAAGGAGAAAGAAAAGGGCAAGGCCCTTGTAGCTACAGCAGCTTCCACATCTTCATGGGTCATTGACTCAGGTGCTTCTCACCACATGGGCTCTTCACTAGTTGAGTTTTCATCTTTAGAGCCTTGTAGCATGACTTCAATTAGTTAGGGTGATGACACATCAGTTTCCGTTGTAGGGAGAGGGTCAGTTGAAATGGAAGGAGGAACATTCAACAATGTTCTAAGTGTTCCTTCTCTTTCAACCAATCTCCTATCAGTGTACCAAATCACTCACATTGGTCGGGGCATGAGAGTTGAGTTTTCACCAGATTCTGTATCTATCAGGGAGTTGCATAGTGATACTACAGTGGCAGTGGGAAGGGTAGATCACCAAGCAAGGTTATACACCTTTTCACATTTTGCATCAGATTCTTCTCCTATAGCATTGCTGACTCATTCAGATGGAGTTAGCAAATTATGGCATGAGCGGTTTGGCCACCTTAACTACCGCTACCTTGAGCAACTTTGCAAAAATGACATGGTCATTGGCTTGCCTCGTGTCCAATTCTCAAAAGGACTTTGTGAGGGGTGCTCCCTTGGGAAGCATCCCGAAGCAAAATTTGACAAAGGCAAAGCTTGGAGGGCTTCACAACCTTTGGAGTTAGTCCACAGTGATGTATCGGGACCCTTTCTCAAACCATCTTTCACATGGGCCAAGTACATCCTCACTTTCATTGATGATTTCTCTAGGTACACTTGGATATATTTTCTCAAACAAAAGTCTGAAGTGTTTGAACATTTTCTAGACTTCAAGGCTCTTGTTGAGAAACAGAGTGAGAAATCCATCAAGGTTCTTCGAACTGATAATGGAGGAGAGTATGTTAACATCAGGTTTGAGCAGTTTTGCACCACAGAGGGGATTGATTTACAGCGCACAGTCACCTACAGTCCTTCACAAAATGGGGTTGCAGAACGCAAGAATAGGTTCTTGAAAGAGATGGGTAGCTGTATGATTCACTCCAAATCCCTAGCACCACAATACTGGGTCGAAGCCATCAATTGTGCTTGCTACATTCAGAACAGGGTTCCTCACAAAGCTTTGAAAGGGATAACGCCCTTTGAAGCTTGGCATAAAAGGAAACCTGATGTTGAGCACCTTAGAGTTTTTGGATCCCCAGCCATGGCCCGCATTCTGAAGAAGAAACGCAAAGCTATGGAACGTCAGTCCAAGCCTTACATCTTTGTAGGATATCCGGATGGTATTAAGGGATATCGCCTTCTAGATCCCGTCACACATGAGTTTTTCATCGAGAGAAGTGTCCATTTTCAGGAGAGTCCTAGAGACTCAACACTTGACACTTCTTCTCCCTCATCGGATCTACTTCTTCATGATGATTCCTTGTCAGATTCAGATCAGCTACAGCAGGTTCTTGAGCCAGAGTCATCTTCTTCTTCTTCAAATTCAGACAGTGAGGACAGTGATGCAGTGTCATCCACCTCTAGTCAGTCAGAGGATGAGGAGTTAGCACCCGACTCGCCCACTTTTGGGCCACTTTGGGCCAGACAGACACTTGAGAGTGCTGGCACATGGGCAGGAGACCCCGCAGATGACAGACGTACTAGGGGGGATTTTCAGAGAGATCCACATGCCTTCTTTGCTTCAGTTTCGGATCCATAAACTTTTAGAGAGGCATCGGGGGTACCTGAGTGGGATAGTGCTATAGAGGAAGAATATTCTTCCTTAATCAAAAATCGCACTTGGGATTTGACTTCACTTCCTAAGGGAAGAAAGATGGTTCGATGTAGGTGGATATATCGGACCAAATTTGCCGCAGATGGGTCGGTTGATAAGTATAAGGCGCGATTAGTAGCCAAGGGTTTCTCACAGGTGGCAGGCATTGACTACTCAGAGACCTTTGCACCCGTTGCAAAGATGACTTCTATCCGACTCACCTTGGCTATTGCCGCAGCACATTGTTGGGATGTGCATCAGATGGATGTGAAGAGTGCCTTTCTTCACGAAGACCTTGAGGAGGAGATCTACATGGAGCAGCCACCAGGATTTGCTCAGGATTCTTCCTTAGTATGCAGACTTAGGAAATCTATCTATGGCCTCAAACAGGCCCCTCGGGCTTGGTATGCCAAGATGGATTCCTTCCTTCTCACAGCAGGTTTCACTAGGTGCCATTCTGATCCTAATGTCTACTTCTTACGGCAGGATGATTCGCTTCTGATTTTGGTTCTATATGTTGATGACCTTTTGATTGCCGGGAGTTCTTCATCGGCTATTATAGCAGTGAAGGCATCTCTTCAGGAGAGATTTGACATGACAGACTTGGGTTTGTTGCACTACTTCCTTGGTATCGAGATCTCACAGTCAGATTCAGGGATTTCTCTTGCACAACCTAAGTATGCTCTCGACTTGTTGGCTCAATTTCACATGGCTGATTGCAAGCCATCTCCGACTCCCTTTCTATTAGGAGTCAAGCTTGAGACTGATTGTTCTTCACCACTAGTTGATGCCACTCGGTATCGACAACTTGTTGGTAGTCTCATCTACTTGACTCACACCAGGCCCGACATTTCATATACAGTGGGACTTGTCTCCAGATTCATGCAGGAACCCCATGAGCTGCATTGGAAAGCAGCTAAGAGGATCTTGCATTACATATAGGGTTCACATAGATATGGGATTCACTATAGATTTGGCACAGAGGTTGACTTGGTTGGATATACAGATTCAGACTGGGCTGGCGATTCACAGACTCGTAAGTCCACTTCTGGTTACAGTTTCTCTCTAGGTTCAGGTCTTATCAGTTGGTCTAGCAAGAAGCAGAATGCTATTGCTATATCATCCACAGAGGCAGAGTACAGGGGAGCTGTTAATGCAGCCACTGAGGCTATTTGGCTTCAAGAGATTCTTTCTGAGTTTGGCATTCCTATCAGGCAGCCCACCATCATTTATTGTGACAATCAGAGTACCATACAGATTTGCAGGAATTCAGTTCAGCACCAGCGGACCAAGCACATAGAGATTCACATGCATTTCATTCGGGAGCTTATTCATAGTCAAGTCATTGACTTGATATTTTGCCAGTCTTCAGAGCAGGTTGCAGACATCTTCACCAAACCTTTCACTGAGAGTAAGTTCATTCATCTACGAGCTCTTCTTGGGGTGCGGTCTACATCTGTAACTACATCATCTTCAGGGGGGGCCTTCTAGCCTCTTCTTTTCTTTTATGTCTCTCTTTTGGGGGGGAGTTTTTTCCTACGGGTTTTCTCCTTTTCTCTATCTTATGGGAGATTGCATTTGTACATGGGTAGCTCATCAGGCCTAGTTGCCGGGACCCATTTTTTATTTTCCACACTTCCCACCTAAGCTGCGCTTATGGGGGGGTATTAGTGTAGGTTTTTATTTTTTCCTATTTATTAATTAGGGAATATCATATATTTGTGCATACATGGAGTTTTCCTACATTCATGGGATAGGCTAGCTTATGTGGAGATTGTGTGTCATATTTGTGTCATAAGAATGGCATAAGATACTCCTATTCCGGGTATGGGAGTTATTTCTCTATTCTTAGCACCTTGTCACCACCTTTTGAGGAGTCTATTCTTGGGGTGCTTTGACCACCATTTGTGGAGGAGTTACTTTCTAGCTCTCCTATATGTATTCTTCATTTTGCCCATTTCATGTTACTAATTCAGATTTGGTTTCTCCATTTTGTTTTGTGCAATTTATCTTCTTGTCATTGTCAAATTGCTTTAGCATCTTCGTGGTGTGCACTTGTTCATCTTGTGTGATCACGTCTTCATTGCACTCGCGTTATCCGGATTCTGGCAACAACAACTCCGATATTTATGAGGCATGGTAAATGGAATTCTTAATTTTTACTAAGGTAACCAAAATTTTGTCACATAGTTGTTGATGAAATCAATGTCATAAATGAAGTAACTAAGTGATTATATTAGGAGAGAGATTAAAAGTTTTGATTTTTAAATTTATCTCATCAAGTTCATCATCATCTAAATCTAAAAGGTTAGGTGGTATGTTTCTTATTAGTTTGGGATGGTTATTATAACCTCTAGTAGAATTGATGAGATGATTAAAACATTATGATTCATAAAATGGGATGCTATGTAAGGATTCAAGGATGAATATTTTACAAATAACTCTTTCCTAGAATTTTTTAAAATTACAAGGGTTTTTATCTCCTTGAATATTGTATATAACATTGTTATAGGTAAATTTAACACATTGGCATGCTGACAAGGAAACTACTCTCATGCAATGTATCCAAGGTCTACTAATTAAGATTTTTGAAGAGAGTTGAAAGTTAAATATCATGACTTTCATACATATTGTGACTAGGATAACCATGATAAGAATCCAAATACATCCTAATAGATGAATTTTTCTTTGATCATATCCTTGACATGTACTTTATGTGGATTTAAGATTACATTCAGAATATCAAAGTGTTTTAATGAAATCTAAAGAAGCAACACAAGTGTTTGATCCTTCATTGATTAAAGCACATTTGACTTAGATATCTCATATTTTTACACTAATTAATAATGTTGGATCATCCACATAAATAAATATATCATCATGAATCATGGAAGAGAGAGTAAGTTTGAGTGAAATAGAAGTGTCCATTATTTCATCAACATGGATAGACATTTCTTCACATTGTTGGAGGATGTTATCTTTAGATCCTAATAAAGTAGCTTCTTTCCCCATGAGTATAAGTTGAGGTATGTTCAATCTAAATAATAGTTTAATTAATCTATTTATATGACAAAGATTTCTCATAAGTTCTAAGAAAGGAATCTAATATGGGAGATGTGGTAGTTTTATTATGGGATCCCATCATCATAACCTGTTAGAGTATTATTGGATAAAGTTTCATAATGTTATAGTAAATAATTTTAATGTGGGTTGGAATTACATTTAAATTTATGTTGATAAGGTATGTTTGGTTTCATTTTTGTTAAGTTAGGTTGAATAGTTGAAGGTACTTGTGCTATCTTAGGCAATGTGGTTATATCTTTGGTAATTTTTTTGTAGTTGAGTAAAAGAAATATCAATTTATGTTTATGAGATATCCACCTGAGATATCTTAGTTATAGGGTGAGTAGATATTATATCAATGGTATGATAAGTATTATCAATTTGTAATGTTAGTGTTATTTCTTGCATGTTTTTTGGTTCTACATACCCCAATTCTATGAGGTGGGATCGGTAAGAGTCTTAAACAATGCATAATTTTGGAAAATTATTATAGTTAGAGGCTAGATATTGATCAATATAGAAACTACTTTCCTCATGTTATTCATGTTGACAATATTATCATGATTGACATTAGGATCTATAGGAATTTCAACATTATTGGTAGTAGGATGTTGATTAGAGTTATCTTTATGGTTAGGAAGAGGATCCTTGTAAATAGCTAAGTAAGCATTGGCTTGATTTCAAGATTCATTATTGGTTTTAGTTTCATGAGCCTTAGTTTCTATCTCATAATATTATTATCATTTAAATATAATCAATTTGTAATCAAATTTGGATCAAAGGAGATAATCCATAAAAAGGTTTTGTAATTGGTGACATTTTTTATGAGAATGTCCCCAACTTACATGAAACCAACAAAATTTGTGAGGATCATATCAGTGTTTAATAGGGTGCATATGATCAATATCTCATAGGGAAGGTCATGAAGGATGCTTTTAAATTTTTACTAGGGAAATATGTTTGTGTATATCTATATTATTTCCTTGAGAGAATGTGGAACGAAGATGAGAATTATGATTTGGTATTGGAGGATTATCCTCCCATGCACTATTTGGAACAATGGCTTGATGGTGTGTATGGAGTCATAAGTATTTGTAACACCATAATTTGTTTCATGTCTATTTTTATCTTTCAAATGCATTTAAGTTCTTTTGGAAGGGGGTGAAGGTTCAAATTATCATGTAAATAAATCTTGATTTTTATCTTAATTGAGGGCCTCTTCCAATAGTTTTTGGGAAAGGGTCGAGAAAGGGTCCTAACATGATATTGTAGTTTAGGATGAAGAACATTAGAAAATAAGTGGAAGAGGATGTCATCTAAAATATTATGCTCAGCTTTATTATACAAGGCTTTCCATAGTTTAATCAATAATATTTCATTTCAGATTTTAATTGTTTATAGTTGATAAATTAGGATAATTTATTTTCTTAAAGATCACTAGTTTGGAATTCTTGGACCAAAGCATTGACTAGGCCTTCCAAACTAGTGATTGAATGATTTTTAAGTTAGTTATACCAGTATAAAGCATCACATGAAAATGTTTTCACTAAGATTCAAGTGGCATTAAAGGTATGAAATTTAACCCAATATGTATATAGATTTATAAAGGTTTTCAAATGCAAAGGTGGATTGGTAGATCCATTATAAGTAATAGCAAGAACTATTCCTCTTATGTTAATATTTTCAATTTGAGGACCAAGAGGTATTTTTTCAAGTGTTTAATATTTTTTTTGATAAGTGTGGTATAAATTTACCATTTGCATCTCAAAGGAGAGGTGGGAGGCATGAGCATTTTACATTCTCCATTGAGTAGGTTTACGTTGGTTTTGGATATTCAATAATTGGTTTTACATTTGCATCATTTTATTTGTATTATTAGTTTGAAAATTAGTCATTTGGTTAAGATTTTATAATATTAATTGATTAGTTTAAGTACAATACTAGTAGAAGTAGTATTGGATGCATTAGTATTATTTGACGTATTAAGATTTTGAGATTCACTAGAAGCATGAGATGTAGTAGTAGCATGTGAATCACTAATGGCAGGAGAAGCACTAGTATTATGAGTTGTATGGAATTGGGTATTAGTGTGGGTATTTTAAGGAGACCCACTGAAGGTCACACTTGCCATGTTTGTATAAATACTTGGAATGGAGGTGAAATAAGACATGGAGGCTAACATCATAGTGTTAGAAGGATACATGATAGAAGGTAAATGTATGGAAGAAATAATGAAATGACTTGATCTAAATCCTATGGAAAAATTAGGTGAAGGTTAATGGGGTTATTTAATATGAGGTCCCATCATGAGGTTATAAATGATTCTAGGATCCTTACCTCTATGTTGAATATTTTCATTGATGAAGAGATCATTTTATCCATGTACTCAAGGTCACTTTCATATTATATATTTTTCATGAATAAGGGGTTGAGAGTCATTGAATAGGGATGAGTCCCATAGTTAGTAGTTCAAGTGGTAATATGGATATTTCTTTGATCCAAGTTAGATATCATAAAATTTATTTTTATAAATTTATTAGGATTAGTGAGAGTCATCATATTAGTTTGACTTTACTTTGTAGCATTATCAAATAGATGTTTCATGATGAAAGTATTGAGTATTTTACTAGGTTGAGCTAGTTGACTTAGTTATGTAGGAAGATAAATAGAACAACCTATAAATTACTAGTTTGAGTTGGTCAACTTAGTTCTATAAGAACATAAATATAATATCTTCTAAAATATTGAGTTGAGTTGGTTGAATTAGTTGTACAAGAAGACAAACAGAAGATCATGTAAAAGAATGGGTTGAGTTGGTAAACTTAGTTTTTTAGGAAGACAAACAAAATAGCCTGTAAAAACTTGGGTCGAATTGGTCGACTTAGTTTTGTATTAAGATAAATAGAACATCCTATAAAATACTAGGTCAGGTTAGTCAACTTAGTTTTATAGGAAGACAAATAGAACATCTTGTAAAAGACTAGGTCGATATGGTCAACTTATCTATGTAATAAGATAAAGGATTTAAATTAGTCTGATTTTAGATGATTTAGTTTTTAGTTGCATAAAATATAACTAAACACATAGACAACTAGGTCGAGCTGGTCGATTACGTTATAACACACAACACAAACCTTGTATCAATGCTAGCTAATACAAGTTTACAATACAAAATAAAATAGAAAATAACAAGCAGAAATAGTTAATTTTAAAATCTAACTAACTAATTTATCAAAAAGAAGATTAGGAAGTTATATTATAGGTTTTTATTTCAAGTGTAGGCTCCTAAAGATACTTGCTTATCTATTAGATAGTATCGGCCCAATGTTTCATAACACTGACTATGGCTGAAGTATGATTTCCATAGCCCAATAAACCTAGTTTCAAGGGTAATCTAGAAGTAACTTATTGGTGATAACTACTAACTGATGTACCAAACAAATAAAAAGATGGCTAGATTCCTAAGGTTTCATAAAGGGAGTAATCCTAGGCATTTCTAAAATATTATGAGGTAGGAGGAAACTAAATATTGTTTTTAGCTTTGTACTATGGCTATGAGTATTTGGGTAAACCCCTTATACCAAAATATCTGTAAATGATAGATAAGGATCATAAATAGAGTATCAAGTAGCCCTTTATGATAGTAGTTAAGTAGTTTGAAAATTATCAGTACATAGCTTTTAGGGAAAATTAAATAAAGTGAAAAATAAAGGAAAAAATCAAAGTTTTGAAAGCTATTTTATAATTTTTGGAATGTAACTAAATAGGTATCCAAATAAAAAAATAAAGTGATTTAATTACTATCCATGTAGGTTAATTACCTTTAATTAAACTAAGAGAAAAATAAACTGAACGAAGTTGAGATGGTTGACTTAGTTGTGCAAAAAGAACAGAACAAAGTTGAGACTTGGTTTGTTAAAATATCATCCAAAAAGAATGAAGTTAAGCTAGTTGACTTAGTTTCCTAGATATAAAGTATATACATAACTAAGTTGAGCTAGTCAACTTAGTTGACTATAAAGATACAGTTTTATATAATTACAAAATTAGGAAAAACAATACTAAAATTTGAATATTGAAAAATAGAAGGAAATGAAATTAATTTAAAATTTGATAAAGTAGTTATTGAGATGTTTAGAATGAAATTGACACTTTAAATAGAGGTGACAAATATGATATATTAGTTTATATAAAAATTTTGAGTTGTTATTTCAAATTATGCTATCTAGATAGAAGTTTAAACCTATAGAGTGAAATACACAATATTTTAATGGGGTCAAGCTGGTCGTCTAAATATAAATAAAATTGATAAATGATAAAACAAAATAAAACTATTCCAATTGAATTGACCTAGTAGATTGAAAAAATGCAAAAAATTAAAGGAATATATCTAGTCAATTCATATAGATGATCAAAAATAGGAAAAGAAACTATATCATAGGGTCGATCTAGTTTTTTTTATTCTATAATTTTTTACATAGAAAGTTGAAAATATCAATAGGGTCACCTTACTTTAAAAAAACTATGAAAATATTCCATAACTAGGTTGAACTAGTTGATGAAGAAGTATAAACCTATACATAGAGCTAAATGAAGTCAATAAGGTTGACTAAGTATTAAATCCTACACACATAGTATTAAACTAGGTCAATAATGTTGATGGAGTAGGGAAACCTACACACAAAGTATTAAACTAGGTCGATAGGGTCAAACCAAATTGTATGTAAAGAAAAATTAAAAATATGCAAGGGTTAGGTTCACATCGAGTTCATTAGAATGTATGCAAGTGAAACTAGATAGTTCTTTAACTTATCCTACTTAATAATATTCAATCTTGGAGAAGGTAATCAACTATCAAGTATGATTGAGGATACGTTTAAATTAAGGTCATGACCAATTATGGATCTTCTAAACCTACACTAAGGGATCTCTTATCATAATAAGGCAAAGGAGAAATTTCTAAATCCTCTGGTTAAATGCCATCTTGTGATAACCCTAGCTAGGTCTTTATGATTGTAAATAATATTAATCAAGCTAATCTATTAAGCAACTATGCAAGTTAATATATTAAATACATATGTAAGATAATCTAGTGCTCACCAAAGATTGTGGCACAAATGGGGAAGATGATATTCATACAAAAACAAATCTATCTACAACATAGAAAATATCTAAGCAAGGAGAGATATAAATCAATATATATTAACTTTATAATATTTACTTGTTGAAATATGAAGGGATAGGAATATACTTACCTTTGTTGAAGTGAACCTATCATGCCTCAATATCTCTCTTGGCCAATAGTTATTTACAAGAGGTTATTGTGGGCTGAATCATCTCCAGGCTAAATACCTCTCTTATACATCCAAAATTTCCACGAGACAAGTGCTACTTTTCCAAGGTCAAAAACCTTGGCAATGAAACCTCCTATAGATTTTATAAGTATATTTATGAGTAATAATGATGCACAATTGATTGAACTTGTATTATATATGAAATGAAAGGGGGTATATATAGCCATGGATTGACTTTAAACTCTCCCAAAAATTAATCTAATGGAGTTACCCTAGTTGACCTTGTTAGGTAGGAAATGGAGTCATTAGGTCTTGAAATATGTTGATCTAAGTTGACATAGTTCCTAATGTGTGGTAAATCCCAAAATAGGGTCAACTCAGTTGACCTAATAGGAGACATGGTAAAAAGTGGTTTTTTTTTAGTTAGGGTCTATTTTGGGTGCTTAGTTTCTTGGTAAAGTGTATAAGTGGGGTTTTAAAGCCTATGTAAATGGATAGGAGTAGCTTGTATTATTTTTAAGTGGTGGTATAGTGGCCAACAATCATATGAATCACCAAAGGTTTACCAACCACTTTCCTAGTGCATCTTTAAAGGTGTGTACTCATAGATATTGAGATTAAATGGGTTAATACAAGAGAGAAATCATTAGTAACTGATAAATTTCAAAAATATTATGTGTATATAGTCAACACACAACTTTTTGTCATGAGCATAGGCACTCACATACATGTTACACTTGGTAGTACATGGATACAAGCAATGGATGCCATAGTTGATCATACAAATAGATGTTTAAATTTCATTCATGAGGGACACATAGTTTGCATTTTACATGATGGCCTAGATGAAAATCATAGTTTTCATATGGACATCCATCAATCTAATGTGGTATACCCTAGGACCACACAACATTTTTCTTACACAATAAAGAAACATGATATTTGAATACACATAATCCAGACTAACACCAATGATAAGGATATAATTTTGTAGATAAAATGGTATGTTGACCACAATGATGATGATTTATTCAAATTTGGGTAGATTTAGGAACTAACATTAGATGATCTCCCACCGAATTTATCATTTGAATATACACATCCTATAGATGTATTATTAGGTCTTAGAGTCACTACATTTCATTTTTATATAATCTTAATTACTTCCAATATTGATTATACATAGTTTCCTTTATCTACACTCCATGTACATATTTTCATCTTCATTTTACTTTTCCATAGATTATACTCTGAAAACACATAAAAATATAATATGTTCAAAAATACAAAAACATTCAAATATGGCTAAGAAAATAAAAATTTCAAATTGTATGCATTTCCATGTTTACATTCCTTCTATTTTCCAGGTACTACATATGATATATAGTTTAATGTAGTCAATTCTATCATATATACATGCTTCATTTTTTCCCTTTGAGTGTTCACATATTACTCCAAGACTCTAGTCCTCTACATAGATCTAAATTTTCTACTATATGCCCATTAAGGGCACATATACATATACACTGATTCAACATTAATATATTATCACATTGGGGGAATCATACACATAGGTTATAATTTGCTAGGTTATATCTTTATATAGCCCATATCATATTTTTATCATTTATTACATCTTGATATTGATCATCATATACTACATTGATTTTTTGTATACTATTACTACTATAAACTTAGTTATATACATATTTTATCTTATATGGATTTGTACCACATGATTTATTGCATCCTTTCATTTCTAACTTTACCAATTTAGATTTTATTATGTATCTTTGATTCTACATCTACTCATGGGTATTTGAATATGCCATTATCCTTTCATTATTTCCATGCTTTGGACATGTGACCATGTCCTTATGTATGCTTCTTTATTATATATGTGTACATTTGAACATGTCCTTCCATGTATATCTAAGCTAAACTTTCATGCTCTTTTACATATTCATACATTTTAATATGTCCTTGTATTGTGTGATTTTCTCATATTTAGTGACATGTGCCCATTTCCATTATATTATCACCCCTTAGCCTACTTTATGTACCTCATGTGTTTGTATGTATGATTTTATGTATGCACCATGGCCATGACACTTGTATCTTTATTTTTACTTTCAAATATAATTTGTGATGCCATGAGGGACCGCATTCATCTTCCCTTTCCCTTTGGGTGCCTTGATGGACATCATGCCCCATACCACCAAGTAGTTTACTCAGATTATATTAATATTTATTTTTCATATACATGTTTACATTGTTATCTTGACAACATTGTGAATGTTATATCTAAGATACATTATAGATTACCAACTTATGCTCAATATATTTTACATTTTTATGTCATGTATACACATTATATTGGTTTATCATGCATATATCATATATTTTTAGTATAACACAAATGATTCATAGATTTTATTTTAAGGATAATTATTATAGAGGTTCAAAAAATCCCCTCAAAATAGGGGGAATTCACAAGGATTTGTCACAAAGATCAAGTCATCCTGGTGCACTAAAAACATGGTTTTTAGCACGTAAACATAGATTACAAAGCCTAGAGTCAAGAAAATATAGTCACATAGATCAGTCTTAATTTTTCCCAAAAACTACACTTTTGGATGATAGCATAGTAAACTACCAAAAGTGTAGTGTGCTATAGTCCACCTACCATGTTATTGTCTAGTAGTCTCAAAAACACAAAATTATGAAATTATTAGAAAGATATAGTGTGTATAGTTTAAATTTACATACTCTCAATCATAAATTATTAGATATGCTTAGTATATACTCAATTTTTACATAGAATTACAAATATTGGCTCAAATTGGGGTCATTATGCATGGCATGATCAATCTCATTTTATTTTTAGATATGCATAGACAAAGATTACTATAACTTGGTCTAGAATCCATATGCATGAATATTAGAATTAGGATCAATGTGCACGGCACATCATTTTCCATTAGCTTAGCTTTGCACCAATTCTCTTAGATGGAATGATAAATCCATGTCATTATCTATGTTTTACAATTTAGACATGATATGCACCAATTTTGCACTAGGATTACCCCAGATTGATGCCTCATACTATCTTTAGTAGTTGTCATTCTCAAGTGGCTAAGAGCCTTTTTACATTCCCAAGTTCTCAAGTAGTCCTTGAGTTGTTTTATATTTTAAAATTCTTGAATGACCAAGATCCATCATTTAGAGCTTCATAACACCACACAGTTCTAGCTTCAGCTTCTTATACCACACATAGGTAGGCAATGATGGAAGCATGACCTACTTAACTTCTTGAGCCACTTACATAAGAGGGTTGGATAAGTTATCAATCCAATCCAAGTTATTCACATATTATGATCCACTGAATATGGGTAAGTAATGATGGATTTAATGTTAGCTTGAGTTCTTGAGCCACCCACACATAGGGATTGAGCAAGCAATCATCCTAGTCCAAGTTATTCACCATTTTATCACAAATTACATGCATGTAAAGGATTTCACTTGGTTTTTACATTGGTTCACATACCTAATGAGGTTTATGTGTTCCTTTCCTCTCTCTCACATCACTTTACTCAATTTTTTATTTAATTTTGATATTTCTTAAGGATTGATTCATATATGTTTCATATATATGACACATAATGTAGCATAGTTCACAAACTCATACCCACATTCATAGGCTTCAATATATAGGTAAGTCCATGTATGTTTCTCTTTCCTTTATCCTATCCATTTTTCTTTACTATATTTATATAATAAAGGGGGGCAAATTTTGTCATATAAAATGTCATTAAAATTAATTAGTGTCACTTGAGACCACCCTATCCTTAGATTATCCCTAAACCTATCTTATGGCCTTTGTAATCCTTTTCTATAATCTATGCATGTCTATCCCATACCCAAATATACTAAGATATGGATTTATCCATCACCTAGGCATCCCTAATCCTTTTCACATATTCTAGCCACCTAGATAATAGTTTATCCCCATTAGTCTATAGTGTAGTGTGTTATTGGAAAAATGGGAAATGATATTGACCCTTATCTTCCTTTCTCCTAATATACATCTTTCCACTCCTAAAGCATCTTAGGTTTATCCTAGACTCATTTCATCTCTTGATAAGCATCACTACTCTCAGTCATTTATCCATTAGATGGAAATTTTCATGAACAAGCTTAGAAATAATTATGTAAATTAATTTCATTGATCCCTATTTACCCCTATTTCTACATGCATCCATCTATAATATCCTAAAGCTTAGTTTTACTCATGTTTCAAGTCTCAATTCACTCTCAAAGCATTTAAATTGGCATTCATACTCAGGCATGCAAGCATAAATCTCACTCATAAGAGCACTTATATTGGGAGAACAACATCAAGTTTTATACCCTTTCAAGGTATTGGTATGTAGGTATCACTCAGCATATGAGGTGTTGAGGTCTCACCTAGCCTACCCTAATAATGCCACTCTTCTTTCACTTGTGTTCATTAAAACCTTAACAAGAATGGAGGCTTAGTGTTTCATAATGACATGATTCAAATCATAGAATAGATGATGATCTAGCTCTTGTTCATATAAGTACATGCTTCTAAAAATAAATAAAATGTCTAACCAAAATTTCACTATTTCAACTGCATAGGGTCATTAGCATAGTATAAAAGGTCAATAACATAGTGTATTATTGGTAAAGAGTGTTGTAATATTATCTAAAGAGGTTATTGACACATATTCTCTACTATTGACATTTTTACCTACTCCTACATCACTTCTATGTCTACCACTTATCCATCTTAGTCATATTTTCCAACTAAGTACACCTTTTCTAATTCATTACTATTTATAGAATATTTAAATAAATTAATTATTGTGAAAATTAGTGGATATTGATATTGTAGTATTTTATTCCTTGATTTATTACTCTACCCTTCATCAACATTAGAATTATAGTCCATAATCCTAGAAAAATATAAATCAATTATGGTCTAATTATGCTACCAAGCATTTTTATCAAACAAGTTTTAATTAGTAAGTATTTTATATTCTAAGCTATCAAATTACACTATATTACTATATTGAATATTTGAATCACTCAAAATGTCACTACACTCTTGTATTTTTTATACCAAGGGTTACTATAAGAGAAAGATAATATAGTTGTATAATTAAAATTATACACACATGCCTAATAGGGAGAACTACATTCAAGTCTAAGACCCTCTTTGGAGTATTGGATATGTAGGTAGCACTTAGTAATAGCTAAGGTTGCTAGGGTTAGTTCAACTCACATGTTAACCCATTTTTACCAAGTTATAGGAGGTCAAATGTAATAATATTAGGGTTTTGTTTGTTGGTTAGATATTGTACACATATGGACATATTTTGAAGCACTAAATAGGCATACGAGTGAAAATTTAGGCCTAACATAAGTTTTGATTAACTTTTGTGCATACTTTAAGATAAACACCTACATAGATATTGGACATTTGTATCGACACAACTATTTATGGTCAACATAAGTCTCTTGTAGGTGAAAATAGCTATAATATAGAGTAAATAGATTCTAGAGTTTGATTAATGCCTTAAAATGATTCCAAATCATTGTCACATCCTAAATCTAAGCTTTAAATAAGATATGATCTCTCTATCCCTTGGTTTTATTGTATTTATTATACATTATAAATTAGGTTAATGTTTATCATTGATTGTCTTTTAGTGTAAATATGAATATAGTCTTACTTATTTCAAATAGTTTTATTTGATTAAGTTTGTTTGTGTAAAACCCCAAATAGCATAAAACACATGTATACAATATGCAAGAGGTTGATTGTTTAATAAGGTAACATTTGCATTAGTATTATGTAAAGCTATTTGCATTTGAATCATAGAATCCTATTTATTAAGATCCCTAATAGTACTCATCATAAAAATAAGATACTCCATGTGAATGATGGTGATTGGCATAGGTGTTATTATTTATTCTAATCCACCACATCTCTTGAATCTAGGCATATTAGTATCATAATTCTCATGGATAATAATTTCAAGATCCAAATCACTAAATTTAAGATACTTTGGTAATGGTATTGGATCTTTGAATTATGGTACCCTTGGTATATCATTTGAATATTTTGGTTCATTAACCTTTTGTAGAGATATAAAAACTCATATTGGAGGGATATTTTGTAAATTCAACTCTTTTAGAATGGTATAAAACCTTTGCATGAATATTTTGGGAGATAAATATCCCTTTATTGGAATACCTTAGTTACAATATTTGGAACATTAGGAGCCTTTGGACCTTTGGGTTTACAATGCTTCTATCTTTTTTGTGCCTTAAAGCTACTTGGTAAAGATGCCATGATGTCTTGGTTAAAATTTAAAAAAAAATCAATGTCAAATGAAGGGAAAATAGAATTATCACCCTTGACAAGGGGGGCATTATTTGGAAATGTTGGAATTATAGGAGTTTGAATTCATTTATTTGAAGGAATATCTCCCTTATAAGTAATTTGTAAATCAAACATAATTTCCTTATGTATTTGTAAAAACTTTTGGTTATCATATGAAGGAGCATATTGGTCATATTTACCCACTTTTGTGTTATAATGTGCATGAATGTCATTATTAGATCACATGCCTCATTGGTGACTCATGGCTTTTTTTGAATATCCCAAGTCTTTACTAGTATTATTTTTAATAGATATAGGGTGAAAAAACCTTGTTCATATTTTCCCAATCCTTAGCTTTTTATCCATATTTTATCAAATATTGAAGGCTAAAATCATATTATGGTCGTTTTGGAAGTACAAATAAAGGTTATTTATCTTCCTTAAATTGAATCACCTCATGTCTTGAAATGGTGGGACCATAGACCTTATTAAAGGGATGATACCTACCACCATTCAAATATTTGAGATTATATGCTTTAGTATTTATAACAATACAAGAGTGATTATTTTTACACCTTCTTTGATATAAATTTGGAAGTTTCCTAATCATAGTCATTAAATCAATCAATATAATCCATGATAAGAGATATAAAGAACACAAAGCTTAGAACAAAGTAGATAAGAAACATCCTAAATGGAATGTTTAGGTAACAATGATGTTTAAATATCAATTTCACCATATGTTTAACCCTAAAATATAGATATATAGAATATAAGGTTTAAGGGGTAGAGATAGCCTATAACACAAGGATTGTAGACTATCTCTAAAAGAAAACAAATTATTTTTGAAACTTAGATAAAACATATAATAAATTTATTATGTTGAGATGCTAAATATAGAAATTATAGTTATGATAGATATTAAAATATGATTTGTTATTTTTAGGAATAATGGAGTTTTATTCATATTTAATAAATAGGTCTTATAGATATATAGAATATAAGGTTTAAGGGGTAGAGATAGCCTATAACACAAGGATTGTAGACTATCTCTAAAAGAAAACAAATTATTTTTGAAACTTAGATAAAACATATACTAAATTTATTATGTTGAGATGCTAAATATAGAAATTATAGTTATGATAGATATTAAAATATGATTTGTTATTTTTAGGAATAATGGAGTTTTATTCATATTTAATAAATAGGTCTGAGTAGGATAAATTAGTAAATGTTATTCCTAATTAAATATACTAATTTGTGAAATTATATTTCAATTATACATTTTCTAAAAATATTATCAATAGAGATAAAATTAAACTTAGCTTATTCTAGACTATTTCGACTAAGACAAGGTCTAGAAATTTGTGTGCAGGACTGGGACACTATCACAAATAAGATCCTAGACTTTGTTTTTTGATTTGATAAGAGCATTGTAACTAGACACCTTGGGCTCTGGTGCTATATTCCTTCTCTAACACTATTCTCCTAAGGATTTAAGCTTTTGGATTTTGTTTATATGCGCAATGTGAGCCTATGTACCAATTTCTAGGTCCTTACTATCAATAGAGATCTTTATAGAACTATTTTTTCATGTGCATGTATCTTTTATGCAATCTAAAGAAACTTTAGAAAATAGGGAAAAAGGGGTTAATGTGTGTAAGATGTACTAGATGTGCTTCACACCCCATCTGTGGGCACACTACCTACATACTAATATTTTGAAGAGGGATCAAGCCATATGTAGTTATCCCTTTAAGAGTGCTTGGTGCAATAGTGAATGAAATGTAAGAAATGTTAAAACTAAGTATGCTTGAGCTGACTAGGGACTGGTGTAAGGACTTTAATTCACTTTAAATTGTATAGGATGGTTGTATGCAAATAATAAGAAAGTTTGCTTGAGTTGTCTTGCTTATATTCTTATTTGTTTGAATGATATTTACCAACCCTTTCTAAATGATCTTTGAATGGGATTATATATGGATCTATTGGTCATAGGTTTGATGAAAATAGACTAGGCCAACACAATGAACAAGAGGAATCAAGGAAAAATGGTAACCTGGGCTCAAAATGTGATTGGATTGGAATACTGAAAAGGGGACACCCTAGGGTCTAGTGATATAGTTAACTTTTATTATATTTTCCTAAGTAGATGAGACCTAGGGGGATGGATTAGTCATGAAGAAAGGGTCCTAGCTTAGATGGGGTCAATTTGGAAAGGCCATGGATGATTGGGAATCAATTAAAACAAGACTAAGAGGGTTTACAGAGCAAGTAAGAGGGACATAAAGATTGGGTGTCATTAGCCATGCTCAAGTTACCAATTTTTGCATTTTATATGACTAAATTTTCCCCCCATTTATTCTAGTGATGCAACAATGTGAAATACTAGGATAAATAAAAATAGAAAGCATACCTAAAGTTACCTGCAAAGGTGAAGCCCATGAAGCTTGTGTGATGTTGAGTAATGTTGTATAGTGCATAGAGAGCACATTGTGTAATTTTTAATCTATTGTGATACTAAGTAAGTTTGAGTAATGTTGTATGTGTTGGATGATCTTGTAACAAAAGTTATATCATTAATGGAGATGAGTGCTTAATTCCCCAAAAATTAGCTCAAGAATGCATAGGCTATCCCTTTGGTTCCATCATCACCCACTAAGTGAATCTATGTGATCATGCATGTGATAATAAATGTTTGGACTATGTGCCCAATCCATCTAAGTAGTTGGATCAAGAATACAAAGGCTATCCCTTTGGCTCCATCATTGCCCCATGAAGTGAAGCTATAAATTGATATCAGTATGAAGAAGTATGTCTTATGAGATGGTTCTTAAATCCAATGAATGTTATATAAATCTAAAAATGTGGTGTGGATAGTTGAATATGTGATAGAAACTAGGATAATGTTGACCAACTTAAAAAAGATGGAGATTAGGCTTGTATGAAAGCCACTCTAAAACTAAAAATTTGGATTATGTGGAAG
Organism: Torreya grandis; assembly: GCA_037957365.1. NCBI lineage: Eukaryota > Viridiplantae > Streptophyta > Pinopsida > Cupressales > Taxaceae > Torreya > Torreya grandis. The sequence continues at coordinate 1,404,108 of JARHVA010002118.1, forward strand.
CCACTTGGGAACTCAGATACTCAAGAATGTGGAGGTTAAACTTATATGAAAACCACTCTAAAATGATGGAAACCACCTATATATATAATAATACATGTAACTATTGATAATGCTTGGGTAATGCTAAAAATTAAAAGAAAAGAAGAAAAAGTGTTGTGTAATCTACCCCCAATCACCAGTGTTTGAAATATGGATTCTAATATAGAAGTTATACCAAATATCATATCTAAAATTGGAAATTAAGACTAATCATGTTGTGCATGATGCCCCCTATCTCTAGATTTTCTAAGAAAATTTTACTAAAAATTGTTGATCTAAATTGGTCTGATTGTGCAAAACTGTAGCTAAACCTACTTTTCTCCCTGCTTTTAGAAAAAATAGTTTTTCTAATATTTATACAAGAGACCAAAAATAGACACCCTAGTGTCTAGCATTGTATTCTAACCTCAACACTATTTTCCTAGGCTAAAACTAATCACTATTCTAGAATCTCGACTATCTACCTAGTTTGTTCTAAGTGGTTTGATGACTGGTTGTTTTTCTAGTTGTTCTAAACTAGATTTTTTGACTGATAGGAGCTCTGATATTTGTATAAAAATCCTTGTTTGTTTCCCCCTATTTTTAGGGTAGGAATAGGTACCCTAAAATGACTACCATAAAAAAAAAAGCCCTAAAAGTGTGTTAATCTAGAAATATACATGATATAGCAATGATAATCAACAAGATATCTCAAGATATAGCATGATTTGATTTGAGAGATTTTTAGATGAATAGGGGTATGCCTAAATAGATGTAACAATGTAGTAGCATGTGTAATATAATGAACTAGAATTTAAAGTGTTATTTTTTAGATTTATTAGTTGTTAGTTGGAGAGATGAAGCATGATGCCCATCATGGCATCCAAGAAAATAGGAAAAATGCATGATATGAATCATGGCATTATAAGCAATCAAGCAACAAGCACACAAATCAATAAGCAAGATGCATACAAGGGTGCCTAAGGGGCCAAGTAAACAAGGGACATGCGCACATGTCATTCAAACTAGAAAATAAGCATATAAGTCATGTTCAAATGCCACATACACATACAATTGAAATAAGCAAGTTGGCATAGAATTCATAATCACATAGAGGAGTACAGGCAAAGGACATTGGTAAATGTCGTAATGCACACACATGAATAGAAGAGAAGAACATTGGTAAATGTCCTATGGTACATGTAGGTGACAAGCAAGAACTTAAAATTGAATCCAACAAGATACACTAAGCAATAAGAGAAAGCATGCAATAACTAGAAAGATAGAATCATCTAACTAATCAAAGTAAGAGTGAAAGTATGCAAGACATGTTTAGTACAAGACTCGGTATATGCTAAGAGATACACAAGTGTTAAATACTAATGAAATGTTATAAATATTAATCTATGTATTTTAGTAAGTAATGTACATCATCATGATAACTTGGAGTGTGTAGTATAGGAATGACATAACCTAGATGATGTAGTCATGTAGAAGATGCCCCCAGTGGGTATGCATATCAAAGTGTGTCTTGAATGTAAATTTAAGATGCCCCCTCAATGGGTAGAGTGAATAAATCAAAGAGTTGGATACCATTACACACATTCAAAGAAGATCAACTGAATCATGGTAATATAGATAAATTGACAAACAATAAGAATATAATGGCAAATGTAAGTCATATTATGATATTAGCAATGTAACACATAGATGATGCATACAATGAATTTTTTTTTGGTGTTTTGACATTTTTGAATGTTTTTGGATTTTGAAATTTTATATTGTTTTTGTATTTTTGGAAAATCTGAACTATGGATAAGCAATCAGAAGAAACTATGTATAATCAAATCTAGAAAGAGACTATGTGCAATCATGTAAATAAATCAATATGTACATAAAGATATAAAAGACTAGGCTGAAGGGGGGAAAGGGATCCAAATATGGATCTCATTGGGGATGGAAATGGAGGAAAGGGTCATGGCCATCATCAAATGCCTCAAGATCATCATAAATATCATCATATGTTATAGATTTTATGTTTATGGTGTCATCATGTTGAAGGTGAACTAAATGTTTCTCTGGTGGTAGAGACATTGACTTTGCTCTGAGACATTTAGCCTTGCTAGTAGACAACTTCAATAGAAGTGGTGGAGTTGGTGCTACTAGTGGTGCTATAATTTGAATAATACCTCAATCATATGGTTTATCCATTCTCTATTGTAAAACTATACATGAATTTATATCATGGCCTATAATCTTATGAAAAGCACAAAATCATTGACCATCTTGCTGTGGTAATCTATTACAAGATTTGTGTTGTACTATAGGTAATTTGATCAATCTATGATAAATTAACATCTATCACATAAATTATGGTTGATGTTGTGTGTTGCCTTCCTAAATCTAAATAATTGGCTCTATATCCATAGAAGTAACCATGTGACCTATATATGTCAAGTGATCTATCTATGGTTGTCATTGTGGAGTATATCTTGAGAGTGTAGTGCAAGATGCCAAAAGTGATGTAGGATATGGAATGAGAGATATAAATTCATCTCATTACTCTCTTGGGCTAACTAGTGTAAATCTCAATCCATAAAAATAGTCATCTATGAGTGTGGGTGCCATATCATCATCTGAAGAAGCTTATGAATCTGTATTTACATTATGTACATATGGTAACTCAAAATTTATGAGGGGTAACTATGATATAGGAGTCTCATCATATATAGTAGTAGAAGATGGTACTACTATAAAAGTATCTATAATTGGTGGAGTAATTATGGGATCAACTAGAATTATTGGTACTACTATTCATGATAATAGATGTGTAATAGGTGTCAAAACTATGAGTGATGGAGTAGCTAGAATGGCTAAAGCTACTATGACTAGTGGAGGAGCTATAGCTAGAGGTACAATAATAAGTGGAGTGTGATAAGTGCTAGTCTCTCCAATCTCATATTTATGTATCTAATCAAGAGAGATGTAATGAGGTGGTGGTTGTATTAAGAGATAAGGTATCCCATCTATAAAAATAGTCAAAGATGACTTTGTAATTTGATAATATCTGAATGGTTAGTTATCTGTTGGACATGTGTATAGATATCCCTCATGGGAAAACTCAATACATTGATGGAGAGTAGAAGTAATTTCCCCCATAGTATGTATCCAAGGTCATCCAAGTAAAATATTATAGTGGAGAGGACCTAGCGTGACCTAAAATTGTGTAGAGAGGGTTTTGGGTCCTACCATGATATCCAAAGTATTGGTGTCCAATGTATATCATGGTATATCATCTAATCCTTTAATGTTATTATATGATTTTTGCATTGATGCCATATCTACACCCATGGACTATAAGAATTTTATATTGCATATATTAAGTTTGGAACCACTATCAATTAGAATTCTCTTGATTGAATTGGTTGACTTGAAATTATATGAATAGTGGAAAATTTTGATCAATAACTATTTGAGAAGGCATGTCCTCACTATCAAAATAAATTGCATATTCGATAGTTTTTAAAGTGTTGACCACTGATGAAAAATCAAAAGGTTCTAAATCAATAAGAATAAAATTCTAAGTGAGTGCCTGATGAAGAATGTGCATGAATATAGTAACTTTCTAAAATAGTTCTAACATAGAAATATTAGTTGGAGTATTTCTCATCTAATCAATAATGTCATATGCCTTGTGTAAATCTATCTGTATGGGTGGTTATGCTTAGGATGGGTAGGAATAGAAGGGTGATGGGGCTCCTAAGTGGAGGAGGCATAATAGCACATTAAGTAATAGCTCTAACTACATTATCTAATATCTATATAGGATTAGTAGTGGCTATAGGATGAAAGTGAATGTCATAGATAGGTTGAGGTGGTGGAGGAACAAAGGGTGTCAAATAGGCTCTTTAATGATGGGTAGTGACCTAGCGAAGAGTAAAATGGACCATGCAACATGACTCAGCCTGGGGTAGAGGATCCAAGGAAGGTTATGCAAGAGATATACTTACATGTTTAAGAATAAATTTCCTAGCATCATCCCATAAAATTAAAAATAAGCATGAAATGCAAAGAATGAAATTTTGTACTAACATATGATAGACTTCATCATTCATGTACCTAATAGGGCCCATTATGGTTTCTTTATTATTTATAAGAAATGTAATGAAATTTTGTAAATAAATGAGCATTATTTTTGTAATTTGACATGAATAGAGGGTTCTAGCTCAGTTGGGGTCAAGTTTGGAAGGCCACAAATGATTGTGAATTAGTGAAAACAAGCTTGAGAGGGTTTAGAGAGCAAGCAAGAGGGACCTAAGGATTAGGTATCATTAGCCATACTCAAGTTACCAATTTTTGAATTTTAGATGACTAATAAATAATAAATAAAATAAGATATTTACTTGATTATGATGCTAACACAAATATGGATTTAGAATAGGAAAAAAGTGGATTAGATCTAGATTATGGAATAGTCACCTAATTCAAGAAATTATACCTCTATAGACATGGACACTTGTATCAACCTAGGATAGTTATGTTGATACTACTATCTAAATTAGATATAGGTGTTTAGTAAAAAATACATGTTGAAACTAGATGTAACCACATGGATGATTTTGGGTTTTGTGTCACCTTCATTCAAGTACATTCATATCTAGTTCATGAATTATCACGCCTTATCAAATAATAAAACCCTAGTTATTCATATTCATATTATCTATGGGAAAAATGGATTAGTGGGTATAGGTTGTCAAGTTTCCACAAATACCCCTCTATTAATTAGCATTTTCTAAATAACCAATACTCTAATGAGGGCCTCAAACTTATGTTTTTTCCCTTATATGCTAGATTATGTGTGAATCATGCAATGTGTGATCAGCAAGTATACTAGTGAACTAGATTGTAACTTGGTAAATATAAATCTTGGGATATTCCTTCAGTACTTCATACCTATAAATGTGTTTTCCCTATGATTGATATATAAATATGAAAAAATATGGAATATTTTCTCACTTGATTGATTGATATAATGCTTTTGGTAAGTTACCTTGTGAGTTATTAAATGTTTTCTAGGTAAGTAATGAATGAGGGTTGATCTTATATTTATACCAATCCATTTGGATAATATCTCACATTAAATCACTTAGGCCAATCATAATAATACATTCTATTTTCAAATTGGATGACTTTATGGCATTAGACACTTGCATTGGGATGAGACACTTGCATCAATGTATGTGTCTAACTAGGATGCAAGTGTTCAAGTAGTTATAAAATAGGTACTAGTCTATAACTCATAGAGATGGAATATAGCTAGGTTTATAACATTCTAAGTAAAATATTAGGTTTGATTCATCATAACAACATTGGTTAGACTAAGAAATAATTAATTAATCATAGCAAGATAGTGTATGTGAGACTTTTGGTAATGAGAAAGACCTAGAATTTGAAGGTACATTCATGATAGATATTTGATAATTATATAAAAATGAGGTGATATATAATTCATAAATACTATCTATAGTTACATATTTTAATATGATAAATAAATAACCACCACTTGCAACTAGAGGTGGCTCTATCCTTTTGGAACCAGAGCGTAGAAGGTAGATTTTTGAAATATATAAATGATATAAGGTTTGAATTTGGAATTTTTATTGCTATACAAGGTCTACATATTATGGAATAGATATTATGAGGAGTGCATCCTCCAAGTCATGGTATTATTGATGGTGAATGAACTAGTCATTCTTGATCAATTAGGAATTCTAAAAATTTCATGGGTGGGGATTTCCCCCCTTTGATTAGGTTATTATGTGACTTGTTCACATACTAGGATCCTAATAGGATCACTTTTATGCTCCCTCAGGCCCTAAGAGAGTGGAATATCACTATCATAAATTTTTAAATGATCATTGTACTACTAATAGGTTAGTTGGTGGCCTTTTAGGAGACCGTGAGCACAACTAAGGTAGTGAATTAGGCCATCCATTTTATAAATGTAAGCACACTCAATGTGGGTGTCAAGTGTGGAGTCTGGATTTCTAGGGTTAAGGGGTTAATGATCCCAAATCTATAGAAGATGATCTTTGGTATTCTTACCTCCTAATTAGTGGGGGACAAGGTTACTATTAGGTTAATATATAGTTGGTCTCAGATCATTTTTTAGATAGAAGAGAGGGTAGCTCAATTCTCATGGGGTTAAGAGATCTTGGCTTGCACTTATAGGGTAGTGGATCAATTGGGAACACTCTTTATTAGCCACCATATGTTATTTATGAGCTAAGTATTTGAGACGATGATCCCCTACCATATGGGAGTATGTATTAGGGATGTAGGGGCCATCAAGGCCATAATATGGATAGATGTGGAACCTTTTCATTTCTTTCCCCATATCATTGGGACTTTGATGATAGTATCTCTAATATTCCTACCTTAATAGAGCATGGTCAGGTAGTGGGATGGGGAGCTTACTTATCTTATGGTATCCATCCAAGACACACAAGTTTAAGATATATTTTTTTAGGTTGAGGTATACCTCATGGATAAGGTGCCTCAAAAAAATTTCATTCCTTATATAGGAAACCTTTTAGTACCATAAGTTGTGTATAGAACCATGTGAGAGGTATGGGTAGGGAGATTAGGATGGATGACCTAGAACCCACTTATGTGAAAGGTCCCTATTACCTAGGATATTTAGCTATAAATAGTGTATGGATTACTTCATTAGTACACAACTAGAGGAAGATGATAGTAGTAGAAGGTGGCACCACCAACACCCCACTCAGTAGGATTCTATATAACAATAACAGTAGCTAGTAGGTGGATACATTAAGGAATTAGAGTACATCAAGTTGGATAAGGAATTTGATGTATATGAGGGTGAGGTTGTAGATTATGACTCTAATATGGACTAGCATGAGGATGATCTCAGTAAATAATCAATTTGCATATTTCAATTCATTACTTGATTTTCACTTTTAGACTTAATTACTTAGTTGATTTTTTAATTTGATTTTTGTATGATTGGATTTGACTTTGATTCCTCTATTTTATGATTGTAAATACTTTGAATGGATGGAAGGCCATGATCAAGGATACCCTACTCAATCTATTTCATTTTATCATAATTATGTCAAGATATGAGTTGCTTATAGATCCTAGATTACCTATTGGTATAGGTTGGCATATTAATGTCTTTGATCCATCCTACCATGCATATGTGGTGTTAAATAAGTTGAGGGTGGAGAATAACACTATTAATATGATATTAATAAAGTAGAGGCCTTTGTATACATGATGTTATTAAGTGAATTTTGGGCTTCTTTTGAATAATAGACAAGAGGGACAGCCTCGTAAGGAGGCACCAATGAGGGAAAAGACATGAGCCCTTTGGCTAGAGAGATGATTTTTTAGGGTGATACCAGAAGGATATGCTATAGTAAATAAATTTATCATCACTCTTTCACAACAGGACCCTACCATAGGATAGGGTTGGGATCTTGAGTCATTTATATATGTTGATATGTATTATTCACCATTGACTCTTTTTGGTCTTGATATCTTGAGAAACATTATCCCTCTATGGAGGTGTTTGTAATGTAGTTCATGTTTGTACAAACTCGACATATATTATGATATATAAATATATATAGACATTTAGTTTACATCATAGTAAATTATCATTATGTGTCATGGGTTTTAATTTCCATGTCTTGCTTCTCCTTTTATGCACTCTAGATGACTAGGTGTGTGATGATATATCATGTATTTATATGTTTTTGATGTAATGTTATGGATAATTCTTATATATATATGAGAAAAAAATTTATGTAGATTATGTAATGTGATGGATATATGTGTATGAAAATGTAAATGCATTAACAATTTTTCTACGTGTGATGACCCAATTATTTTGATTACATGATATATAACTTTCAATTTATAGCAAGGAATGAAAAGGGGATATATGTGAGATGATAAAGAAAGAAAACCATAGATCAAAATTTTGTAAGAAAAAGGAATATGACCTAATGTTTATGATTAAAGGGGGAAAATTTACTTATTTTTAGACTTATAAAATGATAAATTTGTTGGCTTAATCTAGATATAACTAGCCCTGATAGAATCAATAAATGGGATAAAGTTACCCTTTTTAGCATAGGTATGTAGGCAAACTTTTGTAATAAATTTTTATTTGGACACTTTTTGATTTAATATCACTTTTTCATTTATATATTACTTTTTTTTTGACCCCCTACACTTAGTCTCATGTGACCAAGAAGACACATGGGCTCATCACCAAAGGCTAGAAGTTTGAAAGTAAAGGAACCTCTCACCAATGTTAACCCCATGCAACTAGTAAGTGTTGTGTATGTAGATATATGATATATTAATATGTGTGGGTTGATGGAGATGTCAACATGTGGCATACATACCCATTAGATATTTATATGGGTCCAATATATTATGATAAATGAGTCATTTTTGGAATTAGTGCATTGGGTAATGGTTGACCTACATTGGGATTAAGAGGTTACCCATCCATTTTTATTTAGATAGAGGTTTATATAAATTAAATTAATATCATTGTAAATAATATCAATCAATCAATTAAATGTTGAGTCTTCTATTTGATAGAAGGATATTATAGGTTATCCCCTTGAAGTGACATTGCAAATTTATTCCTTTTTAAAGGAGTGTTGCATGGTGTTTCCCTACTTTAAGGGTAAATATTTTATTTCTACATATATTTAGTATTTGGGTATATTAGCCCACCAATATATATTACCTTGTGTTGATATACATTATACTCTACATAGTTCAAATATTATAAGTGTTGATCATAATAAGTGGTATTAGAGCCTCGATTTGGGAAAATATTATGGGTGAAACCTTAAGTTTGGAGGATCATTTATATCTTTCAATCTATCATGAGTTTTTATGCAATTTTTTCTAGTGTTGAAGAATATTTCAAGGAATTCATATTAAAATTTTGAGGTTTTATGATCAATTTTGAGGGAGTTATCTATATTTTTAGGGTTTTTAATAAATTCATCATATTTGATTAAATTTAAATATTTTTTTTGTGAAAAAGTCATTGATATAGTATCACCATACAAGAGATCTATAGTCAAAATTCTAGAATGTTTGGATAAGTTTTGTGGGAGTTATTACAATTTTATGATTTTTAATAGATTCATTATACAAGCCAAAAATTTTGGAATTTTTTCACACAATTTTCACTAAAGATGTAATACCATACATGGAAGATACAATAAAAAATTGGACTTTTTGGATTAGTTTCGAATGAGTTATTGAAATTTTAGGGTTTTTTCATTAACCCTAGTTTTTTCTCTTCTAAATCTTAGGTCAAATTAATTTTAAATAGTTTCAATATATGATAGAGAGTATATCAAAATTAAAAAATAGATTGGTTAAGTGTCAGAAGGCAAAAAAGGAGGATAAAAATACTTATGATGAGGAGGAAGCTAAAAATTATGTAGAAAGAAAGGTTGAAGATCATAATGTGGAATAAGATGAATAAAATAATAATGTAAATCTAAAAGAATAAAAAGAAGTAGAAACAAATGATGAAAATGAGGAAGAAAATGAAGGTCATGATAATGAATAGGAAACAAAGAATAATGGTGATGCGTAAGAGGCTACAAATGCTACATAATAATAGGTAGATGATCTTGAAGAGGAAGAAGAAGGATTGAATGATAAGGGTTCAAATAGTTTGGATCCAAAGAAATTAGATTTAATATTTAATTTTCTTGGATACATTCAATGAAATAAGGTCATTGTGTCCATAAAATATAATAGTAAGTATAAATTCATTAACATGTATGTGGCTCAACATATACATTTTCAAGAAAAGAATATTAAGGAGACTCGAGTAGATGATAAGAATATTCAAGTTTTTGAAGATTAGAAACTCACTATGGATAACATGTCATCAAAGGCTTTATGATAAAGAACTATGTCTAGAATAACACATGAGTAACATGTCATCAATGTATTTGTGATAAATAAACATGTATATAATAACATACTTGGATGCAATGATATGAAGGCATCATTTGTGTTGTGAATTATCACATTTAGGATAAGTGTGATTGATTAGATATGTAATGATATCTATGTACTAAGGAGATGAACTAATAATAGGATTGTCTATGTAGCATTTCAATTCATTAGGAAATTTAGTATCAATGAGATATCTAACTTCTAAGGGGGAAACAACCAACCAATCAGTGATGATCAATCCATTAACATATTTTTGGTTGATGTAAGTTAATTCAAACTCTCTCAAGAGTGTGATGAAATTCCCAACTTTCTTAGAGAGGGCCAACTAGGTTAAAAAGTTATGCAAGGCTTGATATCTCAAAATAGCTCTTGTTTCTTGATTAAGTATGATATGTCACAACTAATCAGTTGTAAACACTATTTATAAGCATTCCTTTCTCACTTGACTGTATCATGTCTCATAATAGATGAGGTTGTGGCTAATAAGTTAAATGGCATGTTATTTTCCAATATCATCCTCTTGGGCCAATATGTAGGCAAGGGACACCTTAATTTCCCTAATGTAAAGTATTAAGGGATTCTCTAGATTAGATTCCATAAGGTAGGGGGGACATGAGGATGTGTTTTACTACTTCAAAGGCCTCTTAACAATAATCAATTCAAGTTAATCCACTTATATTCTTAATCAATTTATTGATTGGATGGACTACATATCAAAGATCATAAATGAATCATTGAATAATTCCCAACTTGACCATAAATGTTGTGGTTCCTAATTCATCCATAAGGAAGTATTTCTAATATTGTGTGAATCTTGATATAGTCAATATCAATCTCATGTTAGGAGATTATATACCCTAATATTTTTCCACCCATGACCCCAAACATACATTTTTTTATTTAATACTAACACCATATTCAATCAAGCATGTTAAGATGGTGTGTAACACCTTCAGGTGATCAATTTTCCACCTCACCTACCCTAAAAGAACATCTATGTAAACCTCCACTATCTTATGAGTAAGATCATGAAATATATGGATCATGGACCTCTAGTATGTTTCCCCAATGTTTTTGAGACCAAATGTCATCATGACATAACAAACAGTCCCCCATGGTGTAGTGAAAGAGGTCTTACTCTAATTCTCATCAGAAATGTGGATCTAATTTTATCCTGAGAAGTCATCCATAAGTGATAAAAAACCATATCTTATTATAGAGTCAATTATATCTATGGAAGGGAGAGGGAAGTCATTTTTTTACATGCTTTGTTTATATCTCAAAAATATATACATATCCTAATCTTATTATTCTTTTTGAGAACATGGATAATGTTGGACATCCACTTGGATAGTCCACTAGTTTTATAAATATGACCTTTAAAAGCTTTATAACTTTCTCTTTTACCATCAATGTAATATTAGGCTTAATTGTCTTGGGATTTTTATATTTCTTTGTGTCTATAATAGTAACTACGTTATAAATAACCACTTTAGGATTAATGTTGACCATATTATTGCAAGAGAAGATGAAGTATTTTGAGAGTTTAGTGAGTAGTTTCTTGTGGTTTTATATTTCCTATGTAGAGATTGAATACCTGAGATTGAGAATTTTGGGACTCTCCTTAGTCCTAATGTTAAACTCAATGGTTTATTTAATGAGGGAGGCATTTCCCTCCTAAAACATGTCAAGTCTAAGGGAAGATTGGGATCTTCACCCTGCATATTAAAAATGTCATGTTCATCATCATAGGACAAGTAATCCTCAATTTGGTAATAATAATCATAATATTTATCCCCAAGGGTTGATGTGGGATAACAAGTGAGGGAGAAACCCCTCTTGTGGATTGAATATGGGGGGTCATTTTAAGTTTGTAAGAACTCAATGATAGCCTCATAATTTTATTTAAGTCAATGACTAATAGACTATAATCCTTTCCAATGTGGGAAATGGTTTGATCACTATAAGTCAGGCATATAATAGGTTTTGTCCCGATTAAGACTATGATATTAGACTCTGGTATAGTGGGATGAGGGTTAAATCATGAAGAGGAAGTATCCATGGTGTCAAAAATTTGGTTGCCATCCCTAGGGATTACCTCTATAGAAACAAAATCAAAGTCTTTAGCAATTTCATGTATAATGATTTTATATAGTTAAAGATGTTCAGCTTTCGTTTGATAGACCTAAAATACTTGGTTGGTAACCAATTATGAGTCAACTTGGATCCTTAAGTTATATCCACCAAAATGCTTTTAAATGAGTATGCCAACCAACGTTAATTCATATTTGACCCCATTATTTGTACAATCAAAGTTTAGATTGAAACCAAATGGCATGACATATCCATTACGATAAATTAGAGTAAATCTTACCCTTGCACCTAGATGACACTTGGACCCATCATAGTATAGGACCTAATGATCATGTGAGGATGAAGTATCACTTGGTAAGATTTATTTGTTCTCTAATATCTCAGTAATATGAATTTTGAACATATATGTTAACCCCTCTTGAGGTTCCTAGTCTTGAGACTCAAAAGAGTGATAAGTCCTTGCCTGTTATAGGTAAAATGTAAGAGTATATATAAAATTGAAAGGCCAAATATTATGATATGATTTAAGTAAATGAATCACTTCTAGGAACTTAAAATTATTAATATTAAAATATGAATTGATGTAGGTAAGTACTTCTATGAACTCAAAAGGCTACTTACTAGGCTTTCTCTTTGGTGTGGGAAGTATGTCAGCATAGTTACAATGGATTTTTGGTGTGATAAGTATGCCAACATAGTTATGATCTTGTTTTGTGGCATAATTTTTAGGAATGTAATTGTGTATCTTATATTATTACTAGTAAGACATGGATAATTCAATTTTTTTCCATTATTATATGTGGGAAGGCTCGTAAGAACTCAGTGAGTGGCTCCATAGGGATCCCCCTCTTTGCAAGGGGGAGAGAAGGTCTCTCCTTAGGAATTCATGGATAAGCATGTGATCCAATGTTAATTTATATGGTAATTAGTGTTAAGGTATGAATATTCTCCTTAATCACTAGCACAATTAGGGGAAAAGGAATGATCTAATTTTATGTTAGATACCTCATAATATGATGTGAATTACTAGGCACAAACCAAAGTAGAACAACCAAGATTGCAAGAGAAAGCAAATTCAATATATCAAAACATTTGGAAAATTGATATGGCCCCATCATATCTTAAACTAAAATCATGATTTGAATGGGTATGTAATTAATAGTAGTAGAATTCAAAGTATGAATTTCCCTCGTGTGTTTTATTTTTGGGTGATTATGATGGTAGTCATAGGAAAGGTTGTTTTGAAGTGGGACCTCTTCATTATCTAACTCTTATATCATGTAAAGATCTAGTATATTGGCTAACCCCTTTTAGGGTCCCTATTTATAAGATTTAGATAATTTATAGGTTCCTAACCATCATAGATCAAATATAGAGGATGAGTGCCATCTATTTTTTTAAGAGATTGATGATCTTAATCATAGAAATGGTGAAAACTACTAGACTAGAGACTGGTTCTAAACTAGTGACCTTTTAAGGTGTCACTACATCCTTATCTTATGGCTTATATTTTAGCATATCTTGAGGTATTTCATTTACTTTTTTAAGATAAACATTTTTGGCTTTGTAGATTTAGTAACATCGACCAACTATGGGTGTTTCATGACCCCATTGGTAGCTATATGGCAATAAACGTTCAAGTTGAGTTGATAATTCATGTTTTTGTAGTATATAAAAAGGTTTAGGATCCCCCTAGGCTATGAAAACATTCCTTAAGGGTAGGAATCAAATTTTTTGTAAAAAGGTTAAAGGAATGGCCTTCATCCTATGTATGTAAGGTCTTCCCAAGATCTTGTTATAACTAGTATCTTTGTCTATTACATAGAACTTAATTAGCACCATCTTGGGACCTAGAGTGATGGGAGCAAAATTGTTCTTATGGAATTATATTTGAGTTTTCATAGCCCCAAAGGGTGTTATGACTCATGGAATAGTTGGTTTCCCCTTAACCAAAATTTTGAAATAAATATAAGAGTATAATATTGATGGATACTCCATCATCAACCATAGATCTCTTTACATATTTATTGTAAATCCAAAACTATAGGAATAAATTTGTATCCCTCCTCCTTTCCATCTTAGATTTAAGAGTAAGACTACTCAAATCAAATAAATACCTAGCATTTTGAGAGTTCTAACTAGGTGGAAACATATCTAGATCAATGTGGTTGATCTAAACCAATGATAGAAGAGTAAAATTGGATAAATGCCCAATTACTATGGAATCAATCAAGGTTTGTCAATGAGTAAGATATTTTGTAAATCAAGCAATGAAATGTGGGAGAATGTCTTGGTTATATATAAGATCAAAACATAGTTCCCCATGAGTTTAGGGATATGCTTAGTTTTTAAAGTGTTTGAGGGATGAGGATTCATAGGCTAATACTTTTAGACACATAAAACTAGCCATAATTGGCTTTTGAATAAATTTCACATTGATCTGTACCAACTTTTACAAATTAAGCCTAGGAATCACTGAACATTCCAAATTTGTTTGTGCATCATTCATCAAATCTCATAATCATGTTGAGGCATCCCTAATTGGGGTATCCTATTGTATGAAATAATAACCTCTCATAAATTAATCCCTAATCATTCTATATCATCATAATAATCAATTTGGCCTATGGACCTATTAAGTGGGGCACATAAAAAAATATAAAATATGGAAAAAGCTAAATGGCTAGTTAGAATTAATTTAACAAGCTAAATCAAATTAAATGCCTTGTTGAATTATCCATGTGCAATTAATGAATAATAAAAAAGAAAATTCAAAAATGCAAATATCCTAGCCTTTCATCATGACCTTTATGATTTGTCAGTCTTTTTAGAAATATCCTAAAATATCTCATTTTGGATACCCATGCCTATTCATTACAAATCATGATTAATTGACAACTATTAACTCTATTGGGGTTATATTTGACTCACCTAAGTTAGGTTTGAACCCATTATATGTTTAAAATCCACTTTAACTCTCCTTGGGTTGGGGTTAGATATATTTTATATAAATATAATGCCTTGACTATTGAATTTTAAGTTATTTTGATGCACAATTATCATGCACAAATGACTTCAAAGCTTTGATAAGAGTAGTGTTATAATGCAACAATTGCCTAGCAAGTAGTGTTATAATTCTAAAATCTTGATCCAAGCTACATCAATCCATATCATAAGTCATGATGCCAAGGAGAGAAGGAGTTACACAACCTCCATTTCCAAAGACTCTTTTAAGCACAAGACTATCAATCCACTCACCAATGCAATTGGAGATCCCAAGGAAGGTAAAGGATTCATCATATTTTGCATTTTAGTTGTGCTTTCATTTGTATTTTGTTAACTAAGCTCACCCCTAAGATTTAATCTTGGGGTGTAAGTTTTTTTATGTTTATTGAAGCTATTATCACTTAAACTAACATGTTATTAACCTCCTTTATTAGATTATTATGATCACAAATGGCATGCTCAGTGGGACATGTACCCTAAGAAGTTGATCCTAAAGCCTTTAATACCATTCTACTAATTATTTTCATGTAAAAATTTAAACTTATTAAAAAAATAGGTGTAAATTGAAGGCCAAGGGAATTTTTTATAGAATTTACAAGGTTGCCCTGTGTAATCATGGTTTTATCTCTAGAGTCATGATATTGAAGCAATATCAGAACTCACACAGTTAAATTTTTGCCTTTATTTTATCATTTTTGCATCTAACTGTCAGAATTTTAGCTAAATATTTGTGCCTATAGGGAAATTTGTGATATTTCAATACCATGACTTTAATAGTCATGATATCACAATACCATGATTTTTCAAGTTATGACATTGTCTAACCTAGCTACGGTATTGCATCTTAACCACTAGCGATCACTGTAAACTTTTATGGTTAAGTTACAATATTGTGACTCGTAGAGTAGTGATATTTCCTTTTATGATTTGTTTTTATACAAGTTACATTTTTTTCACTTATAATTAATTTTTTTAGATATGTGTTTTTGCTTTGTGTTATGTGGTATTGCACTGTGTGTATATTCTAGACTAATAGGACATCTTTCATAGCTTTAGTTGGGGTCATTCAGACACTAGTTTTGATGATTTTTTTAAACCAAGTGTTTTTTCCTAAATTCTTAGAATATGCTATCAGTTTACCTTCAAGTTGCATAAATATTTTGCAAAATATCAAAACCCCCTAATACTTTTTGTAGGACCCTAAGGCCACAAGGAAACATTTAAAACACTTCTAACTTATAATTATCACATTTTAAATTGGTGTTTTAAGAATATTTTTGTTTAAATCATTTTTATTTTATTTCAAGTGATGAGCTCAGAATATGGCTCATTATTGACATGTTATTTTCCTCAATTCATCTCTCAAAGGATATTATCTTATGCAAATCTTAGATTTTTAGATAGCTATTACATGGAAAATAGATATTTGTCTTGTTTATATTGAACCAAAGATTAAACCTTTACTTTGTCATTAATGTCTAATACATAGAATGTTTTAAAAAAATTTGTTGTGAAAAATGCTTAGGAAGAAGACACAGGAGATGTATAGTGAACGTTCAATTTTCATCTCCATCCAGTAGAACTATAGACTCTATAGGCTTGCTTCTACGGACTCTACAGGGTTGTTTCTATGGACTCCATAGGATTGTTTCTATGAACTCTATAGGCTCTTTCCTCCCCACTCTACAGGTTCAATTCCATGGATTATATAAGGATGAAGCTACAAATGGGAAAGCCGGTGACCAGATAGAATAAGAGAGAATCATTCTAGATAAAATCAAATAAGGAAAATAATTGCATGTTATTTTGTAGGATTTGATTTTGATAGAGTTGTATATATATTTAGATCTTAGGACTATTATAGGATAGGATATCTATTTCATCAGAGTAATTGGATCTCTTGGAAATCCAATCTCCTATCTTTGGATGAATGGATTGACCAAGGAATCATATTTCTTTGCATCCTATTTTGAGTTGATTATATTGGTATAAAATGTAAGAATTTCATCATTGAAAAGATATATATATATATATATATATATATATATATATATATATATATATATATTAGCTCTCAAATGATAAAGAGCATATAATAGAGGAAAATATTTATACAAGCATATTACAAGTTTTAGCCACATTGTAATCATTTTAATTTTATGAATTATCACTTTAGTTTCCAACATTGATTAATCTTTGTTCTGAGTCTGAGAGGAGCAAGGGCCCACTCTCTTTGGAACCAGAAATTGTGTACATTATTTATGTTATGTTTTATTATTATTTTTTTTAACTAATTATAATCTTGTTAATGTTTACATTTATTCATAAAAACATCAAAATAAATTCACAATTTAAAAGGCATTTTCTTGTTTCAAAATCATTTCCTTTCTAAGCAAAGTGTATTTTATTTTACAACAAATGTGTGAAGCAAATTTCCTTTTGTTAGTTAGGAATGTGATTTTACTTTCCATGCAAGTGTAAATAGGAGTGTTATTTTTAATTTCAAGCAAAAGAGTGGATTGATTTGATTTCTTCCTTTTCAAAAAAAGAGTGAATCAAGTATTTCAGGACACATTTCTTTCTTTAGTCAAAGTTAGAATAGGACAATCAAACAACCCCATAAGCAGCCTTCTAGATCTACCATCCTATACCTAACTGTAGACAACTTTGGACACCAGCCCTAGTTGATAAGACATCAATTGAATATTGATTAAATGAGGAATTAAATTACACCCATCATTTTTTGGCACCATTACCAGGGATACAAGGTGTTAGTAAGGTAATAATTATTGGTCTAGAGTGAAAAATAGAAAAAAAAATTGTAAAAACCATAAAATCCCATGAAATTTCAATAAATTAATGTACCATCCTAGAGATTATAAAGGATGATTCATCCCAAAATTTCCACCAAGGACAGAAGTTGACACTCCTTCAACATCTCTAAGTATTGAACGAGAAGTTACAAGTGAAACTTATCTGCAAGAATCTTCTGAAACTTGGATAAAAACTAGGCCATTGCCACAAACAAGCCCTATAGGACAAATTCCTTAGGATCAATCTCTTATAGGAAGACACTATTTATAAATTGCCAAGGATTTAGAAGAAGCATTTTAAAAATCCATAGCTGAAGAAAATTTTGAGAATTTTGAACAACCCATAACTGATACCACAAATATTTAGTGAGAATATCATCTCAGCTTTGAAACATCATCAAAAGAAGAAATGGCTCTCCAATAAAATCAAAAACTTTCACAACCATGAAGGACTTTTTCCTTTCCTATTTTTATATATCCTAATGATCAAACCCCCATGAAAAATATTTCAGCAGCTAATTTGCCAAATTTTTGGGGAAGATCTATGGAAGATCCTGATTAATTCCTATTTGAGTTTAAGGTGCTAGGTCAAACCTATGATTACACAATAGATAGACATAAATTAAAACTATTTCCCTCTACACTTAAATATGTAGCTATGAAATGGTTCATGGGTTTACCTATAGATTCTATTAGAACATGGGATGACATAGAAATATAATTCTTGAATAAGTACCAAGATTACTACCGAGTACAAGAAAGAAAATAGGATTACTTTAAAATCAAACAGAATGAGGATGAATATTTAGAGGATTATTTGGATAGATTCATGTTCACTCATAAAAGAAGCAATTATCCACTCACTAAAAAAGTTTAGAAACTGGTTTTCTTGAAAGGGTTAAATGAAGATACTAGAGGTGCCTTAAATCTAATGGGAGGTGGAGACATAAATAAGTTGGCTTTTAATCAAATTTATGAGCTTTCTACCAACTACTCTCAAACAAAACTTGGAATTAGGAAAGGAAGGTTTGGGAAATCTAATGAAGTGGGTAAGCTAATGGAATAATTTGCTAATCTAAAGATAGATATCCTAGTTACACTAAATAGTACTTTGGATAGCCTTCAAGCTAAGGCAAATGCAATAGAACCCTTAGTAATCTATTATCCTAAGTGTAGATAGAAACATGCCCTTAGAGACTTCCCCTTAGATAGAACCAATGTTTCATCATGTGGGATCTGTGATGCAATAGATCATGATACCAAACATTACACCCTTCTACCTATCTTACAAAATAAAATGAAAACACAAGTCCAGTCCACTGAAGAAGTAAATTATATTTAGAGACAAAAAATTTCCCCATAAAACTAGGCTCAAGGACAATTTAATGCAAGAAACCTAGTTAATCCATAGATGTCACCATGGAATGTGTCAGTTCCTTCACCTTTTTGGAATCAACCCCAAACTCCATCAATCCAAAATCCATGGACAGGACAAGATTGGATGCCAACACCCCCATGGATGATACCATAGCCACAACAACAATGGGTACCACAGTAGTAATAAATACCATAACCATATCAATAATGGAATCAACAGTGGAACCTACAACCACAATTCACCCAACCAAGAAGGCCACTTCAATAGCAAACTATTATGCCACCCCTAGTTATTTTGTAATAAGGACAAATCAATCAACCCTCAATGCCTATACAACCAATAGAAAATCTAAAAAATAAATAACCAGCACCTTTTTATGTTAATGAAAAGGAAGAGACAATCAATGTTGGAGCTATTGAGTTTTTGGACATAAACTTAAGATCAAGGAAAACTATACAAACACCTCTAGTTCTCTTTTTTGAGATACCTGATGATAAAGAAAAAATAAACTCATCTCAATTAAACATTAGAGAGGCTAAAATCAAAATGAGCCCTAAAGAAAACAAACAAAAAAATACTACCCTAGTAGTTCCTTTTCCTGAAAGATTAAAAGAAATTGGTATTAAACCAAAATCAAACTTGGTCCATGAGTTGCAAAAGATCAATATTGAGGTACCCCTTCTACAAGCTATTAGGGATATACCTGAATTAAACAAGATCATCAAAAACCTTTGTATCAAGACACTTGGGAGGGAAGTATAATATCTAGGAACCATTCATGTTGATAGAAAAGTTGTTGATTTATTAGCAGGAAAACTATTAGTTCTAAAATATGTAGATCTAGGAAGCCCAGTAATCACAGTCATAATCAGAGGAAAATAAATTCCTAACATCTTGGTAGATTTGGGAGAAATAATTAATGTTATGACAATTGATACTCTCCATACATTTTGTCTTATGAGAATGTAACCCACAACTACCATTCTTTAAATGGTGGACCAATCTATAACTAAACTAGAAGGGACTATAGAAAATATTGAAGTACTAATAGAGTCTTGGGATTATCTAGTAGATTTCATGGTCTTGAAACCCAAAACAAATAATCTAGGATATCCCATAATCCTAGGTAGACCATTGTTGGCTACTATAGCAACATTAATTGATTGTAGGTTAGGAGACATGACCATTTCTAATGGGTTAAAATCCAAATGCATCTCTTTGTATCCTCCTGCAAAACCATCAAAAATTTGCATACAAGAACTTTGGGTGGATGAATCATACAACACATTAAATAACATTTCCTCATTATCTATGATCACAATTAAAAAACACTTGGAAGAATTGAATGAAGACATATACCCAAAATCTATGGACTCTGCCAGTCCAAAATCTATGGACTCTGCCATTCTAAAAGCTATGGACTCTGTCAATCTGAAAGTTACGAACTCGGCTAGTCCAAAAACTATAAACTGCCTTAGTTTAGGATTTTTGGGTTAGATATAATATTCCAAAACTCATCCATGTCCTCTAAACTCATTGATTATTGAATTCAATAAAATAGAATCCAACTACCTAGATACAAAACCAATCATGGTATTACCTAGAAAGATTTTGAACATTAATAGTTGGTTAAAAAATGAAGAGGAAGATCAACTCTTTGAAGTGTTGGAAAGACATAACAAGGATTTTTCTTGGGATTATACCAACATGAAGGGAATTCACCCCAACATATGCACTCATCACATTTACATAGAATCTGTCAAACTGGTCAAACAACCACAAAGAAGAATAAACTTAACATTAAAGGAGATAGTCAAAATAGAGATCCAAAAGTTGTTGGATGTTGGGTTTATTTACCCCATCTTAGATAACCAGTGATTTCACCTCTGGTAATTATGCCCAAGAAAAATGGAAAATTAAGGGTATGTGTAGATTATAGATAATTTAACAAAGCAACACTAAGAGATTACTTTCCTTTACTTTTCATTGTTCAAGTTCTTGATAACTTGGTAGGAAAAAGATATTTTTCTTTCTTGGGTGGGTTTAGTGGGTATAACTAGATAATGGTAGCAACTAAAGATCAATATAAAACTAGATTTACCTACCCTTGGGGAACTTTTGCTTATCGAGTGCTTCCATTTGGACTCTGTAATGCTCCATCAACCTTCCAAAGAGAAGTTCTAGCAATATTCTCTAACCTTAAAAATGATTATGTTGAAGTATAAATGGATGATTTCACCATTTATGGTGGAACTTATGAAGAGGCTCTTACCAACTTGGAAAGAGTATTGATCAGATGTGAGGAACATCAATTATCTTTGAGTCATGAGAAATGTTTGTTGAGATGGATGAAGGAATAGTGCTAGGGCACCATATTTCTACAAAAGGCATTCAAGTAGATCTAAAAAAAGCTGAAATAATCTCTAATTTACCCGTCCCACAAACACAAATTGAAATTAAGAGTTTTTTGGGACATGGTTATTACAAATGCTTCATAGATAATTTTAACCAAATAGCTGCTCTTATGTTTGCTTTGCTTACAAAAGATAGTACATTCGAATGGAGTGATAGTTGTCAATAGGCCCTTGAGACCATACTGCTCTAGTATTGAGAGGACTAGATTGGACTAAGCCATTCCATATATATATATATATATATATATATATATATATATATATATGCTTCCAATACAGCACTAGGAGAAGTCTTTAGACAAAAAGATGAAGAGGGTAACATGTATGCTATATATTATATTAGCAAAAACATGACACCCATTAAAAGAAATTACACCAAAACTGAAAGGGAATTCCTAGCTGTAGTCTATGCAATTAATAAATTCAGACACTACATAACAAGCTCTAAGGTATTTTTCTATACAGACCATTCAGCTATTATATATCTTACCAACAAACCAATTTTGGGAGGTACGATTATTATATGGTTATTACTCTTATAAGAATTTGATGTTACCATTATAGATAAACTAGGGAAGTCTAATATGGTTGCTGATTTCTTGTCAAGAATGAACACTAAAAGTGAAGAAGAACCAGTGGAAGATGACTTTCCAAATGAACAACTATTTGATATTTCATCAAAATCTCCATGGTTTACTGATATAGATAATTACCTCACCACAGGGAAGTTTAGTCTACAATTTTCACAAAAAAAAAAGAAACATTTAATCAAAGAAAGTTCTTTTAAATAGATTAATGGAATGTTATTTAAACTTGGACCTAACCATGTGTTTCGTAGGTGTGTGAAAAATGGTGAAGCTTATGATATCATTAGAACTTGTCATAATGAACCAAGAGTGGGTCATTACTTAGATCAAATAACCATACATAAAATCCTAGGAGTAGGATATTATTGGCCTCACCTTCATTAGGAAGTAAAAAGATATGTCAAACACTATGATGCTTGTCAGAGAATTGGACAACCTACTCTTTCAATAGATATGCCTCTACACCCTCATCCTTAATTGGTATTAGAACCATTTGAGAAATGGGGAATTGATTTTATAAGTCCTGTGGATCCTCCTTATAGAGGAAAAGAATATCTCCTAGTATGTACAGACTATTTGACCAAGTGGGTGGAGGTGGAAGTATTAACTCATGCAAGAGAAGAGATGGTAGCTAATTTTTTATATTTAAAAATCATGCAAAGATTTGGTGCTCCAAGGGAGATAGTCTCAGATCAAGGACCGTAGTTCATGTTAAACATGATAAAGCACTTCAGGCTAGTATATCAAACTCAACACAAAAAAACATATCTATACTACCCACAGGCTAATGGGTAAGTTGAAGTCACTAACAGAGAACTAAAAACCATAAGGATTGGGTAGATAAGGTACCAGAAGCTATTTGGGCCTATAATACTACTTGGAAAACAATAACTAGATTTTCACCTTATGAATTGGTTTATGGTAAGAAGCCTTTATTCTCTATTGAATTTGAATTACAAACTTTTAAAATAGCTATAGAAGCAGGAAGTGAATTAGAAGAAATATAGAAAGAAAGACTCTTAAAGCTTAATCAACTTGATGAGATGAGGATGGAAGCACTACAAAGAACCGAATTGGTATAATATCAAAGAAAATTTTGGCATAATTCATAAATCAAACAATGGAAGTTTTAGAAAGGAGATTAGGCATTGTTGTTCAATTCCAAATTTCAATAGTTTAAAGTAAAACTACAAATGAGGTGGTTGGGACCTTATCAGATTGAAGAGGTCTTTGAAAATGGTTCTATTAAGCTAATACATATTGATTATAGTACAAGAGCTCTGTTAGTCAATGGGCATAGATTAAAGATTTATCAGAAACCTCTTAATAAAGAAGAATTTGTTCAAGAGATAAAAGATCAAGTAGCCTTTCTAGAAGAATCTGCTTCTTCCAGATAACATGTTCCTTGATGATCCTACATATATATATATATATATATATATATATATATCAATAGTGAAAATCCTTCTAGGGACACTATTAATAATGCATGTCTAGAAAACCAGCTTGTTAGCTGGCTATGTATTACAAAAAGGGATTTGGCTAGAAAACCAATAATGGCTGGCCAAAGGGAAAAAACAATATTTATTAAAAAAAATAGAGAATCTCATCATGTCACTATGATTGTTCATGTTGACTATCCATGCAAATTTATTTGTGCAAGACAAATAGTGAGAAAAGGGTAAATCTAAGGCCAAAGTAAGTAAGACATATATTTTATTTATCTATGTTTAGTTAACTAATTATATTCAATTTAATTAAGACTTATTCTATGGAGATGACCCAAATTTGAATCTTCTAAAATGGAATGACATGACATAATAAAGAAGCATGCAAAAAAGCTACCAAAGGTGTATGGATAAGTGTGCAGCTTTGATATAATCAATTGAGTCATCAATCATGATAATGATAAGATGTCATAAAAGGGGTTTTTAATGAAGTAATAAATCATTGTCACCATTGAAGTACTACATCATTATTTCATTATATTTGTATTAATGTGACAAAATGGCTAGCACACTCTGTAAAAATGAGTGGTGTTTAACTGTATCAAGTCATCATATCAAAATATGGACTCATGCAGCTGTAACATTTCATATGAGCCATTTCATTTCTTTAGACTTCAACATAAGCTGGTCTATAGATCCTTTATGATTGTTTATCAGTGACTATTACCTACCAATTTCAACAAAAGATTGGTCTAAACCCCAATCAGATTTAAAGGAATAGAGTTGTCTATAAATATGCATAGAAATAGGACAGAAGATGAGATCATAGCCAAAGAATGCAGCAAAGTTTCATAAATACAAAGCTTATGTGGTAGTTTTAAGATCCAATGGCTAGTTACCTTTCATTGAAAAGTTCTAGGGTTTTTATGAAATAATGGTAAGTGAATACATCACTAATCTCACCCTTTAATTTTTAATTGTGAAAGGCATTGTTATTCCTGTTACAACTCAAATTATAACCCAAATTATATAAGTTCTAGAAGAGGGAATGAAAGCTACAGGTAGAATTTCATTTAGTGATTTAATTAGTCAGTTTAATGGTAATGAGTAGACTGGGACTTCGTGTCTAGTAGATTCCAAGGGATAATTAAAAGTGATTAGTAAAAATTCACTTCCTGAACCCTAAAAATCTATAGCCAAGTGGGTACTCAAGTATATCATTAATTAAGGGCAACACAATCTTTTAGGGGGAGATGCCATAAAAATGTTAATACACCTTAAGCATGAGAGACAAAACCCTCAGTAAAAAATTAAACATCTCATCCTTCTTATATAATGCTCTATAAATTATGTCTACAACCCTTAATGTTACTCTTAGGCATCATGGCCTTCATCTCATTATCCAACATCACTTCCTTCAGCAAGGACAAGAGGTCTAGGAGGAATTTTAGAGCAGTATAGCACAACAAATTCCAAATCTACCTACAAAAGAAACCTCAAATTCACCATAGGAATGCTTATCTCCACTTATTATATCAGCTAAGAAAACAATGCCAAATAAGAAATCATAGACTGTAGTCCCAACAAAAATCCCTTCTTCTTCAAGAAGAAGAAGAATCACAAGGTCTCAAAACCCTAAAGTTTCAAGGTCCCCATAAGAACCTCATGAATCTATAGTGCAACCAATTCCCTTGTTAGGAAGAATAAAATTGAGATGAAAGGTTTCTACAAAACTTGAGAAGACTGAGGGTTTGATGGTTGTGAAGGAAAGCCAACCAAGGGTAGCTTAGAGAGTGACTAAAAGAAGGAGAAGGCTCATTTTAATAGATGAAGATGAACAAGAGGCTGCAGATATTTTAGATAGTCTTAAAATAGTATCTCATTTTACCATACATCAAAATATCCCTACACCTATATATTTTGAAGAAATTCCTTTTGAAAGGAACTCTCCAATCATAATGGAGGAACCAATTCTAGAGAAAGAGCCACACATGGCAAAGGAATCAAGTATAGAAGAATAACCACATGTTTTAGTTAAAACTACAATGGATAAAGGAAAAACTATATGTACCAATGAGAAAGGTGAATCATATAATCTAAATGATCTTTTTATGTAGTTAACTTTGTAGCTTTCTCAAGCCCAAGCTCTTGAACAATAGAAAATAGATGACATTGCTGACTTGATCAGTCAATTGTAGAACAAGGATCATCTCAACTCATTATTGGTGTAGAAATTAGACATAGCATCTATTGATCATGCAGTAGAAGTTTCCAAATTAGAGGAAATAATAAAGGAACATGAAAGTGAACAAATAGATCTTTGGATATATGTAGAAAATTTGAAGGAAAATAGGAGATTCTAGAGTTTGGTAAACTCTTCCAAAGCACCTGATGTTACACCTTCTCCTCCTAAGGTATTTGTTGACCATAGTTGTCAAACAATTTGTCCACGTATTCCTCCCTTGCAAATACTACATCAAATTGAAGAATAATATTCCATATGTAAATAGAAAAACAAAGATACAACTTCTTCAAATAAACTCTTGGAAAATGAAAAGAAAGAATTAGAAGCTAAAGTCCAAGATTTAGAAGAAAATTTGCAAGATGCATGCGAATTAGGAGAATATCTTTTGGCATGTAGGAATCCTTCTCCTGCATATAATTTTTTTTATTTGATTAATTTTACGAATGGAACCTTCTGAGGATCTCTTGTCATCTTCCTTACAAGATTTTATAGCCAACAACATTTTTGGAAATTTTCTATAGTGTTAAACTTGATTAATAGGATTTGCTTTGTGAGTTTTATTTGCATGATTTGATTCTAGGAGACCATGAGCACAATAAATTATTGATAAACCTTCATGTATGAGAAGTTCAACTGAGGCATTACATTCTACATTCAAAAATCAAATAGCATGGAAAAATAGATTTGAGGACTATACAAATCATGCTAAGACTACAAGATTGTGTGTCAGACTAGCCTTTTCTATTTGCAAATTGATTAAACAAAATTTTAATTGTAATTTATTAAGTGATGAGGTTAAAATTCATTATTTATAGGCTTTATATGATTGTGCTATTTATTTTAACTTAATTTCAAGACAGAGTTTTGATTCAGTGGTGATTTTAAGTGTAAATAGATGGGACCAACTTTTAGTACCTCTTAAAAGATGAGAGGTCATGTCCCCAAATAACTTAAGATGGAGTATGAGCAGATTTTCCTCAATTATGGAAATATTAATAGAGGTATTAAACGTTAGGGGAGATCAAAAATTGATTGGCATGAGAAATAGACCCCTTTACTGATCATACCTATTCCAGGATGGCAGAGTTAGGCTCCACAATCTGAGGAGCAATTCAATATATAGAAACAAATGATTCAAGCACATCAAGGATTTACAATCAATTCAAATAAGCATATAACATATGAATTTGATGAATATGATTTGAGTTAGAGTGTGGAAAGTAGATGCCAGAGCTATGAATGCCAATAAATAGTTGCAACAAGACTTGAAAAAAAGGTAAAGCTTGGGTGAGATGATGAGCTCAGAATATGGCTCATTATTGACATGTTATTTCCCTCAATTCATATCTTGAAGGATATTATCTTATGAAAATCTTAGATTGTTAGATAGCTATTACATGGAAAATAGATATTTGTCTTGTTTATATTGAACCAAAGATTAAACCTTTACTTTGTCATTAATGTTTAATACATAGCATGTTTTAGTGATTTTTGTTGTGAAGAATGCTTAGGAAGAAGACACAAGTGATGTATAGTGAATGTTAAATTTTGATCTCCATTTAGAAGAACTATGGACTCCATAGGCTTGCTTTTACAGACTCTGCAGACTTGTTTCTATGGACTCTATAGGCTTGTTTCTACGAACTCTACAAGCTTATTTCTACGGACTCCGTAGGCTTGTTTCTATGGACTCTATAGGCTCATTCCTCCTAACTCCGTAGATTCAATTCCATGGATTTTATAAGGATGAAGCTACAAATGGGGACGTTGGTGGCTAGATAGGATAAGAGAGAATCATTCTAGCTGGAATAAAATAAGGAAAATAACCACTTGCTATTTTATAGGATTTGCTTTTGATAAAGTTGTATATATATTTGGATCTTAGGACTATTATAGGATAGGATATCTATTTCATTATAATAATTTTATCTCTTGGAAATCTAATCTCCTATCTTTGGATGAATGGATTGACCAAGGAATCCTATTTCTTTGCATCCTATTTTGAGTTGATTACATTAGTACAAAATGTAAGACTTTCATCATTGAATATATATATATATATATATATATATATATATATATATATATATATATATATATATATCAAATGATAGAGAGAAGATAATAGAGGAAAAGATTTGTACAAGCATATTATAGGTTTTAGCTAGATTGTAATCATTTTAGTTTTATGAATTATCACTTTAGTTTCTAGCATTGATTAATCTTTATTCCTAAGTCTGAGAGGAGCAAGGGCCCACTCTCCTTGAAATAGGAATTGTGTATAGTATTTATGTTATGTTTTATTAATTCATTGTTATAACTAATTAGAATCTTGTTAATGTTTACATTTATTCATTAAAACATCAAAATAAATTCACAATTTAAAAGGCATTTTTTTGTTTCAAAATCATTTCCTTTGTAAGCAAAGTGTATTTTATTTTACAATAAACGTGTGAAGCAAATTTCCTTTTGTTATTTAGGAGTGTGATTTTAATTTCCATGCAAGCATAAATAGAAGTGTGATTTTGAATTTTAAGCAAAAGAGTGGATTGATTTGATTTCTTCCTTTTTAGCAAAAGAGTGAATCAAGTAGTTTAGGACACATTTCTTTCTTTAGTCAAAGTTAGAATAGGACAATCAAACACCCCCATAAGTAGTATTTTAGATCTACCATCCTATACCTTACTGCAGATGGCTTTGGACACCAGCCCTGGTTGATAAGGCATCAATTGAATATTGATTAAATGAGGAGTTAAATGACACTCGTCATTAAGCTTTCAACAATAAATGCCAAGGGGGCAAATTTGATAAATATTTCACTTTGGTGCATTAAAATAAACACTCACACTTAGATTACATACTCTTAAGAGTATTTATTTTATGTTTGTTCTTTCAAAGTTGTTTATTTTTAGAAAATGATTGATGCGTGTATGATCTCCCCCCATCCCCTTTAAGGAACTCAAATGACCAAAAGTACTCATTATTTACATTTGTGCCTTATCTAAAGGCATAAAAAGAATGTTGATAAAGCTCTCTCAAAATCTATATGGTTTGGATGATCTAAACATGACCCTAAATTCTTTCACTTATCATTTATTTTCATGCATCTTGGCTTGTGAGCAGGAGTTCATAGCCTCTTCATGGGTTCTCCAGGGAAGTATTGTCCTAATAATTCATTTCTTGGCATAATTTAAACTCCAATTTATGGTGGGGCATATAAATTGAGTTCAATTTACTAGGGAATTTTCTTGAGTGGTTAAGAAAACTCCATCAGTAAGATAATGCCTTGAACTATATGGGAAACTCAGACATCACACTACATTGAGCAAGCTATGAATGTATTGGTTGTGAAAAGGATAAGACATTTTCACAATAAGATAGTTGACATATATCCAAATGATGTGAGCATATCTTGTGTTATCCACACTTGGGACCATCTATAAATGCACAAAAATTTAGTTTTAGAAAAACACCACTTGTTATAGACATAATATTGATGCAGGGTGAGTAGCCCAAAGTTTCATATCACTATAAAATATATTAAAATAAAGGGGGTGTAAAAACCCTAATTATTCATGTGATTTTATTTGTGAATTAACATTTAAAATCCTCTAAAGAGTATGTATATAGATGGAATTTGATAATACCATACAAGATTCTTAGTTTTAGTATCTAAGACATTTACACTTACGTGTTTGTGTCATTATTTTCCTTTATTACATGTTTTTTTGAGTCTAACTATCTATTTTTTTGTTATGCCATGTCAAATAGATTATTATCTTGTACATCACTCCATTTATTAAGGAAGAATTATGTTGTCTATCTGACACCATACTTTTTCCTTGGTCTTTTTTGACAAATGTTTGTGTGTGTGTGTGTGTCACTTGATTAGAAAAAGGTAACATTAAACTACCCAAACCATTTCAAGTTTTGTACCTTAGAGTCTTGAAACATACCATTGATTACATCTTTAGAGTATGATAACATCATTATGATACTTGAATCATTTCATTGACTTATTTTTTCCTTGTGTCTAAGTTTTCATTTTTGAAACCAAACCACATGTGCCTTTTGGATCTTTATCTAGTGTCGTTATGCCATTCACCTTTTTCTAGCTTATTGTTTGATCAAACAAGCCTAATTTTATAAGTTGAGTTTTTAATCAACCTTGAGAATTTAAAATCCATACGTTGATTGATTTATGTTTATACCTTGTCTAATTTAGGCCTAGACATTGATCTTTCTCTTTTGAGTTGTGTAACTTAGGTTAATTATTTACCCAATTAGAAAACTATTATTTGTGCCTAGATTTGGGAGAAATATCATATTGTCTTTGTACCTTTTGTTTCATTATTTATGCCAATTGACCAAATTAATGTCTAAATTCTAATATCTAGTCTATGCCAAAGTGTTTTAGATTTGTTAGATTAAATCAAACTCTTTTGTTTAAAGTCTAGTTTTGGTGTTTGTGATGCCAAAAGTACTAGCATATTCATGTTTTGATCATAGATTTTGGCATCATGTTTGGCCAAAATACATATCAACATTTATTTTCATAGATTAGACTTGTTTGGAACACTTTGAACCTAGATTTTTGGCATTCTAGTTTTAGTTTGTTCACTTAACCTTTTTGTGTGAGATATTTGATGTTAGACATTTGGCATTAGATTTTTTTTACCAAGTTTTAGCATATAATTTTTTGGAGATACAACTCCATCCATTGACTAAGTTAAACCTAGTTCAAACCATGTATCCTTTGGGCATTGCTTTTAGTATTTTATATAACTCTCATCCCTTTTATCATGAAGCATTCACCATTGATTTGAATATGTCTCACTATACTTGTAGTAGAGTCATGTACAATCTAGGATATGGTAATATGGTCACACAAGAAGACTTTATTAAAGAGCCCTATGGTGATGATGTAATTTTTGATATGGATCCTTATCTACCTTATAATACTCAATAAATGGAATAAAGCCAAGATACTTTAGCCTACTATTTGGTCAACATGCCTCCATAATTAGAGAAAGACTAAGAGAAAATAGAATAGTAATTAGCTAGCATACTATCGGTGGTAGAACAAGTCTAATATAAATCATACTACATTATAATTCCATCAATATATGACCATTATTTGTTTGATTATCACTTTCTTGCAAATAAGGATGAAGTTTTAATTAGAGCCATAGAGATAGGGGCTAAGTTTCTAGAAGACTTCCCCCATGAAAACTTACCAAGTCTAGTAAGAGTGCCCTACAACATCCCTTACAATCAAACCAATAAATAGGCCTCTTCTAACAATCCTTAAACTCTAGTGTCGATGTCATATTAGGACTCATGTAAGCTTGTCACAAGAAAGGGCATCATAAAGGACCACTTCATATAGATGTAGATAGCATACTAGACCTATTTGGATTCAGGATGTAATTTCAATAACATG
Organism: Torreya grandis; assembly: GCA_037957365.1. Classification (NCBI taxonomy): domain Eukaryota; kingdom Viridiplantae; phylum Streptophyta; class Pinopsida; order Cupressales; family Taxaceae; genus Torreya; species Torreya grandis. Next base: position 1,435,589 of record JARHVA010002118.1, read on the forward strand.
ACCATGTCAAATGTTTCTCTTATTGAGCTATATCCTTTAATAGGAGTTTTAATCAAATTAATAGGCCAATACAATTTGGTTATAGACCCATTTGCACAAATCAGTTAAGTTGAAGACATGTTCAATACCCTAGCTATCAAATAAGTGTCTTCTACTTCTACATAGAATAGTGAGCCAAACATAGTGGATAATACACAAGTGTCATCCAATCCAAACCAAAGTGATGTAAATTCAAAAATAACTAGTCCATAATAAAATGTGCCTTTAATTAACACCATGAGTGGTTTATTAATGTATGGGGAAGTAACTTATACCTCCCAACCATATCTAACTACCTCTAATCCTCACCTAGTTGCTTCTTTAAGCACACAACCATAAGGATTAAGTAATCAACCTCAAGCTAGTGTCATGTCTCAAAAAAATGTGATGAATGTTACTCCAGCACAATAGGTGATGACTAACATTCCACAACCATAGGTGCATCTAACATACCAATGTAGCAGAGGCAAAACATTTTGCAACATTAATAGGGGGTAGCCAATGTTCCACCTCATTAGGTAGTGATGAACATACCTCTTTAGTCATAGACTAATATACCATTATAATTACAAATGATATCTAATCAACAATGTAAGAATATTGGTTAGGGATAAATGTGTATTACTCTACAAGCATCTACTTTATAATACAAGTTCACTCAACCAAAAGTTTCTACCATTTCACAAGTACCAATTAGGTATCAATTACCTTTTATTCCAAATGTGCCATAAAATCCATAGTAGGGTCTTATTTCATAATTTCCCCTTAATCATATAGGTTTGATTAGTTGATATAAATTCCCTAATCAATCTCATTAGGTATATTACTTCACCCCCATCCATATCCTTCTATCTCAACCATAATTTCCACAAAACCAAGCTTATATACCCAATTCCAACTAGAATATCACACCACAATGCGTGTAATTCCAACAATCACATCATAATCCATATATGCATATTCCTAGTCAATTCCCTAATTAAACCAATGTTCCATATAAAAATACACATCCATTATACCCTAGTCAAAGTAATCCATTTTTGATTGCCTATCCTCCACCTCAAGCTAATGTTTCCTTTGATTTCCTATCACAATAGATTCAACAAATGAAGGATGTAATTACTAGCATCCAAGCTGGAAAATAGACCTAGAAGTTTATGTTGGATGATGTGTGTTCCTACCCATTCAATATGGAGTATCTACAAATACCATTTCCTCTAGGGTATGATCCCCTAAATTTTGACAAATATAAGGGTAAAGGAGACCACAAGGCCCATTTAATAGAATTATTTAATGTTTTACAACTAGTGGTCTACAATGACATATACCTCTATGGTTATTCTGAAGGAGTCTAACAATACAAGCTTTGGAATAGTTTATGAAATTACCTAAAAAATCAATATCTAATTTTGATGATCTTTCTAATAATTTTGTGTAACACTTATCCTATAATATTGATCATGAGATTTCATTGGTAGATTTGATGCAATACAATGGTGAAATTTTTGTAAGTTCTTTGCAATGATGGAGAGCACTTGCCAGCTAATTCACCCATAGTTTACCAGATAAGCAATTAACCACTATGTTTACTAAGAATTTACATAGCAAGATATCTTACCATTTAGAATTGCAATGTGCACACACTTTCAAAAAAATTATTAACAAAGGTTTGTTGATTGAAAGGGCATTTATTAAAAAATGGATCATCAAGATAACCTCATCAAATAAGAACCAAATCAAACCTAAATCAATGGTCAAAATTAGAACCAAGTCCAAGTGCAAGCATTGTAACTAGCCAAAGCCTATCATTATGAAAAGTCCAAGTCATTCAATCATAACAAGAATGTTTTTAGAAATGGAGTAACAAAGTCATGACATTTACAAATGGTGTAAACACCATCTACTCAACCTACATCATATATGAAAATTACTCCTAACCAAAAACGTCTTCAGTAAACATAGCAAGCATAGGTACCTAGGCCAGCACAACAAACATAGCAACATTTGCCTTTGTAAACCCTTTCTCCAATGAGAACCATGCCTACTCACTAATTTTTTAGTGACCTTAGAGAACCAATTGAAGCCATGTTTTTTAAGTTAGTTTCCATTATGTTAATTAGTTGGCATATTCCAAAGCACTATCTTGAGGGAATTCCTTATCTGGATTGGTATAGACAAGTGAATTTTATGAATACCATAAAGTTAATGGACATAATTTATGTTATTGTGTGAAAATAAAACATCTTATTCATAATGTATTATAAAATGGATAGATAACATTGTATAATGGAGCTTCCACATCTAATCATAACCTTAATATCTATCAAAACCCCTTTCCATAACATAAAAACTAGTATCCGTAGCAAAGGCCAAAATAATAGTAACAATAGTATCAATAGCTAAAACAAAACCAATAGTAATAATAATTTCAAACAAATGGATAGAATCAAGGCCAAAATGATGCCAACAACCAATAGACCTACCATGCAGGTGCACATGACTACAACAAGGTTGTAGTCTATATTGTGAAAGGTTATTTTTCCACCATTTCCATCAATTAAAGACTAATTTCCAATCAAACAAGACCATTGCTAATCAATTCTAACCAACCAACCTCTGTCAGTGATCCTTCCTTGACTTGGGACTACATATAAGCATAATAGAAAATAGGTATTACTACTTTTGGACCTCATACTAATAACTCATCATTAATTTTTGACCACGTATAAGTGCATTGGTAACCAAAACTTATCCTATCTATTCCCCATCTACCATCATTTACTACAAACAATGGTCTTATATCTAATCCTAAGTGTGCAATCACAACTTGAGAGTCAAATATTACCATACCAAGCCCATATACATCTACCACTTCACCCATCTAACCCACTATTCTAGTTAGGAACAAGCCATTTACCACTATGAATGAAAAGACATTTGACATTATGGAAAAACTTTAGAAGATACCCTCACAAATTTCCATTTTGGATTTATTATGTGCATTAACAATCCACAAGAACATCTTAATAGAGTTCCTTGTGCAATCCCAAGTTCTAAATGACACTATCCTAGATAAATTTCAAGCTTTGGTTAGACATATATCCCCAATCCAATCATTAACATTTGACCAAAGTGATATGTCATCCCTTGGCCCTCTATATAACAATCCATTATGCATTGATGTTATCATAACATGGAATAAAGTGAAATGTGTCCTAATAAACAATGGATCAAGACTAAATATTATGTCTCTAAATCTCATCAATATTATTGGATACATGATAGTTGATATCCAACTAGAAATTATCACCATCAAAGCCTATGATAATGAAGAATGAGAATCATAGGGCATCATCACCTTATTAACTATTGTTCGGCCCTTGACCCATGATATACTATGTCATGTGTTAGACCTTGTTTGTCATATAATTTACTCTTGGGTAGACCTTGGATATATGAAATTAATGTAATCCTTTCAACATTGCACTAGTGTATCAAGTTCTCCCATTCATGTATGGAGGTCACCATTCATGGAGATTTATAGCCCTACGAATATTGCAAACATTTGGAGGATGAGTATGAAATCTATAATTATTATTTCGGATTGAATCCAATTTCCAAGGAGGATAAAGGGAAATAAATACTTATTGATTCATCAGAGTCTAATTGCATTGACCCATATACCCATGATTCCCTTTCCCATATTCCACCTCTTAAAATCTATAACCATTATACCATCCCATCTAATAGCCTAAGAGAATATTTGACCCATGATACATTCCACATTTCTAAGATTCCATAGAACCCCAAGTCTTATGGAAGACCTAAGTCTAAACCACCTTGCATGGAATGTAAATGAAATGGAAAAGACAAATTGCATAGTTTATCACCTATCATTTTCGCACCAACCACTGGTTAAAAATAGTACCCACTTGTAGATTATGAATATTAGTTATACAATGACAAACTAGATAATTGCTACAAAAATTATAAGTATTCTATTCCTAATGGGATCATAGATAAGCATGCCTATCAAGGAGGAGGCCTCAAGCTAAATCAACAAGGAACACTTGAGCCAATTTCAACCACTTGGTATAAAAAAACTTATGGGCTTAGATTTAAACTACCTAGGGGTGACCCCACATTTCTTATTCATGTTTCAATGCCTACAACTAGTGACGATGATGTTGATAGTGAAGTAGAATCTGATCATATCCCTTTCAATGACCTATCCAATACTAATTTATTTTAAATTCATTTCATTTGTACCCTTAGACTAGTTATTCACAATAATCCACTTCCTCTTTATCATCCTCAACCCATAGACTAGGACCAACAAGAATCCATAGTGCTTATATATGAGTTTGAAAATGATGAGGCCTTTTATAATTTTCTAGGCCTAAGAGATAATGTTTAATTTTGAGACCACAAACAAGGGTTCTCAATCAAACTGGACCCTGTAGCCTATTTTGGAGAATGGGTGAACACCCTTAGCCACAAATAATTAAATAAAGCATTTAGGTCCTAAAGTGAAAACCTCTTTGAAAGGCCAAAGCATCTAAGACTTCTCCGTAAGAATATATTTTCCAAGTAAAAACACTAAGATAAGGCTCCTCAAGTAGAATGGTAGAAGATCATATTGTAAATAAGTGCAAGCAAATAATAACTCTTGTTCATTCTCTAAATAATGATGAAATGATCTTGTATATATAGTCAAATTTAACCCTAACCCCTTTCAAAAGTTTCAACTAATAGGGTTGACCCAATTGACCTAGTATAATCAAGGACAAAAATTCACTAAGTCATAGGTTAGGTCAACCAAGAGCCGACCTAGACCCTAAATAAATTTTACCCAAAACTATACATGGTAGACCTAGTTGACCTAGTATAGCCAACTATCAAAAGGAGCTTAAGGTGAATAAGAAAAGGATAGAGAGTGGGAAAATATTGGAGTGTGAAAATGAGTATTAATAGCTTAGGGAATGGTTCTAGGAGTTGGTTGGATTGGTAATAAGTGGTAATAATGGACAACAATATTGTGAATCACCAATGGTTTGCCCACCCATACACCCCTTAGGGCATAAACTTAGAGAGATTGAGTCTTGATAGTTTTTTTAAGATAGAAAGTATTAGTATTTGATAAAACTTTGAAAATATTATGTGTATACATATGCCCCACTCAAATATAATCATGTGTCACTAAGGTGTAATAGGGGATAATGCTTTAAGAAAGAATGTAGTAACACATAATGTTGATGCTAAAAAAAAGTTGCAGTATTTTATAGCATAAAACAATCAAAAGTAAATGATAGAAAGGGAAACAACTAAAAACTAAATTTGTTATGATTTCCTTGACTTACCTTTATTTTTGGATGGTTGTGTTTTGTGTTTGTATTTTTGATTGTATAGGGTACAAAGATTGCTTTTGACAAACCCAAGAATATAAAACTAAAGAGAAAAAACAAACATAGGAAAGCCAAGATAACTAGTGTTATGTGGATGGAACATACTTGTAAATTTTGAAAGATAGGGTGACAAGTGTTATGTTAGACCAAATGACCAAGTCAAAAATTTAAAGTAAATTAGGTAACAAAAAATCCAAGGCTACTAAAGACTAAAAAAATCAAAAAAGTAAACCTAAAATAAGAACAAAAAACTCGCCAAGTTAAACTAAGGATACATGTAAAAAAAATATGGTAATCAAACATCCATGTGAAATCAATAACATTCCTTACTTAAACAAAGATGGGTAAGTAAAAATGGAAAACAACATTGATGAGTGACTAGTAACAATCCTTACTAAAGCATCAATGGAAAAAGGTGCATAAAAGGGAAAAACAAACTCATATGTCCATAAAAAGGGTGGTACAATAATGACAAATTGTAAAAGGAAAATAAAGAAAGTCTTTAAAAATGTAAATCCATGGTGTAAATAAAGTAATCCATAGTTGGTCAAACATATTTTTTTGCTCTAAGGATAGATAAAACTGAAATAATGTAGTTTTAGCATGTTTTTAAGAGATGAAGAAGAAAGTAGAGAAGAGGGAAAATAGATTTGGAATCACTATTTTGAATATCAAGAGGGGAAATGAAATTGGTGGAGGGAATAATGAAGGAAAAACCAAGGTAGTGAAACTCTTTATTGAAGTCAAGACACTCAAATTAGGTTTATCAAAACAAGAGGATTGTTAATATTAAGGACTCTGAAGAACTTCTCTTATCTACATAAGTCTTAGGTAAATAAATTAAGTATATAGATCATCATATGAAGGATATACGCATGAAAATTAAAATGGACCTACCTTCCCACAATGTGTTCCCCATTCCTCAGGACCCCTTATAGAGTCTTCAGTCTACTATAAAAATTGGGTACTTGCATGAGAAAGTAGATAACACCATAGAGTTTTTAAAATTCTCCTATTCTAATATACTGGCCTACCATACCCCAATGGACCTCATCTCTATTATGAGGCCAACTATGGAGTTTGAGATTCAATTAGAGATAGGAGATGTGCTTGAAATCATGTCTTTTGGTGTGATTTTGACTTTTGATATTTATATGTTGTCTTTTGGATATCATTGTATTTTATTTTAAATTATTTTTCTTTTAACTTTCTTGATGGATTTTTTCTTGTTCCTCCTCCATAATAATTTTAAAAACCAAACATGGGTGATAAATATGACTTTCATTTGAATACTTGGGACTTGGTTACTAAGAGAGAGAGCTTCAAAGAGCATGGGGTCTAAGAGTCTTGTAAATCTAGGTGAAATAAAAAATTTATCTTGACTTTAACCTTGTTTTATCCAATGTGGAGTGAAAGGAAAGGAAATCAAGAGGAATGACAAATGGAGCAATTTGAATTACTTCAAAACACAAAAATGTGACAAAAGGTGAATAAAGGGATATAATGATAGAAAAGTATGATTCCTTATCATAAGAATGAGGTAAATAGATGAAAACATGCTAAGATAGATTATTGTGCAAATTCTATATATCAAAAGAATCAAAAGGCTAAAGTTGAGAACAAGGATCAAAAACACATTCTAAAAAAGGAATGATAATATGGTAATTTTATGAGGAGTTCTAGGTCCTATCCATGGTCTTATAATACAACTCATAAAAAAGAAACCCATGAGGGCTCCAAAATTTATGTGAAAAATAAATGAGAAAAATATGGTATTTTGAGAGGAAGGCCAGGTCCTGTCTATGGTCTTATACTGCAACTCAAAAAAGATAAATCTAAGGGATGCCAAAAAAAGGGTATAAAAAGAGTGTGAAAATAAATAAGAATATTGTACATCATGAGGAAGACCATATCCTATATATGGTTTTATAATGCAAATAATGAGAGAAAAGTGGAAACCTAAAAACCAAAAAGAAAGGACTAAAGGTTTGTAATAAGAGAGAACTATTACAGAGTGAGAGACCCATGTAAAGAACTTACAAAAAGTGTTAGATAATATCATATGAATATGAAAATAAGGGAAGGATTTAGGTAAAATTTTTCTTGAGTAAATGTGCATTGGTGAGATCTTTAAAAACATGGCCTTCATTGGTTTGAAGGTGATAGGTACTTGGACAAAGAATATCTTTAACTAAATAAGGGCCCCACCATTTTTGGGTGTATTTATCTTATTTTTCATGATTTTAGTCTAATTTAAGGATAAGATCACCAACATTAAATGTGTGACCTTTAACACGTTTCTTATGTTATTTTTCAATATGATCCTTGTATTGGTGATTATGTTGTAAAATAGAAAGATGGTGTTCACCAAGGAAATCAAGGGCATGAAGGTGAGCTTCACATAATTATTCATTGGGAATGATTCTCTAAAGATATATAATAAGAGATGGAATCTTAACTTCTAATGTAAAAATTGATTCAAAACCATAGAATAGAGAGAATGGCATTACCCTAATGCAGTATGTATGCTAGTTCAATAGGCCCAAAGAGAAGGATAAAGATGAAGGTCCCAATCTATGTGCATGTCATGAATGGTATTTTGGAGAATTTTGTTGAGAATTTTATTAGTGGCCTAAACTTTACCATTACAATATAGATGATAAGGTATGGAAAATATGTGATTGGTCTTAAATTTAGCACAAATTTGGTTGACATCCTTATTTTTGAAATTACCACCGTTATTGAAAATGATAATATGGGAGACACCAAAGTGGAAAATGATTTGGTTAAGAATGAATTTGGTGATGGTGTTACCAGTGAAATTTACAAGGGGCATGGCTTCAACCCATTTGGTAAAATATTTGGTATTTTTTATGATAAAAACATGCCCATCTTGAGAGCAAGGTAATTTGTTGATGAGATTTAATTCCCATATCAAGAATGGCCAAGGAGGTTCAATAGTTTTAAGCTTGGTTGTAAGTGAATGAATAAGATTCTCATGAAGTTAGTAAGGGGTACACTTTTTAGAAAATTATATTGCATCCTTTTCAATAGTAGGCCAAAATTAACCCATATATAGGAATTTATGGGTTGTAACATATCCACTACAGTGACCACCACAAATAGCCCCATATACTTGTTCAAGAGAGGAAGAACCTCATATTGTATAAAATAATATATTAAGGTACCTTTAGTATTGTGCTAACAAAATATGTTATATCAAAATTCATACTTAAAAGCTTGTTTATGGATATGAGTCTTTTCATGATCTAAGTTAGGAGGATAGGTTTGGTGTTTCAATAATTGAATGATGTATTTATACCATGGGCTTTGTTGAATGGTGATATCCTTAATGTGGTAGATAATCAAATCTAGTGGTTGAGTGGAGTATGGAGATTTATTTATTTATATAAGACAATTGGGATCATAAAATACGTGTTGGGGATGAAAGAGAGATGTTGAAAAAGTAAGGGAATCAGCGATCTTGAGGAATAGACTTAATAGTGAAAGAAATGAAGTCTTTAGTGAGAGTGGTTACAATTTAATGATAAGTAAGGATATTTTCACTTTTGCATTGGTTATCACCATTTAATTTGTGGAAAATGAGTTGAGAATCACCTAAATCATGCAAGTATTAGATGTCTAAATCAAGAGAAGCTCTCATGCCTAAGATTAGAGATTTTTATTCTACCATATCATTAGTGACATCAAAGGTTAAGTAAAAATCTAAAGGAATAATTTTTCTAAGAATACCTATTACAATACAACTTACCCTAGTTCCCCATATCCTTAAAGGCATTTATCACCATCAAAGTGAAGGGTCCAAGTACCTTGTTCAAGTTAATATTAATTTTAGTAAGTTCTTTGATGACTAATTTTGCTTTAGTAGTATCAGGGGCAATAGAATATTTATCAAGATTACTAGCTTCAAGATCAACAATAAAGTTATGAAAGTAATATTTAAGATAAATAGCTTGATTTAGACCTTCAACATAGATAATATTTTCATCTAGAAGACTATCTTGGAGGTGATTGGTAGCTAGCACAAGAGATATAGCAAGTTGATCATCTATGCCCTATCCTTTAATTGCTTGCTAAGTTACAAAGTAGAGATCAAATTCCATAAAGAGGACGATCCATTTACCAATTCTATCTCCATGAAGAAAGGCTTTCAATAATAGGTGGTGAAGAGTGTCATAATGATTGATGAAATAAATAGTCTGATAAAGCATATAGTGTCAAATTTTTTTAATGAAATAAATGGTGAGGTAATCATATTAATTAAACTTTAGTATGATGTTTCTCATAATTGATGAGGCCTCAGATAATGTAGTAGATATTATACTCTATTTCAATATCATCTTATTAGGCAAGCATTGCCCCAACTAATATAGGTGTGGAATAAGTATATAGAATCAAGGATTGATCATTTGAAAGAGGATGAAGTTTAGGTGGGTGAAGAAATGATTATTTCATGTTATCAAAGGTTTTTTTACAAGGGTTCATCCATTCTATGGCATTACCTTTCTTAAGATGAGAATTTATGGAGTGGATATGTTAAGCCATTTCAAGGATGAATTATCTAATTACCCCAAGTTTTCCTAAGTAGATATGAATGTATGGAATGAAATAAGGAATGGGCATGTTGATGATAACACTAATCTTAGTTGAGTCAACATCAATACCATGGAGAGATAATAGGAATCCTAATAATTTTCAAGATGTAACACCAAATACACATTTGTAAGGATTTATTCTAACTTGGTATTTAAGAAGATTATTAAAGATGATGGAAAGATCATAAAAATGAGTCTTATGAATTTTAAATTTATTAATAAGGTCATTCACATAGGTTTTAACAATTTTGTGGATAAGTTCATGAAATATATTAGGTATTTCTTGTTGGTAAGTGGCTCTGACATTTTTTAGGCTGAAGGAAATTTTGGCATAGCAATAGGTACCCCATTTCATGGTCAAAGTTATCTTATGTTGGTCCTTGAGGCCAATATGAAATTGATTGTAGCTTGAGAAACCATCCATAAGAGATAACATCTCATAACCAGCTATGGAATAAATAATGGCATCTATCAAATGTAAGGGGAAGTTATCCTTAGGACAAGTGAGGTTAATATTGTAGAAATCAATACAAATGTGAATTACCATAGTGACCTTTTTCTAAATGAGAACTATGTTAGAAACCCATTTAGAGTAGTCCACTAATTTGATAAATTTGGTACCAAGTAATTTGATGATTTCCTTGTGACATAAAGTGGAAACCTCAAGTGGAAATTTCCTTTATTTTTTATGCATAGGCTTGGCATTAGAATAATTAATGATGTTATTCACTAAAATGATAAGGTTAATACCAAGCATGTCCTCATAATACCAAGCAAATATATCATGATATTTATCAAAGAATAAGCTAATATTATCATACTCAGTAGGTGAGAGTTCATTATAAATTTTAATTGGTCGAAGATAGGATGCAGTGCCATATTTACTATGAGTGGTTTCTTCGATAAGCATGGCATTACCATCTTGGAAATGGTGTGGTACATTCATTAAATTAGAAATTGGATTATCTTTGGGATCAATACTATCAATGAAGTTATTGAAACAAGGTGTTTTAGTTTTAAAATTCCCAATTTTATAATGTTGCTAAGGAAGTTGAGGTTCTCGAGCATAAAGTATTTCAAGAATAACTTCATCACTAAGAATTATGTGAAGAGGAGCATAATACTCAATATCTATTTCAAGATATAAAATTTTATTACCATGGCAATCATACTAAGAATGTATCTGATGAACATTGGTTACCTTGGCATCAAGTGTAATATCAAGAGTAAGAGAACTAGATGGATTGAAAGGGATTGGTGTATTATTGGTTTCATTGATGGGGGAAGGATCAGATATAATGATGAAATATATAGGTGGTAAAGAAGATGCAATATTTTTTGGTGATTCAGAAGGTCTAATTTTCTCTACCACCCAAGAAGAGTCAAGAAGCAGAGAATTGGTAAGAGGCACATAACCTTCAAGATCTGATTTATGATTTGTAGAAATGGTATGAACATCCTAGTTAAAAGCATGAATTTGAGCTAAGGTTTTCTAATAATTTTGAACATCCAAGTCTTTAGAATGAGCTTAGGCCATAATATAATTATCATCATATGTTGGATAAATTATACATGCTTGAGATTCAAGGGGAGTTTCAGAAGGTGAAATATCAATATTATTGAATGTACATGGAGACATGATGAGAGGATCTTGAAATAATTTGGCTACTCCAAAATCATTGTAATTGAAGGCATCTTCTAGTAAAGAAGGCTCATGAGCATTACATTGAGGTGAAAACTAGTGATATCATTAATAAGAGGAATAGTACATTTTCTAGGTAATAAGGAAGGAGGAAGACACTCTAAAATGTAGGGAGGTAGCTTATTAATATTGTAAGTATGTTGAATATCATTAGGCTTATCATCATCTGAGTCGGCAAGAGTGATTTGTAAATCAAGATTGATATTGATAAACTCAGATAAAGGAGCACTATTAATCTTAAGAATTATAGGAATATGATACTAAGATTTTGGATTAGGAAATTGAATACTCTAAGGGTTTGGATCATATTCATGCTTACATCATTTTCCATTATGTAAGAATTTAATGCATTGGCTATCGGAAGAACCAATGGACCTCATTTGATGATTCCATGGGAGACCAAGGGGTATATTATAAGATACAAGTAAATCAAGGATCATAAGCTTAATTCAAATGGTTTTGGGTCCAATGGTTAGGGAAAGCCAAATACAACCAAGTGGTTTTTGATTAGTCTTATCAAAACCATGACAGGTGAGGCATGCTTGGTTAAGATGATCTTTGTTATAACCAAGTTGTTGGATAGGCCAAAAAGTTATCACATTAATTCCAGGGCCTTCATCAACTAGAACTTTATGGTTGAGGGTAGTATTAATGGTTATTTTAATAAAAAGTGGTGGATCATCAGCATGAAAAATAATTTCATCATTGATCACACCTTCTTCAAGAAATTCAATAGAAGGCTTGGAATAAGGACACATGGTTTCAATATTATGTACATTGGGAGGTTGAGGTTAAATAAAAGGTGGTTCTTCATCTATAGATGATGGGTCTTCAATTTATTGTAATTATTGTATAAGGAATTTGTGATAATAGGGGGAATTGCAAACCAACTCCATAAGTGGAATATTACAAGGCATAGATTTAAGTTCTTCAAGAAATTTTCAATGAGATTTAGAATAAGAACCAACATGATGTTTAGGAGGTAAGGTAGATTTTGAAGGAATGGAAGTGGTTGAGGATTCAAAAAGAGGAAGTTGTTCCTCAAGAGATTTTGAAGCTATATTAGTGGTGGTAATATCTATGAGAACTTGTTCTTCTAAAGATTGATTCTTAGTTTTCATAATAGGATCTTTTTGGGCCAATGTATGATGATAATTAACCTTAACAATGTTAACATATTGAGAATTGGTATAATATTGGTCCTAATCAGAATTAATGGCATGAACATCCTTGGTATTTTGTTGATTATTATTAGTGGAAAAAGATTTTTGGTTATTTAAGGTAGAAGATTAGGAAACTTGTCATTTTTGAGAAGTAACAATGTACTCTTGATGAATAAGTTTGATCATATATTTATGATTAAATTAATCACCAAGCATATAAGAAATGTCAAATTTAGTGAACCCTCTAAAAGATTCATGGGAGTGTCTAATGTCATCATGGAACCAATATAATTGATTAGGGTCATACCACTTGGTAGGATTTTTAGAATAGGTTAAAGGTTTAGAGGGTGGTAAAAATTGTGTCATTTACTACACTAAGAGTGGTGTGTGAGAAGATGAAGGAATGTTAGCTTTGGAAACTCCTAGTTTGGTTTGTAGAGTATTGCTAGTGATAGCATTAGTATATGTTTTAAAACATCCTCTAATAAGTTTAGGATTAGGTTTGAATTGCTTCAAAATAAAGTCTTGACATTTATCTTAGTCAAGATCTCATTAAGGGTTTGGGGAGAAAATTTTTGAACCTTATATTAAAGAGGAGTCAAAGTAGTTATAAAGAGTTTGAACAAGTTATCATTAGTCATGTTATGATCAGATTTATGGGCCAATTATTTCCATCTTTTGATAAAGTCATGAGTTGATTTAGTGGGAGATTTCTTAGAATTGATGAAGTGGCTAAGATAATTTTTGGGAAGATCATGTGTTGAAACTCTTTAACTAAAGGATTGACCAAATCTTCAAGTTGCTAAATAGAATATTGGGGAAGTTGGTTGTACCATTATAACACATTACCAATAAAAGTTTTGAATAAGATTTTAGTCATGGAAAAAGTATTAGTTTGGATCCACTCTTTGTAAAGGTTGCCAAAGGCTTTGAGAAATGAGGTAGGGTCTTTAGTCCCATCATACTTGGTGGTTACAGATATGTTACCAATATCAATGGATATAATGAAGGGAGATAAAGGCTCATTTTAAATAGTTTTAAGTATCTTGTTATTCACTATGGGTTGAGGAATAACATTACCTAAGTCATCTCAAAGAAATGGAGGAATATAATTTGGATTGGCTTGAGGATGGATAGTCAGAGGTTGATTAGCCATATTAATCAAATGATTTTGGAGTTGCATCATTTAAGAGGTGTTATAGGTTTTCATTATGTTCATTTTTTGTATGACTTGTGCAATAAGTTGAGTTGTATCAATAGGTTTATTGGTAGGATATTTCCCCAAGTCTGTATTAAGGGAAAGGTTATTAGAATATGGATTATTAGTGGGATTATTGATTAATATTATGGAAATTAATCTCACATTAGTTTGAAGGTTTTGAAGGTGAGAAGTGTCTTGATAGGTATATAAAGGGTCAGACCCATCAACTTAATCTTAAGGTGTGATTTTCACCATTTGACAAGCCATAGATGAAGGAAGGGAAGAGGTGACCCAAGAGTGATGGTGATTTTGGGAAGAAAAGAGAGGGAGGAATGAATATCCCATATAGTATCTAAATGTATTTAGGATATCCAAGAAGATTCTTATAGGGGAATTCACAATCATTTGAGAGAAATGAAAAAAATGTTAAGAAGGAGAATAATGAACTAAGTCAAAAAAATAGGGAAGGTAGAATAAGTACAGAGTTGATTGGGTCAACCTAGTACAAAAAATAGGGTCTGAAAAATATATAGATTTGATAGGGTCGACCTAATATTGGAAATAAGAATTGGAAAAGTGTACAAAGTCAATAGGGTTAATCTAGTACTATAGATAGGGGAAAAATAGACAGTCTATAAGAGACTATGTTGAGGAGAATAAATATGTAATTAAACAAGAAAATAATTACAAGTAACTTTTAAAGAAATAAATAAAAGGAAACACATAATAAATTGGGTTAATGAGGTTGATCCAATTGAGGCACATAGCATAAAACCTTGTACCAACATTGGCTAATGCAATTTTTTACAATATAACATACAATTAAGCAAAGAGCATGCAGTCAACATGGAAAGTAAATGCTAAGTGGTCATCCTAAATGTTGTTAGATTATTAGAGTATAGCTTTAGATGTGATAGGGAGTTGGTTGTAAGCAAGGATATAGAAATTAACATATGGATGGTTTTAAGACATTTAGGCTAAAAGGGATCTCTATTGGTAATGGTACTAGCTTGGTATTGGGTCCTACCCCTTCACTTCACATATCGCAATGATAAGGGTGTCAAGTTCTTAGCCAATATATATCATTAACCATGTGTTTATACTTAGCCAAAAAACCAAGTCAGCTTCCCCCTTGGTGATGAAATCCAAGTAGGTAGGCCTTGGGTAGATAATTGTTAAAGTGTATTTTAATATTTTATGATTTGGTAGTGTGTGCATAAAAGATAAAATAGTGAAACTAAATGGTATATTGAAAAAAAACTAATTAAACTATGTGATCTATTTTAAGCATGCAAGCAACAAGAAATGAAATTTTGAGATAATTAATAACATATAAGTGTTGATTCCAAATTTAAAACATAATATAGTGTCATTTTAGATGATATTATATGCAAAGATTAAATAATAGAGTTGATAGTGTCACTATTATACTGTTGAATCAAGGGTCTAAAAAATAACTATGTTGACACTATTAACCTATTTTTCTAGATAGAACACAAAATACAAAACTAGGTTGATAGAGTGGACTTAGTCAATCATATAGGGGTAGTTTTAGAGAATACAAACTATGAAAAAAACACTATAATGTATAACATATATGATATAAAAGGATAGAAAGTAACCTTTGTGGGTTGGAGGATGGAGAGGAAAATGAGATTTGTTTCTGAAGTACCCTAATTTATACTTCCAAATTCTACCAACTGGGTCGATTGGGTTGACCTAGTTCTATAGTTCCTTATTTGCTGAAACCTATAAAATGTATTATGTCAAAAGGTTTACTTGGTATAATTTTTAGAAGTCTATAAATGTAAAGAGTTGATAAATTTGACCTAGTAGCATGATCTAGAAGTTTTAAAGTGTATTGTGTCAATGAAGTTGACCTAGTATCTTCTATTTGATGAAAAACTTTCACAAATAGAATAGATTTTTATTGATGCAACTATTTGTTAAACCTATGCATATAAGTTAGAGATATATTTACACTATCGACCTAATATCACAAATATATAAAAATAAAATGATAAAATAATGAAAAACATGAAAGAAAACATGTAATTGTTAGATTTACATTGGGTTCACTAGAATATATTAAATGATAAATGCACCATGTCTATAAACCAATCCTAATTTGGAGAATATAGATCACAACATACACTTTCTATTAGGTATACATTAGATAATCATAAACATGACAATATGGGTATTCACTAGACCCAATTAGGGGATATCTCTTCACAATACATAATGTTAGGGAGGGTTCTAAATCCTCTAGTCAAGCATAATCATGTAATAACTTTAAGGGAGCCCTATGTTTTATATTCACTAAACTAATAACAAGTAAATTAAAATATAATCTAGTGCTCACCAAATATTTTGACATAATATGGGGGTTAATAAATAAAACAAACATGTATAGGAGAATCTCAATTAAGCTATGTATGAGTAAGACCCTAATACATGGAAAGAGAAGAGTAATATTATTCGAAGCTAATACTTATGATACTTATATCTACTAAAGAGATGAGCAAAGTTAGAGAATGCTTACCTGAATGATGAACCCATCGAGACTCAATCTCTCCCTTAGTCAAAGGGGTTTTGTAAGAGGTTATTTTGGTTTTGTAAGCATCACTAAGAAAGACCAAAGCATCCAAGACTTCCCCACAAGACTATATTATCCAAGTAAAAACCCTAATCTAAGACTCTTCAAGTAAAATGGTGGAAGAGCATATTATAAAGAAGTTTAAGTAAATAATAATTTTTTTTAATTCTCTAAATAATGATGAAATGATCTTGTATATATAGGTATATTTAACCCTAAGCCCTTCTAAAAATTTTAGTTAACAAGGTCAACCTAGTTAACAGGGTCAACCTAGTTGACCTTGTGCAATAAAGGAAAAAAATCACTATATCATGGGTTAATTCATCTAATATTTGACCTATACCCTAAATGAATTTTACCCAAAACTATACAGGGTCGACCTAGTTGACCTAGTATAGCCGACTATCAAAAGGAGCTTAAGGTGATGAAAATAAGGATGAATAGTGGGAAAAGACTTGAGGAGTGTGAAAATGAGGAGTAATAGTTTAGAGAATGGTTTTAGGATCTGGTTGGATTGGTAATAAGTGGTAATAAGAGATAATAATCTTATAAATCACTAATGGTCTTCCCACCCCTTTTTTGGTACACCCCTTAGGGCATGCACTCAAAGAGATTGAGTCTTGAAAGGTTCTTACAAGATATAAATCATAAATATTTGATAAAAGTTAAAAAATATTATGTGTATACACAACCATCCTCAAACATAGCTTAGGAGACAACCAATGATGAACTTTATTATGGGTCCAAGTTTAATTTTAAAGAACAGCATGATTTTGATCGAATCATCCAAGAGTTTCCAATCATGTTTATCACATGGCCATCCATACCATTGGGAGATTCTAATTTCTCATACCTCAAAGAAATTAAATATATATTCCAAACAAATGACTTTTCTATTACAAGTCAATTTAAATATTTGTCAACCATTCTAGAAGATGGTTCAACTCTTATTATATATGACACTATAGAAGTTAACTTTGGGACTCCAAATGACCCTAAATGGACCAAATTAGGTACATCCCTCACTGAGGAGAAATGTGAAATATTTATAGCCCTTATGAGGGAATTTGTTGATATATTTATTTGGGTTTATTTATACATGCTAGGTTTGGACCCTGCCTTGGTTGTACACCACCTTATGGTACATCTTGATGCCAAACCTATGAAATAAAAATTGTGAAATATGCATCCTTGAATTACTATATTATTAAAGAAAGAGTTGGAAATTTTTTTGAAAGCAAGATTATTTGATTAATTGACTATTCAAAGTGGATCTCAAATATTGTGCCAATCATTAATAATCTAGAAGGAATCAGAATCTATACTAATTTTTGAGATATAAATAAGGCATACCCTAAGGAAAAATTTCCTTTTCTTAATATTGACATGATAGTTGACTCCATAACTGAGTATGAAATGCTTTCACTGATGGATAAATTTTTAGGATACAACTAAATCTAGATTGTGTTAGAAGACCAACATAAAATAGCATTCACCACTCGATGGGGAACCTTCTATTATCAAGTTATGTCATTTGGTCTCAAAATTGTTGGGGCCACATACCAAAGATCCATGACCATCATATTTCATGATATGATGCATGACATTGTTGAAGACTATGTTGATGACATATTAGGAAACTCTAAGACTAGGACTGATTATCTAGTTACATTAAGGAGAATATGTGAGAGACTTCATGAAAACAAAGTTAGGCTCAATCCTAATAAGTGTTTTTTTATAGTTAATTAAGGAAATTTTATTGTCTTCATTATGTTTCATCAATATATTAAAGTTGATCTAGTGAAATTCAAAGACATTACATAAATGCCACCACTGACTAATTTGAAGTAGCTCTATAGTTTGTAGGGAAATATCTAGTCTATCAAGTTCTTCATATCTCAGTTGGTTAACAATTTAAATCCATTTACACACATACTAAATAAAGGTGCCATGTTTCATTGGGATAACAAACTCTAGAAATATTTTTAGCAATTGAAAGACTATCTTGCTAATCTGCCTATTGTATTACCTTTTATGCTAAAAAAGTCATTCATATTGTACCTATTAGCCATGGTTAAATCCTTGGGGGCATTTCTATCTCAGCATGATGATAATCTAAAATAACATATCATCTACTATTTAATTCATGGAAGTCAAGTATGAGCATAACTATATACCCATTAAAAAATATTGTTTAGATATGGTCTTCTAAGCTCAAAAACTATGACATTATATGTTGAAAAACAAGACCATGGTTATTTCAAAAGTAAACATGCTCAAGTATCTACTATCTAAAATAGTCTTACAAGGACGCATGGCCAAATGGATCATGCTTCTTAGCAATTTTGAGATATAATATGTCAATTAGTAGGCCATCAAGGGATGAGTTATTGAAGATAAACTTGATGAAGCACCCCTTGTAGATATAGAACCATTAACATTCCAATTCCCAAATGAGTCCATTATGACTATCATTGAAACACCTCTTGTAGAGAAACATTATAAGATGTATTTTGATTGATTATTCATAGCACATAGATTAGGGGCAGGCCTTTTATTTATTATACCATAGGGGATCTTATCCCTAAATCATTATAAAATAGCTTTCCTTATATCAAAAACATAGTTGAATATGAATAAATCTTTATAGGGCTTCAACATGAAATACAATGGAATATTAAACATCTTAAGGTTTATGGTGATTTTCTATTAATCCTCAATTAGGTTACAGACCACTTTTAGACCAAGTATGACAAGTTAGTGCCATACAAGGCCATGGTCGATGCTCTCAAATAGAAAATTAATGATGTATAGTTTAAATATATTTAAAGGGATATTAATAGAATAATAAATTCCATGGCCACTATTGGATCTTTTATTCATCATACAGATATGATAAAAGAATACCAATTCTTTATTAAAAATTTGTTAGTGCCAGCTCATGAACCTTCAACCATCACAATGATCCATGATATTGTTGTTCCCATCTATATTTGTAAGTTATCCCTTTATGCATATCTTCATGACAAAATTATGCCACCAAACCTATCCTAAAAAAAATCCAAGGCCTTTATCCACCATGCCACATGATATACTTTACTCAGACCAAACCTTTACCACTATACTTTTTATGGAACTTTGTTTCATTGTTTAACTTTGGTAGAATCAACATTAGAATTATGATAAGTTCAAAAAAGAGTATGTGGAGACCATATTAGTGGGCCATCCTATCCAAAAATTTCTTGCATACTAGGTATTATTGGCCAATAATGGATGCAGATGTAACTATGTATGTTAAAAAGTGTGAAAAATGTCAACAACATGCCAATCTGATTCATGCCCTAGCCAATACTTTGAAACAAATGCTTACACCATTTTCATTTAATACTTGGAGCCTTAATTTCATTAGGAAGATAAACCCCACCTCATCTGATGGCCATAAACACATTCTTACCACTACTAAGTATTTCACTAAGTGGGTTAAAGAGATATCCCTCACATGACTAGAAAGTAGATTTCTAAATTCATCTTCAACCATCTCATCTATCACTATGGTATCCCATCTAATATTATATTGATAATGGTGGATCACTCAAAAATAAGGATGTTAAATTGGTATGTATTGAATACAAAATTATTCAACATTTATCCATGACCTATTACCCACAAGGTAATGGCCAAGCAAAAACATCTAACAAAACCATTATCAACATCCTTAAAAATAATGTCAATGATGTTAGCTACGATTGGTACCTCTAAATATTTTTTGCCCTCTATTCATACTGTACTAATTACCATACTCCAATAAGAGCCACTCCATATTCATTTGTTTATGGCACTAAGGCTATTCTTCCCATCAAGGTTGAGTTACCTTCTTTGTGCATCTCTTTAAATCATGTCTTATATGATGAATAATATATAGTAGATATCCTATAAGATCTTGAATTAATTGATGATAAATGCATTTTTGCAGTCAATAACTTTCATTCATACCAAAACTGACTCTTTGGCTACTATAACTAGTGGGTCATACACAGAGAATTTGAAATTGGTGATCTTATACTTAAAGAAAATTAAAATAATACCATAAATGAGAAGAAACACAATGCCATGTTTAAACCCAACTAGATAGGCCCATTTTTTAGTGATGTAAACTATGGTTATAGAACATAAAATCTCACTATAGTAGATAGGGATGAACTTGATGAGCCAATGAACATTATACACCTCAAGCATTATTTTGCTTAAGAGACTAGATGTATTATCTAAGAGGAAAACTTTCATTATACCATAATATCGACATTATTATTTGTACCATATCATTCTATCACTTTTCCATTCTACCATACCTTTCCCATTGATCAAGTTGTTTTCACCCTCCCTACCTAGCCCTTTAAACTTGGTTCCATTCCATTGATTCCATTACCACTTTTAGCATGAAGATTTAGATCAAGTTTCATTAGTTTTTTTATAATTCCAAATAGAGGCCATATTTGGGAGAATTATGATAGTGGTTTGGTAGTTGCATCTTTAATTTCTTGTTTTGTTCTATACCAAGTGTTTCTAATTATAGCCACCTTTGGGCAAATCGGTGTCTCACTATCATACTACTAATTATAACCACTTATGGGAAAATTAGTATCATTAACCTATGCCATTGTTTCCTAATTATAAACACCTATGATAAAATTAGGAACAACATTATTTATCATGCCTTAAAGTACCACCTTTCCATGCCTATGTTGTACTATGTCATTTCCAACTTTGCCTATTTTATTTAAATTGGATTCTACCTAGTCAAATTCCTCCACTATAAGGTGGAACTATAGTGATTTGAGGTCCCATTATAGGATTATATAGGTAGTTCTCAATTCATGTTGATGTCAAATTAGTCAACCTAAGTCATGCTCTCACCATTTTGTGAGCAACCCTTTCCCACGCTCTCACCATTTTATGAGCATTTTAAGTTTGAATGATTTCATCATTTTGTGAGCTTGGACCATTTAGTATCTCATCATTCTCTATTGATTTGAGATACTCCAAAAATTCCAAAAACATTTGAAATAGATATAGAAAATCCTAAACATTGACCACTTATTTGCCTTAAGGATTCTAGGATTCCTAGTTTTTTCATCCAAAACCACTTGTCATCTAGTTTCCCCATCTTTATTAGCCTTACATATCACACTCTTGCCATTTTTTGAGATCATTCCCATATTTCCTCTACAACACCATCACTCATGTTTTATTATCATCATTTTCTTCCATCCCATTTCCTAGGAGAATTAAATTTGGCCTAAATTTTTTGTTGGATCTTACGTCCATGAAACTATGTAGGCAGTGTTCACTTGCCTAGTGCATCTAGAGTTAGCTCAGCTACCCCCTTCCTTTTCTTCTATTTCCCCCATTTTGTTTGTTTGTTTCATTGTCTCCTATATCTTAGGGTTAATACTCATCATATTTTTTGTTCTCTATTTTCAATAACATTGTGATTAACCATTGCTTGTGTTTTGTGTTATTTTAATTATTTTGTTTGTTTCTTATTTCTTGTTCTATCTTTTTTTTTATTTGTTTGATTTCACATTGTGCCTTGATTTATATTATGTGCATTCATTGGGTGATTACTTATGAATTATTCTTGAATCCATCTATATTAACTCATCAACATTGTCATCATGGTTTTCATCATTAGTACATTGTTTGTAATTATTTATTAGATCATATGTCAATCCTTATGCATATTTAGGCTAAGTCATCATGGCATTCTATCATGATTCCTACCATCATGTGATATGATAAAAATTAGCTCAAGAAGTATACATGGAAATGAGGCCATGATATATCTCTTTGGCACTAGTAATATTCTTGATATAATCCAAATCAGTATCCCACATATAAAGTAATTAAATCATGATATAATTTTAACCTTTTATAGTTCAGAGGAGCATCTCCATACTAACAGGTTACCCTAATTCATCTTTCTCCTCTATATCAATTTTCCATTGTGTTCCATATCATATTTACCATAATCAAGGTGCAATGCTTATAACCACCTCTAGATAAATAATTGTATATTGTCCCACTTACCTTGCTAATGATTCTAACCACCTATAGGAAAATCATTATGTTTCCATCTATTTGAAAGTTGATGATTATAACTACCTATGGGAAAATCATTATCTTTCCTCTACCTACTTGGGGCATGTTTTTATTGTGATAATTCTTATAACCACCTTTGGGCAAACCATTATCTCTATCCACACAACTGGGGTATGTTTTTATCCTGCCAATTATTTTAACCACCTATGGGCAAATTATTATGTTTTCCTTTGATGATTATAAACACCTTTGGGAAAATCATTATCTTGTTACCCTAATCCTTTTTCAATGATTATAACCACCTTTTGTAAAATCATTACCTTTTTTATCCCACCTATGCTAATGATTATAACTACCTATGGGAAAATCATCCTATTTGTCTAACCTAACTAGGATAGCTCCATATGCCACTGATTATAACTACTTATAGGTAAATCAATCTTTTCTACACCATTTTGTATTTTTTGTCCCATCATTTCCTCCTTTCGATGGATCGATTTCCAACCCCATTTTCCAATCACTCCCTCAAGGTGGCACCTATGGTTCATCTATTACCATTAAATTCATAGGTATATAGGACCTTTTTCATTCTTTGAGAATATGTTATTATGATTATAGCTTGAAATGCCTTCCCAAACAAGGGCAAATTATAGACACTTAAAATTTTCCACAAATGTCTTTCGACCAAACTTCAAACTAATTCTTACCAACCTTTACAAATTAAGCCTAAGAATCACTAAACATCCCAAATTTGCTTGTGCATCATTGATTAAAACTTAGAATCATGTTAAGGCATCCCTAATTGGGATATCCTATTATATTCAACAATAACCTCTCATATATTAATCCCTAATCATCGTGTGGCATCATAATAGTCAATTTAGCTTATGGACCCATTAAGTGGGGCACATGAACGAATATCAAATCTGGAAAGAGCTAAATGCCTAATCAAAATTAATTAATAAGTTAAATCAAATTAAATGTCTAGTTGAATTATCCATGTATAATTAATTAATAACTAAAATATGAAATTCAAAAATTCAAATATCCTTGCCTTTCATCATGACCTTTGTGAGTTATCAAGCTCTTTAGAAATATCCTAAAATATCTCATTTTGGAGACCCATGCCTATTTATTGAAAATCATGATTAATTGATAACTATTAACTATAATGGGATTTTATTTGACTCACATAGGTTAGGTTTGAACCCATTCCATGTTTAAACTCCACCTTGACTCAATTTGGGTTTGGGTTAGATCCATTTGCTATGAATACAATGCCTTGCCTATTGAATTTTAAGTTATTTTGGTGCAAATTTATCATGCACAAATAACTTCAAAGCTTTGATAAGAGTAGTTCTATAATTAAAAAATTGCATATCAAGTAGTTTTATAATGCTAAAATATTTATTCAATCTACATCAAGCCATATCATAATCAATGATGCCAAGGAGAGAAGGATTTACACAACCTCCATTGCTAAAGACTCTTTGAATCACAAGTCGATCAAGTCACTCCTAAAAGAAGGTAAAGGATTAATTATCTTTTGCATTTTAGTTATGATTTCATTTGTCTTTTTTTAACTAAGTTCACCCCTAAGATCTAGGCTTGGAGCATAAGTGTTAGTATGTCTATTAAAGTTTTTATTACTTAAACTAACATATTAATAACCTCCCTTCTCATATTACTATGATCATAATACTCTCTTCTATGAGTAATGGTATTTGCTTCTTCTTCAACTTTTAACTCCATAGCTCATATTATTCTAGTTTACATTATACTCTAAACTAGGGAGTGATGTCGATATTAGTAGTTTTATAGGTGAAAGCCTTGGCATCATGAGTCCATGCCACTATGGATTGATTATGTTAAATAGGTTGTTTATGTGGGCTACCCTAATGTTGATTTTTTGTAACATGTGATTGATGGATAAGGTATTTTGGTAGATCAAGAGATTCTAATTTTGAGGAATGATATGACCATTTTGAAGGGTCCAGGGGATAATACCAGCATTCCCTAGGAACATGTCTACAACTATTTACCCATGACCTTTAGGGAGCCTTCAGATGAATTATTTATACTCCCTATAATTTTAATTATCATGAAAAATAATCCAATGGAAGAGATAATAGACATTGGGATCATGTTCCCTAGGCCTCAAGTTTTATCTCTATTAACCAAAACCTTGTTGATTATTACTTTGGTAATAAGGTTGGTTCTAGGAATAGTGAAATTTCTCAACATCTTGATACTAGGTTTGATTTTGGTTTTGGTGCTACATGTTGTATAGTGGTGATTAGTTGAAATAAATTTCATGAACTATAGATGGGGTATTTTGATTCCTAGCACCATTATTGTTATTGGCATTGGTGTTGTTCATGGCTTGAAATTGATTATTATTCACTGGGTTTAGATTTTGCTCAGGTTGATATTGTCTTTGGCGGTAGTGTTCTAATTTTGATTATGTATATTAGGACCTAGGTTATTGGTATTACTTATACTTGAATTATTAAACCCCTAGTGTTTTGGTTTGGGGTGATGATGCATATATTAGTCTCATAAGTTCACTGACAACTATCAATGTTCACTTGGTCATTCCATAAGGTAGTCTCAAGAGTTTATTCATAGGATTGATAGTGTAATTTTTGGACATCCTCGTCTCTTTATTAAGGGAGTGAAGGAAGAGGTCACATAGTTCTCATTGATTCATGTGAGGTGTACTAGTAAATGAATATAGAACATATTTCCATCTTGTGATGAAATGGGTAGTTGATTCATTGTATTATTATTTGATATAAAATAATTCTTAGATTATAGTCTTAAGAAGCTTATACATGTCAAATACCTTAATAAATTCATCCATTAATTATTGAAGAATTAAATAAACCCCTTATGGAAGCAATAATACCAATAAAGAAGAAATAATTCTTAGATTATTTCTAGGGTTTTAGGGAAATGTTGGAAACAACCCCACCCAAGGTAGGAGTTCCTTAATAGCCATAGCATAATATTTGACATGTGTGTTGGGTTCTCCTTCCTCTTTGAAATTAGGAAGTTCTGGTAGGGGACATGGGAGAATAACCCTTCATATATTGAGATTAAGAGGCTCCTTAAGGTACTCAACATAGGTCCCATTTGTTAAATATAGTTGTTGATGTGGTAGGATTAGACTAGAAAGGTGGGATTCCATAGGGGTTAATTGGATAACCACTAAAAGGAATAGAAGGATTTTGATAGGGTGAAGTATAATAAGCTAGAAAATACTTATCTGATTGAGTAGATTTGTAATATATGTGGAAGTAGGTAGTAATATTATTGGACATAGAAGGATTGATGACTTGTCAAGGTGGGGTATACATAGTCTACACATGGTATGGGGCTATGTAATCTGGGGTATATCTCATTTACATATGGTAGGTGTACATAAGAGGTGCATAATTTATAGGTGTAAATAATGGTGGATTGTTGGTCCCGACATTGTTTTGTAAAGGTGGAGTGTAAGTGTATGCATCTCTTATTGGGGTTTAGGTAGGAGCTTGATAGGATGGAGGGACTTTAGAATCATCCATGTTAGTGATCTCATTAGTAAGGATGTCCTAAATATGTTGGTTATATGTATATCTTGGTGGGATCATATGCTCCTATTGTGGTGGAAGCATGTAAGTTTATTTTTGTGGTGGTTGATGAGTCACTATTTAGATTGGAGAAGAAGAAATATGAGATTGTGAAAGAGAACTTGGGCCCATCCCTTGTCTCATAGATTTTTGGTTATTTTCTAGGTCACAAATGTGACCCATTAGAGTGTTGATGAATTCATTTGTGCTAGTGATAGGGTTAGGCACGGGAATATCTTATACAGGAGGGGTATTAAGGAAGGGTTGGTTGGCATGAAAAGGTTGGTTTAGAGTTGGAGTTTTGGGGGTAGTGTTTGTACTTTTCAAAAATGGTTTAGAGGCCTATTATCTCCTATTAGGGGAATGTATAGCCACTTTCATGCAATTAACCTCATCTTCCAAGTGGAAGATCCTTCATGGATAATGATCATACTTAGCAATACTTTCCACATCTATACTTTGTAGGTTAATATGTGGTCTAGTGGCTATGAAAATAGTGATTGTATCTCCTATAGTAAATTTCATAATATTAGAGTAAGGATGATTACTAACAATTTTATATGTGTCTTATATCTCATGAATAGAGAACCCACTCCTAGTTTTGTGTTAGGATGAGAATAATCATAGAATTGGTAATCTACATTGGTGTCGAATGTAAGTTTGTTATAACTCACTGATGAAGGCTCACTAGAGTTGATTTAGATTATTTTATAACCCTCTAGGATAATGGATCCACCTATGTCCTGTCCAAACATATTCAGGTTCACCAATTTATGTACAAGTAAATAGAACATATTAAACTATGTACTCAACTCCCTGAGGTCAAGCTGAGGTAATCAATGTAATGGATGGGTTATGAATAGGACTATGGGTTAGGTTACTTATTAGGTGGAATAGTGTTTAGAATGGGTGGTGGCAAGGGATTCTCATGATGAAACCAAAATACCTTCATAGTGTCTTGTTTCTCATTAAGAACATCAAGTTATGTGTAAATAGAGCTCCAAGGTCCTTTGATGTTTGAGATTACAAGGAGGTGAATCTCCTTATCAATAATAGGATTGGGGAAATTAGGATGGTTAGGCTAAATGACATGAGATAAAATCAAATATATTGGGTTGAATATGGATAGTCAATTCCATCCATAAATGTGAATGATATATGATGAGTCTAGACCCAAAAAGAAGAAAATGGGGTGGAGGTAAGGATCTAGGCTTAAATCATGTTATATTGTCAACCTCTATTATAGTGGAGGATGATGATTGGTCAATAAATAATTTTCTCTTATTCATATAAAAAAATAAGAGTGTTAAAAATGAGGTTTTGGATGGTGGAGGTAAGGATCTAGGCTTAAATCATGTTATATTATCGACCTTTATTATATGGGAGGGTGATGATTGGTTGATCAAGAATTTGATCTTATTCCTCTAAAACATTTAGAGTGCTAAAAATGAGGTTTTGGATGGTTTTAGCATGGAATATCTATTTCCTAAGCTCATTGTTGATATTATACTAAATATTGACTCTGGGACTAGGTGTTCTAACCCTAGGGAAAAGTCCTCTAATAAGACTAGGTGTTTCGATAAGTGTCATCCAAAGGAGACTAGGCAAGGTTTATGTGTATGAGCTTGTCTTGGTAATTGATTATTTGAGTGGAATTGTGTTTTTAAAATAAATTTTTCAATTAAAAGTTTTACATTATTAGGAAAGGATTTGATAATATTTTTCTTTTTTTTTGGTTTGCTTTGTTTTGAGGAATGTTTAACTTTGAACATGAAAAACAATTACGCATTGAATTTAAATGACTTGAAAGTAAGGGATGATAATAAAACTTAAAATGAATAAATAAAATAGTTTTTTTTGTCTTTTTAGGTTCATTTATCTTTTCCAATTTATTTTAAATGCATGAAAGGTTAAAGATAGAGATCTGCTCTAACTAAACAAATGGTGATTTCTTCAATTTTTCTAGATGCAACCTAGATGAAGTTATTTCATTTTATTTTGTGGTTTTATGCATAAAATATGATTTTACATATATGAAAAAATAAAAATATTATAAAAACACAAATTATTCAATAAGAGGTTTATATTATAAACATAAAAATACTATTAAACTCCTAACACTTCTTTTACTCATATGCAAGCTAAAGCCAACTTTTAATATCCCTAGATTAGATGCACACTAACTATAAACAATGTTTTGTTTTGAATAAATTTATCATATTAATCCTAATTTTTTGTTATTTTGGTATAAAAACAACATTCCTAGTTTGTTCAGAATAAGATAAATTAGAATTGAAGTAAGGCCTTTTGTTTACATAGGCTAATGTAGGGTTTTCTAGTTGCTAGTGTGTGTGAGAGAGAGAGAGAGATAGAATGAAAAGATTTAATTTTAAAAATGAATATTATTTGTGTTAATGTATTAAATTATTATTTTATTTTTTTTATATTAAACTATGGTCTGAATTCAATTGAATGAATCTAATGAATACAAGCAAACAAAGAGACTAGTTACTTTTTTGTTATAAAAACTGAGAAAGGAAATGATTATTTTCCCATAAAATTTGATTTTTATGTAATAAATATATTATATACCAAAATAATAATTTAAATAATATAATATAAATAAACTAAAAATAATTAACCTCCAACCTGATCAAGGTAGAGATTAGCTAAATGCATGTAGTATATGTTTTTATTGTCCTCAATATGTTAGCTCCTTTATCTAGGCAAATATTTCAGGAACTCTCTAACAAAGAATATGAACCAATGATTGTCACAAAAGGATTAATAATAATAGAAACATAATCTCATATAAATATTATTTGATCTATGGTTAGCTAATTTTAGTGTTTACAAATATTAGGTTGTAGAATCAATGGCACTTCCTTACTTGCAATGGCGTATTCAATCATAAAAAGAATAGAGTTAGAGATTAAAAATAATGGTATAATACTATGTCTATGAATATATTAAAAAAATATTGTATAAAATGAAAATTTTTGGATCTAAAATCAAGTTAAATTAAGCTTATTTGTAGAATAATGATGGAGGTTGCATGAAGTAGCTTAATTGAGCTAAATTGAAAGTAAAACTTAGAAAAGAGTCAAAATGAATGAAAATATAAGAGGGAGTGAGATAGTATATCTTAGAGTGAAATTAAGGTATAAAAATTAATAAATTTAAAAGTAACATGTAAAAATCCATAAAATAATGAATCTCAAGAGCTAAATTTGGAAGACAAGGAGAAGATGACAGAACCACCCCATTTTGTAGGGGTAGTTACATAACCACTAGATATCATAATAGAACCACCACTAAAATTTACATAATTTCCACAAATTTGAAATTAAACATCCATTTGATGATTGAACTATCATGATGGTTTATGAAATTGCCATGGTAGTTTCAAAATATAGGTGGTAGTTTTGTAGCATGAGTGGTGGTTTCATCATTATGTGTGATGGTTATGTCATGTGTATAAGGTTTTTAAAATTGAGTTGTTATAAATTATAAAATCCAAGGAAAAGAGGATAAATTTCAATCCAAGAAGTAATAATAATGAAATAAGGTTAAGTGTCTAGAGAGAACCTTACTTTAATTATTCATTATGATATCACTGCATCATCATTAGACATCGTACTACACATATCACACCAAGTAATAATTAGATGCATATATGGTCTGACCCTATCATTTATGATGACCCATACATATAGAAATATATAAAAACCTTAAAACCTTATATATATATATATATATATATATCCATCACTATCAGTTTTAGGTCCTCAACAGATTCCTAGCCTATTAGACACTTGTGTCCCACATAGGGACACTTACATCGATGAAAGGATCTAAAATTTTATTAAGTGTTCAATCCTCAAAAGTCATCTAATTTTCAAATATTTTGAATCCTATGGGTTGGCCCATTTTTCTTGTTGAACCCTACTATGAGATATTTTCAAAATATTAGATATAAATACAAATCTAAGCTTACTTATTACTCATTTGGAAAATAACAAGAAAGCACTTATTCAAAATCACTCAATCAATTGCACAACTAATTTCTATTTCCCTATTATTCCCTATTTTCATATCAATCATATAAGGATCCATATTATGGGTCTAAAACACTCAAATAACATCCCATGAGTATTATTTTTCAAGTTATAAGTTAAATTATTGCATGCCTTTGTATATAGTATATTGCACCCTTATGCACACACAAGCCAACACCTAGGGGAGAGCTATATAAGTCTAAGCCCCTCTTTTGGGTATTATCTATGTACATATTTCTAATTTATATATGTTTCCTTGAGGTTAGATCGACACCATGAGCCACTAACCCTTTTTTCCAATGTATAAAGACCTAAGGTGAATAGCTAGGTTTGATCCATATACAATCATTGATAGCCTATGTGTATGAATAAAATACATAAATATAAAGGTGATAGAAAACCCAAAAGGATCCAAGTGGTCACTACACATTATAGTGAATATTTTTTACAAGATATTTGCATTCAGATCAGGATAGAATCATCTAAATAGGTTTCCACATGGTGACACAAGTGTTGAGGCCTTTAAAAATAATATTTCCATAATTGATGACTAGATCCTGATCTTACCCCAACATGTTTCCACCTCTATAGTTATCATATTTGCTTATTCACTTGTAAACAAGATAAGTATTATATCTTCATTTATGCTTATGTAATAAAACTATTATTTTGAGTGTACTTTCCATATTTATCATAACTCATCACTTTAATTTAGAATACTCATTTATTTGAGTTTTCAATTAAATGGCCTACTCTATAATAGTTGTATTCATCTTTGTGTATAAGTTATTATTCCCCTTTAAACTTAAATGACATATATCTTTAAAATGGTTAATAATTTGGTGAACCCAACCACTATGTATTTTGCTGCAACTTTTAGCTTGATCTAGGATTCTAATTTTCTAGGGTTTCTTATTTTAGTAATTTATAGATCTATATTTTTCAATTTCTTTTGGAAACTTTATTTACATTTATTAAGTATGGAAAATGTTAAAAACCATAATTTTTAAATGGAAGATAAATAATCCTAATTCAATCATATAAATATAAATAAAGAGTTAATTGATGCATTCTTAAATTTTACCCAAGAATAAATCAATAACTATGTTAAGACTAGTGCATCCACATTTAATAATGGTGAACCCTTATATGGAATAACTATTATTACATTAACACAAATGGTGTTTTCATCCCCTTTGGTGGCTTCTCAAATCTCAAATCTTAACCCCAATGGGTCTATAGTGCAAACTCCTCTCTAGGTTTTAAAAACTCTGGAAGCTAAGGTTACAAACATTGATCAAAATGCTTTGAAATCAACTCATGCCATTTATTAAAAAAATGTATTACATAATCCTATATTACCTCATATCTATTTTATCCATTTGTAAAATAGTTTTTTTAAACCCAAGTTCACATTTTATGATGGTAAGGGTGATCCTAAATAACAGCTCTTATATTTCTATCCAACATGCCTTGATTACGCTCCAAATGATGAATTCTTAACCAAATTATTTCTAAGGAGTCTAAAGGAATATGATTTAAGATGGTTTTATGGCTTAAAACTCCAATCATTGAAATCATTCAAACCCATAATAAATTAGTTTCTTTCACACTTATCCATCAACATCAGTGAAAATATGTCATATGCACAAATTATAAAGATCAAATAAGGAACCAATGAACCCATGAATGAATATGTTTTGAGATATAAAATAGTGTTGGCCAAAATGAAAAATAAAATAGTAGATAAATATCTTCAAGACATATTTAATCAAAGTTTCTTTCCCTATTACATGAGACCATTATTTTTAAGAAGTTCAATTATTTTAATGACTTATGCCATATTGTCTAAGAAACTAAAATTAAACTTATTTATTCTAACAAGATTAAGTATTTAGAAAACACATTGAATACATATACCAAATTTCATATCAAACCAAGATATAAGGTAAATCCTAAAAAACATAAAACATAAATAACCACAATAGTTAATATATTGTCACAATAACTTAGTCGATTCATCTTATCCAATGCACATAAGATATAATTTACATGATTACCTGATTCTTTAATTTGATTTTTAAGAATCTTATGGAGTTTCATCTCATTTCTCTCCTTCCCATAGAGGTTGATATGATTAAACCTCTACCAAAATGATATGATGTTAATGCATATTATGACTATCACAATGGCCTTGGGCATGGGCATTCTATAAATAAATGTTATACCTTGAAACATAAGATCCAATACCTTCTTGATAACTATTAGATTACCTTTGATGGTCCTCTAAAGGATTCAAGTTCATAACCTAGTGACCATTAAAACTAGAAGATAATTAACAATCCTTTGCAAGATCATTATATGAAGATCTAGAAGTACAAATGGCATATAGTTCCCATCCTTATCCAAAAAATTATGGCCACTCATTATATGGGATCATTGGAACTTATAAATGTATATTACCATTAGAGACCCTCTATTGCATTTGATGATAATGAAATTGTAGATGATGACTCAGATATTCATTCATTATTAATTTGAGCATACCTTGATCATTAGCCTATACATAGTTTTATGATCAATAATTATGTTAGTGAGAATGTCTGTACCATGAATTTAATTACATGTTTGGGATATACATATGATGATTATACCCTTTGACAAAAATGATCAGAGCATTTGATGGGACATCACATCATGTTATTAGTGAGATTGATTTACCTTTACAAGTTGGTTCAATACATGTGGTTACTAACATTTTAGTTATACCATACATGGGATTATTTAATATGTTATTAGGACACATTAGATACATAAACTCCATATAATACCTTCTAAAGTGGATGGGTGTATTAAATACATTCATACCAAAAATGTAGTCATAGTTTCTATAATTCCATATGAATATCTAATTAAAAAAGAAAAGTTCATTCCCATACATCTAATTATAAAACCTACTAGGTTTAATCATCCACTAAAGGTTAAATAATAGGCAATCCCCTTTCCTAGGCAACCCATACTTGAGAGATTATTTCACTAGAGATACATAGTGGATTCTTCATAATCTTCATCTAAATGTACATGGTCTACCTAGTTTATAAGAACAAATAGGCATGTTCCAATTACATATGTAACAAAAATCCACAAATAACTAAATAATGGGTTCCATGATACCCATGTTACCTATTCATGTACATAGTGTTTTATGAGACATACGTAGAGTAACACAAATTTTATAATTCTATATATGACACCTAAACATGCTCCTTGGCAATATCACTAGTTTGATGTATTGTGTTCCAAGTTTGGAGATACTTGTGAGAATCCCTTAGAGGGATCATAGGTTATACCTTTTTCATTTCCAAATATTTAAAATATATATATATATATATTCCAAAAAATACAAAAATAAAATATTCAATAAAATATAAAAACATTCAAATAATTCAAAAATAGAAAAATATTCAACATTCACAAATTTATTGGCTCTTTGTCTTTACTTTATGTTAGTAAATAGCATATCATTTATATACACATATATGTTTCATGAATATTTATGTGTGAAATAGGCATACCCTAGACCCATGATAATTGCACATAAATATCATGGACCTTTCATCTTCTTATGTGATATGCTACATTGGGGATATCTTATTATTTAATCATGATTCATACAGGTTATATTACTTTATGATCATATCTACATTATCATGTTGAGATTATATGTTGATGCTTACACATACCTATACCCATTTTTACATCTTTTATAGTGTATTTGATATGCTATGTTAAATGACATTTTTTTCTATAACATACATTAAAGGAATAGTATGATGTGCTTATGTCGGTTGCTTATACATCATTTATTTACATTTTCAATTCCTTCAGAGTTTTTTATTGATTTTTATTATTTTTATTGTGGAACATTTGAATTTATTCCTTGTTTTTGGGCCCCCTGCCACTATATGCTACTTTATATTTAGACATTTTAATATGTCATTCTTTTGAGTGTGTGGTATTTTAATATGCCCCTTATTTTTATTTTTATTGGACCCCTTTTGTGTAGCATTAAGTGTTAGTATGTGTGTGCCTAATTGTTTGTTGATATTTTACTATTACTTTATACACATTTCTATGATATATACCATGCATAATATCTTGTTATGATTTCATACTATGAGCTTCATTGATATATCTACTTATACATGCTACACCTATATGATACATGATTCACACACAAGTTATATAGTTATCATATCTTTTTGAGGTAAGGTAACTACCAAATTCTATTTCCCTCACCTCAAAAGGGGGGAATATTAGTGGGGGTATGTCATGTATCATAGTTTTTAGAATTTCATTATAGTATACATGATTCAAATATACACTCGATTCAAAACACTATACATTGCACTAATTTTTATAGATTTGGGGCAAAGTTTCTCATATTTATGATATATATTATACATAGTTACAAAATAAAGGTTACATTTTGATGGATATTTTAGCTTGAGACACATGAGAGATGTATATTCCATGCAAGTTCACCCAAAAAAATACATATTCAAACATATTTACTAATAAACACCATTTTCACAAGGAAGCACCATTTTGAGCCTTTTCTATCTATAGCATTTGCCTCTTTTTAATAGTTTGGTTGATATTAAACATCCTCAATGGCCTAAAACTACATCCATTTTGTATTTTTAATTGGTTATACCACATAACTTGGCTTTCATTGTATTGTAACTTGAGTTGTGAAATTAAGATTCAATGATCTTAATGGTCATGTCATAACTAACCCTTACACCAGATTGGGGTATAATTACCCTCTAATATCCTTATTAAAATTTCCAAGGTTTAGTTTTTAACCTATCTCAACTCTAATGCTTCATAAGGAAGCATCTTTACTAGGTTAAAGTACCAAAGGGAAACATGGTTGCATCAACACACAGGTGTACTCCTTCCTTGCTCTCTTTAATTTCAAATATTTCAATTATGTCAAATTTTAGATTATATGCACTAATTTATATTGTAACATATCTTGGTTATATCTCATACACCCAAAAAAACTCAAAGTGGGCTCAAACAAAAGCAAGGTATGTTATAGATACCCATGTATGTATTTATTTCTTTTAATCTAGTAATTTCATCTTTATGCATTACTATATTAAAGGGGTAATTATAGATATTAAATTTTTATTTATATAGAATTTTAGTCTTTTATACTTAAAAAATACCTATCAGGGATATACCCTTCATTTCTATACCTTCCTACTTCCAAAAGGCTCACATTTTCCATCTCACTGTGTTAACTACTTATATTATGGTTTGACCCTATCATTTATGATGACCTAAGTCTATTAAACTTTAAAAAAAAAAAAATAGATATATCCTTCACTATCAATTCCAATCCTTAGTATCTTATTATCCTATCGAACACATCTCCCACATAAGAATACTTGCATCAACACAAGTGTCCAAATTCATATGGAGTATTGGCTATCTAGGTAGCACTAATCCAAATCAGCACTATGATCCCACTAACCCATTTTTTGTAAGGTATAAAGACCTAAGTTGAAGTGATAGGATTTGATATATACACAATCATTGATAATATGTGCACATGAATAAAAGACATCAGTAAAAAGGTGATAGAAAAGTTATAAGGCTCCAAGTGGTCACTTTGCAATACAATGAATATTTTTTACATGATAATTTTGTCAATATTAGGATATAAGTGTTGATGCAAGTGTTTAGACCTCCATAAAAAATATTTTTAGAATATGATAATCAGATCTTGATCTTACCCATGCATGTTTCCACCTTTGTAATTCTTAGATATGCCTACACATTTGTGGATAAATTAAGTATTATCTTTTCTTTGTGTTTATTAATCAAACTACTATTTTTAGTGTACTTTATATATTTACATAACTCATCACTTTAATTTGGACTATTCATTTATCTAGGTTTTCAATTAATTGGCCAATTTTGGAATAGTTTTATTCATCCTTATGTATAGGATATTCTACCCCTTTAACCCTAAACCAAATATACTTAAAAAAGGGTTAAATAAGTATTTATTGGTTTAAATTTTTGATATTTTTTGCTTTAAATCTTCATTTTGGAAGTCCAAGTAGATGAAGGTGCATATTTGAGCTTGTTCAAAGTGAGAAGTTTAATATCTATTTATCTTATTATATGATAGATTTCCTCAAATGATTTGAGTTTCTTTAAAATTACTGACTCATGTAAAAATTCTAGTAAACTTTATTTAAAGATAGCTTACAATTAATTATTTGCCAAGGTGTTAGTCATTTTGGTGAGCATGGTCTTGTAACAAAGTACATAGCCACTAGCAGGCTCATTAGTTTTGTTATTAAGTTAATAAATGTGCATATAATAGAGATTTTTGTCAATGTTGATAGTAAAATGCCTAAGAAATCACTACTAATGGGTTGATTTTTTTTACTGGTTAGATGGGTAAGTCATAAAACCAACACAAGTGATATTTTAGGCTTATAGGAAATAACTTATTTAGCAACTTGTCATTTAAATCATAGTCCAAATATGTTGCATTAAAATATTTAAAGCATTATTTTGGATCTCCTTTATCTTCATATAATGTAATTTTAGAAGCTGAAAATCCTATAAGTAAAGATATGATTCAATCTTAGGTTCTAATATATTGTGAAGTAAGGCTTGTGAATCCATTATTTGGCTATTTTTTATTATAAATTACTCTTAACTTCAATACCTTAGCATGAAAAGTTGAAATAGTTTGTACAAAGGATTATGTATTAGGTAATGGAGGTGATGTATTATGTGTATCTATCAAGGTTTTTGCATGAGCCATTTGGTTAGAAATAGTCATAGCTATTTATTAGAATCTTTGTGTTACTCCTAAACCCAAATGTGTATATATAATGATAGTGTCAATAGTAGACGTAACAACACATATTATAGGGTTAATAATTTAAAAGAGTGGTTTTTATTGTGTATTTAAAGTAGAAATTTTTGTTGTTGTGCACTTTTAGAAGTTTAGAGGATTTAAATTACTTTGTCTATACCTTATGGCATTTGATAAAGTCCTACTTATAATTCATATAAATTTTAGACTTGTTCATGATCTACCCCATTGAGTTCATCAAGATGGATTATATCTAATTCTTCATGATTATCTTGTTCATTATGGTCATCTTGGTTAGTTTATTCATTATGATTATCTTATTAGATATATGAATGAGAAATTTTGTTAGAAAAATAAAAGGAACCATTGTTTACATTAAGGGAGTCCATTTTAAATGTGGTCAAAAGTATTTGAATATGCTCAATATAGGCCCCATTGAAACTAGCATTATGATTTATAATAATAAGGTAAGTAGGTATTTTAGATGGCATAAAATAATAATATGGAAAAGATACTATAAATAATAACTAAAAATGGAATGTTGGAAAAAGAAGAAAAAAATTTATGTATGGAGATTAGTAAATTTTCTTTAAATTCAAGGTTAAAAAAAAGTGATTTAAGTATCAAATATCAAATATGTGGTAAAAATAAAGTGTTTTCACTATTATATGTTTAAATAAAAGGTTGAAATAAAGTAATTTTAATTAAAGATATTAAATCCAAGGTTGAAATAAATTTATTTTAGTTTCAGATATTTAAAAATTTATATAAACCCTAAGACAAAAAAATTAAACAATGCTCAAATAAAATGTACATGTTTACCAATATGTTTTATCAGATTTTGGAATCAATTGATATATTAAATATAATTAAGATAAAATGAATTAAAGGGTATAAAATGTTTTAAATAACTTATAACTATTAAAATTAAAGTCAAGTATTGAAATGGACAAAGCTTGGAATAATGAAAGAAGCTAACTATGCAAAGTACAAAGTAGACAAGAAGACCTAAATGATTTTTATCTATTAGGTTGACTCTGTGTAACTAAAAGATGTCTAGAAATTATCAACTCATACTATATTATATGTATACAACTAAAATAATAAATTTCATTATTTTGTATTAAAATTGACTAAAAACAATAATGATCGACTATCACTCTTGACCCTTGTGGATCAATCTTGACCTATGTGCAAAAAATAAAAATTTATGGTATAATCACTTATACCTACTTGAAATATGACTATATGTGTAGTTTATACCTTATGTTATATGTAGATGACTTGTAAATGACCTCTTCAAGGTTAAAAACATACTAAGGCTTGTGATAGTTAAAAAACTAGAAATTGAAGAAGGGGAGTGTGATGGGTTTAGTTAACCCCAATGATCCTTGTGATGATTGAATGTAACATATGTATCCATAATACTCTGAAGAGTGAATCAATCCTTGTGTATTTATCCCAAATAGAGTGCTTAG
The DNA here is from genome assembly GCA_037957365.1 of Torreya grandis. Classification (NCBI taxonomy): domain Eukaryota; kingdom Viridiplantae; phylum Streptophyta; class Pinopsida; order Cupressales; family Taxaceae; genus Torreya; species Torreya grandis. Next base: position 1,474,473 of record JARHVA010002118.1, read on the forward strand.
TGTAAACTTAATCCTTTACTGCATCTATACATCTATAGATGGTTTGAATACTTGATAATGCTCTATTTAACTTAGAATATGATATTGACTTAGCTAAGGGAAACATCAAGTGGTTATAATTGAATATAGAAATAATAGAGAAACTTTTCTCAGTGTGTAATAGTATAATTATGCCAAAATAGTGAAATTGTAAAGTTTCTAAGTGGTATAATAAGTGGTTTAGATGTGAATTTATAACAAATCCAAAGGGGTAAAACCTCATGATACATATATTATAAATACATAAAAACCCATGAATGAGAGTTTAAATTTGAAAATGATTCATTTTTGGGTAAAGGTCAAAATTGAATTTTAAAGGTTGGGATCGAATGATGATCTTGAGCCATTCAAGTTAATTTTTCCCATGATAGGTAATGTTTGATCTTAAGTATTTGAAATTTCCATACATATTCTTAGAGGTATTTTCAACAATTAATAATATTTACATAGGCATAAAATAATAACTTATAATGGATGGGCTCATACAAGTACTTAGGATAAAGTGAGGTGGAAAATAAAGACTAATTTAAGTGTTCAAATCAAGTAAGTAAATGTGGGCCAAAACTAACATTATAAAGTATTCATGACCAAATTTGAGTATATACAAGGTGAAATTTACTAAAAATAGTAAATTTCAATTCATGTAAAATTTTTATAGTATTTTCATGAACAAAAATGTGTTTTTTATCCACTCAATATGACTAGAAAAAACCTTAGAGCATTTAAAAATAGAGTCTTTATATCCATAAATCATCCAATCAAGGAATATTACTAAAATAGTAATCCCTCGTAGGTGAATAAACATGAAACCCTAGGTAAAATGGATGAAATCATCACATTTTCACCTATGAATATGAAAACAATTAAGAATCAAGTTTTAAAATCAAACCCTAAGGCTAAAATCTAAAAACCCTAGAGAAAGGATGAAACCCTAAGGGTGACCTAGGATTTGACATAGTCCAAGCAATATGTTTTACCTAAATTTATTTTTAGAAACCCTAATAGGATATAAATTAGTAGAATAATTTAGATTAATAAATATGGAAATCAAGCATGCATTTGTTTAAAATACTAGAACTCATTACAATGATTTGGCAAGTGTCATATGTTAAATATAGTAAGTACAATAAAGGGATGAGTACTTAAATTTTCTAGTTTATTATCTAATTGTGATTGTATTTTTGGAGTGGAAAAAAACTAAATTAGACATGTGATTTATCTAGTTCAATAACTATGTTTCTAATTACACAAGGTCAATCTCAATGATATGGATCAGTATCAATTATCGATATTTACATCTATTAGTTAGTAGTAAACTATGTTAAAATATGGGCCAGTGATCATATGGTCACCTTAACCTATCTCTATAAGCTCTTTATGTGTGATGTTAAACCCTAATGATGTGTGTAACTCCATAAATCAACCTACTACACCTTGAAACCCTAGGTGTGTTTATGAGGGATAAAAACCTAAAAAACCTTAGGAAATTTAATGGGTTGATCTAACCCCCAATCACCCATGTTTGATCATTATTTTTTTCCTATTTATCTAATACTACAAGGAAGTAAATCATTTCACACTTGTTTCTCCCACCTATTGTGATTATGCAATTATGATCCTTCACTATATGTATGTAGCTAATGATTAGGCTTTCATATTTGATAATGTTTTCTATGAATTGGATTTGATATGCTTTATAATTGGCTTGTGACTGCTCTTACTAATAGATTCATAATTTAGGAAGAATAGGGCATACTTTCTCAATGAATAATAGTGTATATATGTGTACCATAAAAGTCTTACATCCCACATTAAGTGAGACCTTGATTTTTATATTTAAGAGTCCAATTGGTAAATTTCTCACACCATTTACATGTTAGACAAATAGGCTAACCCTAAATAAAGGATTGGTATTAAAAATTTACCATTACTAAGAGAGGGTCACTACCAACCAAATCAAGTTAGTATTAACTAGTGATATTAATTGAACCTAATGTTATCAACCTATATATAGGTGAATTGAACTAGCATCTAGACATGTCTTTTCATGATAATATGTTGGCTTAAAATAGACAATGAGGTTCATCTAGGTGTGTAACAATAGAATGAAAGGATCAAGCTCATAAGGTAGTGTGTAGGTGTGAGATAATGATGAGCTAGGACCATATTATTTAATCAAATCATGTGTGGTAAATATATGTTAAGATTAACATTTTTAATAATGTAATGCCATATTTAAGTATCTAAATCTATGTGACTTAACTTATAATATTTTATCCATATCTAATAAAGGTAGGGGCTATTATTCCCAATCTATGGTTTTAACATTGATATCTCCTTGGGGTGTAATCACCCCATTCTCTAATGAATCTAAAGGGAAACCTAGTTCACATACATATAGGTTTATCCATTCCTTAATTTTTTAATTTGAAATATGTTCAATTATTTATTTATATTTTCTATCATAATTGGACAGTGATTTTTACATGTTTCACTATAGTTTTTTTGCATGGATCAAGCATAGTCAGCACATACTTGAAGGTACCCACTGTGGTTCTACTCAAGTATCAAATTTATCACTCTATCCTTTTATTTTATCACTTTCAATATTATTCAACCCTAAAATATAGATTGATAAATCAAATGTTAAAATGGTATATATATCTTAGGGCACAAGAATGTTATATTATCTTTAAAGTAGGACGATTGATTTATAAACTTAGATAAACATATACTAAATTTATTATGTTGAAATATACTAAAAATAAAAAATACATCTATGATAGACATTGTAATGATAATGAAAACAAGATACTTAACTGGTTCTAATGTTAATATAGATGTAGATCTAAAATAAGAAGGAATAAGATTTGAATTGGATTTTAGATTAGTCATCAGATTCTAGATTAAGCACTTTTAGGACATCGAACACGTGTATCAACCTTATGTAATTACATCAATGCTTCTATCTAACCTAGATGCAGGTGTCTTGTATAGAATAACTATTATATTTAGATGTGACCACCTTGAATATTTTAGGTTTTATGTCACCTTCACTTTGGTGTGATCAGATCTAGATTATAGTGTATCACTCCTTGTAAAATAGTAAAATCCTAGTTCTTCATCTTCATAATAGCTATAGGAAAAATGGGTTAGTGGGCACATAGTGTTAAAATACCCCAAATACCCCTCTATCAATTAACACTACCTACATAACCAATACTTTAAAGAGGACCTCAGACTTATGTAGTTATCCCCTACATGTTAGCTTGTGTGTTCATAATGATGTAATGTGTGATAAGCAAGTACATAGAGTGACCTAGTTTATAACTTGGAAAATGTCTCATGGGATGCTCCTTAAATACTTTAGACCTATAGATGTATTGTCCCCATGATTGATATGTAAATAGGGAAAATAGGGAAACTTTACTCACTTGATTACTTCATTAAATGTCTTTTATAATTTGCCTTATGAGAGGTAAGAATTTTTTAGGTTTGGAATGAATGAGGATTGATCGTGTATATATACCAATATTTTTGGAGAATATCTCACATAAAATTACTTAGGCTGACCATAAGAATACATCTAATTTGTAAATTAGATGACTTTAGGGCATTGGACATTTATGTTGGGGTAGGACACTTGCCTTGATGAGGCATTTGATTGGGATGTAAATATTTGGGCAGCTATAATATAAGCATAGGTCCAAAACTTTTAAAAATAGAAGATAATTAATTTTATAGTGTTTTGATCATGATAGACAATTCAAGTCATCATAATAACATTGGTTAGACTAAGAGATAAGTAATATGCACAAAAAGATATTATATGTGATCATTTCAATAGTGGGAAAGTTTAGGTGTTTTAGGTACATCCATGATATGTATTTTCCAAGTGTGAAAGATTCAAGTGCTATATAATTTATATAGTGTCTACATTTCTCCCCCCCCCCCCATTTATTCTAGTAATGAAATTGCTAGTTTAAAGGAAAATAAATGTGAAACTTACATGAGTCCAAATTGAGTACTTTTTTGGTGACTAGCCTATAGCCAAGTGCATGTTACAATATCTAATTGGTGCTATAATCTAAAATTAAAAGCATTTGAAATTATTGAAATTAAAAGAGAGGAATGCTTTAGGAGTATAGATGTGCATTGATCCAACCACTTTTCCTTTTTTTTAAATTGATTTGAAAAGATGAAATATGTATCATTATGAACCATTAGAGATAATATTAGCATAAATATAAATATATAAAGTGCATATATTAGTATATATTGAAGGATAAAAATTTCCCCCAACCTTGGAGTTAAAGGTGAGTTTCTATCTAGTGGTTGAGATTAACTCAATAGTGCAACCCAATCATACTTATAACCTGGTGAGTGTGAGTGAACCAAGTCCACTCACACTATAAATCTAGTGATATTGGATGATGTAATCAAGTCTAACCTATAAAATTGTCAATATTGAGTGATTTAATCACCTCAACCATTCCAAAAATAAACTAACTACTGTAGTAGGTTGGATCAATATAGGTCATAAAAATCCAATGTGGTGGGTGATAACAATCCATAAAAATGTTTTTAAATTTGAAACTAATATTGATTTTGTAATTTATATGCCTTTTTCATAGCATATACACCTCATATATGTCTCATGTTGAATATAATAATGGTATTAATGTATAAAATTATACCATAACTATGTATCTGAATCATATAACTATGAAATTTGGCCAATTTTCAAACTATGCAAGTGTGGAGAGCATGTTTCCATAATATGTCTACATTATATATCTAAAACTAAAATTGATTTAAGTGTGGAGAACATGTTTCTAAAACATGCCCCCATCTATATCTGAATTTGGTGAATTTTGAAAAATGTGGAAGCCATACCTTTATGGCATGCCCCCACTAATATTCCTCCCTTAGGAGGTGGGGGGCAGTAGAAACTGGTAGTCACCTTATATCAAAAGGATAAGATAATTGTATGATTTATGTAATAACCATGTATCATATGTAAGTAACATGTCTAGGTAGATATATAATTAAATCACAAAGAATGTGATCTTATCAAGTCCTAAGATGCATGACATGAATCATGGAAATATCTAGATAGTAACAGTACAAGATCAACATGCAATAAAACACACACACATAAGAGCAGTAACTCAAAATCAAATCAAAATATAATCATCTAAAGAGACCTAAAATAAGGGTCATGTTAAAATGTTGCACAATCAAAGGGACATGACTTAGTTAAATGTCCACAAAGCAAGGAATAACATTCAAATGTCAACATACAACAAATCATGATATATATAAATGTCACAATAGGCAAACATAGGAAGAGGGTCCAAAATAAATGGATAATATTCAAATGGTCAAAAAAGTAATAAAATGCATGTTAATATCAAGTAAGGAACATACTCAAGGAAGTAAAAAAATGAAATAATTGACAATAAGCAACCAACATAACATAACATACTAGCCCATGGGTAATATGTGTTAGTAAAAAGTGTTAAGTGCATAACATAACAAGTCTACTGCAAAATATATGAGAATGGATAAAGGCATGTTTAAGTACATAATATCAAACATGATAATAGAAAATGATCATAAAATTATATAACTAGGGTGTATCATTATCAAAGAAGTGGATACCCATAATGTCCACATGACATGAGTAGAGATAAGGCCCAAGATCCAAAATTGCATAGATCATGTATTTTTGTATGCTTGAATCAAACTCAAAAAATGTGTGAAACATGTGTATATATAAATAAATGATATGATATCTACCAACATGGAACCAACAACATATATGTCAAGGATCTAATAGAATATATAAATGTTGCAAATATTTTTATATTTTTAAATTATTTTTAATTTTTTGGGTGTTTTTTAAATATGCCAAATAAAGAACTATCCTATAATCTCATCCAATGGATGATCATAGGTATCTCCCCACTAGGAATCTAGTGCAATAACTTGGTGGTACTACCAATGAGTATGTATAGGTGTAATTATCTATCAATGTAGAATATTTAATGATTTGTGTGTGCAATAGGACTCTATGGTCATTAAGAAATAATATAAGGAATGTGGGTTCATGGAATCCATCATTGAGTTTTCTATATTTTAATTGGAATAGCAATAATAGGAACATGTTTAGGTGCTTGGATATCTAAATATGGTGTGTAGTAGATGAAGATTCTATGGAATGCCCTATGGATCTTTGATGCAATGGTTATTGTTCACTCCAATCTATTCCTTTCCACAAGATGACCATGAGATTGGGAATTCCTTGAAAGGGGGAAAGTGGGGATAAATATGAACTTTAATCCTCCATTTTAAGTTTGATTTGGGATCAGCCCAAGTCATGAATGTAGGAATTGGACTTCAAAAATAGATTTTTCATGAATAATATCCAGGAGAAGCACTTTTCCCATTAGAATTTCAATACACTATGCTTCACATAGGTTAAATATAGTCATGAATACTTTGAGTATTGGGATTGTTATTTATAAACATAAGGGGGAAGGGGCTTTTTAGAATCACTAAATAAACATAAAATAGAGGGAAGGGTAAGGTAGAAAATTATGCCTTTAGGTCTAAAATGAGATCAATGCAATAGTCATTAAACTAAGTGACTCTACCATAGTTATACAATTATATACTGAGTTTCACTAAATTTCTACCTTAAATAACATATAGTGGGGAGATTCTAAAGGAACCAAGAGTATGACTTCAATGTGAATTCCTACTAAAGATTAGTATGAGTGGTTTATTGTCAAAAACACATAAACACCATGAGAAAATTTGCATCTAGGCACACAAATTATTAGCACTTATTGAAAATGAAATGAAATAACTCACATAGAGAATATAATTAATAAACACATCATAATCATGACATACATAAAGTGACAAAGTGTTAATTTAATAAACATATCACCATTGATAATTTAAACATGAAGATGAAAGAAAATTAAACACACGAAGGACCCTTTTGTATAAATAGAGATTGTATTCATTAAAAAGAGTGAAAAACTATTATAATAATCAATCTAAGCCATTTTTATAGTCTAGAGTATAGAGGGAAATGCAGTTGAAATCCTATAAATAATCCAACATCACCTTTGAGAATTTTTTTGGTCAACCCCTAAAATATAATATGACTCTTCTATAAATAGATAAGGATTGGGGCTCACCTCCAAAAAGTGTGAAGATCCCATCTTGGGCCATGATGGCTACTCATTATAGTTACAACCATATTTCAAAAATTTAACCACAAGAGGGACAAACTCCTAACTACTTTTATTGGAACTCTTACATTCTAGCATGACTGGCACAAGGTCAAACTCCTTGTCTAGCTTGGCCAAGTTCATTGGAGGTTCCCTGAAGTTCACCTATGCCTAAGCTAATAGTCTTTAGGAGGTCTATAAATTTTATTCCATCGAGACCTAAACTCTTAAACTTGCTTGATGCTTGTAGTGGACTGATTTGATAGGTCTAGCACTACCTGAGTGCCTTCTCAATTCACCTTAGCCATTTTTTCCTTCATAACCTAGAGGAATTGACCTAGGTGGATTTTGAATTCCCCTTTGTTGAGTAGAGTGCCATCTAGGTAGAATAGCATGAAGATTTTGACCTCTTGGAAGTAGGTTAATGTATTCTTCTGACCCTCTTCCAAGGGTTATATTATAATGTGGGCCAAGGCTAGCCACTCCTCTATTTCCACTCTTATGTTCCCAACCTAAGTTTGGTACAATGCCAGATCTAAGGTTGGCATTAGTTTGAGATCTAAGAACATCCTCTTATTGATCACTACCTATAGCTTTTAGCATTTATGTGTAATTTCCATGATCCTCTAAAAATAATCCTATGTATTTTTTATAATTGTATATATCTTAGCCCAAGTCCCCACTACTTTCCCAAGGATTGAGAAAAGTAGTAGGAGGGCATCCTTGACCTACCCAATTATCCCAATTAGGAATTTTGTCTTCACCTGGGCCTCTAGAGTCCATACTTGGCTCTACATTCATTGAAGAGTTTATCAAACATGTCATGGGTATCTCAAAGGATGGATAGTGGGTCCTCAACAATCTTCTCTTCCCTAGTGGTAGTATTCACATTGGTGAGGGAAAATAGATCCTAATGGGTTTGACATATCATAGGTTCCTCTTTTGGATAAATATTTTAGTGACCATCCTCTTCATGCTCCTAAAGGATCTATCAAAACTCCATTGAAGATATATGTCTCTTTAGACATCCATATATGGTGCATGAGACCATAGGACCATCCCTTAGGTTTTTAGGGGTGTAGGAGGTATGGTTGAGATGATGGTGAAGGGTAAAAGATGGGTTTGAAGGGAGATAGAAGAAGTGGAAGGAGTGAAAGAGGAAAAGAGTGGAGGCATAAGGGACATGGGGGAAAATGAGGGAAAATGAATGGGGAGTCCCATGGGAACATTTTATCTCACCATTATTCCTTGGTGAGGTTCACCTGAGGTAGGACTGCCCTTGAGAATGGGTCATGGAATAATAGGGAGAATATAAGTTGGTTAAAGGCAAAGCTAGTGGGGCCTTGGGTAAGGGAGAGAGGGGGTTAGGGATCCAATACTTTGGCTACTACTATTGGGTTTGGAGGATTCATCATGACCTTAACAGTATATGTAGCTAGAATTAAAGGCTTTTAGGCTAGAGCTGAAGGATGGGTCACCTTTTGTTTCTTCTTCATCCTCTTTCCCAAGTTATCTTTGGGTGTTGTAGGGGATAGTCTAAATATGATGGTTGGGGACACAAAGGCTAATGGTAAAATAATTAGATCCATGAAATAAAGCATTAGGATACCTATAGTGGGGATTAAGAGGGTATGTACTAGAGGAATAAGGATCCCAAAGGTTTTAGTCATATTTGATGTTGAGGGCATACCCAAAAGAGGCATCAAGAGCAATCCAAACTATGAAATGGATGGAGTGAAATGGAATGGGGAAGTTAGGATTCTTGAAAGGACCAAGTTCAAGGTTACTTAGGTGAAATATGGAGGGGAAATAGTGGGAAATAGAGGGGGAGATGGAGGTGAACTAGTGGGTGCTAGAATAGGGAGTTGAAATGTGATAGGAGTAAGGGGTATAACAGAAATGGGAAGAGAGTGAGGAGTGAATGGTAGAACCTAGATGAGTTCCTATGATTTGCCTCACTTAGGGCTCACTCTCAATTTATTTGTCATGTCCATCTTATTAGCTATAATGTTGATCTTTGATTAAGCTATACTTGGGTGAAATGGTATCATGTAATCTAGGCTTGATTCTATTAGGGCCTGGTCATTGGTGTTGTTAAAGGAGGTAAAAGTGTATTTTGAGGAGTTAAGTCCACTAAAGGAGAAAATTTGGAGTGAAAGGATAAACTAGAGGAGCTAGATGTAGATCTTGAGGATCTAAGGCTACTAGAGGAGTCAAAGTAGGAGTTAGGGCTAGAGATCAAGGAAGAGAAGGTAGTAAAATGCCCTACAAGATTCTCTAGGACATGGATGGAGTTATTGAAGTTAGGTCCTCTAAAGAATGATTAGGATATGAAAGGGTTGCTAAATGTCTTACCTGATCCTTATTTCCTTTCTTCTTCCTCTTAATTATTATCTAGGATAGCACCTCTTAGTCATTGGTGACATTTAGATAGGGCTCATCATCATCTTTGACTTTATGGTTGTAGTTGATGTTGAGCCAAGTTAAATACTATGTGAAATGGAATTTAATCACCCCTTTAGGGTCTAACTACTAAATCTTTCATTTTTTGAGGGAGAAAGAGTCTTACTCAGCTACCATATTTTATATAGAGGGGAAATTACTATAGATGTGGCCTCGTATAATGATCAAGAGTAGAGGGATGCATTCTATTGACATTATACATAGAAGTAAAATATGCCATTCACTAGTTTATAGGTAAAATCCTACTCTACTAAGTGGTTAGACACATAATATGGTAGGTATAGGGGGTCCTAAATGAAGCCTGTGACTTGGATCATTATGTCATCTTTATACAACTAGTAATACCTAATGGTTGTGATAAAGTCTTGAATTATCTTTGAGAATCAGGACATGGGAGATTCATTGAATACCTAGTACACCACTAGGTATAAATGGTCATATATTTCCTAGACATGTTGGTGGAACTAGTGGACATAGATCTTGTAAAAGACCACATAGATAGTTGGGCCACTAGAAACCCATGCAAAAAGGTTGATGGCTAAAATGAGAGTGTCCCACATATGGCATCGATTAGGTAGCTCATCATGTAGAGTGTACCCCCATTTAATTTTTTTTATAATGGCATTTACCAACTTGAAGTTAATCAAGCCTCTAATGTATGGGATGTCAGAGTGATTCAAGATCATGTGTAGTAAGAGAACCCACAACTTGTTGACATGCTAATAGTTTGAGTCCCTAAATAGCCAATTTTATATGATCATTCCTAATCAAACCTCCTCTAAAAAAGTGTGAAATATGTAGGCATTTATCCTTTCTTTTTTGACCCACTTAGATTTGGGTTTTTAAACCTAGTCATAGATCTAGTGGTCGTTCATCTAGACCAACACGACTACTACATCATATGAGAACAAGAAGTATGGGAGGGAGTAATACACCTTGAATTCATTCCTAGATACATTAGAAATTAAGGGCCAATATGTGGGTGAACATGCCCAATAATTAGTATCATCCTAAATGTGGATAGCTTTGTAGAGGATGTCACCCAATAGGTCAGCACAAGGAAATGCCTCTAGTTTAGTCATGGCTCTATGAAGTCCACACATTTTATAAGATCATAGGGCATTTTTCTACTCATCCATTTGGTCATTGGTGTTATAAAAATACCTAGGGACCTACTCAATTACTTTAAATATATCATTGCAGTGTTTATACCTAGCTAAACTAATAGGGAAAGTCATGTCCCAGTACTTAGGATCGGCCTTTAGATTTGAGGATATTATGGACATTGGAGTGGGAAAAAGGGGAAATTAGGAAGATTTTAGTGTTAGAGGTGTGGGATACAGGGGTTCTATGTAACTTTGAAATCAAGGAGTCTAATATTTTTTCTAAGGCAATAATGGTAACCATTAATGGACCTCATTTGGGATTTATAAGCATATACACACATCTCCCTACATTAATGGCATTTGGTGGCTCACTTGATGTGAATTTTAAATTTAGTTGGTGGCTAGATTTTCTCCCTTTATTTCTAAATATAGAATTGAATTTGGATCCCATGATCCTCTACCACTATCCAAATATAGTAATGGTGATGGGATGTTTTCAAAACTATCCAATTAGGTCTAGCTTCCCATTTTTTTAATGCCCAATGTATGATAGGCATGTAGTCACATATCTTATAATCCCCTCACTCAAATCTTGATTTCTAATATATTTCATCCATCTATTGGTCCTCTTAATAATGGTTAACACCTAGGCATGGTTTTATACTCTATGTCATTCCCTTAGATAGGGTGATGTTTCACTTGAGGACATATGACACATATTAATTAGACTTGATTACCCACTTGTACTTTATTCTAAGCTTCTAAAGTCACAAGTGGTAACTATTTTATCTTCACTCTAGATGATATGGCATCTCCCCATTGTGTTAGGCTATCCTATGCTCTGACATCGCTAACAAGTCTAGGGGATTGGCCACTCTAACTCTGAATGATGTGACAACTACCCAATGTACTAGACTATTTTGGGCTCTAACATCTCTAACAAGTTTGAGGGACTAATCACTCTAACTTTGAAATACATGTCAACTCCTCATTAGTTCAGGCTCTCCTAGGATCTAAAATCTCTAATAGGATTGAGGGACTAGCTATTCTAACCTTGAATGATGTGGTAATCCCCATTAGGTTGGCCTTTCTTAGAACATGACATCTTTGAAAGGTATGGAAGATTGGTCACTTTGACTCTAAATGACATGGAAACTCCCCTTTATGCTAGATATCCTAGGATCTAACATCTATAATAGGTCTAAGGGACTAGCCTTTCTCACTCCAAATGACATGGTGATTTCCCATTGGGTTAGGCTCTCCATATCTCTTACATATTTTATAGGTTTGGGGGACTAGCCACTCTAATTCTTGATGATGTAGTGCCATCCTATTAGGTTGGGCTCTCTTAGGCTCTGACATCTCTGACAAGTCTGGGGGACTGGCCTTTTTAACTCTAGATGACGTGGTAACCTCTATTGGGCTAGGCTCTATGATATTCACAAATTGAAAAAGTAAGAAAGATAAAAATAAATTGATTTATTAAAGGTTACCTGTCAAATAAATAAAACTCAATTTTCCATGAAGGATAATGAATTTGTTGCTCTAGGAAGGGAATTACACTCTAAGAACATCTCCTTTTGAAAATAAACTTCTAACATTAATGCCATGATATGCTAAAAGAGAACAAACACTAATAATTTATATTTAGAAAATTTAGGAAGGAGGTTTTTTATTACTTGATGGGAATCAAGGTGATGTATATTTTAATGTTTTGATCAAGCATTCCCAATGAGAATAAAAATGGGATAACACTAAAGATCTAGTTCATGAAATTTTTAGATGGGTCTTCCATTTTAGAGAAAAAGGGGGCATGTTGGTGACAACAATGATCTCTTAAGTACTAGCCACCTGGGAAAGGGGATTGACTATTACTTTCCCTTTGGTAGAGGATTAACCTTAGTAGGTTTGAGAACTAACTTCCTAGGTATAAATTTATCTTGTTTAAATGTATGTTCATATGGAATTCTATAAACTTTAATTACCTGATTACCATGAATGTATTTAACACACCCATGAACTATATAAGGTATTGATTAAAGTGTATGTATCCAAAGCCATCCCTATAACATATCAAAAACACCCATGGAAGGTATAACATAGAAGTTAGTAACCACATTTGAGGGACATACCTACAAAGGTAATTCAATACCACTAAGAATCTATTATGAGGTCCCATCAAATTCTCTAACTGATTTGGTTGAAGGATTATATCATGATTTGTATAACCCAAATGCATAAGTAATATTATGGTATAAACATTTTATCTTGTACCATTTTCAATCATAACATTATGTATAATATGGTGATCAAGTTATGTTTGAATGAATAAGGAATTAAGATCTGAATCATCATCTCGAATCTCATTGTCATTAAACGTAATAGAGGGTCTCTGAACCATAGGAAGTGTATACCATGTTTAATTACATATAATGGGTTCCCATAATGTGATAGAGGAAGATGTGAATTATATTTCATTGGTGCCTCTAGATCCTTCTTATAATGGTTTTGTAAAGGATTCTTAAATATTTTTTACTTCTAGTGATCACCAAGTTGTGAACTTAGTTCCTTTGGAGGATAATCAAATGTGATATTTTGGTCATCGATGAGGTTTTTATATTATGCTTCAAGGTAAAACATATGTTTATAGAATTTTTTGGGCCTTGGTGATAAATAATCATTCATATCATACCCTTTGGGTAGAGGTCTACCCATATCAACCTCTATAGGATGAGGGAGAGATATGAGGTGACAATTTACAATCCATAGGATTAATGAAGTGAGAGATTTAAGAAATTATGTAAACTATCTTCATGGTGCATTTGATAATACAATATAATTAGGTTATTTTGACACCACATTAACCATGGTAGTTTATTTTTTATCTTATAACTTGGTTTGATAGTAAACTTGGTATTATATGTATATGTAGTTAGTGTGTCTTCTAAAAATTTAATTTTGTTTGATGAGATAATTTTCATTTAATGATCATGAAAAATATGGAATAATTCATTAAAATATTTGAAATTTTTAAAGACAATGGACTTGTGTAAAAGAGAAATAAAACTTTACTTAAATATATCCTAAAGCTCTTTATTTATCATAGGATTGGTCATTTTAGCTAACATTGTCTTATAGTGTAAGACATATTCATTAATTAGTTCATTGGCTCCTTGTTTAATTTTATAAATTTGGGCATAGGAAACCTTTTATATGATATTGATAGAGAATTATGCCAAAAATTAGTATGTAAGAGTTTTGAATGTGTTGACTGATTGGGTTGGTAAATCATAAAACTACCTTAAATCATAATATTTTACTCTCCTTGAAAATAATTTGGTCAAAAGTTTATCATTGGAGGCATAATCAAGGTATGCCACATAAAAATATTGAATATTTTATTTAGGATCACCCTTGTCATCATAAAATAAGAGCTTAGGTGAAATAAAACTAGTTAGTAGGGGCAAAAATATATCTCTAGTTCAATAGGATTATGTAACACCACTTTTGAATCAATAGCATAAGGTGATTTCATAGAATTTTATTCAATATTGTTAACCTTAATTTGTAAAAATTTTATATTTTGGACAAGATCTTACACCTATTTGTATTTAAGGTTGTATATTTGAGAAGTCACCAAAGGAGGTGTACCCATAGGTAGGGTCAATATAGGCATTGAAACCAGTAATTTGGTTGAAGTATTAAGGTTTCCCATGTAAGATGTGGTAATACTAGTTTTAGGGAATAAAGGTGTGAATATATATCCCATACCTCCATTATATGTTGGTGTATTTATTGGAAATGAATTGATTATAATACCTTATAAGGATTCACCATCACTAGGTGAGGAAGCCTTAACCTTATCATGTTTATTAATTTCTTCTTTTGTAACATAAAAAAATTCATATATTAAACCATTATTTTTATTTAGATGAGTCACTAATGATTGTTTATCTTCTATTTGAAATCAATTTTTTATTAATATTTTCCATTTATTAGAAATGAAAGATGGTATAATTTGAAACATAAAATTGAAATCCTGTAGAAACTCTATGGTTAGAAAGTTTTTCATTCATATAGATCAGGTTCACCAAATGTTTAACCCTAAAATCTAGATTGGGTAATTTAGGGTTAAAGGAGATAGATAGCCTAGGGCACAAGGGTGATAAACTATCTCTATAGTAAGACAATTAATTTATAAACTTAGATACACATATACTAAATATATTATGTTGAGATATGCAAAAAATACAACTATGATATTGAAATGATAATGAAAATAAGATACTTAGCTAGTTTTGATGCTAATATAGATCTACTTCTAGAATAGGAAGGAATAAGACTAGAAGTGGATTCTAGATAAATCGTCAAATTCTATATTAAGCACTTTTGTGACCTCAAACACTTATGTTGACCTTCAATGGTTGTGTTGATGATTTTTTATAACCTAGACATAGGTATCCTATATAGAATACATGTTTAATCTAGATGCAACCTCATAGAGTATTCTAGGTTATCTCTCACCTTCACTTCGGTGTGCTCAAATCTAAATCATGGGTTATCACTACTTATCAAATGATAAAACCCTAGTTCTTCATCTTCATAATGGATATGGTAAAAATGGTTAGTGGGTACATATTGTTGAGATATCCCAAAAATCCCTCTATTAATGAGTAATGCCTACATATCAATACTCTGAAGAGGTCTTTAGATTTATGTAGTTTTCACTTATTTGTTTGCTTGTGTGTGCATGAGTATTCAATGTGTGATAAAAAAGTAAATAGAGTGACCTAGCTTGTAACTTAGAAAATGTGTCTCATGGGATTCTCATTCGATAATTTATCCCTCTATATGTGTTATCCCTATGACTAATATGTAAATAGGTGAAATTAGGGAAGCTTTGCTCACTTGAATTCTTGATTGATGTCTTTTGTAAGTTACCTTGTGAGAGGCAATAAGTTACTAGGTTTATAATGAATGACAATTGATCATACATTTATACCAATATTTTTGGAGAATATCTCACATAAAATCACTTAGACTAACTATAAGAATACATTTTATTTGTAAATTGGATGACTTTGGGGCACTGGACACTTGCATTGGGGTAGGACATTTGTGTCAACATAGGAGTTTGACTAGGATGCGAGTGTCTAAGTAGTTAAAAAATAAGTACAAGTCAAGAACTTGTATAAATAGAAGATAAGAAGGTTTATACATTTTGATCATGATAGAGGATTTGAGTTATTATAATAAAATTGGTCATACTAAGATATAATAAATAGGCACGAAGAGATAGTGTATATGAGCCTTTCAATAGTGAGAAGGTCTAGACTATGAAGGTATAACCATGATATGTATTTTTCAAGTGTACAATACTGAGATGCTATATGATTCAAAAATAGTATATACAAATACTTATATAAAAGGGAGGAAATTTAGATACATAAATTTGGTATTAGACACTTGAAATTGTCAATTTTGACCATGCCTTAAAAGTCTTGTGCATACACAAATGACTCTTTCTCAAACTTTCTTCTAGTTATTCACTTACTAATGGGCTTAGCCTTTATAATTTAATTTTATTCACACATAGGATCTTCCTCGTCTATATCCAAACAACTAATCATATTAAGCATATTTTTGCCTAACTTTATATCATTATTTATTATTTCATGAATGACTCCAACCACAATCAAATGAATCCAATTACTAGAACCATCTATTAGACCTATATGCATGCTCTCTAAAGGTTATTTTTCCAAATTCAAACTCTTACTTAAGTTTGGCCCAAACATTTTTCATGTTGGTATAGATATTAATTACCTAAATATTTAGATATATAAACATATCAAGCCTAAGCCTATTCCTATCTAGCATCTACCTAGAGAAGTACTTACACACTGAAGAATACATCCAAACATCCTTAAGGCACAGGCCTAGAGCATAAAAATATTCAAATATTAAAATAAAAACCATAAATGTAGGTTTGAATACTATTTCAAGGTCAAAATAATATGTTGTCAAGTGTCAAAATCCACACATGATTGTACTACATAATAGTATATCATTAATTGAGCACACACATATTTAGGTGGGAGAACTATGTGCAATTTGAGACCTCTTTGAAGTATTAGAATGTAGATATAACTTATCCACTTAATATATGGTGGTTGATTTCAGCTAAACCTATCCCTCTAACCCATTTATATATAAAAATCAAGTGTCAAAAGTGGATCTAGGGTTTCAAGGTGAATTGAGATGAATCATAACCTTTGCATAGCATCAAGCATCTAAAATTACATCTAATACATATCTTTATGTAGGTATAAATTTGTGATATAATGTTCTAACACTTTTCATAATGGCATATTTGATAGAGAGCAAATGGCTTTAGTTTATATAAGAATCTAAGAATTATTAGATCCATCCCAACAGATTTAGATAATCACATTCCAAATCTGAGTGACCACATACCCATTTTAGACCATTAATATCAATTTTACACTATCATTGACCATAACATAGCTTATATAATTTAATTATAAATTAAATAAGCTAAGTATATTATCCTTTTGGTCATTTATATTCATAAAAAGTCTAATCAATCAATCATACTTTGTTAGTTACATTCAAATTCCCTTAATTTAAATATATATTATATAGTCTTAACTAGTCTCTAGTTTTATCTTCTTTAGACCTTCAAATACAAAATAAGATAAAAAAACATATCACTTGAACAAAATTATTAGTCACTTACCCAAGGTACATAGAGATATCATAGAGAATAATATCATTATAAGATATAAAGATAAGTAATATACATGTCCTAAACTATCAAACCTTAGTAAACATCTATGTTCAAACCCTAATGAATCATATGAATAACAAATAACTCATAATAAATACATAAATAACACATGGAATTTTATAATAACTCATATTTTATATACTCATATACATGAACATGTATAAAACATCCAATAAATTATACATTAAGCTATCATCACTTCTAAAGGACAATAAAATATAACATGTACATATATATTTAAAATAATTACTATAATGCCAAAAAATCTTTCTCTATCACTAACTACTAACTTTATTAAATCTATCTCATGACAAAATTTATTAAATATATCTCATGTGGCTAAGGGGGTTATATATAGGTTTCCTCTACCAAACTTGCTTTACAATTATTTATAGTCAAATGCCCATATTTTACATGCAAGCAAAAATAGACCTAAAAAGTCTATATCTACACTCAAAAACATATAAAACATTAAGATGTGATCATTTCATCATCTTTTGTCTCTTTTCAAGTTCAATTTTAAATTTAGAAATTTCCATTTACATTTTGTAATCACCTAAAAGTGGTATTTGAGTGCTAAGAGTGTTACTTGAGACTACCTATTCCTAAATTACCCCTAAACCTATCCCAGAGCCTATTATCACATTTTTCTAGCTTTTGTGCAGGCCATAAGCATCCATAGTTATCTCAAACATAATATTAGACCCTCATTTCCCAATCTTGGACCTTTGTGCCTAACATTCTACAAGCTAGACATTAATGCCACATTAAGGACATTAGAGCCACATGGTGCTAGTGTCCCCAAAATGGTGTTTATGTCCTTTACCCTACCTTTCCTAAATGAATATATTTTCAAAGGAGAAACTCTCTTAAGGTCAGCCTAAGATTATTTTATTATTCACACAAGCTATAGAACACTATAAAAACATGACTTTTAGACCTCTATCCACTAGATGGAAATTAGATGCAAAATACCTATTCAAATTAGAAACAAGTTGAGCAAAATCAAGGTTATTAATCCCTATTCTACCCTAATTTTGCTTACTACTATCTTCAACTACCCTAATCTCAGATTTTCCATATTTTTAATCTTAATCACACTCAAGGAATTCAATACCACTCTCATTCTATGATCACTTATAGTTGTACTAGCACTTAGGTGGGGATAGCTACATCAAGATTGATCTCTCCTTAGAGTATTGGTATGTAGGCTACTCTATCATAGTGGGGTGTTGAGGATATTTATCCTATCCTATTAATGAACAAACTTTTCATCTCATGCCTTAATTTTAAGGAGGATTAGGGTTTACATCATGAATCAACTATTACAAGCATAATACAAAGTTCTAAACTTTATGTGTAGGAATAGAACCTAGAAACACAAACACATGTGCACCCAGAAGTTTAGGAAAATCCTACATAGAATACATTAGTTCCATTTTCAAGACTCTTAAACCACATGTTTCCTCTATATAAATGTGTTTCTACTATCTATGAGGGATCCTAATACATGTATCTAGTTGATAACACTCATACCTATAAATATCTCAATTTTCAGCACTCAGATCATCTGTATTAGGTGTTTTCTAGTTAAGTCTTTATTTGCACATATTTATTACTATTTTTAGAAAGTCAAAGCTATTCAAAATATATAACCAATTATTGGTTATTTTTTGCATATTATTTCCTTGATTTAGACTACTTAGCCCTTTAATCAAACATAAGATTTACATAAGCTAAACCCTAAAAGGTTAAAATATTTGGTGAACCTAACTTACTTCAAATATTGCACAAACCCTAACCCTAAATAACCCTAGGGTTTACATTTATAGAATTTATATTTTAGATCGATACACTTTCATATTTTATTTAACCTAATCATGATAATAATGACTGAAGAGGTGTATCAATTTTAATTACAAATTTTTATAATTTCATTTGCAATATTCTTTCCTTTAATTCGTAATGAACTCATAAAAGACATAGATACATGTATACATGATGCTTCATATCAATAAAAGTGTTTCTCATGTTTCATTATTTATTTATCATGTTATTTTTCTCTTATGTGGAATTTAATTAAGATACTAATCTTTAACCACATAGAGAACATATTACATCACATAATAACTATACACCTAAAATAAACGAGTCTCCCTTAGATGTATTTTAATCTTTGGTCCATTTTTATTCCTTCCCTATCACTCTTAGACATAATTAAACATCATTTGTATCACTTATCCATCATCTTTATCGATCACAAACATCTAGCCACAATCTTGCCTCTACTATTAGCTATATGCTTATCATCTTTATCAATCAAAAACATCTAGCCACAATCTTGCCTCTACTATTAGCTATATGCTTTTAGTAGACCCGGTAGTTGAGTTTCTAATTTATCCATGTGGTTATGAAGCCTGGTAGATTTGAAACACCCATGGATATAGTTTTATTGATTAGATTGGTGTTTCTTCAAATACAATTTCCTTTTTAGAGATCCTACAGCATTCCAACACATACAAAGACATTTTATATGTGGCACTCTATGATACTCAGGTACCTCAGACATTTGAGCCTACTTATGTTAATTCCATAATTAATACTAGGAAATGGATAGAAGAGCATATTTATTTTGATAGGGAAGATCCCCCACCTTAGCACATCATAGATTTACACTTACCTCTCTACATTTCCTTATAAATTAATGAGGTAGGTGTCAAATGGATTTTAGTCTATAATGGATTAGGATTAAACATTTATAATATCTCTTTTATATGAATTCTTAATATACATGTTAAGGATTTGGATCCTTGTAAAATTAACATCCAAGGGTTTGATAATATTCCATGCAAATTTTTGGGTCAAAACACATTAAAACTTACATTGGGTCTTAGAACACTACCTACAACATGTCAAATTATGCATAATGATCTTAATTATAATATCTTGCTTGGGAGACATTGGATTCATGTTATGCATGAAGTTCCATCCACTTTACATGCATATTTAAAATTAAAATATAGAGGTCATATGTGTGTGTGTACATACATGCCCTGTGGATAAATAACCATTCAAGTACTATCTACATACAAATCCTTCATATAATTATATTCCTCACATGGATTTTTCTACAACACCACTCTAGTCTAAAATTTGAATCATGCATATAACTCCCTCAGATACTTCTAGCACATAGGATAATAAGTTCACTTCACCTTTTGAATTAAGATATTTCTAGAAGATGGGCTACATAGTACAGGGCCTTGGTAAACATGAGTATGGAATCCTTAATCCCATTGAGGCATATGATCAATATGGTAGACAAGGGCTTGTATATAAATATAGATATAATACATATAATGTTAAATACTCTCACCATGATTCTCAACATATCATGTTTTTTCCACCTATTCCATTGGCATATGATATAATAAACCATGTTTCTACACTCTCAGTTGTTTACCCTGAACTTATCATTGATACAATTTCTCTAGATCTACTCATTATTGATGAGCTCACTAATGACAAGGCTCTATTATAATTCATGGGTTCATATGAGGATCTCCCTTACTTCTATCATAAGAATAGGTTTCCTCATTCTAAAAATGTATAGGCATACTTTGGTGAGAATTCAAATGACTCAAATGATATGTTACCCAACATAGATGATACCATCTCTACAACCCCATACACTATAGATCGATCAATGTTACTTCATGAAGAAATAGTTGAATCTAATTGCTGCATATATACTGATCCTTATCATACTATTAGCTATTACCTTACATAAATTAGAAGATATGAATATTCATCATATTTTAAAATATTTTCCTAAAGTATTTTCCTAGGTTTATTCTGATATGCCTGGCATTGATCCCTCAATCCCAATACATAGAATTACATTATATCTTGATGTTAAGAGAGTAAAAATAAATATTCTAAAAATGCATCCCAAAGTTTCTCCTCTAGTTAAGGATGAGATTCAGTAGTTGTTAAATGGAGGTTTCATTTGACTAGTTGCTCATCCATAATGGGTTGTTAATATTGTTCATGTTGTAAATCCTAACAGCCAAATCTAATGTTATTTTGATTCCAGAGACATAAATAAATCATGTCATAAGGATGACTTTCCTTTACCCAACATTGATATGATATTCAATTCCATCACAGTCTATGGCATGCTCTTCTTTATGGATAGTTTCATTAGATACAATCAAATTAATATCACTAAAAAAGACCAAGAAAAAACTTATTTTACCACACCATGGGCACTTTATTTTATATTGTCATGCCATTTGGATTAAAAAGCATAGGTGAAACATACCAAAAAATAATGACACATATATTTCATGATCTCATCCATAAGATAGTTAAAGATTATGTTGATGATTTTATGAAAAAAACAAAAGAGTGATAGCATCATGCAATAGATTTTCAATAAATTTTTGAGATACTTAGAAAATACAATGTATGACTTGACCCCAAGAAATGTGTCTTTGGGAATTCCTACAGAAAAATTATATGATTTATTATATACTAATTTGGTATATAGGTTGACCTTAATAAAGTCAAATAAATCATGGATATGCCTCCTCTTACCAATTTAAATCAGCTTTGCTCCCTCCAAGGTAAAATTTAGGCAATTTGTTACTTTATTTCACAAGTCATAGATAAGACCCAATCATTTACCAGACTAATTTAAAAGGATGTAAAATTTGAGTGGGACATCACATGTCAAGAAAGCTTTGATACACTTAAATATTACTTTCTAAACCCACCTATCTTGGTCCCACCAATACCTAAAAAACCACTTCTACTTTACCTCTCAATGACAGATCATGCACTTGATGCACTCCTAACATAGCAAAGAGATCAGCATAAAGAAAGGGCCATTTACTACATCAGTTGTACACTAGTTAAGTATGAAATAAATTATCCAGCAATTGAAAAACTTTACTTATCACTTGTATTTACTACTCAAATGCTCTGACACTATATGATCAACAATGAGACATAGATCATTATGAAAGTTGATATTTTAAAATTCCTCATGTCAAAACCACATCTCTCAAGCCATAGTTTAAAATGGTTTATGTTACTCATATAATTTAACCTCAAGATCATTTTACAAAAATTGGTAAAAAGTTAGATAATTGTAGATCAATTGGTAGCAGCCCCATTACTATATATAAATCCTATCAACAATGATTTCATAGATGACTTCACATCATATAATACCACTTCAAATACATGGATAATGTTCTTTGATGGTTATATATATGCATCTAGTATTGGAACAAAAATTATTTTCATTGATCCACTTGGACACATAGTACCTCTTGCATTCTAACTCAATTTTTCATGTACTAAC
Source organism: Torreya grandis (assembly GCA_037957365.1). Taxonomy (NCBI): domain Eukaryota; kingdom Viridiplantae; phylum Streptophyta; class Pinopsida; order Cupressales; family Taxaceae; genus Torreya; species Torreya grandis. The sequence continues at coordinate 1,497,510 of JARHVA010002118.1, forward strand.
AACATCATAGAATATGAATCTCTTATCTTAGGCCTTCAAATAACTTAGGCTCTCAATATTAAATCAATAGAATTTTATGGAGACTCATAATTAATTTTCAATCAAGTTATAGATATCTACCAAATAAAATAATAATTCTTGATTTGCTATAAGAACATGCTTTAATGTCTACAAGTTTAGTTTGATAATTTCTCTATTGAGAACATCCCACACAAAAATAACCATCTTGTTGATGCAATGGTTAGTGTCACATCATTGATCACCATCAATATAGATGTAAAGGATGATATTTTCACTATCAAATGATTATAATATCTACCAAAGTCCCATACAAACATTATCACTCTAATATTTCTAGTTACCACTTGTAGTACAACACCATCTGAATGGTTCTCTAAAATATACAACTTTTTAAATAAATATATACACTTGATACTTTCACAAAAAATTTAAATCATAAACTATAGTGAAACTCCTATCGATATGTCATCATTGGTAGTGATTTATTTAAGAGATCTTTTGAGGGTCACTTACTTTGATGCTTGACAACCAAAGAAGATAAATTAGCTATTTGACAAATACACGATAGTGGATATGGTGGTCATTTTAGTAGTAGAGCCATGTCACACAAGTTACTCAAAAAATGTTACTATTGGCCAAACATGGAACAATAATGTTAAAAATATGTGAAGTTATGAGACAAATGTCAATGCCATGGCAACCTACACCATGTACCTTTATAGTAGCTTCAACCTATCATATCTCCTTGTCTATTCATGTTATAAGGCTTTGATCTAATTGGTAAGATGAACCTATAATCTATAAGAGGTCATAAATTCATTATCATAGTTATATAATATTTTACAAAAATGTGTAGAAGCCATCCCATTACAATCCAGAAAGGGTGAGGATATACGTCATTTTTTAATGACCAATACTATTTCCCACTTTGGCCTTTTAGAAACTATAATTATAGACATTGGAACATCTTTAAGAATAAAACTGTGAAATTTTTTTGCACCAAATATAAAATATAGCATGCACTTTCTACTCCATATTACCCGTAAGGTAATGGTCAAATAGAAGCAAAAAATAAGACAATAAATAATTTTCTCAGTAATGATGACTAGCATAATCAACTTGTATTTGCATTATGGGCCTACCACACTAGTATACACAAATAGATCAGATCTACTCCTTATTCACTTATATATGGAATAGAATAAATTATCCCATTGGAGTTAGAAATCCCCTCCTTGCAAATCTCTTTAAAAGGGTTCATCATAGATGATCAGTATAGAGAGACACCTCCATGAATTAGAATAGTTAGATCATAGGTTTATTTAAGCTATAGAACATATTAGAGATTATCAAAAATGAATCCAAATAACCTACAATAATTGAGTCCATAAAATGGAATTCAAAGTCAATGATTTGGTTTTAAAATAAAATGTCAAAAACATCAATGCCAAGGAAGATAACAAAGGAAATTTTAAACCAAATTATCTTGTACCATACATCATCACAAAAAATCTTAGCCCAAAATTATAATGTCTAGCTTCACTTGATGGCAAGGCAATCAAAAACCCATTGAACATCTTGCATCTAAGGAGATTTTACATATAAGCAATGCAGAATTCATTTTCATATTCCATAGCTCATATCCAAAATACAAAAACAATATAACATATCAAAAACATAAAAACATTTGAATATTATTCAAAAAACAAAAATTTATAGAATGTATACATTTCTATGTTTACATTTATTATATTTGTGAGTCACTGAATATGTTATTTATCTTGGTATAGCCATTTCTATCATATTACATGCTTCACTTTTTCTTATCGAGTGCTTGTAGATTGTTTACATGACTCAGTCTACTACACTATTGATCTAGAATTTATAGCCATTATCTATCCATTGGGGGCATATACATCTGATCCATGGTTATTCACTTGACACATTTTCCCACTTAAGGGTATCTTATACACAGTTTTGATCACCAGGTTCTATCCTTGCATATCTCTACATTCTAGCTTTAGCATTGTTATATCTTAGAAATTGATCATTGCTACTCATACTCAGAGTTTTTATTGGACCATCACTAATTTAGACTCAACATATGTACATCCTAGCTCCTAAATATATTTATATTACATATTCATGCATGTTTTCATTTATATCTTACCTAGTTTAGACTTGATTATATTTCTTTGCTTGTCCTATTCGAGGGCATTTGAATATCACCATTGTTATTTGGATCTACACCACTTCTATTCATAGTATGTATGATCCTTAGTCATGTGCCCATGTCCCTTGTGTGTGCTTTCATTGTATGTGTATATGCAGACATTTGAATATGTCCTTTTATGTGGCTCTAAGCCAACTTGATTGTTACTTGCGTATGTGGACATTTGAACATGTCATTGTATGTATTGTTTTCTCAGATTTAGTGACATATGCCCATGTCCCTTGTATTATGGCCCTTAGCCTACTTTGCATGCCTCATGTGTTTTGTATGTATGCTTTCTTGTATGCATCATGGCCATGCCACTTGTCTTTGCTTGTTAACACACTAGTTTTCGATGCCATGAGGGACCTCATACATCTACCCATCCTACTTGGGTGCTGATGGATATCATGCCCCATCCCCCAAGCTAGCTACTCAGTTCTCCTTAGATTTGATGTTACAGACATTGATTACATCTATATTGACACCCTTGTATAATGTTAGACATGACATACATCTTACATTACATACTTATGCTAAGATCATCTTACATTCTTATGCTATGTATGCACATTATATTGGATTATCACATAGTTATCATAAATTCTTTGGCTAATTGCAAAGCTTTTTCTTTTGAAGAAAGTTCTTGCACAAGTTTAAAAAATACCCTCAAAAGAGGGGGAATTTATTGGGGTTTGTCATAGAGACCAAGCCCCTATATTGCACTTACAATACATTTTTTAGCACACAGGCTTAGTTATAGAGAATTAGACACAAGTAAACATAGTGAGAAAAATAGTGTCTCACAAAGTAATATAGTTTCACATATAATTCAGAACTAGAAAAGACATTAGCACCCAAATGGGGACACTAATAGCCACATGGAAGTACTATCTAAGATATGGTGCTACTATCCAATAGCCTTAGTTTCATAGACAACTTAGAATGGCCATAGAATAGTACAATAGGTACAGTACATGTTTGCACATATCCAGTTATAGGGTTTATTATTTATGACTCAATTTTTGCTTAGATTCATATTAGTTTGCTCAAATTCATATTCAGTTTACTTAGATTGGTGGACATCATGTGTGGCATGATCATTCCCATATTAAGTTTAGATATCTAGATATACAATTATTACAACTCATTCCAGAATCCAGTATGCTCATATATTAGATTCGTGGGCATGTACATGGCACATTATTTCCATATGTTCAATTACACAAAATTTGATTAGTTGGAATGAAAAATTCCATGTCATTATATACACTATATGAACTTGAAATCATATTCTAGGTTATCACCATTTTCATGCCTTACTCCATCTATAGTGGTTGACATTTTTGAGTGACTCAGAGTTGCCTATTGTACTTGAGTACCTATGGATCTAATATATACAATTAGATATACTTAGTTATACATTTATATTACTTTGCATAATTTATTTTTATATGCATCTACTACACATGGGTAGGAAATGATGGAGTAATAGCCTACTGGAGTTCTTGATCTACCCACATGAGAGGGTTAGACACACTATCAGTCCAATCCAAGATATTCATAGGGCATGATCCACCAGAAGATGGTGGGAAATGATAGATTCAAAATTAGATTGAGTTATTGAGCCACCCACACATGAATATTAAGTAAGATATTATCTTAGTCTAAGTTATTCAATTATTGATCACTATACACACACACACACACATAGGTTATCACTAGGTTCATGCATTGGTTCACATACCTAATGAGGTATATTTATTACTTTCATATTTCCTATTTATTTACTCAACTTTACTTAGTTACTTCTTTACTCAACATAATCTTTTGCTTTTATGTCTCTTAAATAAGGACTAAATTATGCGTGTTTCATTTATAGGTCATGTATTGGATCATGCTTCACATATTTATAGCTAGCTTAACATACTTAGACTCAATTTCATGGGCTTCACTTCCTAGGTAAATTTAGGTATGCTTATTTTTCCTTTATACTAGTCATTTTTATTTGATACATTTATATCATAAATGGAGGGGAATTTAATCACCTAAAAGTGGTATTTGAGTGCTAAAAGTGCTACTTGAGACTACCTAATCCTATCTTAGCTCTAGACCTATCCTAGAGCCTATTATCACACTTTTTTATCCTTTGTATGGGCCATAGGCATCCCTAATCACCTCAAACATAGTCTCAGACCCTCATTTCCTAATCTTAGCTCTTTATGCCTAGTATTTTTCTAGATAAACATTAATGTCACATTAAAGACACTAGAGCCACATGATGCTAGTGTCCCCAAAATGGTTCTTATGTCCGTTACCTTATCTTTCTTCAATGAATATATTTTCAAAGATAAAACCCTCCTAAGGTTGGCCATTTTATATTGTTTGCACAAGCTACATAACATTATAAATACATTACTTTTAGACCTTTATCTACTAGATGGAAATTATATACAAAATACCTACTCAAACATGAAATAAGTTGAGAAAAATCAAGGTTAGTAATCCCTATTATGCCCTACTTCTGCATACTACCATCTATAACTTCCCTACGCTCATATTTTCTAAACTTCCAATCTTAAGCACACTCAAGGAATTTAAGACCACTATCATTATAGAATAACTTGCACTTGCACCAATACTTAGGTGGGGAGAAATAAATTGAGCTTGATCCTTCTTCAAAGTATTGGTATATAGGCAACTCTCTTCATAATAAGGTGTTGAGGAAGTCCAGTATATCCTACTAATGTGCACACCTTTCATCTCATGTCTTACTTACAAGGAGGATTAGGGTTTGCATCATAAATCAAATATTACATGCACAATATAGAGTTATAAACTTCATGTACATAGGACCAGAACTAAGAAACATAGACATAGGTACACCTAGAACTTTAGGATAGTCATGCATAGAGGACATTAGCACCATTATCAAGACACTAGAACCACATATCACCTTTGTCCAAATGTGGCACTACTATCCAAGATGGGTTATGATATAGGGATCTAGTTGATGACACTCAGACCTATCCTTATCTTAGTTTTTAGCACTTATATCATCTATATCAAGTGTTTTCTAGATAAGTCTTTATTTGCACATATTTATTACTATTTTTATAAATTCAAAGCTAGTCAAAATTTATAACCAATTAGTGGTTTTTATGCATATTATTTACCTAATTTATACTACGTAGCCCTTTGATCAAACATAGGATTTAAATAATCTAAACCTTAAAAGGTTAGAGCACATGTTTACTATTTTTAGTCACTAAGGTAGACATAAATGAACTTTTTTACTTTTTTGAATGGTATATTTCCCTTGTGTATTAGTTTTTTCTTATTTCATTGATAAACACTTTTAAAAAAACATTTTGGTGAACCCCTTCATTCTATGAATGTTCATACCTTATATAGTTTCATGGTTTTTTTATTTTTTTGGATCTATAACTTTCTTACATGTTTGGCTAAACCCTAGTTTTTATGTACCCATTTATAATTATAAATTACATCAACTTTCAAAATTAGGTGCACACACCTATGTTTCTTGATTGTATATATCTTTGGAGGTTACCTAAGATTTTTTCCTCATATATCAAATCTTATTTTTATATTTTTTTCTAGTTTAAAGATTTTTACATTATGTCCTTGGTGTCTTTTGTGCTTATATATTATGCCTATAAGACCTAACTTTTTAAATCCCACTAGACATAGTGTTAGATTGAGTGGTGAAATTATAAATTGATGTATTTACCTTTGCATACCACTCATTTTCAAAAATTATGATATCTACTAAGATTCCTTATATTTATTCCCCTCCAATTATTAATGGGAATGATCAATTTACTTACCTTGGGAAAGAAATGCCCTTCTAAAATGTTAATTCTGATGATGATGTCAGTGAGGAAAATAAACATGCTTGTGATGACACACCTCCTGAACCTATCTAAGTTCCAAATTTAAAAAATATGAATAAATATAAATTTCATGATTTTATTACAAATAATACTAAAAATCTTAGTGTTGTGATTTTATTGCTTACTAAATCCTATAATATGTTGATTAGGAATAAGGATCCTTTATTTAAAAAACCTCCATTAGATGATTCTATCACTTTGACATCAAGTGGTGAGGCTAGTACCCCTCATGAAACTAATCATATTATGCCTCCATATTATGATATTTCACCCCCTTATGTTAATGTTTCCATTCCTAATACTTATAGTGTCCCACCTACCAACCCAAAGACCAATGTGACTCTAATGAATTCATTTATTTAATTTCATTGTATTGTAAATAGTTATAACATTCATCATTTCTCACATACCAATGTTAATCATTAAAATTCACCTTTACATACACATTAATCATACACCTATTGGTATATTTACTAATCTGGTATTTAAACTACAACATAATGATGTAAGGATGTAAATTTTACAAGTGTCTTCAAACATTCAACAAACCTAGCCATGTTGTTTTAGAGTATGATATATTATACAACCCTTTGGCATAAAAAGTGTTTATACATCCCTTGCCACCATCATTTCAATTACCTAATTTTACAATAGTTAGTGCTTATTTTAACCCATCTCAGCATATCAAAGCTTTATTTACATATTGTATTGTCTCAACATGATCAATTGCTTATGATAAAGTTATTTCTTATGAGTCTCATGGGATATTATTTAGATTAGTTTTATTCCTTACATGTGTGATATATATATATATATATATATATATATATATGTTTCATGATTTACTTGACCTATTATTAGTGAATTTTTTATAAGCATTAGTCAAAAGGTTAAATTTTATCAAAATTTTCAAGTCAAAAAAGGATCTAATGAACACATTATTGATTATGATCTTAATATTAAAAAAAATCTTACCAAAATGTCACACCAACTTCATAATAGTGAGATTCAAATTATAATCTCTAGTGATTTTCTCAACTTGATCGAGGACAAAGTCATGTTTAAACAATGTGACTCATTTGATAAAAATTTTCATGTGCTACACAATATTAAATTTAATATTATAGATGCTAATAGGTTAAATTATAAATATGTTTATTCTACATCCACTACATCTAAATATTAGAGGGAAATAATTTTCAAACCTAAGACTAATGATATGCCTAATTTTTTAGCAAAGAATGAGGCCAAGATGGTAAATTTAGTGTCCCAACCAAACTATAATCTTACCTTTCTCACTCCTAAGAAAATCCAAGAATTTACAACATTATTAGACCCACCACATGTAATGTTGAAACAATTAATTGAATTCAATGTGATTTATTTTCTAGAACCTATTAAAATGGATACAGCTAGATAATTGCCTAAAAATTATGATCCTAATCAATTTTTTGAATAACATAGAGTTTTAGAACATGTGACTAATAGATGTTTCAAAATAAGGAATAGGAAATATGATATAATTGATAATGACTCTATTATCATTTATGGGTGTAATTGTACTTCAATATAATCTATTGTAAATCCTAATAAACACATAAATATGTATTAATCAGTTGCCAAATCACAATGCTCCTAAATAAAATAATGTGCATATGGAAACATCTATACGTCATTATACTATTTTACAGGTTACATATGATTATGGATCATTTATATTTCATGCAGCTACATGACCAGCACCTTGGAGGTATGGTTACACTAGGGACATGATTTTTCTACATGTATTTTAATATAATAGATTATCACGATGATATTTTTCCTTCCTGTTAAACTATCATATTGAGTTACATTACATTGCTCATTTATATCTTATTAGTATCTACATATTGTGTTTTATATGGATATCTACATGGATTATTTACATTATGATTGGTTAAATTGTGTGTTGTATTTGAGTCCTTACTTTTAGGTGCATGTGTATGTTTGTACATCTTTTTTTATAAAGGATTATCTTGTTGTCATGTCTTGTGAGTCACTTCCCTATGTTGTGTCTCACTAACTACTGTGGTGCTAGCTCAAGTGTCATTTATTGTTACATCCTATACTTGTTACCATGATGTTTATCATGCATATTATTTTATTATGTTTTTTTTCCATGGTTTCTATCATTCACATATAGTGTAGTATATGTTTTTGTTAGCTATGTTTCCAAGGTCTATACGATGAATCTATGGGGTTCAAGATACTTGTGTGTACTTATCATTTCTATATCTATTTTTACTAGTGGAATATTTGCTAAATTAAGGCATATTAGTTGTCCCTATCTTGTGGGATTGTACCTTACATTGATATTTATATGATGTTAACTTTATTATGCCATGTGACACTTTTAAACTATAATCATACTCCTTAGAGTTATATATTGGACATTAATTTATGAAATATTTTATCAATATTATGCAATAGGGCAATTGAGTCATGAATAATTATCTATCTAACTTAATATAGAGGTTTACATGTAATATTTTATGATAATCACACATGTCTAATGTAGTTTTAAAAATGGTAATAGCTATATACAATCTTATTACACATTGTGCTTGTAACTCTTTTTATTTTGAGACAAGTAATTATAAGCACATGTTATTCAATCCCTCACCTCAAAATGGGAGAAATTATCATAACAGTTTCACAGTACTTTATGTTCTATATATTTTTAGATTTTATGTGATATAAATACAATAAAACTATTAAATTTCATAATATGTAAGATAAGGCATTAACCATATAAATATGAATGTAAAAGGTAGGCTATATTAAAATTACTATTTTTAGAATTGATAACCAAAGGAGGAAGAGATTGCACTTAGATTTTTTTTTATTTGTTCTTCTCATTGCATACATCACAGATTTATAAAATACTCTATAATATCTCTAAAACTATTTATATTATGAAACATGACCTCAAAACCTACCAAGATGTTATCAATGAAGTTTAGACCCATCTAATAATTTGTATTATCTTATGTCTCCCAAAATTTTCCAAGATTATTTTTCCATTTTGTGCCACCTCATATCATTGGCTTGCCTTTATAGATGATTTTTGTGTCTTAAATTTCCATCAATATTGTACATAGATTTTAATTTTCTTCTCTTTTCCTTGAAACCCTAACTTCCCAAATGGACTTGGGAAAATAGGTTAGATAAATGGGTTGGATAGCCCCAACTACTCCCCATTAGGTTATTAATCATTGCCTATGTTCTAATACTCTGAAGAGGGCTCAAACCACATGTAGTTATCCCACCTAGTGGTGTGTGTACTCAATCATGATCCACTAGAATGTAATGAAATTATTTTTATGTCAACACTTAACAACATACAAATTTGACCTATGATTTGCATTCAAATTTGGATCTAGTTCTGCTTATTTAATGGATTTTGGATATGTACTCCTTTGTGGTAATGTCTCAAGAGAGTGAAAGTGGATTTATCGATGTAAATCTCAAATAGTGACCAAGTCATCCCATATCCTTAAGAACTTAGGATTGATTTGTATTTATAGATGAATACAATATCCCATCCCCCATAACTTCCATATGAAACATGTTTAGTTTAACCCAAGGGAAACATTTAAATTTTAAAATTATCTATTAAGGGCCCCTAAACTATTGATGGTAGTGTCCAAATAGGAAAACCAATAGAAAAGAATGTGGAGATAATCTACTTCAAATTTAGAGTGTTATTGTTGTCAATTAGACTTGTACCATTTGAGGAGATTGAAAATATCTCCTCATCCAAGTGGAAAAATGGAAACACCTCTAGGATTGTGGGTAGCCTAAGGATGAGGTGAATCTCTAGATAGGGATATCTCCCATGATGTACCACTTTGGATTGCAACTACAACTAAACCTGGGGGGTGAAATGGGAGAGAGGTAACTAAAAAAAAGTTATTCTAAGGGAGTGATACACCAAATATATTTATTAATTCCAAACATATGCATGTTAAACTTGAAATCAAAGGACAAACTAAACATACACTTTTCCAATCTTTATCTTCTCACATCAATGTTACATTGTGAGATTATGGATGAATGTGCAAATATAGGAGGAATATACAAGAGGCCTATGATGGAACTAATGAATAGTATAACTCACTAAATCTTATACATTTCCTATAACACTTCACATTCCCTAAAAGAAGAAGCTTTCTAACTGCAAATAGATGATAGAATGAAATAACATGCTAAGGAATCCATAGTCTTCACTTATGCAAAATCAAACATTCAAAATGAACACACTAATAAAATTTATGGAGAAGTTAAAAATAATTAATATTATTTATCAAAATTTATACATTTGATTAGGGCTTCACCATACTCAGGTGGAGCATCCATTACAATAGCCAAAATGGCTAGTTCTTATAAAACTTGAGAGAGAGGAGAAAAGAGAAGTTCAAGGGTCACAAGGACACTTTTAAAGTTGAGAAAATAAATTAATCATGCATGATAATATGATATGATATTAACCATTCAAGTTTATGAGGTCAAAGAGTCCATCCAAGTCATCAAACTCTATGAAAAGTGGCATAAAATGCCTTGTCTTGGCTAAGAAAATTTGCCTTCATGATTGGCCCTGCTTGAACACCTCATAAATAATTAGGATAAGATATGATGATTTTTATAAATTTTAAGGATATCATACATTCCTATTCAGGCATTGGTTATAGGCATGATTATTTGGAATCATCCCAAAATGAGGTATCATCATCGATTATCCAAAAAACTCTTCCATGCACCCTGCACACTTGTCCTCAAAATTGGCATTGGTTTCTCATTAAAATAAATGGAAGGAATTGTATTAAAAATTTTAAGACACTCCATATCCCTATAATCATCAAGGAAACCTTAAAAATACAACCTCTTGAAGTTTTCACACCTTTCACTAGCTTTTCTAATATGCCAATTTTAGCTAGCTGAGTTAAAGCACCTAGTTTGGAAAATTAGAAGTTTATTAAAGGAATTAAATGACCATATGGATTTATAATGAGTATATTTCATCTTTAGACTCTTCTTTTAGCTTTTACAACACAAAAAATGGATAAAATAATCTATTTCTCACCCCATCTGTACAAGTCCATACATCTAATTTGCATTGAAGGGAGATTGAGTGAGTCCTCTATAATTTCCAATAGGTTTCATGATAAAAATGTTCCATTATATCATATTTATATCTCCATTACCATCAATGGGTCTCTACAAGGGTTTAACAAGGCTTTTAGGCTAGTTTTCCCTCTTAATCTATATTCATAAAGGTTTGACATTAGAGTTTGAAAATAATTCCATAAAGTTATTCCTAGATACCTCTTATAACTCTTTTTAACTTATATTACTCCCATGAAAATCACCAAGAAATATGTGAACACTTTAAGTCACCTTATCGAGCTCTTTCACCTTCTTTCACAAGTCTAATGTTATTTTTGGATGAAAAATGACTTCTTCTATGCTTCCCCTACATCAAAATAGATTAAACACATTTTTTTCCACCTAATTAACATGTTTAACATCATTTTATTTATCATATTATGCTATAAGTTCAAGTGACTTACCATTTGACTATAGGCTTGGGCCTTGCCTACTAGGCCTAACTGCACCCTAGAGCTAAAAATGATCTTGATGGTTTTATTTGCATTTTAATAGTTAAAAAACATATATATTTACCTTTTATACATATTTCAATTCAATATAAATCACATTTGGATCTAAAAGTGAATGTGACCTCCTAGTTGAACTCTAGGCATAACCATGTCTTATGGTCATGTCTGCAACTCTTGATGGTTTGGTACCCTTTGTTGGTATCAATCCCTTTCTTATTGATTTAAAATGTTTTCATGTGTGTAAATAAAATATAAAAATATTATATCAAGTTCCAACTCACCTCTAGTTAAACCTTCACACTCATATTAACAAGACTGTAGGTTTAAGCATGGGGAAAATGCCCTCTATTTGAGATAAAATAGAGGTCACTTCCCATATTTTATTAGACTAAGTGAGTGGTTTATGATATTCCACAACTCAAATATACATTCTACACAAAAATTGGCCTTTTACTAGGTCAATAAACTCCTTAACTTCTAAAACTCTCAAAGCAAACTTGTCGAAGAGATGGACTATATGCAGGGTTCTTTGGTGGACTATGCATAGCTTGTTTATGTCCTTATTTTTGCATGATTTATGTTGGATATTAATTTTAAAGTTATTAAAATCACCATGGATGTGTTTATAATTTCTCACCATTTTAACCTACCTGCATACCCTTGATAACCCTTACTCAGTCAAGCCGAGTTCCCATTGTTCATGATATTTTGCCTTCTAAACATCACCTATAGGTATTGATAAGCTTATTTAGACCCTGATGTTAGTTCATAAAAACTCTCTTTGAATCTTATAGTTAAAATATAAATGGTTTTAATTTGTATATCATGTTAGATAGTGCTAACACTAGGAATTTTCACTCCTTAAGATCATTGTCTGCTTATAGTTCATGTGTTGATTGCGTTCTTCTCTTTAAGACTCTACCTATCAGTAGTTAGGCATGTTTTAGGTTTTAAAAGATTTTATAACTTCTCCTTAGTCCCTTTTAATCATTACACACTTTTTTAAATCCATTCTTCCCACCTTATCTATATTAGGTCTCACAAAACACACTCCCCTTTGCTCTTTGCCTCTTGACTATTGTAGGTGAGCATTTGGTTATTTGTATGGACTGTAGGTGTCTATTTTCATTATTCATTATTATTTAAAGCTTATATCAAACATTAAATTCATATAAATCTTATATTTATCTCATATTCACTTTTATAGGCCAAAACACCATCAAACACCTTGACTAGGTCATTAACTGCCCTCCCAGCTAAAGGTTCCTATTTCTATGTATGTGGACACCTGTAAGTGGCCATAGGGATTTAAAGACTATACATAAATATTTTATTAAAAAAAATTATGCCATTTATATTCCATTTCATTATTTTAAACATCATAGCCATGAGGGAATGAGTAGTTTTTAGTCCTAGGATATCAATCAATCATTCAAAATTCCAAACCTATAAATGAGACTTCAAGGTTTCAGTGTTTTGAAAGAAATTTTAGGACCTCAAATAATCAACCAGCATGAGCTTTATGTCCTTAAAACTTTTCATGACTCTTCTCCATGACATAATATATCAAAATCAGCTATCTAAATTCCTTAAACCCCCTTCCTACCATTTTTAAGGTGTTAGCAAAGAACCTCTTAACCTTTATTTTGTAAATTTAGGGAATGTATCCCTGTATTAGTCATTAGACCTTTTTAAGGTAATAAATACTTTAATCTACCCATAATAAATCTCAATTATGTCTTCCATGTTCAAAAATCATATGAAGACCCCAAAGAAGTATTCACCACTTGCTTCAACACCTCAAAAGGTATTCTCATGCTCTATGGTACCACTTGTAGGTGGTCATTCCATAGTATAGGTAAACTTAGCTTAGACAGTGGTCATAGAATGAACCATATGAATTTTAATTTGACTTTAGTGATCCAAGGTCTTTCTCAATACCCTTAAATGAACCCTATACCTCTCAAAAATATTTAAACCCACACTAAGGCTCTGATGACATCATCATGAAATGCATGTATGTGAAAATGAGTTAAAAGTGGACAGTGAGTGTGGAATAGAGAAATAAGGTGGATAAAGAGCATCATGGGTATCCAAACTCATGTCAATTTATTCACATGCATTATTTCCACCAATGAAAATTTAAGACAAATTTCCAAAACATATTTTTAATGTAAAGATCACTTGCATACATGTGGAATAAGGTAGGTAGAGAGTTTCATGACTAGTTTAGCATGGTGTATGGGATTATGACCAAACTTTAACCTCTCCAAACATAAAAAATAACTTTATTAAACTCCTAATGTCTTGAAAAATAAAATACACATTCATTAGAAAATTTATATCCTTCTTTCATGGTAGTTGACTGACTATGTATGATAGTCATAAGACAAGTTGGCTGAATAGTACTTTGTGAATGTAACTCATAGAAAATTTGCTTAGAAAATTAGATTTTAAATTAAATTTAGAATCAAGATAACTTTGGAAACATGTAAATTAACTTAACACAACCCCATAAATCCATTTTCAAAGCATGAAGATCTAGAAATGGTGGAAAACTAGTCTATCATTCTAAATAAGAATAGTCTACAAATTTGAGATGATCTTCCCATCAAATGAACTTAAAACTTGAAAATAAGAATGTAAATAATTATATAAGGAATTATAAATCCTATATAACCAACATTAGTAATTATATTGTATGGATCTACTCAAAATAAGGCAAAACATGTAGGGTACATAGAAATCAAGCATATTTGGAAGGTCAACTTCTTAGGGATGGTTCATAAAGTTTAGGCCACCATTCTTATAAAAAAAAACATAAAATGGAATATGAATTATTTTATATACACCCCAAAAATCATTTTTATTGAAACCCCTTATGTTGACCATACCAAGTACAAACCTACAAGTCACTTTTATTTGCCAAGAAAGGTAAAAAGGGAAAAAAATGGTTGTATCTCAAAAATGACACTTAAAAAGAAAACCAAGCATGTAACTAAGCATTGGGAAGTTGAAGAGGCACTACCTAACCATTTCCCATGTGGAATACTTCCCAAGGAGGCTGTACAAGTGCCAAACTCTTCTTTTGCTTTAAGAAAACTACCCTTTCTTCTACATAACCTACCATATTTTAGTTATGTCAGTTACTTAAGACTTATAGGGACACATGGAACATTAAATCATGTTTTTAAACCTTCACACTTCCCAATAAATCTATACAACTTATTAAATGCACTTTTTTGACCCCTTAAAATGACTAAAGGGACTAAAATAACTAATGACCAAGGCTAGTATAACATCAATTAACATTAATTCACCTATAAAACACCCTGTGACATCTATATTACACCCCATATAGAACTATAAATCTAATTTTTTTACCTATAGGTGCCACCATTTGACTTAAAAGTCAAATTTGGTCAACAAAGTAGTGACTCCTAGGGGTAGTATG
This sequence comes from Torreya grandis, assembly GCA_037957365.1. Lineage (NCBI taxonomy): Eukaryota > Viridiplantae > Streptophyta > Pinopsida > Cupressales > Taxaceae > Torreya > Torreya grandis. Next base: position 1,512,768 of record JARHVA010002118.1, read on the forward strand.
CCTATTATACTAACTAGACCAGTAGCCTTATTAGTCCATTGGGATTAGGGAATCATTTGAAGTCTAAGACAAACAAGAAAACCTTTAACCATTTAATTTGATCAAGAAAATACCATGTGACTACCTCAACCACACAAAGCAAAGGACACACACAATAAAGAAGGCAAACACACACACACACACACACACACACACACACACACACACGCGCGCGCACGCACGCACGCACGCACGCACGCACGCACGCACGCACGCACGCACACACACACACACACACACACACACACACACACACACACACACACACACACACACACACACACGTGCTCAAATAACTTAGGGTAAATAAAGAATAAACTATTATATACAACTAACAATCAATAATACCTCCATCCTAGATCAAAAGGAAATTTTGAAACCTTATTTACTTCATGACATAAGGGGTTTATTGAAGCATGTATCCTTTTATCCTTTAGCATTGGTGTCTCCATCTTGTTCATGGTGTTTTCTAACTTCATTGGCATGATGTTCAAATAAGACCCAGTAGTTCCATACAAGTTAACCAAGGAAATGAACTCTTCTTGAATCTAAATAGCCTAAAACTCCTCATTTGGATCCTCAATTACAACCTTAGTCTTGATTCCCATAGGGCTCTCAATAAGATTGGGTCTCTTCTCAATTTCAAGCTCCTCTATCTCATCAAGGATCTTTGCATACTCTATCCAATCTTGATCATTATCCACCATGGAAGACTCCTCCTTCACCTTATCATGTACTTGACCCTCAACTTGGAAAATATCTTAAATCTCTTAAATAAATTAATTTACAATTTCCAATCATATTTTTCATTAACTTATTATATACTAACATCACCAAATAGCTTCATGACAGCAAGATGAGCTTCATCTTTATGTTTGATTGAACACTAATATCATTTTTGACAATTTTTTATGTTATGTAGGCTACTAGAATATTCTAAATATGAAATAAATTTTGGATGAAATATTTAGACTAATTATAACTCCCTATGTTCATATAATGGATTGTATAAGAACTAGCCATTTTGGCCATTATAATGGATGCTCCACCTGAGTACGGTGAAGCCCTGCTCAAATGTATAAATTTTGATAAATAATACTACTAATTTTTACCTCATCCATGATTATTATTAGTGTGTTCATTTTAAATGTTTGATTTTACATAAGTGAAGACTATGGATTCCTTAGCATGTTATTTCATTCTATCATTTATTTGTAGTTGGAAAGATTCTTCTTGCAGGACATGTGAACTATTTTAGTAAATGTATAATATTTAGTGAGTTATCCTATTCATTATTTCCCTCATATTCATATTTTATAATCCTCCTATCTTTTCACATTCATCCATAACCTCACAATGTAACATTGATGTGAGAAGATGAAGATTGGAAAAGTGTATGTTCAGTTTATCCTTTGATTTCAGGAGTAACATGCATATGGTTGGAAGTCATCAATATATTTGGTGTATCCCCTCCCTTATAATAGTTTTTTTTTAGTTATCTCTCCCTTTTCACCCCCCAAGTTTATTTTTATTTAAAATCCAATGTGGTACATCAAGGGAGCTAGCCCAATCTACAGATTCACCTCATCCTTAGGCTACCCACAATCCTAGTGGTGTTTCTATGTGCCACTTAGATGAAGAGAGATTTTATATCTCCTCAAAGGTTGAAAATACAAGTGAAAATAGTTTTTTGCATGCTTAGGTAGACTCTTGGTCTAAGGGGTTGAGATATTTTTTTATTATCTCTCAACAATCAGCCTTTGGAGGCATATATCAAAGCATCAATGGCAACTCCAAAGATGCATCAGTGAGTCAAGCATCCCAAGTTATCCTTTGAATATTTTTAGTAATGTATTTATTTGTGTTATTTATTTCAATTAAGTTTCATGGTTGAATTTGGTGTTGATTTTTGTTCTCTACAAGTTGGCGAGACATTGTAAGCTTGTGTTATTCCCTATCAAAATGAACAAGTCCTTAGTTAACCTTGTCATGATCCTTACCAACCTTAATATGATCTTCATCAGCTCCAATATGATCCTTGTTATCCTATTAAAGAAGTGTATCAATCCTATCAAAATGGATATGAATATTATGAGCCATGGAATCCCTATAGCCCCTCATTTCCCTCCCCATATAGACACCATGTTGTTGGACAACCCTATGTGGATGGGTACCAAGAACCTATAAAGAATCACCTCTATATCATTCCCAATATGAGCTTTATCCTTCATATTATGATGCCTATCAGCCTTAAGAGTACTCCTATGAGTCTTGTCATATGAAACCAAATGTTTACATGGCTTTTACATAAGGATATCATTGGAAAAGTAAAGCTCATACTCATATAGATGTTACTCCTAATCAACCCAAAAATTCTCTTGCATTTGAGCTCACTAATGCTTTTCTTTTTTCAAACCCCACTCATAAGCCTTCTATTTCATCCCCCACTCCATCTCCAACCCCTTCACCTTTCACTAAATTTCAATATCTAACTCATCAACCTTAAAATATACCTTACATTCCATCTCCTTCACATGAGCCTATCCCTCAACCTTGTATCTCACTCCTTGAGAGAGAGCCTATCTTGAAAGAAGTGAAGAAGAGCAAGCTCAATTCATAGTTTATCAAGAAGACATCATGAGTGACTATGAGGAAGAGATTACCATAGTGATTCCCATTGGTTAATGAAATGATAATCCACAAGTTTTTGCCTCCATATTTGAAAACATGTGTGTCCATGAAGAAGATTATAATGCCTTTGTATTTGAAGGGATGTCATGTCATGAAGTAGACTCCAATTCTTTCATTTTTGAGGAAATTATTATCCATGAAAAATGTATCCAAGACTTGAAAAGAGAGGTGTTTGAAGAGGATTCCATGTCAAATCATGAAGTTGTGGATGACCATCACGAGTATCAAGTGGAATGTGCTATCAAGAATGGAGAACACTTTCAATTCATCCCTCAAGAAGTGGCAATCTTAAGAGAGCTTCATGAGACTAAGATGGAGGAAATAGCTCTTGAAGATGATCATGAAGAATAAGATTTATGGCAAGTTCAATTCCATATGCAAAGAATTTGATGAGTTGGTTAAAGTTTCTTATTCTCCAAAAGATTAAATTACTAATGATAAGCTTGTTGATGAGTCTAAACATGATATTAATGTTAGATCAAACATAAATATGGAGCTATTACTTAAGACTTATAGGGAAAAATGGGACATGAAATCATGTTTTTAAACCTTCACACTTCCCAATAAATCTATACAACTCATTAAAGGCACTTTTTTACCCCTAAAAATGACTCAAAATGACTAAAGGGACTAAAATAACTAATGACCAAGGCTAGTATAACATTAATTGACATTAATTAAGTGATAAAACACCCTGTGACATCTATATTACACCCCATATAGATGTATAAAGCTATGTTTTTACCTATAGGTGCCACCATTTGACATAAAAGTCAAATTTGGTCAACAAATTGGTCACTCATAGGGGTAGTATGCCTGTTATACTAGCTAGACTAGTAGCCTTATTGGTCCAATGGGATTACAGAGTCATTTAAAGTCTAAGACAAATAAGGAAACCTTTAACCATTTACTTTGATCAAGACAAGACCACTTGACTATCTCAACCACATAAAGCAAAGGACACACACACACACACACACACACACACACACACACACACACACACACACACACACACACGTGTGTGTGTGTGTGTGTGTGTGTGTGTGTGTGTGTGTGTGTGTGTGTGTGTGTGTGTGTGTGTGTGTGTGTGTGTTCAAATCACTTAGGGTAAAAAAATTATAAACTATTACATATAACTAAAAATCAATAATACCTCCATCTTATATCAAAGGAAAAGTTTGAAACCTTCCTTGTTTCATGACATGAGGGATTTAGTGAAGCATGTAGCCTTTTTTCCTTTATCATTGATGTCTCCATCTTCTTCATGGTGTTTTCTGACTTCATTGGCATGATGTTCAAAGAGGACCTAGTAGCTCCATACAAGTTAACTAAGGAAATGAACTCTTTTTTAATCTAAATAGCCTTAAACTCCTCATTTGTATCCTCAATTGAAACCTAATTCTTGATTCATATAGGGATCCCAATAATATTGGGTCTCTTTTCAACTAAAATCTCTTCTAGCTCATCAAGGAGCTTTGCATACTCTATCCAATCTCGATCATTATCCACCATGGAAGACTCCTTCACCTTGTCATCTACTTGACCCTCAACTTGGAAGAGCTCTTCAAGCTCTTAAAATAACTTAATTTACAATTTCCAATCATCCTTATCAATAACTTCTTATATACTAACATTACCAAATGGCTTCATGACAGCAAGTTCTTAACCAACAGGAAGAGCTTCATCTTTATGTTTGATTGAACACTAATATCATGTTTAGACTCATCAACAAGCTTATCAATAATATTATCAACAAGATTATAAATAATTTCATACATATAATTTACATTGGAGGGATCTTGAGTGAGTCATTTATAAGGTCCAATAGGTTTCATGAGCAAACTATGCCATTAAATCAGCTTTTTAACTCCATTTCCATCATCAAGTCTCTACAAGGGTTTAACAAGGGTTGTAGGCTTGTTTTCCCTCTTAAGTTTCATTCATAAATCTTTGACATTGGAGTTTCTAACTAATTCCCCAAATATATTGATAGAAACCTCTTCTAACTCCTATGAACTTCTCTGACTCCCATGCAAATCACCAAGAAAGATGTGAACACTTGAAGTTTCCTTATTGAGCTCTTTCACCTTCATGCACAAGTCTAATGTTTATTTTGGACCAAAAATGAATTATTTTGTGCTTCCTCTATATCCAAATAGATTTTAAAACTCTGTATCCACCCCATAAACATGTTTCACTTCATTAGAGTGATCGTCTTATGTTATAAATGCAGGTGCCTTGCCATTTGGCCTTAGGCTTCGACCTTGCCTAATAGTCCTGACTGTGCCCTAGAGCTCAAAATGACTCTTAATGGTTTTCCTTTCACCATAATATTTAAAAAACATCTATATTTACCTCTTTTACATGTTCTAATTCAATATAAATCACATTTAGATCTAAAAGTGAAGGTGGCCTACTGGTTAAACTCTAGGCATAACCATGCCTCACGAGCATGTCTACAACTCTTGATGGTTTGGTCCTCTCTATTTGTATACTTCACTTTTTTATTTATTTTCATTTTTTTCATAAGTTTAAATCAACTCCAAAATTCTTCCATCAAGGTCCAACTCACCTTTGGTTTAACCTTCACACTCATCTTCACAAGACTACAAGTTTAAGCATGGGGAAAGTGCCCTATATTTGAGATAAAATAGAGGGAACTTCACCTATTTTAATAGAATAATTTAGAGTTTTATGAGTTTACCAAACTCACATATACATTCTACAAAAAAAATTATCCTTTTACTATGTCAATAGACCCCTTAACTTCTCAAAATCTTAAAGCAAACTTGTAGAAGAGATAGAATATATGCAGGGTTCTTTGGTGGACTATGCATAGATTTTTTATGTCCTTTTTATATGATTTGTGTTGGATAGGAATTTTAAATTTATTAACTTCACCATGGATTTATTTATACCTTCTCACCATTTCAACCTACTTGCATACCCTTGATAACCCTTATTCAGTCAAGCTGAGTTCCCACTGTTGGCTGTATTCTACCTTCCAAACATCACCTGTAGGTATTGATATGCTCAATTGGACCCTGATGTTAGTTCATAAATACTCTATTGGAATATATTAGTTCAAATATCAATGGTTTGAACTAGTATATCATGTTAGATAGTGTTAATACTAGTCATTTTCACTCCTTAAGCTTATTATCTTCTTACAGTCCATGTGTTGACTATGTTCTTGTCTTTGAGATGTTAAATGTAGGTAGTTGGGCATGTTTTAGGTTTAAAAAAGTGTTTATAATTTCTCCTTTTTCCATTGTAATCATTACACACCTGTTTATATCCATTTTGCCCACCTTTTCTAGACTAGGTCTCACAAAACATACTCCCCTTTGCTCTCTACCTCTTGACTATTGTAGGTGAGCATTTGGTTATTTGTATGGAATGTAGGTTTTGATTTACATTGGTCATTATTTTGAAATATTCCATGAAACATGTGAGTCATATAGATCCTGTATTCATCTTAGATTCACTTTGATAGGCCAAAACACCATCAAACACCTTGACTTGGTCATTAACTTCACTCCCAACTATAGGCTCCTATTTTTCTATATGTGGGCACTTATATGTGGCCATAGGGATTTAAAGACTATACATAAATATTTTATTAACAATCCTTATACCATTTTTATGCCATTTTATTAGTGTAAACATCATATCCAAGAGGGAATTCTTAGTTTATAATCCTAGGATATCCATCAATCATTCAAAACTCCAAACCTATAGATGAGACTATAGGGTTCAAGTGTTTTGAAAGCAATTTTAAGACCTCAAACAATCAACCACCATTATCTATCTATCCTTACAAATTTTCATGAATATTTTCCATGTTATAATATAGTAAAATCACCTATGTAAATTCCTTTAAACCCCTTACTACCATGTTTTAAGCTGTTGACAAAGAACCTCTTGACCTTTATTTTTCAAATTCAGGGAAAACATATTTATATTAGTCATTGGAACTTTTGAAGGTAAGACATACTTCAATCTATACATAATACATCTCAATCAGGTCTACCATGGTCAAAAATCATCCTAAGGCCCCAAATAAGTATTCACCACTTTCTTCAACACCTCAAAAGGTATTCTTATGCTCAGTGGTACCTCTTATAGGTGGTCTTTCTATAGTATAGGTAGATTTAGCTTAGACAGTGGTCATGGAATGAACCATATGCATTATCACTTAAATTTATTAATCTAAGGTCTTTCTAAATACCCTAAAATTAACCTTTCACCCCTTAAAAATATTTAAACCCATGCTAAGGCCCTTGTTGACATCATCATGAAATGTTTGTATGTGAAAATGAGTTGAAAGTGGATAGTGAGTGTGGAATAGAGAAATAAGGTAGATAAATGGCCTCATGGGCAGCCAAACTCATGTAAATTTATTCACATGAATTATTTCCACCAAATATACTTTAATACAAGTTTCCAAAACATCTTTTCAATGTAAATATCACTTGCATACATATGGAATAAGGCAGGCAGAGTGTTTCATGATTGTTTTAGCATGGTGGATGGGCTTATGAAAAAAAATTTACCTCTCCAAACATCCAAAATAGATTTATTCAAATCCAAATTTCTTGAACAATAAAATACACCTTCATCACAAAACTTGGATCCTTCTTTCATGGTAGCTGATTGACTATGTATGAAAGTTATAGGACAAGCTAGTTGAATAGTACTTTGTGAATGCAACTCATAGAATTTTTTCTTGTAAAATGAGATTTTAAAATTAATGGAGAATAAATTTCACTTTTTAAACATGTAAATAAACTTAAAACAACCCCCTAAATCCGTTTTCAAAGCATGAAGATTTAGAAATGGTGGAAAATTAGTCTATCATTTCAAATGAGAGTAGTCTACAAATTTGAGATGATTTTCCCACAAAATTAACTTGAAAATAAGCATATAAATAATTATATAAGGAATTAAACATCACCTAGAACCAACATCATCAAGTGGATTGTATGGAGCTACTCAAATTGAGGCAAAACCTGTAAGGTACATAGATTAGTAGGTAGATTTAGAAGGTCAACTTATTAGGGATGGTTCATAAAGTTCAAGCCACCATTCCTCTATAAAAAAACATCAAATAAACTTTTAATTATTTTATAATACATTCCTAAGATCACTTTTCATAAAACCCCTTGTGTTGATCGTATCAAGTACAAACTTGTAAGTCACTTCTACTTGCCAAGAAAGGTAAAAAGGGATAAAAATGGATTTAGATAATAAATGACACTTATAAATAAAACCAATCATCTAAATTAGCATGGGGAAGATGAAGAGGCACTTCTTGACCATTTCCCACATGGCACACTTCCCAAAGAGCTCATATAAGTTCCAAACTCTTCTTTTCCTTTAATAAAATTATCCTTTCTTTTGCATAACCTACCATATTTTAGTTATGTTAGTTACTTAAGAATTATAAAGACACGTGGGACATGAAATCATGTTTTTTAACCTTCACTCTTCCCAATAAATATGTACAACTCATTAAATACACTTTTCTACCCTTAAAAATGACTCAAAATAATTAAAGGGACTAAAATAGCTAATGACCAAGTCTATTATAACATAAATTGACATCAATTAACCTATAAAACACCCTGTGACATTTATATTACACTACTTATAGACCTATAAAGCTAAGTTTTTACCTATAGGTGCCATTATTTGACTTAAAGGTCAAATTTGGTCAATATTTATGGCATAGATTATGGTGACCCTAAATATGTGTGATGGTGAATTGGGTTGGCCATGACAATAGATGAATAAACAAATAAGGAAAAGTGTGTGCAAGGTCAAATGTGAGTTTATAAATAATGTATGTCAAGTATACATTAATATTGATGTTTACAAGTGTCTAATACCAAATTTAGGTGTCTACAAATTCCTCCCTTTTATTTTAGTAATAAAAATGTAGATTAAAATGATAAAAAAATAAATTTAATACATGTTATAACAATATTTTTTATTGACAAATATGCCCTAAATATCTTGCTTGCACCATGTAAAACTTATTATAACCAAATTTGGTGTTGAAAAATATGCCCCAAATATCCCACTTTCTCCATGAAAAACTATAAGAAAACATGTATATATCAATGTTTACTCATTATATAAAATCTGAAATAATGTAAATCATTGAATTAGTTGAAAGTGAAAACTCAAGGAACAAATACACATGTGGGAAAGTGAACTAATCTGTCACCTTTTGAAATCATTTGGATAATTCCATGGGGTGATTATTCCCTAATGATAAAATTACAAAAAACATGCAACCCCAATTGGAGATAAAGAAATGTTAGAAGTTGAGTGCCATATAAATCTCAACTACACTACTAAAAATAGCATCATAACTTTTTGTGGAACATTAAAACATGTTTTTATGCAAAGGTGTAACCCTAAAATAGGTTTGTATGTAAATTTGGAACCCTAAATAGGTTTGTATGTAAATCTAAACTCTCATTCAACTACTACTAATGGATATTAGATCCAAAGTTATTATATATTACCATCATTCCCTTAAAACACATCATAGAAATGGAAAATTGTATGCATGAATAACTATTATGCCCCAAATTTGATCCATATCTACCTTAAAGTGATATAGAATACATTAATATGTCTACCAATATTTTTAGTCTAATAAATTTAATAAAAAAATCTCAATCTAACCCATATAATTTATCTTAGATTATTATAAAATCTAACAATTATTCTTCACAATCATGTAAAATGACCCAAATATGCCTTGCATGTGTCTCCCTCTACTTAATGTGTCTTATTTGAATCATATAATCTAATAAAAAATATGAACCATATGTTTGGCATGGCCAAAATATCTAATACAATCCCACTGTAAGCCCCTCTTTTGAGGTGAGGGATGAAGCCTGCAAATCACTCATCTCAAAAGAAAGAGTCATGCACATCATGTGTTATATATAAAATTTAATCAAGCAAAATATATATACAACCATGATAATATATGTCATCCTATAAATTTTTAATCATTTAATAACATATGAAACATGTAATCCAAGTCAATGAGCATACAAGTGTCATGTCAAGAAAGCTAATCAATTAGGTACATAGCTATAAAAAATTGTAATAAATAGATGATATAAATCATGGCATTGCACATTATAGAATAATGCATGATGTAAATCATGGCACAAATCTTAGTAACTATAATATATGTAATCATACACATATGTACACATTATCATGATCATGAAGCACACAAGCATTGAAAACATGACACAATTCTTATTTAATTCCAACCTAGTAAAGACACAACATGTCCATGACATGGACTATAGGATCCTTGACATAAATGACACATGACATGACAAAACACAAACAATGTACTCATAATCACATAATGCAACAAACATTAATGATAACATAATGCAATAATCAACACCATCAAACACACAGAAAAAGCAATGATAGTATTCATAATCAATCAATGTCATAATCTAATATATAAAAGTAAAATGTCCATAGAAAATATCACACTAAAACATATAAGTAAGAGTGAGTTAGTATAAATAATCTAATTAGCTCAATACTATCAATGGAATGGCATATAAATATATAACATGAAAAATCTACCAAGATGCCCCTGATGTAGGCATGACCTAAATGTATAAAAGTAGTACTTGAGTTAATAAATACCATGCATCTATATTTTTATGTATCATATATAGCATATATATCCTACATATCACTTATGTATACTATGAAAATCATAAGCATATAAAATGGATATGTACTTCAACATATATGTTATAAATAACATCAATCAATCATGTATACTAACAAAGCATGTCATGTACATGCCCTATTTTTTGTATTTGTGAATATTTTAAATTTTTTTAAATTTTAAATTTTAAAACTAATTATGTTCCTAATAACTAATGATCCCATTAATGGCATGCTCACTTTTAGGTTCTAGATCAATCAATGTGAAATTAGCATGTCATGGGTAAAGAGTAGCACATGCATCAATATCTAAATTAAAGAAATGATCTGCACTATAGAGTACCTATCATCATCATCAAAGTCAACATGATCATGTAAATGTTTTATATATATAGTAGCCATAATAGCTTTTGAATTTCATTTTATACCTAGATAATGAGTCAACTTTCTCTAGATAACATGAATACTAGCTTATAAAACTAGTTTAAGATGTGAGTGATAAACTAGGTAACATCTATTAAACTCAACTAGAACACTAATACAATGCATATTCAAGAACTGGTTTGAGGAATATGAATTACCTATCTCTTATTTACCATGATAAGGTGAAGTTAAATAATTTTTATGATAATATTTGGTGGAGGTGTTGGAGAAAATGTCTCTGATTAAATGGGATACTCATATGGAATACTAGGAACTATAATCACTTAGTTTATATAGATATAATTTTATAGACACTAAAATCTAGTATTAGACACTTAGAAATGTCAATCTGGACCTATCCTTACATTGCATGATTTGTGTGTATACATATGTATCTTACAAACTATTCTCTCCTATTCGCTTGCCTTATATGGGCTTAGCCTTTTAGATTTTATTTTAGTTACATATAATAATTCTCTAGTCTATATCTAATCTACATGTTATCATTATTAGACTATCTTTTAATAATCAAATCATTAATCATGTCTTTTTATGCACCTCTAACCATACCCAAATGAATCCAAATTTTTGTAGTCATCCAACTCTACTGAACTCATCCATGCACCAATAAATATTCATTACTTAAATTTAAATTATTTTTATGGTTCAACATGTACATTTCACATGTCAGTGGTGTGATAAGTTACACAGTCATTTAATTATACAAAATAAGTCTAAGCCTATTCCCTAACTAGCATATATCAAGTAAGTACTAAGCAATCTTAGTTTATCAATGTCACATTGAGAGAGACTACCTTAAATCTCATAAATAAGAAATATGTTACGAGGAATAAGTCCTATCCTAATTTAAAGCACTTAATCCAAGTCAAGTTTCCATTGGAAAGTGTCAAAAGTTACATTACATGCTGCATCCATCTTAGTGTATTTCGATTGCACACATTCACCTAAGAGGAATAATTATGTGTGGTTTGTTTTCCCACCTCAGATAATTAGATACATAAATAATACTCAACTATTCATTAGGGAGTAGTTAGGGTCAGCTTAACCCATCACTTTTACCCATTTTTATAGGTTATCCTAGTGTCGGAAGTGGAACTAGGGTCTCCAATTGAAGGAGATAGGTTTTCTATACTTGTGCATATAATGAGTTGTTGATATCACACAATGTGACAATTTAAAATCATTCATAATGTCATCTTCTAAAGTAGTGAGGTTTAGGCCATGGTGATGAGTTTGTTAGACTTTAGACACCTATGTCAGATGAAGTGTCTAGTTTCTATTAGGTTTATCTAGGCAAGCCTAGATACCTATTTTTTTATTTGAGTGACTTGTGATACATTATAACCTTCTCTTCTACCTACACGTAGTCTTAAACTAGAATATATCAGTAACAATCTAAGTAACCTAGTCCTCTTATTACTTTCCATAAAAATTAAAGTGAAATAATTCAATCATACTTTACAATAACATTCAAATATGTGTTTTATTGATATATATTGCACAATCTGAATAGTTTCTATTTTTATGCTTGTTTAGGTAATTAACCAAAATAAGTTAAAACATATTGGTGAAATTATTCCGTATATTGATAATATCAAACCCTATGTTTTATTTTAGGGTTTCATCTTTCTTAACGTTTTTATATTTTTATATCTAGGATTATTTTTTTACCTAATTTCTAGTTTCCCCTTTTACACATTAAGATATAATGCATATACATAATTTCTATTTTTTTAACTCAAGCTATGATTTTAATAATTATATCTTGTTTCCCTTAAATAAACAATATCTTTCATAGACATGTAATGTGATGGGTAAAAATTATGTACAATAAAACTAAGGCTAAAATTAATAATAGTGTTTTTTAGTAATATATCTTATATGAATGTGGAATTGGAAGTGCCTCCACATATGACATCATTCATCTCTCCTTGAGGTTTTGATAACTATCATCCCTCACAATATGTCCATGATATGACATTATTAAGAGATAGGGTGTAACTTCTTGATAAATTTTGTATACATATCGAATTTGAGAAGCCTAAGGTTTATGCTTATAAAGCTACATCTTCCAAACCTCTAAGTAACAGTCTCTCTAATGAGCCTATTCTAGATTAAAAAAAAATCTATTAGGGAATTTATAGAGGTAATCCAAAATAAATGTGTCTACACATTACATCACTTAAGGATAATATTGCACATGCCAACAATCCTAAGTATGCTAGTGTCAATTTCATTTCTACCTCTCTATTCAATAATTTTATACCTCAAAAGATTTTATCTCAACATGAGCTCAAAAATATATTTTTCATAAAGTTAATAAGACTCCAAGTGAAAATATAAGGGATATACTTAGAAATAAATTGATCACATTAGATCTTATGTATTCTCTAGGTAAATATATATTCTATTATTCCTATTATATAATGCATGGGCATCACTTAAGGATAATATTGCACATGCCAACAATCCTAAGTATGCTAGTGTAAATTTCATTTCTACCTCTCTATTAAATAATTTTATACCTCAAAATATTTTATCTTAGCATGAGTTCAAAAATATATTTTTCATAAAGTTAATAAGACTCCAAGTGAAAATATAAGGGATATACTTAGAAATAAATTGATCACATTAGATCTTATGTATTCTCTAAGTAAATCTAGATTCTATTATGCCTATCATATAATACATGGGCATCATACATATAAGTGTTGGGTTTTGAAGATTAAAGTATAAAATATTACTAATAGTGGTAATCCTACATTAGACACATCCATTAAAGTACCATTGGACTCAAGCACATCTTTTATATTTGAGAAAATTATTCAAATTATAGTTACATATTCTAAGGAACAATTGGAAAAGGAAAAGTTACATAAAGAACAATTTTAAAAGGAACAATTATTAAAATAAAGTTACAACAAGATTCAAGAAAAGTTATAGCAACCAAATTCCTATACATAAAATTTACAACAAGAAGAGTTACATAGGAAAAAGTTACAATAGAAAAAATTACAAAAAAATAAATTATAAAAAGATAAATTTCCAAAAGAATCACATGAAAAAAAAGTGTACTTATGAAAGAAGAAACTAAGAATTAATATTTGATTAAGAAAAAGGTTCCTACTAAAAAAAATCAAAATTAATAGCTGTATAAAAATACTAATAACACAAATATAGTTTCTAATGGGTAGTTAAAAAGTTATCCTCATACTTACAACCTATAATTCTCAACCCTCCCATATTTGGCATGAAATTCACCGATTTTAATTACTAATTCTTATTAAATTTGCATATGTATTATGGCACTACTAAAATCTCATGGGTATGATATGAAACACTTAAATAAGGACACCTCAACTAAATTTTTCATAGGATCCATTGAGTGGAATGTGATTCTTGATCTCAAATCATGTCTTGGTACATGATATATTGACCCCACTTTATATATATATAATTCTCTATTAGGAAGGTCATGCCTAAGAGCAATAGGTAAAACACCTAGTAATAATCATGACTACATAACATTTAACTTCAATGTTGAGGCAATTTCCATTTCAAGAGAGGAAGAATATTAAGATTAAGAAATAAAGTGGAAATTACTTCTTACACTAGTGCCCAAACATTGACATATAATTCTTATACAACCATAATTGAGATAAATGATACTAGGGATAAGTTTCATGTTAAAGAGAAAAATAAATCTCATAAATTAATTCCACAATATGGTTCGATTGGTTATACATATCCTAATAAAAATATAATAAATGGTTTTAATGACATATCTAAACTAAGGGATCAAACCAAAAACATAAATACATATAATGTGATTTTGGATCCCCAATATATATTTGAAACATATCCATGAAGTGTAGCCTCATCCAAAATCCACAAAATAGAGACATAAAGACATATAATGTGATTTTGGATCCCCAATATATATTTGAAAAGATAAAATAGACATATTAAATACATTAGAGTGACTAAAAATAGATAACAAAAGTAGAATACCTTAACAATCATTCATTAATCATCAATAGTTCTAATAAGCAAGTTTGTATAACATGCATGTTTTGAAAGAGCTTGTGTTAATTTAGAGTTTCTAAATTTATCCCCCTTATTTTAGTTATGTATCTAAATGGAACTACTATAGTAAAGGATAAATGGATACCTAAGTCTAAAAACACACTTTGTCTTTAAATGAGAAGTTTTATTATGTTGGGTACCTCAAAGTAAAACCTAAAATAATGCCAATGGAAGTAGTTATCGTCCAAATTTGAAAATTTTAATGATTTAAATTTGAATTTGAAAATAGATAAAATAATGAATAACCCTAAAGGAGTACGTAATTTGATTTCCTTGTAACCTATAAATGGAGATAGAGTGCTTTCAATCTTGTTTTCTTCCTAGCTAGTGATAACAAACAATTTTTAAAAGTAGTAGGATGAGTGGTATGTTATTGATTATCATTATATTGTAACTATACCAGCTCATTAAGTTAGAACCTATGGATAAATTTAGAGTGATCAAGTCTCAATGAGTGAAACTTTTAAATTAGACAAGAGTATGCTTTCACTTATGAACAATGTTGTGAGAAATAGTAAAGTCCTAAGTGTCAATTTTTACTAGATTTTACCAAGAAATAAAAATAAAAGGGGTGGAATCATGCATCAATTTTGAAAAAGTGTAGCCATAGATATTGAGTTGCACTATATTTTGACATGTCCCACTTTAAAAATTAAATGAATCACATCATTGTAGACAGATCTAGATTCTATTTTAAACTTTTGAACTTTGAAGAAGTGGAATTTGAAATTACCATGTAGAAACATGAACATGAATGAATATCATGCGCCCTTTATTTGTATTTTATTGATATTAAACTTGTAACTATTTTAAACTTGTAAATTTTAACTAGTTTTAAAACTTTGATTATTTTTATTTGAAGCTTGAAACAGTATCATTTTTAAATTTGAAACATAGTAAAAGGGAAACATGAACCTGTATCATGCCCCATGCATTTTTTATATAGATTGATATCATATTGAGAATTTTGAAATTATATAGAGAGAACACATGAATTGTAATATAATATATATTTTTTAATTTGAAATCATTTATTAATAAGTGTATGCCTTATTTAGCATGCATCACTTAATGTGAAAATATTGGAAATATTTGAGCATATATGCATTTATGCCCCCCTTCAAGGATAAGGGTCAAAGAAATGAATCATTTGCATTGAAAGGAAAGAGGTGATATAACATGGATTTGATAAGTAGATTGTAAAATATTGATGTTAATAAGAATATTTTGATAATAATAATAAGTTATATCATACGAGAGGTAATATTATTAGGACTCTACTAAATCTAAAGAGGAGAGATTTGGATAAATATTGTTTGATATATTGTTATTTTTATTTTGTAATTAGTAATTGGAACGAATGAGATGTGACTATAGTTTTGACCTTAGGAACGGTAAATAATATAGATAGGATGTCTAAAAGAGTTTTAATAATGTATTCTCATTGTGATTCAAAATACAAATTTATAAAATTTATAAAAATAGAGTTAAAACACCTCACAAGAGACCACTTATATGAACATGATTCAATTACATGCAAGGTGATGTTGAGGCCAATTAGGAGCTAGATATAGTGAGTAACAAATACCTTAGTACTAAAAAGATAATTTGATGTAATCTTTTTTTTTTTTGGTTTTTTATTAATTGTTGGAGTATATTAGTCCTATCCCAATGAACATGGTCTTGTCCAAACTTATCCCAACCCCATCTTAAGTTCTATAGTATTGTCTACATTCTCATTTGAAATGGTGTGGCCATGTCTGCATTATTTTCCTAAGTGAATTGGTGTCTAAATATAATTACATGTGACATAATATAATGTTTACTAATTATTTAGTATAATTATAATGTTTAGATTTGAATTTCTTTATGGTTGTAGGAAAATCTTTGAGACTGTGACTTTCATTATGGGCATGTTATGCACACTATGTTTAGGTTATATTTTATAGCATATGAGATGGATGTTGTTGATGTTGCATGGTTAAGATATCTGGGTAGGTTGGATTTGATGTCATGTGACATTTATATGATGATAACCTTGGCTAATAAGTAGGATTTAGACACGTGTGTATGCAATAAAAAAATCATCATGTCTATAAATCAATCCTAACTCAAAGAAGATAAATCATACTTACACTTCTGATTGTGGATACATTAGATAATAGGGAACATGACCAATATGGGGATCTACTAGACCCAATTAGGGGATATCTTATCATAATACATAATTATACAGAGGGTTCCAAAGCTTCTAATCAATCACAATCATGAAATAACCCTAGCTAGGTCTTACATTTTATATTCACTAAACTAATAACAAGTAAAGTCTAATCTAGTACTCACCAAAGCTTGTAGCACAAAGTGGGAATAATAAACAACAAAACTAAACATGTATAGAATACATATTCTCATGTCAATGTATATATAATCATAATGCATGGAAGATAATTAAAAATACATATTTATCTACTCTTATAAAGGAGGGAAAAAGTTAGGAATACTTACCTTTGAAGATGAACCCATCAAGCCTCAATCAATCCCTTGGCCAAGGTGCTTCACAATAGGTTATTATAGTATGTAAGGATGAAAATGATAAATCATCTCTAGGATAGAAACCTATCAATGCATCCAAGAGACTTCAAAATAAGATAAGATCCATATCTCCAAAGAAAGTGTGAAACCCTAAGCTTGCTCCTCAAGTAAAAATGGTGGATAAGTAGATGTGCAATAGATATTACTTCTTATTATCTTCTCTAAATAATGGTGAAATTATTTTGTATATATAGGTAAATTTAACCCTAATCCCTTTTTAAAAATTTAGCTAACAGGGTCGACCCAGTCGACCTAGTATAGTTATGGACAAAAATTCACTAGGTTATGGGCTAGGTCAGCCAAGAGCTGACCTAGACCCTAAATGAATTTTACCCAAAATAGTATAGGGTTGACCTAGTATAGTAAACATTTGAAATAGGCTTAAGGTTAGTAAAATGGTAAAAAATGCAGGAAATGATTAAGGAGTGTATAATAGAGAAGAACAAGCTTAGGGAAATGGTTTTCAAGAGACAAGTGTGTAGATAAAAGGTGATAAAAGGGACAACAATCCTAAAAATCACCAATGGTCTACCCACCCCTTTATTGGTTCACATATTAAGGCATGCACTCAAATATATTGAGACTTGATTGGTTATTACAAGATAAAGAGTGTTATTAAGTGATAAAACTTTGAAAATATTATGTGTATACATATGCCCCACTTGAATCTCATCATGTGTCATATAAGTGCAGTATAGGATGGTGCTTTGGGAATAAAAAATGAGAAAACATAATGTTAATTCTAAGTAACAAAAAAAAAGTGATGAAGGGGATCAGAATGAATGATGACATAAGTAGTCTAGTAAAACATGCAGTGTCAAATATTTTTAGCTGTGAAATAAATGGTGAGGCAATCATGTTCAAATTTTGTATAACATTTCTCATATTCAATGAGGCCTCAACTAATGTAATAGATGGTATACTCTCTTCCAATATCATATTTTTGGGAAAGCATTTCCTCAACTGATATGGGTGTGGAATAAGTATACAAAATTAGAGGTTGATCATTTAAAGGAGGATAAAGTATAGGTAGATGAAGCAATGATTATTTTATGTTATCAAAGGCTTTTTTATAGGGATCCATCCATTCTAAATCATTACCTTTCTTAAGAGAGAATTGATGGAGTGAATGTGGTAAGCCATTTTGGGGATGAATCATTTAATTGATCCAAGTTTGCCTAAGTGTGAATGTCTATAATGGATCGATGAATGGGCATGTTGATGATAACACTAATTTTATCTAGGTCAACATTGATGTCATGTAGAGAGACTAAGAATCTTAACAATTTCCAAATGTGACACCAAAGACACATTTTAAGGATTTATTCAAACTTGATATTTAATAAGATGGTCAAAGATGATGTAAATATCAGAGAGATGAGTTTTAAATTTTTTGTATTTACTAATGAGTTAATCCACATAAGTTTTAATAATTTTGTGGCTAAGATCATGAAATATGTGAGTCATTACTCATTGGTAAGTGGCTCTAGCATTTTTAAGGCTAAAGGGCATTTTGACATTGCAATAAGTGCCCCATTCTATGGTGAAAGTGGTCTTATATTGGTTGTCAAGGGTAATATGAATCTGATTATAGCCTGAGAAGCCATCCATAAGAGATCACATTTCATAACCAATTGTGGAACCAATAATGGCATTTATCGAAGGTAAAGGGAAGTTGTCCTTGGGACAAATGAGATTAAGATTATGAAAATAAATAAAGATGTTAATTACCATAGTGATCTTTTTCTAAATGGGAACTATGTTATAAACCTATTCAGAATAGTCCACTAGTTTGATAAATTGAGCATTAAGTGATTTGATGATTTCCTTGTGACATAAAGTGAAAACCTCAGGTGGAAATTTCCTTTACTTTTGATGCACATGTTTGGCATCAGGGTAAGTGATCTCAATACCAAGCATGTCCTCAAAATAACAAGAAAATATCTCATGATATTTATCAAAAATTAAGCTTAAGTTATCATACTCAGTAGGTGGTAATTCATGAGAAACTATAATTAGTCGAGAAAAGGATGCAGAACCATATTCAACACCAGTGGTTTCTTTGATAAGAATAGCATTACATCTTGGAAATGGTATGGTGTATTAGGTAAAGAATAAATTGGATTATTTTTAGGATCGATTCTAACAATAAAGTTATTGAAATAGTGGGTTTTGGTTTTAAAATTCCCAAATTTATGATGTTGTTGAGGAAGTTGAGGTTCTCAAGCATGAAGTATTTCAAGAATATATTCATCACTAGGCAAGGTGGGAAGAGCACCATAATACTCAACATCTAATTTGAGATATAGAATTTGATTACCATGGTGATCATAATCATAATGTATCTAATGAAAATAGATGGCCTTGGCATCTAGTGTAATCTCAGGAGTAGGAGAAGTAGATGGATTGGAAGGGATTGGTGTGTCATTGGTTTCATTGATAGAGGAATGATCAGATTTAAAGATGGGATATATAGGTGATAGATAATATGCAAGAATTTTTAGAGGTTTGAAAGGTGTAATTTCCTCTACCACTCAAGGAGTATCAAGAAGTGGAGAATTGGCAGGATGCACATAACCTTTAAGATCCAATTTATGATCTATAGAAATGGCATGAACATAATGATTAAAATCATGAATTTGAGCTAAGGTTTTATGATAATTTTAGACATCTAAGTCTCAAGATTAAGATTGGACCATTATGTAATTATTATCATATATTGGATAAATTGTACATGCTTGAGATTCAGGGGGAGTTTTAGAAGGTGAAATCCCAATATTATTAAATGTACATGGAGACATGATGAGAGGATATTGAAATAATTTTACCATTCTAAAGTCATTATAAGTGAATAAATATTCAGGTAAAGAAGGCTCATGATCATTACATGGAGGGGGAAAATTAGTGGTCTCATAAATAAGAGGAATAATATAGTCCTAAGGTAATAAAGAATAAGGAAGCCACTCTAAAATATAGGGAGGTATCTTGGTAATATTGTGTGTATGTTGTAAATCATTAGGTTCATCATCATCTAAATTAGTAAGATTGACTTGTAAATCAAGATTGATGTTGATGAAATCGGGTAAAGGAGCACTATTTATCTTAGGAATAGTAGGAATATGATACTAAGATTTGGGATAAGGAAGTTGAATACTCTAAAGGTTGGGATCAACTTCATGCTTATATTGTTTTCCATTATGTAAAAAAATTATGTATTGGCTTTTAGAAGAAGTAATATCCCTCATTCTATGAGTCTAAGGGTGACCAAGGAGTATATTATAAGATAAAGGTAAATCAAGGACCATAAGCTTAGTTAGAATGGTCTTAGGTCCAATGATTAGGAGAATCCAAATACAACTGAGTGGATTTTGATTTTTCCTATAAAAACCATGACAAGTAAGATGGGTTTACTTGAGATGATCCTTGTTATACCTGAGTTGTTGGATAAGCCATAAATGTGTCACATTAATACTAGATCCTTCATCAACTAGAACTTTATAGATAAGGGTAGTATTAATGGATATTTTAATAAAAACTGGTGGATCATCAGCATAAAAAAATAATTTCATCATTGATCATGTTCTCTTCAATAAATTTGATGGAAGGCTTGGTGGAAGCACATATAGTTTTAATGGTATGCATGTTGTTAGGTTGAGTTTCAATAGAAGGTGGTTCATCATCTATAGAAGATGGATATTTAATTTCTTGAAATTATTACATAAGGAACTTATGATGATAATGGGAATTATGAACTAACTCCATAAGTGGAATCTTTCAAGGCATAAAGTAAAGTTCTTCAAAAAAATTCTAATGATATTTTGAAGAAAAACCAGCGTGATGTTTATGAAGTAAGGTAGATTTTTAAGGAATATAAGTGGCTAGGAGTTTGGAAGGATGAATTTATTCCTTAGGAGATTCTGAAGTGAGATTAGTGGTTGTAGTATCTTTGAGAATTTTTTATTCCAAACAAGGCTTCTTAAGATTGGTAATAGGATTTTTATGGGCAAGCTTGTGATGATAATTGACCTTAGCAGTGTTAACATATTGATAATTTTTATAATATTGGTCATAATTGGCATCAATGTCAAAAACACATTTGGTATTTTATTGATTATTAGTGGTGGAAAAATATTTTTGGTTATTCGAGGTAGAAGCTTTGGAAACTTTTCATTTTTGAGAAGTATCAATTTACTCTTGATGATGAAGGTTGATCATGGATTCATGATTAAATGAATCACCAAGCATATATAATATAGTAAATTTAGTTAGACCTATAAAAGATTCATAGGAGTGACCAATGTCAGCATGGAACTAACAAAATTGATTAGGGTCATACCATTTAGGAGGATTGTTAGGATAGGTGAAAGGTTTAGAGGGTGGTATAAATTATTTCATTTGTTGCACTTTGAGTGGTGTGTGAGAAGATAAAGGAATGTTGACTTTGGCAACACCTAGTTTGGTTTGAGGGGTATTTCTAGTGATAGCATTAGTAGATGTTTCAAAAAATCCTTTAATAAGTTTAGCATTAGGTCCAAATTGCTTCATGAGAAATTCTTGACGTTTAATCTAGTCAAGATCTTCATTAAGTGTTTAGGAAGAAAAAGTTTGAAAATTCTATTATAGAGGAGTCAAGGTAGTTATAAAGAGTTTAAACAAGTTATCATCACTCATATTATGGTTGGTTTTATGGGATAATGATTTCCATCTTTTCATAAAGTCATGACCTGATTTAATGGGAGATTATTTAGCATTGATGAAGTACTTAAGATAATTTTTAGGAAGATCATTATGTTGAAACTCTTTAACTAAAGGATTGACCAAATATTCAAGTTACCAAATGGAATGTTGAGGAAGTTGGTTGTACCATTATAAGACATTACCAATAAAGGTTTTGACTAAGAGTTTAGTTGTGGTGAGAGTATTAGTTTGGATCCACTCTTTGTAAATATTCTCAAAGGCTTTCAGAAATGATGTTGGGTCTTTAGTCCCATCATACTTGATAGTTGGAGATATGTTACCAATATTGATGGATACAATGAAGGGAGATAAAATTTCATTTTAAATAGTTTTAAGCATATTATTATTCATTATGGGTTGAGGAATAGCAATGCTTTAAGAATCTCTAAGAGGTAGAGGAATGTAATTGGGATGTGCTTGAGGATAGATAGCCAAAGATTGATTAGCCAAATTAATTAAATGATTTTAGAGTTGCATCATTTGAGAGGTGTTAAAAGTTTTCATTGTGTTCATTTCCTATATGACTTATGCAAGAAGTTGATTTGTATTAATAGGTGGGTTGGTGTTTTTAGGAGCACTCCCCCAATTGGTATTAGGGGGAGGTTATTAGTAGAAGGATTCTTAGTGGGATTATTGATTAAACTTGTGTCAATTGCTCCCACATTAGTTTGAAGGCTTTAAAGATGATAAGTGTCTTGATAGGTATAGAAAGGGTCAAACCCATCAACTTCATCTTGAGGTGTGATTTTCACCATGTGATAAGTCATAGATGAAGGAGGGGAAGAGGTGCCCTAAGAGTGATGGTGCTCTAGGGAGGAAAAGAGAGAGAAAAATGAACATCCCATATAGTATCTAAATGGATTTAAGTTGTCTAAGAAGATTATTATAGAAGACTTCATGATGATTTGAGATAAATGAAAAAAAATCCATTTTAGAGAAAAAACTGAATTTAATAGACAGGGAAAGTAATAAGAGAACAGAGTTAATTCGGTCAACCTAGTATAAAAAATAGGGGATGAAAATTGAGAGACAAGGATACATGGTCGACTAGGTTGACCTAGTTCTATAACCTAGATAGAAAATAGGTGGAAAAAGATACATAATCAACAAGGTTGACCTAGTACTATATCCTAGGAAGTAAAAAAGAGTATTGTGTTGACAGGGTCAATCTAGTACTATAGGTTGGGGAACATATAGTCTATAAAAGATTGTGTCAAGTATAATGATTATGTACTAAAATAAGAAAAATTTAAAAGTAATTTTAAAATTAGGAAGTTAAAATAAACACACAATCAATTGGGTTAATGAATATGATCTAATTGATGCACATAGCACAAAATCTTATACCCATACGAGCCAATGCAAGTTTTTGCAATATAACATACAATTGAACAAAGAGCAAGTAATCAACCTAGAAAGTACATGCTAACTAAGTGGTCATCTTGAATTTTTTTAGATTATTAGAGTATGATTTTAAGATATGATAAGAAGTTATCTATAATAAAAGAACTAGAAAGAAGTCTATGGATGGTTTTAGGATGTTTAGGCTAAAAGGGCTATGTGTTGGCAATGGTATTGGCTTAGTATTGGGGCTTGCCCCCTTATAATGGTGTCAGGCACTTTGCCAATATATACCATTAGCCACATATTTATACTTGGCTAGAAAACCAAGTCAGCTTCCCCCTTAGTGATGACATCCAAGTAAGTAGGCCTTGGGTAGACAATTGTTTAAATATATTTTTAATATATTTTGATTTGGTAGTGTGTGTATAAAAGAGACAAATAGTTCAACTAAATGGTATATTTAAAAACCATATAATTATAATATGTGATCTATTCTAAGGATGCAAGCAACTAAAAATGAAAGTGTGAGTTAATTACTAATATAAGTGTGAATTCCAACTTTGAAACATAGTACAGTGCCAGTTTAGATGATAGTATATGTAGAGATTATAGAATAGAGTCAATAGTGTTTATATTGTACTACTAAATTAAGGGTTTATTAAATAAATACACTGACAGTGTCGACCTAATCTTCTAGATAGAAGATAGAATACAATACTAGGTCAATAGAGTGCACCTAGTTTACTATATAGAGGTAATTTTGAAGACTACACACTATGAAAAATAGAACTATAATAAATAATAAAAATGATAAACAAGGAGATAAAGTAAGCTTGGTGGGTTGAAATATGTAGATAAAAATGATATTACTATTGAAGTACCCTAATTTATACTTGCAAATTATGCCAACTGGGTCAATTGGGTCGACCTAGTTATGCAATTCCCTATTTGCTAAAATCTATAAAGTATATTATGTTGGTAATGTCAAACTAGTATGTTTTTTGGAATTTTTTAAGTATACTATGTCAATAGGGTTGACTCAGTACTCTGTCTATAAGTTTGAAAGTGTACTATGTTGATAGGGTTGACTTAGTAGCTTGTACTTGATGAAAAACCTACATAGATAGAATAGAGTTGTATTGATGTGACTATGTTTTAAACCTATGCATAAAATTTAAAAACTAGACTAACATTATCAACCTAGTATCATAAATATAATAAATAATAAATAAAATGATAAAATTGAAATAAAACAAGCAAGTTTTAGATTTACATCGAGCTCACTAGAATGTATGAAATTGAAAATACATCATGTCTATAAATCGATTCTAACTTAGAAATTATAGATCATACTTACACTTCCAATTGAGGATACATTAGATAATAGGGAACATGACCAATATGGAGATCTTCTAGACCCAACTAGAGGATCTATTCTCATAATACACAATATTAGGGAGGGTTCCAAAGCCTTAGTCAAGAAAAATCATGCAATAAACCTAGCTAGGTTTTATGTTTTCTATTCACTAAACTAATAAAAAGTAAATTAAAGTCTAATCTAGTGATCACCAAAGCTTATGACACAAAGTGGGGGTAATAAAAAACTAAACTAAACACACATAGAAGACATATACTCATGTCAATGTATACAAAATCCTAATACATGGAAGATAAGTAAAAATTCATATTTATCTACTCTTACAAAGGAGAAACAAAGTTAGGAATACTTACCTTTGAATATGAACCTGCCAATCCTCAATCTCTCCCGTGGCCAAGGTGCTTTACAAAATGTTGTTGTGGTATGTAAGGTTGATAAGGATAAATCAACTCTAGGCTACACAACCTATCAATTCATCCAAAATACTTTTCCACAAGACAAGATGTGTATCTCCAAAGAAAGTATGAAACCCTAAGCTTGCTCCTCAAGTAGAATGATGGATAAGTAGATATGCAATATTTCTTACTTCTTCTCTTCTCTAAATAATAGAAAAATGATCTTGTATATATAGGCATATTTAACCTTAATGCCTTTCAAAAAAAAATTTATAAGGTTGACCCAATCAACCTAGTATAGTTATAGACAAAAATTCACTAGGTTGTAGGTTAGATTGGCCAAGAGCTAATCTAGACCCTAAATGAATTTTACCCAAAATAGTATAGGGTCAACCCAGTTGACCTAGTATATTAAATATTCAAAATTGGATTAAGGTTAGGAAAAGGGGACCAAAAGGTAAGAAAGTACTGAGGAGTGTGTAATAGAGAACAAGTTAAGAATATGGTTTTCAGGAGACAAGTGTGTAGATAACAAGTGGTAAAAGGGACAATAATCTTATGAAGCACCAATGGTCTACCCACCCCTTTCTTAGTACACCTCTTTAGGTTTGAACTTAAAGAGATTGAGACTCAATGGGTTATTTCAAGATAAAAAGCATCAATAAGTGATAAAAGTTTGAAAATATTATGTTTGTACAATGTGTATGTTT
Source organism: Torreya grandis (assembly GCA_037957365.1). Taxonomy (NCBI): domain Eukaryota; kingdom Viridiplantae; phylum Streptophyta; class Pinopsida; order Cupressales; family Taxaceae; genus Torreya; species Torreya grandis. Next base: position 1,538,915 of record JARHVA010002118.1, read on the forward strand.
TGATTACCCATAGGGGAGATGATAATCACTTTAAAGGACATGTGGTGTATCTCAAATGCCAATAGTGGGCACTTATGTAGTTTAAAATGATATAGTTAATTTTGATAATGCTCATGAGTATATGATAGGGCTTCATAAGAGAGGGTATTTTACTGAAGATACCACAATTTTATTATTAGATATTGTAGTTTTTGGTGTTTTACAGTTGCAAATTTTTTTGTGTGTATTATTAGTTGTGTTCATCATGGTGGATAGTAGAGGATTTTATATTTCATATAGTATGGCATAAATTTTTCACAACATTGAGGAGCACCACACTAGGTATTCATGGGTTTGGATGATGTTATCCCATTTGTACAAAGATTTACATAGATTTACCCAAGAGGGTATGTTTGTGGACTTGGTTCTATGACATTGATTTACTATTAGGCCTATGAGCATATAGTGTTTACTCGACTAGTGGGATTCCATTATCCATGTGGGCCCATTCATAGATGTACATATGGAAATGGGCTAGTATGGGACATGTGACATGTATTAGCACCATGGATTGTTGGTGTATGTTGATGATTTAACCTTTTAAGGTTTTAGAAATGTAATTACCTATGTTGGTTAAAGGGATAAGATGTCTAAATCAATTAAATAAGTTTAAATAATTAAGCTACTAATTTTTTATGACCTTTGACTTCTTTTGACTTTCTAATAATAGTAATAAATTGGGATAAATAGGGACTTAGATGAAAACTAACTATCATAGATGATTTGGGTTCTAGAATTTGAGATATGAGTAGTTATGAGTGTCATCAATAGGATCCTTATATTTATATATTCACTAAATAGTAGCACCATCCATGTGTAGTATCTTCAATGTGATGCTAATGTCCCCTTTGTGGGATAGTTCCTATTTTTAGGTAGCACCTATGCCAATGTTTGTATGTTTTATTCCTATGTGACTAAAACTTGTAGCTATGTATTGTACTTGTAAATCTTGATTTGATATACAAAACCCTAGTTCTCTTTTCAAGTGTGATATGATCAAGAATTGAGTGTATTAATAGGATAGACTAGACATCCTTAACACCCCTCTATGTAGAGAGTTGCTTACATACCAATACTTTGTAGAGGGATCAAGTTCGATGTAGTTCTTCCACTTAGTACTTGATGTATGTGCAATGAATGTTAAAATTAGAGTGGCCTTATATGCCTTGAATGTGTTTGAGCTTTGAAATACTTGAAAATTAGACTTAGGGTTGTTGTAGATGGTAGTATGTTGAAAATAGGGTAGAATAAGGTACCTTGATTTTTCATAACTTTGTATTTGGTTTGAATAGGTTTTGCATCTATTTTCCATCTAGTGAGTAGAGGTGGATTAGACTTGTATTTATATGGTTATGTTACTTATGTAGATAATAAAATGAGCTTAGGCTGACCTTAATAAGGGCACACATTTGTAAAACTATCTATTGGGAAGAGATGAGATTAAGGATAGTAGTGCCTAGTTTAGGACACTAGTACCATGTGGTTGTAGTGTCCCAAATGTGGCACTAATGTACTTTCTATAGATTGATAATTAATTTGGATTAGGGTTAGGGTTAATAGTTCTAGTACTATGTCTTGACTAGATATAGGTGAATGAGGTCTGTTGAATGACTAAAATGTAAATCTAAGGCTATAGAATGGGTATATGGCTACCTAGGGATAGATTGGCTCAAGTGACACTCATATCATCCAATTAACACTTTTAGGTGATTGCATTGACCCCCAATTTATGTTAGTAATGCAACAAAGTGAAATAAAAAGTATAAATGAAACATAAGTGTACCTAGACTTAACTTGGAAGTGAAGCCCATGTAGATGAGTTTGAATATTTGGATCTGGGACTACATGTATGAAACATGATCTAAAGTAATGTCCTAAAATGAAACATGCAAAAAATAGTCCTTACTAATAAGATAATCAAAAGCAAAAGACTATGCTGAAATGAAATAACTGAGTAAAGAGAGAGGAAAGGAATGAATACACCTCATTGGGTACATGAACCAATGCATAAACCTAGAGACAACATATGTGTGAATATTCATAGTGATAATATCATTGAATAACTTGAACTGAGCTAATGTCTTTCTCAATACTCACATGGGTGGCTCAAGATCTTAATCTAGTTTTGACTTAATTATTACCCACCCCTACTTGGTGTATCCTGATCTTTGTGAATATCTTGGATAAGATTGTAAGTGTGTCTAATACTCTCATATAGGTGGCTCAATAAGTCAATTAGGCCATGAATCCATCATTACCTTTATGTGAATTATATGATCTATATATATAGTGAATAAAAGTTTGAAATAATCTAAGTAATCTAACTATGTATTTGACTTTATAGCCACTTAGATATATTAGGCAGATCTGGACCACTTAGGAATGCCAACCATTACATATGGAGTAATGCATGAATCTAGTGGTAATTTGTAATGTTATATCAAGTGTATATAGCTTAGATAATGACATGGAATTTTCCATTCCATTTGATCAACCTATTTGAAGCTAAGTATATAGAAACTAATGTGTTGCACACATGCCCCTTGTCTAGTATCTAAATATACTAAATCTAAATCAAGTATGTAATAATTTAACCTGTGTAACTAATTTTAATGTATAATTTATCATGTCATGCATGATGCCCCAAAATTTGAGTAATTAGTATGAATTTGAATTGAAATGATTGAACTGAGCTAAATCTAAACATAAATGCCAAACCTATGACTTTATATATGCAAATCTATATTGTACCTAGTGTACTAATCTGAATGATTTGGGCTATCCTAAAGCTAGTGATATTGGACAATAATGCCTAGTAGTGGATAGTAGTACCCTATGGTACTAGTGTCCTAATTTGGGTCCTAATGACTTCTTGGTTTGATTTTTATATGGTTTGGACTAACTAATAAACCTCTATTCGATTGTGTGTTTGCCTTGAGTCTAATATCTAAAACTGAGCCTATATGTTGAAATGTATCTATGAAAATCAAAATAAGATCCTAATCTCTATAACAACCCCTATAAATTCCCCCTCTTTTGATGTTAGCTATAAAACCTATGGAAGAATTACCCTATATAGAAGTAGTTATGCAAAATGTGTTAGCTAGAGCATGATATTCCAATATAATGTACAAGCTTATCATCATAATGTAAATGCATCTGAGAAAAATTAAGAAATGTAGGATGTATGTTTTAATCTAACAATAGACAAGGGTGTCAAGATAGATATAAACAATGTATAATAGTAGTCAAATCTAATTAACTACCTAGGGGGATCATACATGGTGTCCATAAAGGCTCCCAATTAGGATAGGTAGATACATAAGGTCCCTCATGGCATCAAAAACTTGTGTGTGTGTGTGTGTGTGTGTGTGTGTGTGTGTGTGTGTGTGTGTGTGTGTGTGTGTGTGTGTGTGTGTGTGTGTAATAATCAAATATAAGTTTCATGGTGTAGAATCATACATATAAGAAAACATACAAACATATGAGGCACACAAAAGGTAGGCCAAGGGGTCACAATACAAGGGACATGGACATATGTCACTAAATCTAAGATTGAATACATACAAGGACATGTTTAAATATCCACATACACACAATAAACAATTTGGCGTAGAGCCATAGAGAAGGACATATTCAAATGTCCACATATAGAAGTATGAAAGAGTACCCACAAGGTACATGGGCACATGTCTAAGGTATATAAATAGATAAGTGGAATATAATCTAAGGAACAATGGCATATTCAAATGCCCTTATATATATAAGAATCATAGGAACACAATCAATTTTAATCTAGAAACTTGAAATGAAAACATGTATAACTATGTAATATAAATCTATTTAGATGTCAGGGTGTATATATTGAAGATAACTAGTGATAATTGGAAAAAAAATGAGAAATGAATATCAATGATCAATATCAAGATATATTAATGCATAACTAGAATGAATAGAATGTAAAGATAAAAAAAAAATTATAGCAACTATGTAGAATATGCCCCCAAGTGGGTAGATGTAGTAATGTATAAACCTAGATTAGTGTAAATGCCCCTAATGGGTAAATGAAAGCTGGTTGGATAAATCTAGTGGATTGGAGTCCTATATAGAATCTATAATCACTTAACAAGAACAAGTGAAGTATATGTGTGTCATAAAACCAACTACACTAAGGTAGCTAGCAATATGCAATATCTAACAAGTAGTAGATATGTAAATAAAGTAATGCAAATAATCTATAAAACCTTTATATTTTTAAATATTTGAATCTTTTTGTATTTTGACATATTATATTATTTTTTTTCTTAGTATATTCTATGTACAAGCATATGAAAATAAATTGTGTATAAGGAGCAAGAGAGAGAAGGAAGTATGTACAAGGGTAGGAACCATACTAACCAATGAGTCTCATGGGGGACTCACCATGACCTATGTCAAAGAGTGGATTAATGATCATGCATACAGTGTGAAAGGGAAAGTATGAACCCATGATTTGGTGTGTTATATAATCTAAACCTCAAGCTGCTTGAGTAGTGATGTTATGATGTGGTGGCACTAATTATGATGCCTTGTGAACTATAGGGGTCTTGGGGACCCATCTAGTGGATGTAAAAACTATAAGTGATGTAGGTGCCCTATGATAAGAACCCATAGAACCCAATATAATTTATCTTGTTGTGAAATATGTATATAAATCTCCTCTAAAATATGTAACATATATTTGATGCAATGGTCTCTCTAGTAATGGTCTTTGAGGGAGAATTGCATACATGTAGACATTGTAAAAGTAGACCTGACTTACTCTAAGAACTCTATTAAACACTATGATGTATGCATAGGGACTATACTCTCTATTGTAATGGATATTTTGAAATATCTAGTAGTAGAACTAGAATTGGAAGTGGTGTTGGTGCTAGAAGTGTGATTGGAATTTGTGTTAGAACTACCTATGGGATGGGAAGAGGATACTCATATTAGACACCTTCAATATTAACCACTTGGTTAGAATGTATATAATTTAGGAATAAATTTACTATATATGGGATTGCTCTAATATATTGTAACCATAGCCTACCCAATAATATGTTGAATACACCCACACTAGGTACTATTAGAAACTAAGTGGCTATGTGTGTTGGTCCCACCTATAATGGAAGTATTATTTCCCTGATGGAGCTCTAAATGTGGCCATTGAAACCACTAATAACTATATCTATATTGAATATATCCTACTCTATGTATCCTAAGTGTTATAGGAGTGTCATGGTGCACATGCTTATGCTTAACCCATTGCCAACCATGACATTATAAATAGGATAGTGGTCTATATATGCTCATATGAAGAGTGCATGCAAATCTATGTTGTCATCCATAACCTCCTGCTCTAAAAATGTGATAAGTGATCTAGGTGGAATTTTAGTGTGATAAAAACCAATAATATTATTTATGGGATGTATCTCCTTTGTAACTATGTGATAGGAAGCTGGTGATGGATGATTTTCTAGTATGTATAATGAACACCCGATGTGCCCCCTTCCTAATTAGTTGTATTCTTAGGGAAAGTATCTAAAAATATATTAAGTGCCTTTGCCTCTCTTTTTTATTTGTGTACCTTTATGGGTGTGCCCACATCAATAATTTTAGCCTCAATGAGATATTATATCTTGTGCTTCAGGCTAATGCATCTATTTATGGTATGGCCTAGTGCCCTTTGATACTCGTAGAAACATTTGAATCATAACACTTTGGAAGAGGCCATGTCATATCAACCTATTTAATGGGAAGGAGAGATACGACATTGAATTCCAATAGTTTTTTATAAATCATGTTAGTGACTCTGGTAAATTAATGAAAACTCTAAGCTAAGAAGTTGATAAAATCAATCTGGGAGAAGGCTTTAAAGCTATATTGATTATTGTATTTTTATTTTTTTCTTCTCTATGTCCTTGACCTTGTATGGAGGTTTGTTTTAACTCTTAATAGTTTGAATTTGATCCATTTTTATATTTGATTTTACCCATTACTAAGAGCTTAACCTATCTTTGCTTAATTGTGTGGCACATATATGTAAATGTGGGAAAATTTTTGAATAATATTGCTCTATGAAGTGATAGTAATAGGCTCTATTTTAATATATCTTGAATTTATTTGTCTATTATGGGATAGTTAATTTTTATAAGATGATCTTGTATCATAAAACATAATTGGCTATGGGATCATTTGACTATTTCTCTAATTGTGCCACTTGTGCATATGATATCTTGTCATTGATGTTGAAAGATATGTGTGATAGGAACATATTTACTAAAGGATTGAATGTTGTGATATATTGGTTAGGCAAATCATAGAACCAATTTAAGGTATAATCCTTGATATTATATGTAAATAGCTTCATAAGAATCCAATAATTAGACACATATTACAAGCAAGTCATATTAAAGGCCACCCTTGACATCATATAATGTGACCTTGGGTGTTAAGAAACCAAATGGAAAAGGAGTTGCCTTAATGTGATGTGCTAACGGTGTATGTAATAGAATGTTGGAATTGAAAGAATGTGAAAGATTAGTTTCTCCCTACTCAAGATGTAACACCTTAGATCATAGAGAAAGAACCTGTTTCATAAGTAATTGTACATTAGGAGGAGAATAACTAGCCATAAGTGGATTAGTTATCACGAATGGTCAAATAAAAATCTTGGGTTATGCTATCTGAGTTGGTTGAGTGGATCTCACTGAAGGTGTAACAAGATCATTAACTAGAGGGGTTAAAGATTGACCATTGTTGTCATTTTGAAATTCCTCTTAAAGAATGTTTATAAAATAATCTTGTATATCCTTATGTTTGGACACAAATTTTTATAATTTATGCTATCAATTTCATCAAATATGTTTTTAAAGTATACCATTGTAGGTTAAAGGTATGAAAACAAGTATTATATATTTTGGACTTCTTAACAATAATAATCTATGAAAGTTTTAAATTATTAAATATTGCATCAAATTAGAATATTTTAATAATTGAAATCTGAGTATATAGAAAAAGGATACAAACCCTAATTGTGTCTAGGGTTAGGGTTTTTAGAAGCTAGGTTTTTTTACAACAATTTAAATTAGATGTAAAATAAATTAAAACCCTAATGTAAAATTGATTTTAATTAGCTAGGTTATCTAAATAAAATTAGAAAATTATAAGTATGTATCCCTAAATTTATTGCACAAAAATAAGAATTAATTCAAGCTAGGGTTTTATGTAATTTTCAAATTAATACAAGTTCACCAAATTATTTAACCTTTTAGGATTTTACATATGTAATTACCTATGTTTGGTTAAAGGGTTGAGAGGCCTAAATTAGTTAAATAAATTACAATGATTAAGCTATTGATTTATTATGACCTTTGACTTATTTTGACTTTCTAATAATAGAAATAAATTGGGATAAATAGAAATTTAGATAAAAAGTGACTATCATGGATGATCTGGGTTCTAGAATTTAAGATCTAAGCAATTCTTAGTGTCATCAATAAGTTCCTAATATTTGTTTATTCACTGGGTAATAGCATCTAGTTTGGATAGTATCACCATCCATGTGTAGTGTCCTCAATGTGGCACTAATGTCCCCTTTGTGGGGTAGTTCCTATTTTCAAGGATCACCTGTGCTTGTGTTTATATGTTCTATTCCTATGTGATCAAAACCTATAGTTGTGTATTGTACTTAGAAAGATTGATTTAATGTGAAAACCCCTAGTTCTCTTTTCAAGTGTGATATGATCAAGAATTTAGTGTGTTGTTAGGATGGAATAGACATCCTCAACACCCTATTATGTAGAGAGTTTCCTACATACCAATACTCTGAAGAGGGATCAAGTTTGATGTAGTTTTTCCACCTAGTGCTTGATGTATATACAAGTGAATGCTAGAATGAGAGTGGCATTAGATGCATTGAATGTTCTTAAGCTTTGAAATACCTGAAAACTATACTTAAGGCTATTGTATATGGTAGTTTGTAGAAAGTAGGGTAGAATAGGGATAATGTACCTTGATTTTCCACAACTTTCTCTTTGGTTTGAATAGCTTTTGCATCTATTTCCATGTAGTTAATAGAGTTGGATTATACTTGTATTTATAGGATTCTATTACTTGTGTAAATAATAAAATGATCTTAGGCTAACCTTAGGAGGGCCACACATTTGAAAAACTATCCATTGGGAAGAACTAGGGCTAAGGATAGGAGTTCCCAGTTGGGGACATTAGCACCATGCAATTATAGTGTCTAAAATGTGGTGCTAATGTCCTTTTTATAGACTGTTAAGAAATTTAGATTAGGGTTAGGGTTGATAATTATGGGACTATGTCTTTATTGGTTATAGGTGACTGAGTTCTATTAAATGATTGGAAATGTAAGTCTAAGACTCTAGAATGAGTATATGGATGGCCTAGGGATAGGTTGTCTCAAGTGACACTCTTAGCATCTAATTACCACTTTTAGGTGATTACTATTTGATCAGTTATTAGTAGGCAATGTTATAAGGTGGTGCTACTATGGGTTTAATGGATATTTTGAGGATGGTATAGAGTTACAGTAGGTTTGGGTGATTTTTTAGGTGCATGATCATTTTCTCAGTGTATATGAGAGGTTCTAGATGGAACAATTGACTTGATAGTTTGGTATAGTTCATGCAGTGCCCCCATCACCAGTTATATGGGTGTTTAACCTTAGGTTGAGATGGATCAATCTTGTATAGGGTTGATAATATATAAATTAATAATCACAAGGGTGATAAATATATATATATAGTAGTCTAATTAATTTTTAAACTCAAATAATTGATATTTTGAATTGAAATGCTAAGATATTCTTAAAATACAAAGTAAAACTATTAATTTATATTGTATTGAATTGAAAAAATGAGTACTCAATTGTTTTACTTTGCACATGTAGATCTAGGTTAAAATAGGCTATAATTAGACTAGATATAGATTATTAATCAATCATATTCTATAAATTTTCACTTTATGGTCTTGGATGATTATGTTAGATCTAGATAGTTGCATTGATGTTGGTGTCTGATCTAAATATAGGTGTATAGTATAAAGTAATGACTAGATCTAGATGTGTCTACCTAAAACCTTCTAGATTTTTTTTCACCTTTCTTTTAGTGTGTTCAGATCATGCACATAGGTTGTCCCTCTTTGTCAAATTATTAAACCCTAGCTTCCTCACCCTTGGAGTGACTATGGAAAAAATGGGTTAGTGGGCACATGGTTTCAAGCTTCTCTAAAGACCCCTCTTTCAATTGGTGTTGCCTACATATCCAATACTCCAAAGAGGGATTTGGACTTTATGTAGTTATCCCCTAAATTTTGGCTTGTGTGTGCATAAGGATTTAATGTGTGATAAGCAAGTATATAGAGTGACTTATCTTGTAACTTAGCAAATGTCACCCATGGGATGATCTTTAATTAATTCAAACCTACAGTAATATTTCTCCAATGTTTGATATGGAAAGAGGGACAAATAGGGAAGATTTACTCACTTGAATGCTTTATTGATTATTTTTGGTAAGCTGCCTTATGAATTGCTAGATCTTTATTAGGTGAGTTATGAATGAGGATTGATCATGCATATATAATAATCCTTTTAAGAAAGATATTGCACTGAGAACTTAATCCAACCATAAGGACATGTTATAATTCTAAATTTTATGACATTAGGTCATCAAACACTTAGTTTGGAACATGACACTTGCATTGTTGTAGGCATCTAGCTAGGATGCAAGTGTTCAAGAAACTAAAAAATAAGGACATGTCCAAAAATTATAAAGGGTGATAATAATTAGGATAATATAATTTTACACATTATAAAAGGCCTAACCAATAGAATAACATATGGTTAGAGTAAGAGATAAGGAATAGGCATAAGATGTAGCAAATGTGAGCATTTTGGTAGTGGGAAGGTTTAGGAACTAAAGGGTACATCCATGAGAAGTACTCACCAAGTATACAAGTCTAAGATGATATATATTTCATATTTAGTATTTACATTCCCCCCTCTTTAATGTAGTAATTAAATATCTAGTGTAAAGGAAATAAATGTGTGCCTAGGTGTGTATAACACACCTTGTCTTTGTTTGATTCCCACTTGATTGCCTTTGCTAATGACTAGTATGTAACCAAGAGAATATTATAGTATATAATTAGTGTATATAATATAAAATTGAAATAATTTAAAATTTTTCAAAGTAAATAGATCAAGGTTAGGTGTATAAATGTGTATCGATGTAACTACCTTGCCTTTTTTGAAAAATTGATTTGAAAATATGTTTCATTATGAAGATTTCAAATTGATATTATGAAAAATTTAAATCCTACAAGTGCATATATATATATATATATATATGAAGACAACTTGCCCCCAACCTTAGATAAAAGGTAAGTTACCATTTGGTAGTTGAGGTTAACTCAACCATGTAACCTAATCATACTTATAACCTAGTAATCATGAGTGATCCAAGTCAACTCACACTATACATCTGGTGAGAGTGGATGATTTAATCACTCCATCCTATAAATGTGTTAATATTTAGTGATTTAATCACCTCAAACTTTCCAAAATTGAACCAACTATTGTAGTATATTGACTCAATAATAATTTATAAAAGTTCAACATGGTGTATGTTAAAGTCCATAAAAGTATTTGAAATCTGGAATTAATTTTGATTTTGTAATTTAAGGTGTCATTTGCATGGAATATGCACATCATATATTTCTTAAACTAAAACTTGAGTATAACAATGATACCAATGTATATAATGTTACCAAAAATGTGTATTTGAGTCATATAATTATGAAATCTAGCTAGTTTAAAATTTATACAAGTCTGGAAGACATGTTCCCAAACATGCCTTGACTAAATATAGGAAATATAATAATTGTTGAAAATGTGGAGAATTTTTTAATGTTACAGTATATAATCAATGCATATAATCTAAAACTAAAATATTTTAAAATGCTTGAAAGTGAATAAAATAAGGTTAGTACACCTGTGTATTGGTGCAACCTTTTTGCTTTTTGGAAATTTGATTTGAAGATATGCTTTATTGTGAATCTTTAGAGTTGAGATTAGGAAAATATTAAAAGCTAAAATTACAAATATATATAAATATGGGGGGGAAACTTGACCCCAACCTTAGGTAATAGGTGAGTTACCATTTAAAAGTTTAGATTAGCTCAACTATGCAACCCAATCATACTTCTAACCTGGTGATCATGAGTGATCCAAGTCAATTCACACTATAAATCTAGTGTGAGTGGATGATTTGATTACTCCATCTTATAAAATTGGTAATTTTGAGTGATTTAATCACCTCAACCTTTCTAAAATCAAACCAACTATTGTACTAGATTGGCTCAATAACAGTCTATAAAATTCCATCTTAGTGTAGTCTAAAATTTGTAGAAGTATTTAAAATATGAAAGTTGATATGATTTTTATATTTAAGGTGATATTTTTTATGTCATAAGTACCTCATATATGTATCAAGATAAAACCTAGGTATAAAAATAGTACTAATGTATATAATGTTGCCACAAATGTGTATTTAAATCATATAACTATGAAATTTGACTGATTTAAAATTTGTAAAAGTGTGAAATATGAGTTCCCATAACATGCCCCCATTGAATCTATAAAAAATTATAATTGGTTTGTGTATTACATGTTTCCATAACATGCCCTATCTATAATCTAAAAAAAAATATTATTGAATAAGTGTGAAAGTCATGCCTTTTTTGTATGCCCCCACTAAAATCTAAAACTATGAAGGTGTGAAAGCCATGCCTCTATGTCATTCCCCCACTGATATCCCCCCTTTTTGAGGTGAGGGGAAGTAGAAACTTGTAGTTACCTTACCTCAAAATGATAATATAATTGTATAATCTATGTATGGATCATGTAGCATTTAGGAGTAACATGTTTAGGTAGATATAAAAATGAGGTACATAATACGTGATCATATCAAACCCTAATATGTATGATTTAAATCATGGAAACATATAGATAGTAATAGTATAAGATCAATAATAAATCAAGCTCACACACAAGAGCACTAAAAATTAAATCAAAATGCAATGGTTTAAGGAAACCTCAAATAAGGGGCATGTTCAAATGCCATGAAATTTAAGGGTCCTAACTTAGTCAAATAGAACTAAATGGGAGAAGGAGCAAGGTAAGGAATTCAAATTCAATATCTAGGTGGGAAGAGGAGGAGGTCAAATGGGATGATATAGACCTAGATATAGCTAGTGTTTTAAGTTTGGAAAGGCTTGTTGGGCAAGAAAGAACTAGATCAAAAGTTTGGCATATCTTAAGTATTGAAGCTAAAGATTATGTGTGGTGTTTAGAAAAAAAAACTAGAGTGAATGATTTACATAATATAAGTGGTAAATATATAGGTATAAGATTATGTTGGTAATACTAAAAATTGGTGGAATAACTGCAATAAAATGGTGACCTTGCACTATATGTTCTAGGTGGGTTTTGGGGAAAAAACTAGAGTAGAAGAGTTATTGAATTTAATCAAAAGATATGTAGGTTTTGGACTATGTTTGGTAAGCCTAAAGACTGGTATAATCTATGAAATAGAATGGTGGCCTTCTTCTAGATGTTCTAGATAGGGTATGAGGAGAAAAACTTGAGCAAAAGTTTTGTTGCCTCAAAATAACATAGTTATAGGGTTTAGAATGTGTTGTGTAAGATAATAGGATGGTGGAAGTATATCATTCCTCGAGTAAAAATTTCAAGGATATCCCATTGGATATCTATTTGGAATAATTTTGATTACACCCCCAAGAATTTGATTCACCTTGTGGGGAAAATACTCCATTTTTAAGGTTGGTTGTTATTTTTTACCCTTTATACTCTTGATTTATCTTGTTATTATCATTAGTGAGCTTGTTTCACATAGTCTTATGATTTCTAAGTTATCTCCTTCTATTGTTGAGAAATGGAGGAGTCTTGGAGGTATTATTTCTAATTTTATATTTTAAAAAAAATATATTGGGTAGGAAAGTATTAAACTAACCTTGTGCTTACCCTCTTTGGAAACTTATATTTCTAAGTGGGTTTTGGTAAAACAAACTACAGCAGAAGTTTCACTATATCTAAATGATAAATCTATATGGTTTATACTATGTTGGGTAAGATTAAAGCATGGAATAACCCTAACATTACCTAATAAAAAGTCTCAAAGATGTCATTTACCTCATTTCACCTTGAGGGGAGACTGCCCCATTTGTAAGGTTGGATGTTATTGTCTACCCTCTATTTTTTGTTTTACTTTGGTATTATCCTATGAGAGTTTATTTTTTACAACTTGATGGTTGTTAAGTTATCCCCTTATATTATTTGTAAATGGAGGAAGCTTGGATGTATTATTTTTTATTATTTATCTTTAGTAAAACCTATTGGCTAGAAAAGCCTTAAGCTAATTGTCAAAGTGGAGACAAAGGTGAGTCATGTGGGGTTGAATATTCCTACCTTATATTAAGATGATTTTAGACTATTAAGGGATTGAAAATCAAACACTTTTTATCTAAAGGGATGTTAGGACAATTTACACTAGATATATTTTTTCTATGTGGATGTTAAAGGAATTCACATCAACTTATTAGTGTGGATGTTTAAGGAATCCACATTGAACTCACTATGGACCTGGTCTTCGAATCTTATGATTCTAGGAAAATCCCTTGGGGATTTCAAATTAGCTTGGTATGGTGTTACCTTTTTTATGTTCTAGTTCATCACCTTGATTAAATTCATATGGCTACTTATTGTTTTGTTTCAACTGTTGCTTGGCTGAGTGGGTGTGGTGTGAAAGTTTCAAGGAGATCGAATCTCAACAAAAGAAGTTTGTTTGGTTTTGTTATAGGCAATGGTAATACACTTTTTTAGGTTATTTTTTTTATATCTATTAGTTTTTTGGTTCTATATGGGACTTCCTATATCCTTGGCTATTATCAAATTATGAATGAGATTTTGTTGTGTTAGTTCTAAAATGGAAGCTTCATGGAATGCTTGCCATAGTATGACAACTATTGACTATATTTGTTATTGTTAAGGAGTTATTTTCTTATTTTCTGATCTATTAAGGTTGTGGGATCCTTCAAACCCTCTTTTTATAACTTTTTTAGATTATGAGATCCTTAAAACCCTTTTATTATGATTTGGTATGGTTTGGGAGCCATCAAACCCTCTTGTTATGACTTGGTATGGTTGTGGGATCCTTTAAACCCTCTTGGTTTTGGGTCCATTGTTTAAAATCCTCTCTTGGTTGTGAGACCAATAATCAAAACCCTCACTTTCCTGGTCTATATCTCTAGTTTCAAAAGCATTACCCAAACCAAATTAAAAAAATCCATAAGGAAAGCAATGACATATTCAAAAGTCCTTAAATAAGCAATGACATATTCAAATGTCAAAGTAAGTGAACAATGGCATGGGGGATACAAATAATAGAGCATATTCAAATGCTCAAACAAATAATATAATAGAAATTAAGGTAAGACACTCAAAGAAGTACACAAATGGAAAGCATAAAACATAATCAACTAGTATAAGCATATCATAATAATCCCTACATATATGTGTTAGAAAAAAATATTAAGTACATAGCATATCGATTACATTGTGAAAGATATAAACATGGATAATGGCATGTGTAAGTATTTAAGCTCAAACATGATAATGAAATATTATTGTAGAATAATGTAACTTCGGTGTATTATGATCAAAGAATCAGATTCCCCTAGTGTTCATATTACATGAGTAGAGGGAAAGACCAACATCTAAAATCTCATAGATCATATGCCTAGGTATGTCTATATCACATTCAAAATATGTGTTGAACACATGTACATAAAAATAGATGATATGTTATCTACTAGCATGGAACTAACAACATAGATGTGAAAGATCTAATAGAACATGTATATGCTAAAAATATTTTTGGATTTTTTATTTTTTGGTATTTTTTAATTATGAAAAATGAAAAGACAATCCTATGATTTCATCCAAAGGATGCTCATAGGTATCTCCCCATTGGGAACCTAGTGAAATAAATTGGTGATACTACCAAGGAGTATGTATAGGTGTAATATTTGGCACTATAGGATCTACAATTCTCTACTTATGTATAATAGGAATTTGTGATCATGAAGAGATAATAGGAGTAGGGGTTCATGAAACCCATCATTGAATGCTCTATAATTTCTTTGAATTAACAATAATAGGAACATATTTATGTGTTTTGATTATATGAATATGGTGTGTATTAGATAAGGTTTCTATGGAATTCATTATGTGTCTTTAATGCAACTATCTCTCAAGTATTGGCCACTTAGAAAATGGGATTGCCTATTGCTTTCCCTTTCATGAGGATTAACCTTATTAAGTATGATAATTAATTATTTGGGTATAAATTCCTCTTGTTCTAATGGATGCTCATATGAAATTACATAAAATATAATTACTTGATTGGCATGAATGTATTTAAAACACCCATGCACTATAAAAGGTACTAAAATAAGTGTATGTATCCAATGTCATCCCAATAACATATCAAAGACACTCATGTAAGGTATAATGTAAAGGGTAGTAACCACATGTGTTGGACCCACTTATAAATGCAAGTCAATCACATAAAGAACCTATTGTGAGATCCCTGTTATAAAATAATTTACCCCTAGGTCAAAATAGGACCCTTATAGGCAAAAAATTGAACCCTTGGTGATTTAGGAGGTCCTAGTTGAGTCAAAAATACCTTATTATCATTTATTAAGGTAAATTTATAAAGATTAAGTTAAGTCTCTTTTATGTGTTTTAGTCTATTTGGGTCTCCTAAGTTAAAAAGGGCCATTTATGGTGCCTTTTAAAACATTTTAAAGGTCAAGTGAGGTCAATATGGGTCTTAAAATGTGTCATGGTATGGACCAAAGAGTTTTAAGTTATAAATGTCAGTTATGATCAAGAAAAGTCAACTTTATAGGCTTCCCAAGTAAGTACAACATGGGAAGAGAGATAATATGTATATAAATTAGGTTTTTATCATGTTCATGTGTTTTTAGGTCTAGAATAGTGATTTTTTAGAAGTTTTAAGGTCAGAAGAAGTCAAAAATATCATATCTCTCCTATTAACTCCTTTAGAAGCTCATATAGGCAAAAATGATTTGAATGGTATGACCAAAAGAGATAAGGTGGAAGCCTAAAACTTTGGTAATTTATTTTATTATTAGTCATATTAAAACTCAAATCATTGGTATTAGATTCATCTATTTGTTTCTATGAATAATCTCTAAGAAGTTAGGGGTCTAAAATCAGCTAGTCAACCATGACAATGGTCTTTCTTGAGTTTTCCAGGTAGAATAGTGGAATATTTTTTGAAGGAGAAAATTTTTATGGGTATTAAAAAATAATCTCAAGTCTCATGAAGTATTTTTCAATCTTTCCATGAAGGTATAAGTTTTAAGATACAGTCATATCTCCATTCACCACCTTGGATTATGTTCTATATGTTTCTACATACAAACTATGTTGAGTTTTTGAATGTGTATTTTTAGGATATTTTTAAGTTGTGTCTTAATGTTTAATATGTTTTTTTAATTAATTTAATTACCTTGATTCATAACACTCATATTTTCCCTTTTTTCAAGCTTCAACACACAAGGTTGTAGTCTCCATCATGTATAGGCCTGTAAATCCGCTAATTCAAAGAGTTCCATGTTATCAGTGTTTAGAGAAAGTTTCCTAACCATACAAATTGGTAGTGAATTCAATTTTAAAAGGTATAGACTGATAAGGATATTTGAGTACTCAAAGTCAAGAATTTGATAAACCTAGCCAACATACCTAATAACACACCTACAGGACTATGAGTGGGTTTACATTAAATACACAGGTTTTGATATCTCTTTTAAAGTGTTATATGAAGATTTAAGGAAATAAGGATGGATTTCAATGAGTTTTAACATTATGAAATTTCATAGTTTAATTTTAAATGAAATAAACTCAAACTTTAAGGTCAGCCTTTCCTCATAAACACCTATAGCCAGTTGAGATTATATGCTTTGGAAGTGATGTTTGATAGATCAAAGTTTTAGAATTGTGAAGTAATTTTAAGGAAAAAACAAAAAAATGGGATAGATTCATTATAATTTTTAAGAATTAAGGTTTAGTTCAAAATACCAATTATAGATTCAAGCTCAAAAGTAACACCTACAGCCAGCCTAGTTGACTGTATGTGCTTGGAAAGTAATGGTAGAGTTTGAAAATGCTTTGAAAAATCCAAATGAGTTTTCAATAAAAAATGATAAGTATCTCTTGATTAATTTTGGGCACTATAGTTTCATAATATGGTTTTAAAATATCTCCAAGACCATAAACAGTCAACTCCTCAAATACATGCCTATAACTAAATAGGTGAGAGATTGTATCATTGGATAAGTAGATAATATTAGAACATAGAGTTTCTAAGGATCTAAAGTAAGTCTCAAAATCCTAATATATCAAATGGAATCAAAAAATTGAAGAATTTTCATTGTTTATAATAGGTTTCTCCAAAAACTAGGACTGTAGACCTAAATGAAAGTGTAGTCACCTGTAGTTTTGTTTAGGTGATTAAGAACTCTCAAATCTTGATATGGTATCATATTTATTTTTGGGTTAAAAATAATTTATCAGGTAATAAATATCAAAGACTTAGGGTCTAAGTCATTAAAAGTAAAGGAAAATATCAAAATAGGGTTAAGGCTAGTTACCAACAACATAATCCTCATACGAGTCTGACTAAGTTCTCAGAATTTCAAAATAAGGATTAGGTTAATACCTTTGAGACCTAAGATAATATTTAAATCATAAAAAAACTTTCCACATAATGTTAGAACCCTGATAGTAAGAGAAATGGGGCATATACAGGCACTAGCATATGACTTCCATCTTGATCTAAAAACCCTAAGCCTAATCAAGTAGGTTATTTAGAAATTTAAAGGGAAAAAGGTGGTTGGAAACCCATTATAATAACACAAGGATGAAATCTTATACCTATTAAGGTCATTAAAATCTCAAACTAGACTCAAATAAACTACCTACAGACTGTAAACTTGCTCAGATCCCCTATAATGCCTTGTTTCCACTTGAGAGGCTAGTTTGTTTTGATTAGTATGATAAAGAGTATTTTCATGGGACCTTGTGATAATACGTAAAGTTATCTACCCTAATTTACTTCAAGTTTTTGGAATTGTTTTAAGGATTCATACGTCTAGCTTTATGAATCAACCTTAAGAACCAAAACCATTTTCAGGATGCCAAGGAGAGTCATAAAGATCAAGTGAGAGAGAAATCAACCTTGATGCCTCTGTATGGATTATAAAAACTTCAAAACTACATATAAAATATTTAAAAATCCTATGATCATCTTCCCATGCCATTGGTTAGTACATTGTTATATGGAACTGTATAGAATTAGGCTAAAAATTTTACTTTTTTCTATTTTATAGGCTTGTAAAATGATTTAAAATTTCAAAGTTGACATGGAGATCAAGGAGTATGTTATATAAATTAATCACACACTTTTTTTTAGTTTGGTACATGTGGGTATCCTATAGAATAGTTTTTCACTCTCTTGGTAGGGAGGCCTAATTTAGGCCTAGTTAGGAGAGAGAAAGGGTAGAAAGGGACATCTCCACTCACTATCAGAGCATGAAATTAAACCTAGAGTTTTAAGGCCATAGAGGGTAAGGTAATATTCCATTATATTATCAAAACATTCTACACTTTCTTACATACAAGGAGGTTTTCATAAAAAAAGATACAAGGAATGAGGCCTAATAAGGGCTTTTGGTAGAAAGCAACTTGTTGGAGCTAGTTTGAGACCTCAAAATGGATTTTATAAGGTTTTATATGAGTCCAATATTACATCCATGAATTTTGGACTAGATAGAGTAACTAAAACCAAGTTTTGACACTTGTATGCAAAATAGTCCTAAGGAGATAAAGAGATTTATAGACAGCTTGCAAGAGAAAGAGGTGATGTGTCAAAGATAACTTGTTGGGGTCACCTGAGAGGTGTCAAGATTAAATAGATCATGTAGTATAAATTGATTTTATCACCAAGAAGTAAACTTATCCTTCAACATGAGGATAAAAATATAAGTTTCAAGAATTTATTCAAGGTGTCAAAAAACACCACTTAGAGAGTTTGAGCATCTAAAGAAGAAGAACACATGCAATCTTAGACCTATTGAAGTTATTCCCTAACTCCTCTTATTTTTGTAACTTACATAACACTTGTATACCTTCTCTCTTATACACTTATCTTCTCTCACACTTGTGTTATATATTGAGTCACTCTGGCTTTAAAATGGATCCTCACCCTACCCATTCTTCTACCTTTGATCAATAAAACAATTTATGTTTTACCTCATTTTATGACTACATGTAATGATAAATATCTAAATGGTTGATCTTATTAAGTTTAGATGTACATCACCTTGTTTGTGTCCTATTTATCTTAAATCATGTGGTTGTTTCTTTATTGTAGGTTTTATTTGGTTTCATCAAGGGTCTCTTATGGGTTTTGAGGTAGAATTAATCTTCCCTCTTATCCTTAAAATGCCTTACCCTTATACAAAACATTGATGCAATAACTTCATTGTATGATGTGTGTATGTTCATGTTATCTTATAGGTATTAGTGTAATGTGCAATGTGTGGTAGTGGTTAACAAATTTTGGTGAATCACTACTATAGTTAGATTTATTTTAGTTTTATCTTCCCTTTTCCAAGAAACCAAGTAGTGTGTGATCCTAAGTGATTCAATAAATAGAGTTATCTATTTAATATAGATTTTTACCCTATTATATATAGTCCATAGGTTTAGGGGTAATCCCATGTTTAACCAAATTTGGAGAGGTCTAAAAAACCTTCTCCTAGGGTGAAAATTTTGTTTATAACAGTTCTTGAATGCCTAATGGGACTTAAAGTCAAAAAGAGTGGAATAAATTTTAGTGTGTTCTTCCCCTATCAACCTTTTGAGTTATTAATCAAACACTAATGGTGACTCTGAATGTAATCAGCCAATTATAAGCATCTCAGGTACTTATTTTAAAATAATTTTCTAAAAATCTTATGATTCATTTGACTAATGAAGTTGGTATGGCTAGATATGATGATATATCGTACTATACACCTCCTTACCAACCTTTTCATGACCCATACTATGTTATTCAACATCCCTATCAATATTGTAATCAGCCCTATGAGCCATGGCAACCTTATGGTTGACCTATTACTTCTCCATATGGTCATGATGTTGTTGAGTAGCCTTATGAAGAAGCCTATGAATAAGGCTATCATGAATAAAATGTAATTAATACTCTAAGAGAATAAGTCCAAACTCTTAAAAGGTAGTAACAATAGTATCAAAGGAGGTCTTATCAAGGTCCTTTCCAATTGCATACCATATCCTTTTTAGCACTCAAGTTAAATATGCTAAAATCAGAAGAGGTGATGAGAAAATGGGATAGAGAGCTTGATGTGATCACTTTTCATCTCATAGAGAAGATGATAAATTTGGTTCAAATGTTGATGGATAAGTGGATGTCAGTTAGAGAGAAAACCCAATATGTTATGAGTGATGAGTTGAGTGAAATTAGAGCATTTATCCAATGTTGGATAGATAGATTAGAGAGGTGGTAGAATGAAGAAACCCAATCCAATAAACTTATACCATCAATTCCTACCCTTAATTCACCTCCTTTGACTCTAATTCCTCCTCAAAATACACGTATTCTCCCTTAATAAAATAAGATATCTTCATTTTGGAGGCCTTCTTGGATTATTATTCCTAATCATACCATGCCAACTCTTATGGAAGAATCTCAACTTATGCAAATATCTCCCTCCCCTCGTCAATAACCCTCTTATATTCCATATCAATTTTATTATGCCCCTTATCCTCATGAAACCATTCACTATCATAAAGAGGAGCCTCCAAGTGAGCCAATCCAATATTTAAAAGAGCCTAATAGCTTCAAAACTCTAACTTGGAACCAAGTAGTGAAGTCTTGGGAAAAAAAGATGAAGAGAGTGAGGACCAAGAAGTTGATGTCAAGAAAGAAGACCTTATGTTTATTCAAGCCTCATTGCCCTCTCCCCAAGAACCTATAGTTATTCCCTCATGAAATTATATCCAAGAAGTTTTTCAACGTAAAAAAGAGGCCATAGTTGAGAAGGTAAAAGATAAAGTTGTATTTATTGAAGAGCCTCAAGAAGGTTATGAGAAAGGTGAGGTGATTATTAAATAGAATGAAATGTCTATAGCATAATTGAACATGCTTTCCTTTAAAGAATTCCTTCAAGAATATCCCATTTATAAATTCCCAATTTACAATAGTTTTATCTCCATTCCCAAGCCCATTCATGATCCATCCACCACACCTCATACTCCCTCTCCAACCCATGAACTTATTCATCACCCTCCACCTCAAACCTTCTTGAAGGAGAATCCAACCTATGGGAAATTGGTTAAGAAAAGAAATCTCAAGTTGAATCTAATCCAGAAGATGACTCAAGTTTTTATGATGAAGAGTTCATTATAGGGACTCCCCTTGGTGAAGACAATTATAAATCCATCTTATTTAGTGAATAAAAGGATGATCAAGATCAAGTTACAAATGCCAATGAAAATATTTATTAAGACATGAAAGATAAAGTGTTTGAAAATGACATCACATCAACTGAGTTGGGTGAGACTCATATTTATAATAAAGAGCTTGAATCTAAAAATACAATATAATAATGAGCTTTTTATGACTTCATGAAACAAGATGACTTATTGTAAATATTTAATGAGGTATGTGATGAATTTGAGTCCCTTCAAAATATTACACCTCCTATTGTTAAGTTGAATACATTATTGAAGATGCATTGCTTTTTGAAGTACAACATGATAGATTTCAAAGCACCAAGATTCTTGAAGTGGTAGATAGCCTTAATTTGAAAACTCTTCAAGTAAATAAGTTAAATTTGACCAAGTGCTTAATTATCAAGGAGATGAGGTTGAAGAAGTCATGGTTCTTGAAGAGAATGAGGAAAAAGGTAATTGGTAGCATGCTGAGATTCTTCAATAAATTGAAAGCATTTGAAAGGTTGAAGATCATGTTCATAAAGATATTGTTCAAGATGTATTCATTGGGGACAATGATGAAGATGGGGCTAAGTATTCAAACATCTTTTAAGAGCTCAGTGAGCTTTCAACTACTGATGTTGTTGCATTTGAGATCATAACAAAGAGAGTGTCAATCATGAAGGAGTTGAGGACATCAAAACCAAAGATTAAAAGTTAAACTAATTCATGCATGCATTCATATCATGGATAAAAATATGGTGTAATCTACCCTTTTGATCTAGGAGGAGAAATATTGCTTCAAGTTAGTTTGAATATAGTCTAGTTTTCTTATGTTCCTATTATGTTCCCTAAGTGCTTAGTTAGAACATATGGGTGTCTTAATTTCTTTGTTTTTGTGTGTGTATTCATTTTGTGTTTTATTGAGGTAATAAATTTGTCTTTTTGGTCAAGTTTCAAGGTCTAATCTTTTTGTCTCAGAGTCTAATTGACACCATATCCCAATAGAAGGATAAGGCTACTGGTATAGTTAGCATATCAGGGATGCTACCCCTATGAATCACCAATTTTATATCTAATTTTGACTCCTAAGTTAAAATAGGACCCTTATATGCAAAAACTTGAACCTTAAGTGATTTATGAGGTCCTAGTTGAGTCCAAAATACATTATTAGTATTTATTAAGGTGAATTTGAAAAGATTAAGGTAAGTCTCTTTTATGTGTTTTGGTCTAGTTAGGTCTACTAAGTAAAAAGGGTCAAAAGGGTCATTTTATATCCCTTTAAAAATGTTTCAAAGGTAAATTTAGGTCAATATGGGTCTTAAACTATGTTATGGTATAGACCAAAGAGTTTCAAGTCATAAAAGTCAATTATGATCAAGAAAAGTCAAATTTAGAGGCTTCCCAAGTAAGTACGATGTGGGAGGAGAGATAATATGTAGATAAATAAATTTTTAGACATGATAAAGTGTTTTCAAGTATATCATAGTTTTTTTCCAATAGTCACAAGGCCAAAGGAATTTAAAAACATCATCTCTCTTATATCAACTCCTTCACAAGCTCACATAGGTAAAAATGATTTAAATGATACATACAAGAGAGAAAAGGTGGAAGCCTAAAACTTTGGGAATTTATTTTATTCTTGGTCATATTAAAACTTAATTCATTATTTATTATATTCATATCTTTATCTATATGAATAATTTCTAAGAAGTTAAGTTCTGAAATCATCTAGTCAACCATGATAGGGGTCTTTCTTGAGTTTTCTAGGCAAAATGGTGGAATATTTTATAAAGAAGAATGTTTTTATGGGTCTTAAACAATACTCTCACATATCCTAAAGTATTTTTCAATATTTTAATGAATTTAAAAGTTTAAATAGATATTCATATCTCCATTCACCACCTTGGACTATGTTTTATGTGTTTTTGCATACATGTTGTGTTGAGTGTTTAAATGTGTATTTATAGGATATTTTGAAATTGTGTATTAATTTTTAATATTTTTTTATGATTAATGTAATGAACTTGAGTCATAAAACTCATATTTTCCCCTTTTTCAATCTCTAACATACATGTTTTTAGTCTCCATCACCTATAAGCCTGTAGGTCTACTAATTCAAAGAGTTTCATGTTGACAATATTTAGAGAAAGTTTCATAACCATGAAGTTTGGTAGTGAATTAAATTATAAGAGGTATGGACTGATAATTATTTATGAGTGATAAAATTCAATAAGTTGATAAACCCATCCAATAGACCTAATAACACACCTATAGGACTATGATTGGGTTTGCATTAAATACATAGGTTGTGAGATTTATTTGAAAGTGTTATATGAATCTTGAAGGTATTAAGGATGGATCTCAATGATTTTGAACATTATAAAACATCATTATGTAATTTTAAAGGAAACAAACTCAAACTTCATACTAAACCTTTCCTTAAAAACACCTATAACCACTTGAGATTATAGTTTTGATAGTGAGGTTTGATAGATCAGAATTTCAAAATAGTAAAGGAAGTTTCAAGGAAATAAAAAAATAGCATGGGAAATATTCATTGGGATTTTTAAGAGTGAAGGTTGAGGTCAAAATACCAAATACACAGTCAATCTCAAAAATAACACCTATAGTTAGCCTAGTTGACTATATGTACTTGGATAATAATGCTAGTGTTTGAACATGCTTTGAAGAATCAAAATGAGTTTTAAATAAAAATTATAAGGATATTTTTATTAATGTTTGTCACTATATTTTCATAATATGGTTTGAAAATATATCCAATACCATACATAGTAAACTCCTCAGATACATACCTACAGCCAAATACATGAGATATTTTATCATTGGACAAGTAGATAATGGTATAAAATAGAGTTTATATAGATATAAAGGAAGTATTAGTAGCCTAAGTTATCAAATTGCATCAAAAGTTTGAATAAGTTTCAATGTTGATAATAGGGTTCTCCAAACACTGGGACTGTAGACCTAAATGAAAGCACAGTCACCTAAAGTTTTGTTTAGGTGATGAAAAAATCTTAAAGCCTAATATGGTATCATATGAATTTTTTGTTATAAATAATTTTTCATGTGATAAATATCAAGTTATTATGGTATAAGTCATTGATATCAAAGGAAAAGACCAAAATAGGGTAAAAGCTAGTTACCTATAACACCGTCCTCACACAAGTCTGACTGAGTTATCAAAATTTTGAGAGGATTAGGTTGAGACATTTGAGACCCTAATATAATTTTTAAAGCATATAAAAACCTCTATTAAAGTTAAAAAACTTTACCTTTATATAAATATGGCATATATAGGCACTAGGGTATGACTTTTAGCTTGATCCAAGAACTCTAGACTTAAGTAAGCAGATTGTTTAAAAACCTAATGGGATAAAAGTGGTTAGAAAAATATTAGAATAAATCAAGGAAAACATCATAAAAATATTTAGGTAATTAAAATATCAAACTAGACTCAAGTAAACTTCATAAAAATTGCAAACTTTCTCATACCCCCAAAATGCCTTGTTTCCACTCGAGGCTAGTTTGTTTTACTTGGTATGGTCAGGAAGATTTACATGGGACCTTGTGATCTTATGGGAAGTTATACACCCTAATTTAATTCAAGTTTTTAGAATTTTTTTAATGATTCATACGTCTAGTTTTATTAATCATCCTTAAGAACCCAAACCACTTTTAGGTTGCCAAAGAGAGTCATAAAAACTAGGTGAGAGAGAAATCAACTTTCATGCCTCCATATGGATCAATAAAACTTCCAAACCACCAAAAAAATCTTTAAAACTCCTATAATCATCCTATCATTCTATTTATTATTACATTAATATATATAATTATATGTAATTGGTCTAAAAAGACTATTTTTTACTATTTTGTAGGTCAATGTAGTGAGTTAGTGTATGAATTAAAAAGTGCAAAGACAAAGAACAAGTCTATTATAAGATAAATTATACCAATGTTAGAGTAAAAAATGCAATAAAAATTAATCAAAACCTTGATATGTTAGATACAATAATCTTCCATTATGATTCAAATCTGATTTGTTCTATTAAAATGTGGTGCTCATTTCTCCAATGCAAAGGTGAAATGAGCAGCATTTGGATGCAAAAATGGATGACTTTGATTCACTTAAATTCTAATTGTGATCTCTTAGGATTGTGATTGATTTAAATATTTTTTATTATTTTCAATATTTGTGATGTCTTTGAATGATAATTTTCAAGCTTATTTATAGAATCTTAGATTTTGATCTGATAGTGGAGGATCATTTGGACTTTTTCAAGGATCCAAATGATCAATGGTTGAGAATGAATCCTCACCCATGAGGATAGGAACTATTTCAGATAGGTGGATAAAAAATAGGATTTTGTTAGCTAACTCAATAAGACTTTGTCAAATAGATTGACAACTCAGTGGAGGATTCATAAGAAGTGGAGACTTTTGTGGATTTGGTTGGGATGAGGGAGAGAAAAGTGGGAATGTTTGAATTAGTAAATTAAGGATTTTAAATAATTAAAATAAATAATAAAAGGTGCACAATTGACTTTTTTAAAAGTATTTGAATTAAACAATTAATTGAATTAAATTTAGGAGGAAATGTTAATTATTAAATAAAGAATAATTATTAACAAACTTAGGAAGGATGATTAAATAAATTAAGAAGAATGATTAAATAAATTAAAGTGCAATTAGAAACTAAATGAAATTTAGGTGTCTACAGTTAGAATTTTAAATTTAACATGGAAATCAAGGAGGATTTTATATAGCTAAATCACACACTTTTTGAGAGTTTGGCACGTGTTGTGATTTTCTAGAATCATTTTTCACTCGGTAGGGAGGCCTAATTAAGGCCTAGATAGGATAGAGAAAGGGAAGAAAAGGACATCTCCACTCACTATCAGAGCATGAAATTAAACCTATAATTATAAGTCCATATGTGTTACTATAATATGCCCTTATTTTTTCAACACCTTCTACACTTTCTTCTACATGAGGTTTATATAAAAAAAGGCTATAAGGAATGAGGCCTAATTAGGGATCTTGGTTTAGAGTGACTTGTTAGGGATAGTTTGAGACCTCAAAATGAATTTTTTTAGGTATAATATGAGTCCAAATGGACATCTATTAATTTTATACAAGCTAGAGTAACTGAAACCATGTTTTGACACTTATGTATAAAATAGGCCTAAGAAGATGAAGAGACTTATAGACACCTTGCAAAAGAAAGAGGTGATGTGTAAAAGAGAACCTATTGGGGTCAGCTAATAGTTATTAAGAATGGAGAAAACACATATTAAAAACTAATTTTATTACCAATATTTCCACTTATCCTTCAACATGAGGATAATAAGAGAAGTTTCAAGAAGCTAGTCAAAGTGTCAAATAAGCTTTTCAATTCCCACACCACTTGGAGAGTTAGAGAATCTAAATAGGAAAAACACATGGAATCCTAGACTTATTGAATCTATTCTATAACTCCTATTATTTATTTAACTTACATGACACTTTTCTACCTTCTTTCTCTTACAAACTTCTCTTCTCTCACACTTATGTTATATATTGAGCCATTTTAGCTTTGAAATGGATACTCCACCTAGTTATGGCAAAGCTTGGCCCATTTTTTCTACCTTTAATCAATAAAATAATTTATGTTTTACCTCATTATATGACTACATGTAGTGATAAATCTCTAAATGGTTGATCTTATTAATTTTAAATGTATATCACCTTGTTTGTGTCTTATTTATTTTGCCTCATGTGGTTGTTTATCTATTACAAGTTATAGTTTGTGTCATCAAAGGTCTCTTATGGGTTTTTAATTAGAATTATTCTTCCCTCTTATAATTTTAATGCCTTACCCTTATTTAAAATATTGATGCAATAAGTTCATTCTAGGATGTGTGTATGTTCATGTTGTCTTGTAGGTCTTAGTGTATTGTGTAATGTGTGGTAGTGGTCAACAAATTTTAGTGCATCACCACTATTTTTAGGTTTATTTCTATTATTTATTCCCTTTTCCAAGAAAACTAGTAGTTTTTGAGCTTAAGTGATTCATCAAAGGGACTTATCCCTTCAATTTAGAAGTCTACCCCTATTATAAATAACCCACAGGTCTAAGGGTAATCCCATGTTTAACCAAATTTGGAGAGGTCTGAATAACCTTATCCATAACCTTATTCTAGGGTTCAAATTTTTTTTATAGTGGTCCCATCAAATTATTTAACTAATTTAGTCAGAGTATGTAAATCATCATGTGTATAACCTAAGTTCATAATTAATTTCATGGTTTAAACTTTCTTGCTTGCACCATTACTAATAATAACACTATGTATAGGCTGGTGATCAAGGTATGCTCAAATGAATAATAAATTAATATCTAATTCATCATCCATAATCTCATTATCATCAAAATAAATAAGTATCTGAACTATGTATGGTGTATGTTGCATCTAAGTACCAATAATCCCATCTAATGGGTTCCTATAATGTGATGGAGGAGGATGTGTATATATACCATTTGACCTTTTGATTCCTTATTAGAATGGTTTTACAAAGGGTTATTAAATATTTTTTGATTTTGGTGATTATCAAGTTATGACCCTGATTCCTTTGGAGGATCATCAAATATAATCTTTTGGTCATCAATAAGGTCTTGGATCTTATGATTCAAGGTAAAACATCATTTCATAGAATTCTTAGGGCCTTGGTGATAGTAATAATAAACATTTGAATCATATTCTTTAGGTATAGGTCAACTCATATCAACCTCTTTAGGGTGAGGGAGAGATATGAGGTGACACTAAATAAGATTTAGAAGTAATGAAGTTAGAGACTCAAGTGTGTCAATTATCTCCTTGGTACAATGTATAAGACAAGCCAATTAGGTTTTTTTGACACCACATTAACCATAGTTTTTGTTTCCTTTGTAGGTTCTATGGGTTTCTCTTTGTAACTTGATTTGATAGTAAACTTGGTATTTGATGTACTCGGCGTGTTTTATACATACTTAACTTTTTTCAATGAGATAAGTTTCATTTCATGATCATTAATGAATGACATAAGTCATTGAAAGATTTTAAATTTTTTAAAATAATAGAGTTATGTAATAAGGCAAGCAAACTTTGCTCGAAGATATCTTGAAGATCTTTATCCTCCATTAGATTTTTCATTTTATCCAACATTGTCTTGTATCTTAAGACATATTCATTGAGAGTTTAATTAGTTCCTTATTTTATAATTATAATTTAGGGATAGGAAACATTTTTGGTAATACTTATATATAATTTTGCCAAAAACTGATCTACAAGAGGTTTGAATGTTTTTACCGATTGGATCAGTAAGTCATATAACTAATTTAAAGCATATTCCTTGAGGCTCCTTGGAAATAATTTAGTCAAGAGTTTATCTTTAGAGGCATTATTAATAAATGTCACATATAAATATTAAATATTATGTTTAGGATCACCCTTTCCATCATAAAATGTGAACTTAGGTGTGATAAACCTAGTTGTCAAGGGGTGCAATTTTTTTTAGGTACAAAAGGGTTATGTGACACCTCTTGTTAATCAATAGCATAAGGTGATTTCATAGAATTTTGTTTAATATTTATAACCTTTTCTTTCAAAAATTTTATATTTTGGACAATATCTTTCACATATTGGTCATTAAAGTTTGAATTTTGAGAAGTCACCAAAGGAGTTGAACCCATAAATTGAGTGGATATATGCATTAAAACTGGTAATTGGGTTGAAGTATTAATGTTTCCCATGTAAGATGTAGAAATAATAGTTTTAGGGAACAAAGGTGTAAACACATATCATGTTCCCCCATTATAAGTATAAATTAGTGATGTGCTTACGGGGAATTTTATTGGTATATGGGGATGGCCCATAGCTCTAGTAACATGATTAATAAATGGATCTAGTTGTTTTTCTATGCTTTTTTATTTTTTAGTTTATAATATGGTTCTTAAGATCTCGTCAAGATCATCTAGGTTTTTCTAGATCTACAGTGTCAAAACATATCAAGAGCTTAAACTTTCTCTTGGTCTAGTTGTTTATGTTCATCATTTTAAATAGATTCATCATTTTCATGCTCAAAATTAGTTTATATGATTACTTCTTTAGTATGTGGTTTAGTTTCATTATTGGTATATTCATTAGGTATAAGGTTTGTTTCTCCATTGTTTTGAGCCATATTATATGTACAAGGAAGAATCTCTGAGTGTTTGATAGAAATTTTAGCTAATCTAGGGCTACACCTAGGTTACATATAAATGATAGAGTAAAGCTAAAAAATACAATAATTAAAAACCTCAGAAGGCTAAAAACCCTAGGATAAGCTAGAGTGAGATAGCCTCAACAAATGTTTAACCCTATATTGATATGGATCAATATTTTAAATGGTTAAGAATATAGAAATGAATAAGCATAAGGGTAATAAAAAAATCTATAGTAGGCCAATTAATTTACAAACTTAGATAAATAATATTATGAATGTAAATGTTGAGATATGATAAAAATATAAGGTATAGATATTTATTGATATATTAATGAATTAAAAATAAGATTACTTAATTGGTTTTTGTGCATGTATAGATATAAGTTGAAACAAGTTAGAATTAAATTATATCTAGATTTTGAATCAATCATCAATTCAATAAATTTGCATTTTGTGGCCTCTGATGCTTCCATTAGGTCTATATGGTTTTGTAAATATTAGTGTCTAAACTTAACATAGGTATCCACTATGGAATAGTGATTATATCTATATGTGAGCACTTGAAACCTTATGGGTTTTCTATCTCATTTCTTCTAGTGTGTTCAAATCGTGCATATAGGTTGTCACTCTTTGTCAAATGATCAAACCCTAACTTTCTCACCATTAGAGTGACTATGGTAAAATTGGGTAAGTTGGCACATAGTGTTGAGTTTTCCCAAGTATCCCTCTATCAATGGGCATTGCCTACATAGCCAATACTCCAAAAAGTGCCTCAAACTTATATAGTTTTCCCCTATGTGTTGGCTTGGGTGTGCATAAGGATGTAATGTGTGATAAATAAGTACATAGAGTGACCTAGCTTATAACTTGGAAAATGTGGCCCATGGGATGCTCCTATAGTACTTTAGACCTGTAGGAATATTTTTCATATGCTTGATATGTAAATAGGGATGAATAGGGTAAATTTTCTCACTTGAATGCTTGATTGAGTGTTTTTTGTAAGTTACCCTGTGAGTTATTAGGTCTTTGTTAGGTGAGTTATGAATGAGGATTTATGATGTATATATGCTAATTATTTTATAAAATATATCACATTAAATCATGTATTTTGACCATAATAACACATTTTAATTATAAATTTTATGACTTTATGGCATTAGGCACTTAGTTTGACACATGATAATTGCATCGATGTAGACATCTAGCCAGGACACAAGTGTTTGAGAAGCTATAAAATAGTGACATGTCCAAAACTTGTAGAAGATGATAATAATAGGATTTATATAATTTTTTATAGTATATAAGGCCTAGTCATTATAATACCATCTGTTCAAAGTAACAGATAAGAAATAGGTAAAAGAAATAGTGGATGCAATCCTTTTAGTAATGAGAAGGTTTAGGAACTGAAGGGTACAACCATGAGAAGTATTTTCCAAGTATATAATAATGAGGTGTTATATAATTTATATTTAGTATATATAATGGGTGAGATCAATTAGGGTTCATGTGTGAGTGGGAGAGAGATCTCAGCCTATGATGAACAAGATAGCCCCATTGCCTACAAATGAGAGGGATGTTGTGATAGAGGTCCTGATGTCGATGAAGTAAGATGTATGGATCAATATGTGTAGTGGTGGGTCCATCATATATGGGCATCATTATTTTAAGTGGTATTTTCACCTATAGCAATAAGGCTAGATGCTCTTAGGGTAGAAAGTATTATCTATATATGTTATGTAGTATCATATTGTTAATATGTTTTGTAAAAATTTATTATATATTAATATGATTGATTTTATGGATGTACGAGTGATGAGTATTGGTTTTTTATTATAGAGTCAACATTTCATTTGTAGATAATATATGTTATGGATAGTTTTTTCACTAAGGGCCTTAAGGAGAGAGTGGATATGGTGGGGCCACATGCCCTATTGTTTGATATAGCTCTCATTACTACAACAACATAAATGTGAGCAACAACTAGGTTGAAGGATATAACTACAACCCTAGAGGCACTGAGAGTGGAGAGGCATGCATTAGTGGTTGAGCAAGATCAATTTCAAGTTGATTTACCTAGATAGTAGATGTCTCCACCCACTATGTCTTTCAATTTGAGTATGAGTATTTTTATCAAGTATATTTGTCTTTATGGAGAGCATATGATCATGTGAGAGTGTTTATGTAATAACCCCACTGGGTTAGATATTTAAAAAAATTAATTAAACACATATAATAAAAATATATTACACCATGAGAATATACAAAGACCATAAGAAATACTCAAGGTGATAATAGTAATAAGCATAATACATCACATATCACTGATCTCTAAAATCATGAGATAACACATCATAATGCAAATATAGAAAGTAATCACATTAACTTAGCCACAATTGATATAAGTCTATAGTCACTATTTTCAAAATAAAATATTAATTAATTACAAATCCTCATGATAATATTCAATGATAAGTACAATATAATATAATGTACATATAAGATACATGGCTTCCCCAAAACATAGTTCCCAAACTCAAGTATCATCTTGAAACTTAGTATTATTGTGGGGAGGGAGAGCATCATTTAAGAGATTTTTCCACACCAAGCATGGACCAACAATCCTTTACACTAATCCCATTAGGAAATAACCCTACTTCATGGATGAGTAGATAGTGATGGTATGAGAATCTAGAGAGATAAGCAAGTACCTGTGTGTTATATGATTTCTAAACTAAACATGTAGTGTATCATATAAAACCATTTTATTTCAAGATATTGCACCAACATGTAAATAATACTCATGAATTGATAATGTCTCACTAAATATACTTTGTCCCAAATCTTTATGAATAATAAATAACAATTATCTATAGATTAATCAAATTCATGCACACCACTTGATCAAAATGCCTTCAACTATCATTGTGACACTAGTAAGCCAGTGAAGTCCATCTCACTCCTTATTCTGTATCAGTAATGTAGATTAATCAAATACAATTCAACCACAAGATTTATTTGATTTGCATATTGATATCAAACACATCATATAACATGTTAAACATAGGAGTAACCGAAGCATACATTTATTCTATCAAATGTATGAATGAATCTTACATTAATTTCTATCCCATACTAGAAATAATGGCTATAGTTTATGCCACCTAGGTAAATACACATTTAACTACATATTTTCACTACCACATTTATTTTCCAACATACTACACCCCATGATAACCTATATTACCATATTTTAGTATTCTAAGACATAACTTCCATAAATAATCATAATAAAGTAGTCATTATTACATGGAAACATAAGCTTATATTCAAACAAATCGATAAAATCAAGCAAGTCATAGTTCCCATAGAACACATAATAAGCAATCATGGCATACATTACACTTCCAAATATTGTATTCATGCATATACAAAGTCTTACCAAGGGTTCAAAAACATGTTATTCATAGAAATAACCAGAATGCATTCATTAAATCAATTAATGTAGATGTAAGACTAGACATAAAAATTACAATATATACCATCTGGGTATAACATACATTTATATTGTAATACTCTATGATATCCCATACTATCATAGTTCACAACTAAATAAAAATAGATAACCCACTTATGATTTCAAAAATTAGTTGATCACATACATAATAATAATCAACTAAGTACAGGGGTATACCCTAAGTTAAACTACTTAACAACATTCAAAGTAACATATCTATAATCACACATCATGGTGTACCATTATATACCAGATGTAACCAAACACTCTCATAGTCATGTAATGCACACAAGTACTCAATATATAACTAATAGCCAATCAATCATTTCCAAAGAAATAGAGAATTCATACACCCATTATAAAAAAAATTAAATATATATTTCTATTTTATAAAAGACTATTTTAATATGGTTGTATTTTTTTGATGTAGGGGAATCTTAGGAATGCCCAATTGTTGGTCTAAGAGTCATAAATGTGAGTCAATTTTGAATTTGAAGTTTTCCTACCTTTTTCCTAATTTGAATTTTCAAAATTGTAATGAGGGATTGAGAGTGCTCTAGGTGGGATAAGTGAGTAATGAAGGTATGTAATTGTTGAATGATTATTTAATATATCTTTATGTTCTTATAAAAGGTCTTAAGAGTGGATTGGTTAATGTGTCAAATTGAAAGAGTGAGGTGGAATTCATAATGTTCATCACCCTATGTGGGTATAGGTGTGTTAAGGAGTTTATTGATTCAATAAACCATTATTGGTATTGTTTTAAGAGTTTTTCAACTTGTATAAAGGGTATATATAGAGTTTGTGTTTTGTATGAAGGAGGATATAAGGAGATATAGGGTAGATAAAAGTGGAAAAGAAGATGTCAGTCTGCCAAGATGCATGTAGGACTAGTAAGTCCAACTTATGTATGAAATAACATCAATAAAGAATGTTATTTTGAATAAGGCTTATTTTGATCACTATTCTTGATTATTTTTATATGGTTATTTATATGATCTTAGTGAAAACAAGTAATCTGATGTGATTCAAAAAGGTTGCAGGTATAAACAATTATATGTGTCATTAATTTATATGGCAGGAATAGAGCACATTATGTGATTGAATGTTTAACATGGTGATTAGTTATTAGAATTATATTTATCTTATTATTATCAAATCATATTTTCTAACATGATATAGAGAATGCTAAGTTGAGGTGGAAGAATTTGATCTTGGTGAAGATAGACAAGTCTAGTAATAAGGTATGCATACATACAGTCTTGAAAAACAATTATCTAAGCATTTGAACCTTTATTTCCTGAGTTATGTGGAGTACATGGAATGAAGACACATATGAATAGTTGGATATGCTCTTGTTTAGTGTGTAATTGATCAAAAAAAATCAAACCCAGGTTGGTCATTGATATTTCTCTTTGAAACATATAGTCCATACAACTCAAAAATTCTATGTCCTGCATTCTTTGCATGATATCTTGTTTTGGCTTCAAAGGTTATTGATAATTATTTTTTATTATTTGTTGAAGGAGGTAAGAACCTTAATATAAGTTTTGAAGTCATTTAGAGTAATAAAGATCAAGAAACCCTACCTACCCCTATTTTAGATGATAGAATGCAGATTTAATTGACTAAGATTTGATGTTTTGCATTATGTAATGATTAGATGAGATGTTTAGCATATGTATAAAGGTGAATATGATTAATATAAACCTATTGCAAGTGATTTGGGTTTTGAAACCTAATACAATGAAAGTTATGCATTTTATAAGGTTCTAAGTCTATATAATGGTCTAAAAACCCTGGATTTAGGGTTTGATGCATATAAAGACTTATAACCATGAAAATTTTATAAAAAAATTTAGTTGGTCCTAAGAAACATGCTTGAAGTGAATAACCTAGTTGAAGAGTTTTATGGATCCATTTGAATAGATTTTTGAGGACTAACTTAGATTAGGCCTAGAAGAGACCTAGTTGGAATAGGCCAAAGAAGGAAAGGGGTTGTTATTTGAGAGTGAGTGAAAAAAATGTATCTATAAATGTCAATATTTGACTTGGATGATCATATAATGCTCATAATAAGGAGGTTTGTCCACTTAGAGGGTTAATTAGAGAGTCAAATAAGCCTATAGGTATAAAAATTTATAAAGGAAACTAATCTAAAATTTTGTATGGAGTAATGTCATGATCAAGGGTACTCAAAATATTAGTTTTTTCCCTTGATGAGATGGTGTATAGAATAGAATAGAAGATTTGCATTGAAATAGGGCTAGTAGGCTATGTAGACAAGAAGATTGATTACTGAGTAGAATGTAATATATTGAGTGAAAAAACTATTTTAATATGTTTTTTAATGAAGTTTTAAGTGTCTTGGAAATTTTATTATTCAATTTTTTGAGTTTGGGTCCTTTTGGACAAGATAGGCCTAGCATTAGCTAAGGAAGATTTATAAATTTGTAAGCAAGAGTAAGGAGAAATGCAAGCTGATGGTAATATATATACTTCATTTGGTATCAAAGCCATATATATAGATGCTATAGAAATAGGTTGGTATAGGTATGAACTTGGAATTTAATGCACATTTCATGAAATTACAAGAATGTAATCAAGGAGATAGTTTGAAAGGAGTCTTATTGCAAGACAGAGTTGAAACAGCTGATAAAGGTATGAGTTATTTGTGGTTGATTTTTTGGTATGAATATATTGATGATGGTATGTGATAGGTGAAGAAATAAAATAGTTAATGGTGTGGTGACAGACTTGAATTAAGTGAGTTATTAACAAGCTCAAAATAAAGAAGCTCATAAATAGAGCTCAAGGAAGATAGAGCAGTCCTAGTGTGAAGGACAAGGGGTGGAAAGACCTAATGAGGTCTGAAATAGAGAATGAGAAGGGTTAAAAGTTTGAACCAAGAGGATGTGGTCCAAGTGAGGCCAAAAATGGGAGAGATAATCTACCCAAGTGAGGTACTTAAGATGAAGATGAAAGGAGAAGTAGAAAGGAAAGTGAGAGATAGGGTTATAATGAAAAGAAGATGGAGATAAAGATAAAGGAAATGAAAGAAGCATTGGAAAGAATGGAAAGAGAGTAATTGAGGATGTGTAATGTGTATATTTTGAAATGTGGACTCAAGATTAAGAAAATAATTAAATGTAGCTTTATAGAAATAATGTAAGAGAAAGCAAACTAGCAAGTGATGGAGCATTTAGAGAGGAAGTTGAAGGATATGGCAACATTACTTTCCATAAAATAGCAAAGAGAGGAAATTGGGCCTTAAAATTTTCAATCTAACATTGATTTGTCAAGATTGAATGTAGGTAAGTGGAAAATAAAGTGCATGATTTGAAAGAAGAAGATGATGCATGGAAGAGTGAATATGTAGCTAAAGATGAAGCATTTTTACACCCTCAAGATAGTGAATTACTTGATGGATGAGAATGGAGAGATGAAAATCAAATAATAGGTGATAAATAAGACAAAGATATAATAAGTAATGAAGTGCATGTAATCTATGATGAGTATTTTGAAGATGAAAATGAAGTTTTATGTAAGGACACAATAGGATTGTTTGAAGAGTTCATTAGATCAATAAATAAGTAAGAAGCACATGAAGTGCTTGAGGAAAGATAAGAATAGGTAAAGGAAGATGAGACTAAATCAATAATCCATTAAGAGAAGATGCAAGGTAAGGAGATGGCTGATTGGATAGTCAATGAAGAAATAGATGTAATGGAGGAAAACAGGATAGAAAATGATGACAACAAGCATATGAATAAGCAAGAGACCTTGGAATGGTCAAAAAAGGTAGAGAGTATGATTTGGATCAGGGATGTTGATGAAGAGGAAAAAATAGCAATGACAGAGGAGGTTATACAAAGAGAATGGAAATTCATGATAAATGTCATGAATATTGAAGAGGATAATGCAAGAAATCAAAGCAATAAGGGTGACTGCAGGTACAAGTAGTAGTATAAGTAATAATAGAAGCAAGAGTAAAGGATCACATGGATGATGAAGTAGAGGCATAAGTGTGGTAGCAAAGAACACACACATTTATATGAGAATCTAAATGAAGAATAAGATGGAAGTTAATTTATTTTCTCCCCTTGGGAGTGTGATGTAGGTAATCTTAAGAATGCCTAAGAGTTGGTCTAAGTTTCATAAATGTGAGTCAAATTTGAATTTGAAGTTTTCATGCCTTTTTCCTAATTTGAATTTTAAAAATTGTGATGAGGAATTGAGAGTGATATAGGTGGGATAAATGAGTAATGAAGGTATGTAATTTTTAAATTTTGATGTAAAATATCTTTATGGTCTTATAATTGGTCTTAAGAGTGGATTGAGTCATGTGTCAAGTTGAAAGAGTGAGGTGGCATTCATAATGTTCATCACCCTGCATGGGTCCAGGTGTGTTAAGGATTTCATTGATTCAATAAACCATTATTGATCTTT
This sequence comes from Torreya grandis, assembly GCA_037957365.1. Classification (NCBI taxonomy): domain Eukaryota; kingdom Viridiplantae; phylum Streptophyta; class Pinopsida; order Cupressales; family Taxaceae; genus Torreya; species Torreya grandis. The sequence goes on from JARHVA010002118.1 coordinate 1,576,834, forward strand.
TAAAAAGGATATATATAGATTTTATGATCGATAGGAAAGAGGATATGAGGATAAATAGCATAGACAAGAGTGGAAAAGAGGATGAAGGTCTGTCAAGATGCATGTAGGATTGGTAAGTTTAGCTTATGTATGAAATACTATAAATAAATAAATAAATAATGTTATTTTGAATAATTATTATTATAACAATTGTGTTTGATTATGTTTATATGGTTCTTTATATGATCCTAGTGTAAAAAAATAATATGATTTGATTAATGAATGTTGTAGTTATAAACAATTATGTGTGTCATTAATTTATATGGATAGAAAAGAGCACATGATTCGATTGAATTTTTAATGTGGTGAGTAGGTGTTAGAATTATATTGATCCTATTATTATCCAATAATATTTTCTAACTTGAAATATAGAATGCTAAGTTGAGGTAGAAGAAGTTAATCTTGGTGAAGATAAATAGGTCTGCTAATAGGGTATGCATACATACAGTCTTGATAAAAAATTACCTCAATATTTGAACCTTTATTTATTTAGTTATGTGGATCACATGGTAATTAATAAGTGTATTAATATCTTTAAATTCTCTTATTTAGTGTGAAATTGATCAAAATTTATCAAACCCAGGTTGGTCATTGATATTTCTCATTGAAACATACAGTCCATACAACTCAAAAAATTTGTGTACTACATTTTTTGCATGATATCTTGTTTTGGCTTCAAATGTTATTGAAAATGAGTTTATATTAGTTGTATAAGGTTTTAATAACCTTAACATAGGTTTTTAAGTCCTTTATATTAATAAATATCAAGAAACCCTACCTATCCCTATTCTAGATAGAATACAAAGTTAGTTGACTGAGATTTGATGTTTTACATTATGAAATGGATCAAATGAGATTTATATAATATTTGTAAAGGTCAATATGATTAATAAAGACATAATTCAAATCATTTGGGGTTTTTAAACCTAATACAATAAAAGTTATGCATTTTATAAGGCTCTCGACCTATACAGTGGTCTACAAACCCTAAATTTAGGGTTTGATGCTCATAATGAATTTTAACCATAAATTTTGATAAAACTTTATATTTTTGTCTTTTAAACATTATTAAAGTTAATAATCTAGTTTTATATGTTTATGGATCCATTTGTATGGATTTTTAGGACTGAGTTGGATTAGTCCTAGAAGAGACCTAGTTAGAACAAGCCAAATAAGTAAAGGGGTTGTTATTTGAGATTGAGAGTGAAAAAATGGTATCTATAAATTTCAATATTTTTCCTTGTATGATCATACAATGCTCAGACTAAGGAGGTTTGTCCATTTGGAGGGCTAGTTGGAGAGTCAGGAAAGCCTACATATCCAAAAAAATTAAATTAACCTACCCTAAAATTTTGTGTGGATAAATTTCATGATAAAGGGTACTCAAAAACCTATTTTTTTTCCTTGATGATATTTATTATAGAATAGAATAGAGGATTTACATTAAAATAGGGCTAGTAGGCTATGTAGACAAGAAGATTGATTGTTGGGTAGAATGCAAGATGTTGAGTGATAAAAGTGATTTTATATGGTTTTTAATGAAATTTTAAGTGTTTTTTAACTTTTATTAAGTAGGTTTTTGAGTTTTTTTCCTTTTGGATAAGATAGGCCTAGCGTTGGCTAAGGAAGATTTGTAAGTTTGGAAGCAAGAGTAAGGATAAATGCAGGATGATGGTAATGGATCTACATCATTTGATATCAGATCCATATAGATGATATATTAATTGGTTTTTATAGGTATTAACTTTGAATTTAATGCATTTTTCATGAAATCATAGGAAAGTAATCAAGGAGATAGTTTGAAAGGAATCTTGTTGTAAGACAAAATTGAGACAACAGATAAAGAAGGTATGAGTTAGTTTTGGTTGATTTGTTAGTTTGAATACATTTATGATGGTATCTAATAGGTTAATAAATAAAATATTTAATGTTTTGGTGGCAGCCCTAAATTAAGTGAGTTATTAACAAGTTCAAGAGAAGGGAGCTCATAAATGGAGCTCAAGGAAGAGAGAATAGTCCTAGTGTGAAGGATAAGAGGTGGAAAGGACCTAGTGAGGTCTGAAATAGAGAGTGAGAAGGGTTACAAGTGTGAACCAATATAATGTGGTCCAATTGAGTTCAAAAATGAGAGAGATAATGTACCCAAGTGAGGTACTCAAGATGAAGATAAAAGGAGAGGTAGAAAGGAAAGTGAGAGAAAGAGTTAAGTGTGAAATCCATAGGGAAAAGAAGATGGAGGTAGAGATAAAGTAAATTAAAGAAGCATTGGAAATAATGGAAAGAGATTTATTGAGGATGTGTAATGTGTATATTTTTTAATGTGGACTCAATATTAAGAAAAGAGTCAAATGTAGCTTTATAAAAATAATGCAAGAGAAAGCAAACTAGCAAGTGATGGAACATTTGGAGAGGAAGTTGAAGGAGATGGAAACACAACTTGCCATGGAAGAGTAGAGAGAGAAAATTGGGCCTCAAAATTTTTAATCTAACATTGATTTGTCATGGTTGAATTTAGGTAAAGAAGTGGAAATTAAAGTGCATGATTGGGAAGAAGAAGATGATGCATGGAAGAGTGAAGATGTAGTTGAAGGTAAAGTATTTTTTCATCCTCAATATGGTGAATTACTTGATGGAGAAGAATGGAGAGATGAAAATAAAACAACATGTGATAAAGAAGACAAAGTCACAATAGGTAATGAAGTGCATGTAATCTTTGATGAGTATTTTTCAAATTAAAGATGAAGTTTTGTATAAGGAAATAATAGGATTATTTGAAGAGTTCATTAGACCAACAAAGAAGCATGAAACACATGAAGTTCTTGAGGAAAGATGAGAAGAGGTAAAGGAAGATGAGACTAAATTAATAGTCCATGAAGAGAAGATGCAAGGTAAGGGGATGGCCGATTGGACAGTCAAAGAAGGAACATCTATAATGGAGGACAACATGATAAAAGATGATGATAAAAATATTATTAATAAGCAAGAGACCTTGGAATGGTTAAAATAGGTAGAGAGTATGATGTGGATCAGGTGCTAATGAAGAGGCATAAATAGTAATGATAGAGGAGGTCATATAAATAAAATGGAAATTTTTTATAAATGTCATGAATATTTAAGATGATCGTGAAAGAAATCAAATCAAGAAGGGTGAATATAGGTAAAAGTAGAAATATAAGGAACAACAGAAGCAAGAGCAAAGGATCACATAGATGAGGAAGCAGAGGCATAGGTGTGGTAGAAAAGAACACACAAATTTGTATGATAATATTAATGAAGAAGAAGATGGAATTCAATATCTTTTCTCCCCTTGGGATTATGATGCATGGGCATCTTAGGAATGCCCAAGAGTTGGTATAAGAGTCATAAATGTGAGTAAAATTTGAATTTGAAGTTTTCCTACCTTTTTCCTAATGTGAATATTCAAACTTATAATGAGGGATTGAGAGTGATGTAGGTGGGCTAAGTGAGTAATGAAGGTATGTAGTTATTGAATAATGATGTAATATATCTTTATGGTCTTATAAAATGTCTTAAGAGTGGATTGAGTCATGTGTCAAGTTGAAAGAGTGAGATGGAATTCATAATGTTCATCACCCTTTGTGGGTCTAGGTGTGTTAAGGAGCTTATTGATTCAATAAACCATTATTGATCTTATTTTAATATTTTTTTAACTTGTATAAAATATATATATATATATATATATATATATATATATATATATATATATATATATATATATATATATATAATGGTCCATAGGAAGGAGGATATGAGGAGAAACAGGGTAGATAATAATGGAAAAGAGGATGAAGGTCTGCAAAGATACATGTAGGACTAGTAAATCTAACTTATGTATGAAAGAACATCAATAAATAATTTTATTTTGAGGAAGGATTATTGTGATTATTATGTTTTCTTATGTTTATATGGTTATTTATATGATCTTAGAGCAAACAAGTAATCTGATGTGATTTAAGAAGGTTGCAGGTATAAACGATTCTATGTGTCATTAATTTGTATGGTTGGAATAGAACACATGATGTGCTTAAATGTTTAAAGTGGTGAGTAGTTTTTAAAATGAAATTTATCTTGTTATGATAAAATCATATTTTATAAAATAATACAAATAATGCTAAGATGAGTTGGAAGAAATTAATCTTGGTGAAGATAAATAGGTCTATTAACAGGGTATGCATACATACAGTCTTGGCAAACAATTACCTGAGCATTTGAACCTTTATTTATTGATTTATATGGATAAAATGGGAATGAATACACATATTAATAGTTTAATATTCTCATATTTTTTATTAAATTGATCAAAAATTTTCAAACCTAGGTTGGTCATTGATATTTCTCTTTGAAACATACAGTCCATACAACTCAAAAATTTTGTGTACTACATTCTTTGCATGACATCTTATTTTGGATTAAAATGTTATTGATAATGAGTTTATATTAACTATGTAATGTGGTAATAACCTTAATATAGGTTTTTAAGTCCTTTGGAGTAATAAAGATGAATAAATCTTGCCTACCCATGTTTTAGATGATAAAATGTAGAGTTAGTTGACTAAGATTTGATGTTTTACATTATGGAATGGATTATATGAGATGTATAGCATATTTATAAAGGTTAATATGATGAATATATACTAATTTAAGTGATTTAGGGTTTTTTAACCTAATACAACAAAATTTATGCATTTTAGAAGGATCTTGACCTATATAGTGGTCTAAAAACCTTGGATTTAGGGTTTGATGCATATAATGAATTATAACAATGAAATTTTGAAAAAAAATTGTATTTTTGTCATAAAAACATTATTTAAGTGAATAACCTAGTTTTAGAGGTTTATGGATCCATTTGTATGGATTTTTTAGGACTGAGTTGGATTAGGCCTATAAGAGACCTAGTTAGAATAGGCCAAATAAAGAAATGGGTTATTTTTTTAGAGTGAGAGTGAAAAAATGGTTTATTAATCTAAATTATTAAAAATGGTATCTAAAAATATCAATATTTTTCCTTATATCACCATACAATGCTCAAATTAAGGAGGTTTGTCTATTTGAAGGGTTAATTACAGAGTCTAGTAAGCCTACAAATATAAAACTTTGTAAAGTAACCTAACCTAAAATTTTTTGTGGAGAAATTGAATGATAAAAGGTACTAAAAAACCTATTTGTTTTCCTTGATGAGATTATTTACAGAACAAAATAGAGGATTTACATTAAAATAGGGCTAGTAGGTTATGTAGATAAGAAGATTGATTGCTTAGTAGAATGCAAGACATTAAGTGATAAAATTGGTTTGATATGGTGTGTAATTAATTTTTAAGTGTCTTTTAACTTTGATTAAGTATTTTTTTTATTTTTTTTCCTTTTGGATAAGATAGGCCTAGTGTTGGCTAAGGAAGATTTACAAGTTTACAAGTAAGAGTAAGCAGAAATATAGGATGATGGTAATAGATCTACATCATTTGGAATAAGAGCCACCTATATGCTCTGGTAATAGGTTGGTACAAGTATTAAATTTTAATTTAGTGCATGTTTCATGAAATTATAGGAAAGCAATCAAGGAGATAGTTTGAAAGGAGTCTTATTGCAAGACAAATTTGAGATAACAGATAAAGAAGATATGAGTTATTTGTGTTTAATTTTTTAGTTTGAATACATTTTTGATGGTTTTTGATAGGTTATGAAATAAAATAGTTATTTTTTTAGTGGAATCCCTGAATTAAGTGACCTATTAACAAGCTCAAGAGAAAGAAGCTCCTAAATAGAACTCAAAGAAGAGAGAACAGTCCTAGAGTGAAGGACAAGAGGTAGAAAGGCCCTAGTGAGGTCTGAAATAGAGAGTGAAAAGGGTTCTAAGTGTGAACCAAGAGGATTTGGTCTAAGTGAGGCCAAAAATGAGAGAGATAATGTACCCAAGTGAGGTACTCAAGATGAAGATGAATGGAGAGGTAGAAAGGAAAGTGAGAGACACCGTTAAGTATGAAAGCCATAGTGAAAAAAAGATGGAGATAAAGATAAAAGAAATGAAGGAAGCATTGGAAATAATGTAAAGAGAGTCATTGAGGATGTGTAATGTGTATATTTTGAAATGTGGACTCAATATTAAGAAAAGAGTTAAATGTATCTTTATAGAAAGAATGTAAGAGAAATCAAACTAACAAGTGATGGAGCATTTAGAGAGGCAGTTGAAGGAGATGGAAACACAACTTTCCATAAAAAAGAAGAGAGAGGCAATTGGGCCTCAAAATTTTCAATATAACATTGATTTGTCATGGTTTAATGTAATTAAATAAGTGGAAATTAAAGTTCATGATTTGGAAGAAGAAGATGATGCATAGAAGAGTGAATATGTAGCTAAAGGTGAAACATTTTGTCACCCTCAAGATGGTGAATTACTTGATGGAGAAGAATGGAGAGATGAAAATCAAAAAATAGGTGATAAATAAGATAAAGGTATAATAGGTAATGAAGTACATATAATATTTGATGAGTATTTTGAAGATGAAGATGAATTTTAGTGTAAGGACACAATAGGATTGTTTGAAGAGTTTATTGGATCAATAAAGAAGTAAGAAGCACATGAAGTGCTTGAGGAAAGATAAGAATAGGTAAAGGAAGATGAGATTGAATTAATAGTCCATGAAGATAAGATTAAAGGTGAGGATATTTATAATTAGATAGTCAATGAAGAAATAGATGTAATGGAGGATAACAGGATAGAAAATGATGACAACAAGCATATGAATAAGCAAGGGACCTTGGAATGGTCAAAAGAGGTAGAGAGTATGATTTGGATCAGGGATGTTGATGAAGAGGAAAAAATAGAAATGATAGAGGAGGTTATACAAAGAGAATGTAAATTCATGATAAATGTCATGAATATTGAAGAGGATAATGAAAGAAAACAAAGCAATAAGGGTGACTATAGGTACAAGTAGCAGTATAAGGAATAACAAAAGTAAGAGTAAAGGATCACATGGATGAGGAAGCAGAGGCATAGGTGTGGTAGCAAAGAACACACACATTTATATGAGAATATAAATGAAGAAGAAGATGGAAATTAATTTATTTTCTCCCCTTGGGAGTATGATGTAGGGGCATCTTAGGAATGCCTAAGGGTTGGTCTAAGATTCATAAATGTGAGTCAAATTTGAATTTGAAGTTTTCACACCTTTTTCCTAATTTGAATTTTCAAACTTGTAATGAGGATTGAGAGTGATCTAGGTGGGATAAGTGAGTAATGAAGTTATTTAATTGTTGAATAATAATGTAATATATCTTTATGGTCTTATAAAAGGTCTTAAGAGTGGATTGAGTCATGTGTCAAGTTGAAAGAGAGGTGGCATTCATAATGTTCATCACCCTACATGGATCTACGTGTGTTAAGGAGTTTATTGATTCAATAAACCATTATTTATATGGTTTTCTAAGTTTTTTAACTTTTATAAAGGATATATATAGAGTTTTTGGTCTTTAGGGAGGAAGATATGAGGATAAATAGGGTAGACAAGAGTGGAAAAGAGGATGAAGGTCTACCAAGATGCATGTAGGATTGGTAACTATAGCTTATGTATGAAATAACATCAATAAAGATTGTTATTTTGAATAAGGCTTATTGTGATCACTATGATTGATTATTTTTATATGGTCCTTTATATGATCCTAGTGCAAACAAGTAATCTGATGTGATTTAAGAAGGTTGTAGGTATAAATAATTATGTGTGTCATTAATTTGTTTGGTTAGAATAGAGCACATGATTTGGTTTTATGTTTAATGTGGTGATTAGTTTTTAAAATTAAATTTATCCTATTATGATCAAATCATATTTTTTAACTTGATATAGATAATGTTAAGCTAAGGTGGAAGAAGTTAATCTTGGTGAAGATAAATAGGTCTACTAATAGGGTATGCATACATACAGTCTTCATAGACAGTTACCTAAGATTTTAAACCTTTATTTCTTAAGTTATATGGAGGACATGGGAATTAATACATGTATGAATAGTTGGATATGCTCTTTTTTACTATGCAATTTATCAAAAGTTTTTAAACACAGGTTGGTCATTGATATTTATCTTTGAAACATACAGTCCATACAACTCAAAAATTTTATGTACTACATTTTTTGCATGATATCTTGTTTTGTATTCAAATGTAATTGATAATTAGTATATATTAGTTTTATAATCTTTTAATAACCTTAATATAGGTGTTTAATCCCTTTGGAGTAATAAATATCAAGAAACCCTGCCTACCCCTATTATAGATGACAAAATGTAGAGTTAGTTGACTAAGATTTGATGTTTTGCATTATGGAATGGATCAAATGAGATGTATATCATATGTATAAAGGTTAATATGATGAATACATACCTAATACAAGTTATTTGGGGGTTTTTAACCTAATACAACAAAATTTATGCATTTTAAAAAGATCTCAGCCTATATAGTGGTCTAAAAACCTTGGATTTAGGGTTTGATGCATATAATGACTTATAACCATAAAAAATTTCTAAAATTTTATAGTTTGACCTTGAAAACATGCTTGAATTTAATAACCTAGTTTTAGAGGTTTATGGATCCATTTGTATGGATTTTTTAGGACTGAGTTGGATTAGGCCTAGAAGAGACCTAGTTGGAATAGGCCAAAGAAAGAAATGGGTTATTCTTTAAGAGTAAGAGTTAAAAAAGGGTTGATTAAGCTGAAGGAGTAAAAATTGTATCTGAAAATGTCAATATTTTTCCTTAGATGACCTTACAATGCTTAGACTAAGGAGGTTTGTCTATTTGGAGGGCTAATTAGATAGTCAAGTAAGCCTACAAGTACAAAAATTTGTAAATTAACCTAACCTAAAATTTTGTGTGGAGAAATTTCATGATAAAGGGTACTCAAAAACCTTTTTTTTCTTTGATGAGATGGTGTACAGAATAAAATAGAGGATTTGCACTGAAATAGGGCTAGTATGCTATGTAGACAAGAAGATTGATTATTGAGTAGAATGCAAGATGTTGAGTGATAAAAGAGGTTTTATATGGTTTGTAATGAATTTTTAAGTGTCTTAGAAATTGTATTAAGTAGATGTTTGAGTTTTGGTCCTTTTGGACATGATAGGCCTAGTGTTGGCTAAGGAAGATTTGTAAGTTTACAAGCAAGAATAAGGGGAAATGTAGGCTAATGGTAATATCTTTGCATCATTTTGTCTTTTATGTACCTGATAATTAGGTAAAATCATACTTCTATCTACAAGATTATCCATATGACCCAACATATCCATTTTTATTACACATGTACTTCATAAGAAAATCACCAGTTTCAACAAAATATAGAGTAATCCAAACTAGCATTTACTATACATTTAGAGGTTTGAATGCTCACATTTATTAAGTTACTTATACTAAATTATTTAATACAATTATTACTCTCCCCAAGGATTTCCATTGTAAGAATACACCTCTATGTTCTTAAATATTCTATTAAGCACTTTTGCACTCATTTCCATAAGTAAACACTCCAATAATTAACCATTAATACATAACTTATTATAATGTTATGATTCATATGATAGGTTCCATACCAAAAAATACCTATATCAAGGGGTCTCTAATATGCTACAAGGCTTATCTCATGATATAGGAAAGTTATGTTTACTTATGGTATTATTATTTCCAATTAAGAAATCTTATCATAAAGCATATAATGTATCAAAAGATAGATGGCTCTGTCATGTACAGTTATTTGTAAGTCAACAATTTATGTCACCATGTGTGGATAAATCAAACTATGGTTTTTATGTAAATCCACCATGTTTTATATCATATGGTAATATTATAATTTAACTAAAGTCATTAATTTATAAAAAGAGCTTTCATTTATTCAACTAAATAAAGCTTTTTAATTATATTTTATCAATTGAAGTTCCATAATATATGGCAACTTAAAATATTCAACAATGTGATGAAAGCTAGCATATGGAAATATAGTATTATCATCAGTTCATACCATTTGAATTATGACAACATTTTCTACCCCATAAAAGGTTTAAGTGTCATAATCTTGGTACACTTAATCAGCACACCATTTTGGCAATTTGGCCTTATCAAAATCATTTTTTTTCTTAAATATGATGACACCAACTAGGAATGGAATACCATAAACTTTGCGGGGAATAATTTCAAAGCAAAACAATGACAGCACACATGATGTGGTTCACCTATGCACAACATCTAATTTCAAGACTCAATAGGTTTATCACAATTAAATATAGTCTATTCAATTGATTAGGTATATAAATGGTGACACCACTAGATACTTTAGTTAAACCTATGCTAAAAAGGGTGCAGTGATTTCTAAAGTTGGCATATTATTATTCAGAGTGATGCCTTTGACTACAAGTATGATGGAAAGAAATATAGATTTAATCTACAATATATTGGCTGAAATTATTATTATCACATTCAACTATGCCCTATAAAATGTTTTTATGGGTTTTTATCCAGTGGTCAGTAACAAAAAGATTGATAGAAATAGACAATGATGCTTTTCTACACCAGTGAACAAGATTTATATGATGCTAAAAGCATGTTAAAACTAACAAAAATTCAATTATAAACATTTGGTGGTTTTATATATGTATTGTAGCTAGGACATGAAAAAATGTCTCTAAATATAACATTTAGTCTCAAAGACATGGTAACGCCCCTACATCGAACAACTAAAATAATGGCCAATTTTCTTTGCTATGTCTACTTTTTAGTAAAGTTTGATATATATAAAATTATCATACAAAATCTTCTACAACTTATCAATGTTAATCTATGTCCAATAGATACATCCCATCATTTATGACCTTCATAAAATATTTACCAAGTTTTCCTAGTGTGAGTCTAAAACAACAAGCAGATCACCCTATATGCAGTCAAATGCTTGGATTTTAGTCAATATGTATGTGCCATCTATTGGTACAAATTTTTAATACATGTAACAAATACTTGCATACAATTATTTCTAAGTTTTACTCAATTTATACTCTAAATTCAAATCACCATATTCTATAATCAAATATCCCTAGTGCCTTTTCAAAAACCTGGATGATAGTAGTGCCAAAATTGATGCTAGGTATATGTTTAACATGAATAGAAGAAATAGGTAGATTCTAGTGCATTTTTTGGTAGGATGCAGATAACTGAAATAGTTTTTAGCTGATATATATTTCCAATGATGAATTTAATGAGGAATATAATTTTTTATAATATAAACTCCATTATTTTTTATTTTTTATTTTTTTGGGAACCGCTACCCATAATAAGCCACTAAATTGCCTATATACAACAACATATTGTAGACACAAAAATTGTGTCGACTCCCCTTGGTCCCTTACACACTTTATTAATTTAAAATAAATTACTTATTTTAAATTAATGACATCACCCTAGACACCTCACCTTGGATACCTCGCCCTTAGACCATTTATCACCCTATGACTAAGTCCTCCAAATCATAATTACCTAAGACCTATTCCAACTCTCTCACTAACCCTTGCACTTAATAAATCTATCTTTAGATCATTCACCAATGACAACTGAACTTGGTAGATGGAGGAATGGGCAAAAGGCTAAAAATAGCCTTTTTACCCATTCTCAAGCTGCCGACGTCGGTCAACCGTTGATCGATGCTGGCGGGATCACCAACGTCAGTTAATTAAAACTAAATTCTAATCTTGGCTGGAGGCCTGAACATGAATTCTCTAGGTCCCTGACTCTTTGCATATCAAAGGTAGGCTTTGGGATGAGGCAAGGGGATTCTATCATCACTCTCCAAGCTAAGAAACTCTATAGAATTCACTCCAGACATTGGATTAGAAGGTTGTACGAAGTCTCCTACATCAGCCGCATAGGGACAAGCATCCTGACACTCTTAGTTCTCCATCCAAATAGAGCTAAGTATTCTTCTATTTCATTTCAGTATTTTAGAAGGCATTGGTAATTAGTTTCCATTGAATATTCTTGAGTACTATTGATAGACAACCCAACTTTCTTCTTGGAGAGGCTGAAAAGCCTTCCTCTCATTCTTATTCTCTTTCCACCCCTATCCTCTACCTGAGCCCTTTCCCAGACCATATTCACTATCCTACAATCCTGCACAAACTATTAAACTCCTGCAGACCTCCCAAACTCCTCTGTCAACCAAAGACATCTACCAAAAACCTATCCAAGGCCCATTACCCCTACCGACATCAGTAATATAATTAGCGTTGGCAACTTTACCAACTGACACTGGCAGGACTACCAACATCAATGACTGTGGTAGACTGATTGCAAAGAATAGGTACACATTATCTTTGTTTCTCTTTCTTAGTCTTTCACCATTTCTTTTATGCAACACTCTTTTTCATAAACAGTGGATTGTCATCCCTCAAGGAAGTTTTTACACTTTTGGGACTGAGCATATCACTTGGCAGTCCACCATATATCTCTCTAACATTTTTTGTTGTTTTATTCTTCTTATCTACAGGTGTCATCCTCCATAGCTAAAGAGGAGTTCCTACAATGTCTAGATAACAGTGTGTAACTTCATCTGGGTATCATCTAACCCCTGACCTTTATCTTTAGTTTCTTCCTTCTTCTGAATGTAAAAAGCAAAAATGAGTAGAAATATTCTAGCATGCCCAGTGGGACCTTGGAGTTTTCCTTGGGTTCATTTCTTCTAAAAGGCAAACTTTCATATAGGTGCATTAGGAAATTTTCTCTTCTTACATCCTTCTTCTATCTCTTTATCTTGGAAAGAAATCATAAGCACAAGTTAAAAATAACTTCTTTCTTTTTCTTCTTGTCAATCTTCCCTGCATCTTAGAGTAGTGAAATTCATACTCTTAACCTCTTCTCAATTGTTTACATCCAAACAAAACATTTCAATTTTGGGTTTAAAATCTATTACATTTCATTCCTACTTGAATGCATATTTAGCCCTCTCACTTAGTAATTAAAATGCATTATGAATAAATCATAGTACACATATGTTACACAACCTGACCACAAACACAATCAAACACCTAAACATACTTGAGACAAGGCCCATCTAGGATTTCATCACCTAGCAGATACCTTACCCTTCCTGGCCATCCTACTTGGACTTCACTACCAAGGGGAGGACCCACTCTATTCTCTAGAAGAGTATAAACTATAGGCAAAGTATATATTGGCTAAGTGGCCCAGCTCAGCTCTGGGTTCATGAAGTGAAGGGAGCAAGCCCCTAGCACCAGGCCACATACGAAACCTAACACAGACTTTTGAGCACCAAAACATAACCCAAAACCAACCTTAGACTTCCTCTTTAGGACCCGTTTTAAAAGCCCAATTCCCAAACACATTCTTCTAAGGCATAAGCCACCACGACTCTAAAATTTATTCTTAGGAATTTAATGTTTAGAGGTTGCTTGCCGTCATCTTTTCTATTGTTTTTATCTGGTTTTTTGAGCTAGTAAGGACACATTATTCTGAGATCCAAAAACAACTCAGAATTTCTCTTTCTCTCAAAAATATCAATTTTCTATGTTTTTAGAAATACACAGGCACCGACATCAGCTTTTCCACCGACGTCAGCAACTCATCTCACCGACATCCATTATACCACCAACCTCAGCAACTCTACATAACTGACATTAGTTATTTAACCGATGTCGGCCACTATCAAAAATGTTTATTTCAAAATAGCAAGTTTAAAACCCAACTTTTTTGCTATTAAACACACATTCTAAAATTCTGAGACTGTAATATACAATTTTTAGAACCTAAACAAATTTTTCCTTGAATGGTTCTGACACGTAGTCAAGCTAAAACTCTTGTTGACCACGCAAGGCAACAACCACTTCCACCTTCACCCTTCATAACAAGTCCTCTAATGGGGTATCCTTTAGACACTGAGCATAATCCAACCTCGAACCAACCACCTATTATTCCCACAGGGGATCAAGACTTCAATAGATTCCTTAATCTCAACATCAAGGCTCTCCAACACTACCTCACAAGAAGCCAAATGCGAGATCCTTCAGGTAACCCTATTCTTGGGATGCCAACTTCCTTAGTTGAAATGGCAAATATATCAATAGCCTCTATTACTCAACCCATGGTTACTCAGGCCATTGCCTCAACTAATAACCCAACCATCACCAACGTTCAAGAGTTGGCCTCCCCTTCCATTTTTAGACCTACCTTCATTGGGGTTTCTGTACCCCCTTAACTGCAAACAATTCAAACAAGTTCAACACCTTTTCAAAACTTGCTAGTTTCTATCCCACCCACTCTTACACCCATAAATACAAGAGTAAATACCTATCCTCTAACTAGTGTTGCCACCATCCAACCTACTTTGGTGGCACCTAGTCAATTTGTGCCCCCCAACTCCATGGCACAAGTCCCCTTGACCTCAACATTAGTCCCCATAATAAACTATCAATATGTTGCACCTATACAAATGCAACCTAGCATGTCTTACATCCCTCCTAACATCTTCCAGGTACCCTACAATCTGGGGGGTGCCCCTCCTGCCAATCCATCAGCTGATCTAATCAAGATGTTGATGGATAAGATGTCCAACCTTGAGACATTTGTTTTGGGTTCAAAGAGTGTTCTTTCATATGAACAAATCTATAATGAACCTATCTATCCTTTGGTCCCAATTCGACCATATCCTAGCCAATGGGAACTCCCAAAATTTACTCATTTTTAGAGTAAAGAGGACCCACAACAACATCTATGAGCGTTTAGACATGGTTTCTACCTTATAGCACATGATGATGCGTTATTGCTTCGCACATTTCCCATGTCACTTTTTGGCGCCGCTCTTGATTGGTATAGTTCTATTACCAGTCACTCTTTTTTACCTTCACTCAACTCGCTCAATTATTCCTCGACCACTTTTTACTCAACATCACCAAGAAGGTCTCCATCACAGACCTATATTCTATTAGACAATTTGATGATGAATCAATAGCTGATTTGATTACTCGATGGAGAAGTTTAATCAACCAACTCTCCTTTTCTTTACCTCAAACTGAGCTCATTGAGCTCTTTTCACAAGCATGTGCCAAACACATCTCATCTACTTTGCGGGTCCAAACATTCCACACATTTGACAAAGCTTTCACCATGGCTAGGAAGCTTAAACTCCGTGTTGTCGAAGAAAATAAAGTCAAACTGCATAGTAAAAATACTAATGCAAAATCAAATGACCCTTCATCCAAATCTTCTTCTTCCAATTCCAAGTCTAAGGGATCAGCAAATGCTATGGTACTTAGATCATCGTCATCTACCATAACTAACCAATCCGAACCCTCCACATCACAAAGCATTACATGACAATTCCAACAACAATACGTACAGCGTTAATATACTCCAATAGGAGAATCATACACTTCCGTGTTGGATAAACTAGTAAAGCAGGGAGTCCTTAACCTCCCTCAAATTAGACCACCATCTCAATTTTATCCCTCACGAGCCATCCCAACATGGTATAGGTAGAATGACTTCTATAATTATCATCGTGTCAAAGGTCATGACACAAACAATTGCAAAACTCTCAAGAATGTTATTCAAGATATGTTAGACAAGGGGAATCTTGTCTTGGATAACCCAAACACACTAGCTAACCAAAACATAGACATCTTTAGACAACCATTCCCTAACCATCCCCTAGCCAAAAATACGTACAGACCATGGCCAATGACTCCCAAGAGTGTAATATACACACGGTCGACATGGTTTCTCCTTTTATTCCTAACTAACCTCTCCCACAGTCTGAAGAGGTTAGTCAACCTATGTGTCCACCACAAGTAGAAGAGCCTTCTTCTCCTATTTGTCCATCACAGGTAGAAGATCCTTCTCCTATTTTTCCACCATAGGTAGAAGAGCCTTCTTCTCCTATTTCTCCTCCACAAGTGGAAGAACCTTCTTCTCCTATTAGTCCTCCATCCTCCCCCCTTGTACACACAAAAGAGTCTACTTTAAACTCTCTTATATTGGAGGATGCTTTGACGATACCAGTGCTGCTAGCTCTACCCTCATCCTTCCTTTTACCCATGGAAGATCATACTTTTCCCATTCTTTAACCACAAGTAGAAGGTACGATCATCCCTGCCCTTTATCCTCTTGAGGAGCCACATTCTCCAATTCCTTTTCCACCAAGACAAGAACTTGTCTCTTCACCTACTTCAACTAAAGATGATCCAGTAATGGCTCTCTCATGCCTTTGGCCTGAGATCGCTGCATCTAACACATTTCTAGTCTCACAACCACCCACATCTTCTAAAAAACCAAAGCCTCATCTAACATCTTCAAAACCATTCTCTCGATTGGCTAAAAACTTAGGATTTCTCCATTCGAGAAACTTAGAGCATGAGGCATTGTGGGAGTGACTTAAAGCTCCTTATCTTACACATCCCACTCCATTTCATACTATCAACCCTTTTGCGGAAAATTATCCTAAAGTCGTCGACAAAGATCAGGCTTTTACTCCCAAAACCTCAAAAGCTCAACCATCCACATCTGAACCTCAACCCTCACAAGCGACTACCATACTGAAACAGGTTAAATCTCTTGGTGTTTTCCCTATACCGAACCTCACTCACCCACAAGTGAAGGTAGATTTGAACCCCACCCCCCATAGTAGTGGTCCTCACAATGTATTAAAGAAGGCTACTAAAACATGTTGGAGAACTCCTCTCCCACCATCATCATTGCCTTCTATTTTGGACCCACACCCTTCTACCTTAATAGGAGTACTTCCTACTCCAACACCTAACAAAAACAAATTACCTCCCCTACTACCTTTACCCATCAAAAATATTCCTCCACTGAAAAACTTGGCACCTCTTACCAAAAAAGTGTCATCTACATGAGTGGTTACACCACCAACTAAAAAAGTGGTATGGAAAACTCCCTCAATAACTCTTACAAAATAAAAGTTATCAACCTCCACTGCAACAACAAGTGTAGACCCATTATCAGGTTCATATGCTTTGTTGCTACATTGATTGTTACAATCCTCTAGCATCACTCTCCTACCTATTAAACCATTTCAACCTCTTAGATCAAAACCATCATGGTTTGATGACACTCAAATTTGCCTATATCATCGCACACTTGGGCATGACACTAAAAATTGTTGTGCCCTTAAGGTTGTCATTCACCAATACATGGAAAAATACACCCTTCTTGTTGAAGATTCTTTTGACAAACCTTCAATACCTTTTGATGCCTCTCAAACCTCCTCACCTTCATCAGAATCCCATCATCAGACTATGGTCCCTTCACCACCTTCTCCTCCTTTATTCGAAATTAACACCATTCATGTGGCCACCAAGTCACAAATTTTAAAGGATAAAGGAAAAGAGAAGGCTTATATCCCTTGGACATACCCATTTGTCAAACCTTCTCAACCACTGAAACCCAAGATTTCAATCTTGGGCACCTCCCAACAAACATCTTCAAAGGTAATTCATGATTCCATGGTGAAACAACTTCACCAAACCCCTGTGAAGATGTTTTTATATGACCTCATTCAAAGCTCTCCACAACATTGCCAAGCTTTAATCAAAGCTTTACAGGCAGTGGAGGTCCAACCTGAAGACCCCCAACCACTAGCTACCTTAGTCCAATCATTACCTATTATTGCCTCCATTACCTTTAGTGATTTTGAAATTCCTAATTCTAATTTGGAAGATCAGGATGTTGCCCTTTTTATCATAGCTTATGTTGATCAAACTCATGTTAAGCAGGTTATGATTGATGGGTGTGCTAGCATCAATATCATTTCCACCCATGCATATGACCAACTAGCCCTCCCAAAGAATTACATGTCAAAAACTGATGCAACTCTTCATTCCTTCAATGATTCCACCACCACTACCATTGGCACCATCATCTTACATATTCATGTTGGCCCACGAACAGTCCCAAAACTCTTCTACATCATTAAGGGGGAGTTCCAATACAACATGTTATTGGGATGACCTTGGATTCATGCCATGACCTGTGTCCCTTTAACACTACATCGTTGTGTCAAATTTGAACATGAGTGTCAAGTTCACGTCATTCCTGTTGACCCTTCCCCTTTCAAAACATGCAAAACAACTTATCAACCCAATGATGTTCTCATCCCTTTGAAAACATCGACCCAAACACCACCTCTACCTATAGAAGCCTCAATAAGTTCACAAATGTCGGTTACACCTATGCCTTCTCCTCAAGTGACCAGAAAATATCCTATGGAAGATACCTTCCAGTGGCTTTCACTTGGGGAGTATCGTTTGCTTACTCTGGACATGTTCCAAACTCCTCAAGAATATGGACAACTTCATCATCACCCTAACTATGACCATCACATCGGAATGGTCATCCCATATGGTCCTCCTAATCTTCAAACTAATCTCATATATGGAGGGTTAGACCGAGCTCCTACTGATGGGAACCCTCTTTCATCACCCCAACTATTTGCTTTCGATTTCTCCTTTCTTAGCAACCCTAGTTTTGCCCACACCTATCTTTATAGGTGTGCATGGAAGGGTTTTGGCTTTGGGTGCTATGAACAAGGTTTCCAGCAGCCCGTTGAGCCTCCAAATGATGAGGTAATAAAAAATGCCAAGAAATGACATGGCCTAGGTTTTGAAGAACCTACAAAAACCACTAAAAACCCTCGCCATGAAATTATCAAAGAACAATCTCCTCTAACCTTGCCTATTCACCCATCCTCACCTATGGAGTCAGTGGTCTCCATCCCTCCTAGTTTTTTTTCCATAAATGCCATTCGCTTGTAACCCCTAACCTATCAACTAGGTGGGGTGTCAAGGTCCCTTCCTCTCATTTATCCAAACATGATAGATGATGAATCTTCTACCATTTACACTGTCTAATGCATGGATGATGACACCATACTCACCTACATGGGTGTGGATGACTCCTTCATTCAATGATCCCTTATTTTAGAAACACAAGTTATATTAAATGAATCAACTATTGACATTAATCTCCCATCTTCCAATGTTCCTCACATTTTAAAGATTGGTCAATCTTTAGATGCCCAAGAACAAATTGACTATACCAAATTCCTTGCAGATCATAGCAAAGATTTTGCTTGGTCTTATAGCGATATGCCCGACATCGACCCTAACATTGTCATTCATAACATCGTCAAAAACCTAGAGGCTAAGCTTGTCAGGCAAAAGCTTTGCAAAATGCATCCTCACATTGCACTCCTTGTCAAAGAGGAGCTTCAACGTCTTCTCTCCATCTCATTTATCCAACCCATTGATTATCTGCAATGGGTGTCAAACATTGTCCCTATCACAAAAGCAACTGGGGGAATTCAAATTTGTACCAACTATCACGACCTCAACTTAGCTTGCCCAAAGGATGACTTTCCCTTGCCAAACATTGACCAACTTATTGATCTTATAGCAGGTCATGAGATGCTATCACTCATGGATGGGTTTTCAGGATATAACCAAATCTTGATTGTGCCAGAAGATCAACATAAAACCACCTTTATCACCCCATGGGGGACATTTTGCTATAGGGCCATGCCTTTTGGTCTTAAAAATGTAGGTGCCACATATCAACGTGCCATGACCTATATTTTTCATGATCTCCTCCAAAAAATCATGGAGGATTATGTGGATGACCTACTTTAGAAATCCAAACTCCATTGTGACCATTTAACTATTCTCAAAATCATATTCACTCGCCTCCTCCAATACAACATTTGACTAAACCCCAAGAAATTTGTCTTTAGGGTTCTCTCAGGGAAGCTTTTAGGCTTCATCATTTCTCTTCGTGGCATTGAGATTGATTCGGCTAAGATTCGAGCTATACTCGAGATGCCACTACCTACCAATCTAAAGCAACTTCGCAGCCTGCAAGGGAAGCTTCAATCTATTCATCACTTCATCTCGTAGCTTTCTGACTGATGTCAACCCTTTCATCACCTCCTCAAGAAGGACATCTCCTTTAATTGGGATAAGGATTTCCAAGAGGCTTTTGAGGCTCTTAAATGTTATCTTGTCTCTCCACCAGTACTTATTCCACCTAAAGATGACCAACCTTTCTATCTTTACATCTCAACAACAAATCATTCTTTAGGTGCCATGATTGCACATCGAGATGGACAACATCATGAGCAGGTAGTTTATTATATAAGCTAAATTCTCATTGACTACGAAACTCAGTATTCTCATACCAAAAAACTTTGCTTGGCATTAGTCTTTACCACCTCCAAACTTCATCATTATCTCCTTAATCATAAAACTTAAGTCATCACTCATACCGAACCTCTCAAATACATGCATTCCAAGCCATACCAAAACCAACGTATGGCTCGTTGGCTCATGCTTCTTGCTAAGTTTGATTTGGAATTCATCCAAAAAAAATCTATAAAGGGGAAAACAATCACTGACCAACTAGCGGATGCCCCTCTACCTGACAACCAACCCTCTCACTGTGAATTCCCCGACGAATCTATCACCACACTTTCCACTGATGACATATTTTATCAAATGACAATGTTCTTTGATGGATCCAAATGTCAACTCGGTGGAGCTGTGGGGGTCATTCTCATTCCTCACAAGGGTGAGCCCATGCCTCTCTCTTTTAAACTTGACTTTGAATGTACCAATAATATCGCTGAATATGAAGCCTTAATTTTGGGACTTCAAACTACCATTTCCTTAGGCATCAAGACAATCAACATCTTTGGTGACTCACAACTAGTCGTTAATCAGATTAATGGTTCATACCTTTGCAAAAATGAAGTTTTGCAATGGTAGAAACACCGTGTTGACACATTACTAGAGTCTTTCGACCATAATCTCTTACAAACTGTTCCTCGCTCTACGAATAAGTTTGCTGACACTATGGCCTCTCTCGCCTCACACATACCATCTTTATCTTCTTCTTCAAGAATTTATGTCATGGTACATCATTTGGCATTGCCTTCATATATTTCCACTAACATCAACTTTGTTGGCAATATCGACTCTAGTCCACACGACATTTGGTATAAACAACTTGTTAACTACTTAACTTTTTCTATCATTCCTCTTGATCTCTCTAGCAATGCATGGTGGGATTTTATCAAGAGTACTGCTCGATATACCATGCTAGGGGGTCTTCTCTACAAAAGAGGTTTCAAAGGCCTCCTTCTTCGATGTCTAACCTCCACTGAAACATCTCATGCCCTTAAACAAGTTCATGATGGGATTTGTGGAGGACACTTCAGTGGTAACTCGATTGCAAAACACATCCTTTGCCTGGGCTATTATTGGCCCACTCTTCACCAAGACTATAGTGACTATGTTCGGCATTGTATCAAATGCTAGCAACACGCTAACTTACTTCACGTCCCTAGACATGCTTTACAAGTTGCTAAGGATTTTTGGCCCTTTTCACAATGGGGCTTAGATCTAATTGGTAAGATTAACCCTCATTCATTTCTTCAACATCAATCTATTACCATCATGACCAAATACTTCACTAAATGGGTGGAAGCTATTCCCCTCATCTCCACTAAAGCTAACAAAATTTTCAACTTCATCAACCACCACATCATCTGTCATTTCGGTGTACCCCACAAAATCATCACTAATAATGGCAAATCTTTCAAAAACAAAACCGTCTAAAAACTTTGTGACTCTTTTGGCATCAAACTCAGCTTCTCCTTGCCTTATTACCCACAAGCCAATGGACAGGCAAAGGCTTCTAACAAAATCTTAACCAAAATCCTAATGAAGGTGGTCAACAACACTGGAAGGGATTGGCACATTCACATTCCCTTCACTTTGTGGGCCTATCGCACTAGCATTTGAACCCCTACGAGTGCTACACCTTTCTCTTTAGTGTATGAAACTGAGGCCATCTTGCCTCTTGAAGTACAAATACCTTCTCTACGCATCTCTTTGCATGACATACTTTCTAATGATGACTTTCATCAAGATTGATTAGCTCAACTCGAGTTACTTGACGAACGTTGTCTTGCCGCTCTTAATCATCTTCATATCTACCAAAATCGCATCAAACGTGCCTATAACAAAAATTTGAAAGAGCGAGATTTCAAAATCAAGGATCTCATCCTTAAAGAAAACCAACACGTGACTAATATGGAAAGAAGTAAACAAGGCAAGTTTGCTCCTAATTGGCTCGAACCTTATTTCATAACGCACAAGTATGGATCAGGGACTTATCGTCTATCTTCTCTTGAAGGCCAACCAAAACCTGAGGTCCTTAATGCCTTGCATCTGTGACCATTCTACTATTAATCAAGTACTCATTCACTTGATATTTAACTTGAGCTCATCCCTTGAGCAACCCCCATCATCCTCATCCCTATTCTTTTTAACCTTTTTTTCCCTACAAACATTAGTCAACCCTTTTGTAAATCATGAATGCTTTGTCATAATAAAAGGGAAACCCATTAAACCTTTATAGTCTAGTTCATGACTAAAATTTTAGTTAAAAACACATAAAACTAGGATGCCTATTCAAAGGTCATAAAACTATAAATGTAGACTTCTCCCTCGAAGGACAGCTGCATAATTGTTGTAATTGATAGACTATTCCCTTGAAGGATAGCTATTTGAAGACATTCAACCATACAAAGCAAAATATAGACCAATCCCTTGAAGGATGGCTATGCCCAAATTTTTCTATAAACAACACTCTCTCAGAAGCTTCCCACATCGATCAGCTTCACATATGACCACAAAACAAAACAACATCCCCACATAGACTTCCCATATTGATCAGTCTACCAAAAGAAAAATTGACTGACAAACTATTAAGTCATGGACTTGCCTATAGTCTTTCTTAGGGTCATCTATAAAAGGGGCACAAAGTTATCCTTGCTAAAAAGGGTTATGCTATCCTCACATCTCACATAATCAAACCTATTACCCCAACATACCCAAGGGATTTTGAGCTCACTTAACATCAAGTGATCTGAATACTTCTCTAACATAAACAATGGTCAATGACGTAATGCATGAATGGGGCTTTTGTTTGCACCAACCCTATCTATGCTACCATTATGGTCCTTATCAATGAAAGAGCAAAACACCTTTCACTTCTTACATACCTTTGTCACATACAACCAAATCATTTTCTAAACCAAACCAAAACATTTTCTAACCATTAACATAACCTCATGATTTATTTAATGCAAATATCAATTTGTGTTATATAAATTATCATAGCCCATTCACATTAGTTTCTATGGAAAACAATACACATGGAAACTAACAACCAAACACAATTTATGTCAAGCATATATCATCACCAATACAAAAAGTGTTGAAGCATAAATAAACTCATTTCATCTTTAACATACATCCATCACCAATATGGAAAATTGCTAGGGATGAAAAACCACATAACCTATGTTACAGAATACACCATCACATAATATGGAAAAGGCTGTAACATTGTCATACACTCATCATTTCAAGCATGTACCATCAGACATATAGGAAGTGCTAAACCATTAACATGACCAAACCAATTATCGACCTCTTTGACTCTTCTTCCCTTTTGAGAGAACTACATTGGCCTGAGGCCCTTCAAATAGGGGCTATGTAGGTAGCACTCAATTGACATGGGGTCTTCTGAGGTTAGCTCAGCCATTCCTTCATCCATCTATCTAATGGACTAGCTATTTATACCAACCCAAAATCATGACCAAACAACCAGCCCTGACACTATAGAAGTCACCTTAGAATTCTCATGGGGCACATTGGAGATCGCATGCATCTCCCCATCCACAACAAACTACACTTGAGATGACTTATATCTCAGCTTGACTCGACCAATGACCTTGGAGATCACGACTATCTCCTCAGACCATGACCACTTTTGAGACAACTATGCCTTGGTTGTTTTAATTACATATGCTACCTCATGAATAGTTAGCAAATTTTCCACAACCCTTACACCTATTATCGGATTGCGAGCAAGTTGATTCCCAATATTTGTGACATTTTCATGTTTTCCAAGAGCACTTCTTACCCCAAGATACTTGGAACATGACGACCATTAGAGCTATAGCTTTGATCAAATAATCCAATCAGCTACGACCAAAAAGCTAGGGACCAATTATTTTGATTTTAGTCCACTTCGACCATTGGAGCTACAGCTTTGATTGTTTAATTCAATCAGCTATGACTAAAAATCTAGGGACTAGTTAATTTAGTTTTAGTGCTCATCGACCTTGCCTGTGACAATTTGACCTACCTATCACATGAAGTGGTATACATGCAATCTCAACTATTGCAGTGTTCACACTCCAACTTCACCATACCCATCCACTACCTATCAAATTGGCACCCGATATCAAGTTACCTTCCCTTGACTCCCACTTTGAGGGGGAATACCTCATCCCATAATTGGGGCAACCTACACTTTATCCCATACCTGGGGTAACTTACTCCTATTTTTGTCCTGCAGTTCATCAGAATAACCAACAAGACAAAAAGGGGAAAATATAGACACCAAAATTGTGTCGACTCCCCTTGGTCTCTTGCACACTTTATTAATTTAAAATAAATTACTTATTTTAAATTAATGACATCACCCTAAACACCTCACCTTGGATACCTCGCCCTTAGACCATTTATCAACCTATGACTAAGTCCTCCAAATCATAATTACCTAAGACCTATTCTAACTCTCTCACTAACCCTCGTACCTAATAAATCCATCTTTGGACTGTTCACTAATGACAACTGAACTTGGTAGATGGAGGAATGGGCAAAAGGCTAATAATATCCTTTTTACCTGATCTCTAGCCACCGACATCGGTCAACCATCGGTCGACGCCAGTGGGATCACCGATGTCGGTTACTTAAAACTAAATTCTAATCTTGGCTAGAGGCTTGAATGCAAATTATCTAGCTCCCCAACTCTTTACATATCAAAGGTAGGCTTTGGGATGAGGCAGGGGGATTCTATCATCACTCTCTAGGCTAAGAAACTCTATAGAATTCACTCTAGACATTGGATTAGAAGGTTGTACAAAGTCTCCTACATCAGCCGCATAGGGACAAGCATCCTAACACTCTCGGTTCTCCATCCAAATAGAGCTAAGTATTCTTCTATTTCATTTCAATATTTTAGAAGGCATTGGTAATTAGTTTCCATTGAATATTCTTGAGTACTATTGATAGACAACCCAACTTTCTTCTCAGAGAGGCTGAAAAGCCTTCCTCTCATTCTTATTCTCTTTCCACCCTTATCCTCTACCTGGGCCCTTTCCCAAACCATATTCACTATCCTACAATCTTGCACAAACTATTAAACTCTTGCAGATCTCCCAGACTCCTTTGTCGACCAAAGACATCAACCAGAAACCCATCCAAGGCCCATTGCCCCTACTAAAATCGGTAATATAACCGACATCGACAACTTTACCAACCGATGCCAGTAGGACTACCAACATCAGTGACTATGGCAGACTGATTGCAAAGAATAGGTATGCATTATCTTTGTTTCTCTTTCTTAGTCTTTCACCATTTCTTTTATGCAACACTCTTTTTCATAAACAGTGGACTGTCATCCCTCAAGGAAGTTTTTACGCTTTCAAGACCGAGCATATCGCTTGGCAGTCCACCATATATCTCTCTAACATTTTTTGTTGTTTTAGTCTTCTTCTTATCTATAGGTGTCATCCTCCACAGCCAAAGAGGAGTTCTTACAACATCTGGATAATGGTGCACAACTTCATTCGGGTATCATCTAACCCCTGACCTTTATCTTTAGTTTCTTCCTTCTTCTAAATGTAAAAAGCAAAAATGAGTAGAAATACATATGGTGATAAAAAAATTTAATCAAACACATATATTATGGTCTATGCATAGTTCATTCAATGGATTTACTTATATTTTAAACTCTCTATAAATTTTATTATATTCAACATGTAAAGAATTATAATGCATCTTACCTAGCAAGATGTCTTGTTTGTTTCCACTTTTTTTTCCTTCTACCTAAACTACGCCCTTGTTTGTTGTCTCCTCTTTCTCCAAAATTATACCTCTCTTATGTTTTTTCCTTATTTTATAATTTTCCCCCATTATATATTATGAAAAAAGGATGTAGCTTTTATATTTTTAAAACTGACTTTCTTAAGTGACATAATCTTTATCTTTAAATAGTTTTCATTACTTTTTTTGTTTTTTTATTTTATTTAATATATATATATATATATATATATCTTTTTTTATTTTCTTATTTTAATCATTTCTCTTTTTTTATGTTTTATTATATTTTTCCATTTTTATGATAATTACTAATTTTCATGTATTTCAATAATAAAATAGAGAAAGTATATAATTCAATAATTTAATTAATATCACTTATATGTCATAAATATTTATGACATTTTTTACAACCATTAATCTAGATTTATAAATCCAATTATGCTAATCTCATAAATCTCAAAACATTAGTGGAGACACAAATAAGTCATGTAAGACAAATTCCATAGAACTAATAACTATGCTTAGTAAATCATCGCTAAAATGACTATTTAATGAAAATGGCATCAAAACATATTATGTTAACCACTTATTATGCATCTAACATTTGCTAGCTTCATATGGTGTGTGAAGGGTACTATTTGGTTTCTCTATCATCCTCTGGCATCCTGATCTACATCACCCTCATCGATGATGCTCTCCCTCTATCACACTTCAAGGGATGGATTATCCTGCATCCAACTCACAACAAAATAAGTAGTTAAACCATAGCAGTCATGATATACATTCATCATAAAATATAGCTAAAATAACAAATCAACATGATCATAAAGTAAACATATACTTACATCTAACTCATAGTAGTGTGATCATGTAACTTAAGTAATATCCTACTACCCTGTTGACCATTTTTTTCCCAACAGGCCAAAATTTGGTCCCCTTCTATCCCTGCTACTCTAGGCCATTTCATTTTCTAATTTTGTATGAATCTATTCATTTTTATAGACTCTACAAAATTTCTACAGACTCTGTAGGTCTAAATCTATGGACTCTACAGGTCTAAATCTACGAACTCTGTAGGTTTTAAAATCTATGGACTCTATAGGTTTTGGATTTCTACGAACTCTACAGGCTAGTCTTTTGGTGCATGAAGGATCAGTTCAGAGAGTGCTAGGTTTTTTCAAGGCTTCTTCAGGCTCTTGTCTAAGGAAAAAATCATGAAGGTTGGCATCGTTGAACCATTAAACCCGATTCAATGCCTTAGTTCAATGCTTGGTTTAATCGGTAGTTCAATCGACAGTTCAATCAGCCTTGGTTCGAGCCTTGGTTCAATTGGCAGTTCAATCACTCCATTTCAAAGCCTAGTTCATCACTTCATGTCCATCACTTCATTTTCTAGGCTTGGTTCATCGCTTGCTTCATGACATTTGGTTTAACGGCTTGGTTCAAGGTTATGCCCTACAGCCAGAGGGCAGTTAAAGATCCAAATGCCCTTGTTAAAGGCAAGAAACATTCCAAAGATAGCCGAAGGGCATAGCCAAAAGTCCAAAAGCTTTGCAAAGGGTAGTTCAAAGTCTAGAAGCCCTTGTAGTGGGCAGAGAGAGCTTTGAAAGAGCTCAAAAGATAAAGATAAAGATTGGGATAGTTCTTGCAAACTTTTGGTTCACAAGAAAAGCCTAAAATAAAATACCCATAGGAAAAAAGCCATAGAAAAAGGCTCGATGAACTTTGCCAAGGATGGTGACATCTTGAAAATCATCAAATTTAAGCATGCAAACTAGCCATTGGGTTGAGAAGTGACAACGGGCCTGAGAGTGTCAAATTTTACACCAGGGAAGCTAGAGCACAGAAAGCACCAAGTGGTAACTGTGGAAGAATTCAACATGCTTTTTTAGGAGTAGCAAAACATGCCACATGTCCCCTACAGGGCTCGATAGAAGCTAACAAGTGTCAACATCTATGGGTTTCTCTTGTTGGCTTCAAAGAAGACTGTGGTGGGCCCAAATGAGTTGCCAAGAGCTCTATAAAAGTGATCGCGTGTCAACATTTACCTGACTCTCAAAAGACCCTCTAATGTAAACAGACACTACCATGTCCCATTATCAGCAATAGACTATGATACATGTCAAAGGCAGATGCACTCTCAGTGAAAAGGGCAAGGCAGGAAGCTGAAGGAGAGTCCAAGGGTGACGAGCCTAAGGACATCAAATTTAAAGCTATGAAAAAGGTGTTGGTTTCTAAATGCCCAAGTACCAACCATGAAAGGATCCCAAAGAATGCAGTGACCCGCTAGAAGATCACCCCCAAGGGCTGAAAGAGTAGGAAGAAGATAAGGAGCAAAAAAGACAAAGCGTCCAAGTGGCAAAGGGAAGATGAGTTATTGCTAGATGAATGGTGTAACCTATTTTCTCCAGTTGGCATTGATGAGGGGATAAACTATAGTCTATTTGTAGGAAAGAGGCCCATCCATGTTCTTGCATTAATGTTTGAATGCCAAAGTCAATTTTGGTGATTGTACAGCATGGTTCTAGCAGGCCTTTTTTGAAGAAATACATCAGTAACAATGGTTTTTTCTTCCCAAGGTTTAGAACGCACATGGGCCACTTGTAGAAAAGAGCACCAAAATATTTCCCAAGAAGTTCCAAGTTGCTCTTCCTCTTTCTATAAATTGTAAACTTATCATTCGAGAAGAGAGATCCACTCTCAGCCTTAAGGTAAAACTCTAGCCAAAAATCTCTCAGGCTTGTAAGGCAAAGCTCTGCCAAAATTTTTACCTTGAATCATAACTTAGCTATTTTTACCTCCACTCTGAGTTTTGCATCTTTAGTATGTGTCTATGCCTTGATTTTATGTCAAGTCATTTTCTTAATTCTTTTACAAAATCATTGCAGCATGTCTGGTGCATTTTTGAGTTTACTTTTATAGGTCTATCAAAAGTGTCCCTAAAGGAGTATAGGTGAAGTGGATAGGCTATTGTAGCGTGTCTCAGAATGCCTCTAATAGTTATTTCCTCCCTATATCTCCATGAAAACTTGACCCACCGAGGTAGAAGGTTCTCTCATGACAGATGAAGTGTATAGGCACTTCTTTTGGTGAAAAGTGTATGTTCAGGCCTGAGTGGGGTGTATCACCTTTTCTTTTTTAGGATTAGGCTTTGTTTATAGCATCTCTCTCTCCCTTTTCATCCCCCCCTTTTTACATTTTTTGTTAGCAGTAGGAGAAACCAGGGCCTAAAAGATACATCAAAGGGAGCTAGCCCTCATCTAGAGACTCTCCCCTCCAGCTTCATTGGTCCCATAGGTGAGAGGGGAGTTTCCATTATTGTGTGTGGAAGGGCGGGAGCTAGGCATCCTACCCCTAGGTGCAATCCACTACGTCAATAGTTTCTGGCATGCTCGATGGGACCAACTAGGACAAGTTGTGTCTAAAGAGTTAAAGAATTTTTGGTGTGTTCTTCAACTGACTAGCTTTTAGAGGCTTTTGCATCAACACCAATGGTGACTCTGAGTTGAATCAACTAGTTAAGCAACCCTGGTGCCATTAAGAAATCATTTTTTGTATGTATAATTCCTTTACACAAAATCATGGGTTTTGTTTTCCTTCATGTGACTATGATCAAGCTCAAGATTTTTAGAGAATCACCTCAAGCAGCCCTCCTAGTTGCCCTACAATGATAAGGGAAATGGCCCTAGAATTTGAGAAGTAGACAATGGAGATTGACAGACTAGAAGAGAAGAACGGATATCAGTAGGAGCTGATGTATAAAGAGGAGTGTTTATTTAGGCAAGCACAGGCCTTGTAATCCATGGAGGAGGAGGTAGCAAAATGGATAAATCCATTTATTCAAGGTAGTTAGCCTTATGTGCTCCCTCTTATTCTAAAGAAAGCCCCCTCTTTTGCACCAAATCCTTTTTATTAGAGAGCACTCGCCCACTCTAGCTCATTTGATGCATCTGCTCTCAATCCTGTGCACCTAACTTTTTAACGTCAAAGGGAACTAAAGCAAACCCCCATGGAGATAAATCTTCTCAATTCCTTATATTGTGAATCCTCCATTGGAGAGAATACCATGAGCCAGCACATCCCTCTTCTAGAGACTCTTCTGGTGCATCAATAGTCTCTTCCTAGAATTCCTCAACCTCCCCAAGTTTTTCAATGCATTATGCAAATTTTGAGTTGGAGGAAGGAATGCCAAGAACCAGCCCAGAGCTTTGAAGAGGATGATGTTGGTGACCTCTAAGAAAGACTCTTTCAGGACAACCTAGCCAAACAAATTGAAGATTTAGAGGCTAGGATGAAACTTCTCTGTGAAAGAGAGATAGAACTTCCAAACCTCATGGAAGAACCCCAGGACCTTGGAAAAAACAAAGTTATTGCCTATTCATAGGAGCAAAATTCCAATTCTAAGATCATGAACTGAGGGAAAATAGTAGAATCATGGGGAAAGAAGAAGGAGAAGAAAGGTTTTTCTCAAAACCTTGAAGAAGATAAAGCTGCTCCTACCCATGATTCCTATGATCTCCAAGAAAGGCTCTTCTAAGAGGATCTAGCCAAGAGAATTATAGAGTTGGATAGATTCCTCAGCTAGTGTGTGATGGATGATTCAAACCCAATGGCACATTCCATGTCTAAACACACCCCACCTACACATTTCCAAGAGAGCTATCAGGCCACACCTAATATAGATGAAGTGCTGACTAGATGGAAAGAGGAGAATCATTTGATTCTAGCTCAAGGACTGCCTCCTCTTGCACATGGTGTTCCCACTTCACCCCTTCTCAAGGAGGAACCTATTTTGTAGGAGTCAAGTGAGGAGTAGAAGATCCAATCTATAGTTTTTAAGGAGGCTATCATGAGTGACAACGAAGAAAAAATCATCATTGATGCTTTTTATGAAGACACCATTGGCAATGGAGAAGATGCAGATCTTGCATATATGCAGATGTTCCAGCAATATGAAGAGGACCAAAAGCATGGTGAGATCTCTCCCCCCTTGTTCAATGAACTTCCTTGTTGCTTCGATGAGGAGGATGACTATGCTAAAGAGCTTGAGTTGGAGGAGGATCAGGAGGATACCTTTAAACATCTAGAGGTCCTGATCTTTGAGGAGGAAAAGGAGAGGTCTATCTTCCTAGAGGAAAGCCTTGAAGAAGAAATATTTAAACAAAGAGGTGATGTTTTCTGGGATGAGCAATCATTTTGTGAGTCTATTTTAGACATCACCATAGTCACCCTTCTTTAAGAAGGCCAAAAGGAAGTAAAGGATGAGTCTGACAGGATTTTCAATGAGGCAAAAGGAAACAAGTCAGACCATGATGCACTGTAAGGGAGCTATACATGTCAAAGGGATAATAGTGATAAGCCATTAGCCATTAATTTCTTGGTGAAGAACGCCAGTATGAGGGACTAGCATTTAACAAGCTTCCAAGGACAAGCAGAGTACATATATGTTGGAAGCATGTTCGATTATGATCCACTCAGATATAAGCCAAGCCAGGTGACAGGCAAGAGGATTAGGTCACCAAATCTCCTTTTTATTTAGCTACTTGCCTAGCACCATAAGTCTTCTTACCAAGAAGGGGACTTAGGAAGTTTCCCTTTTGATCCAGGAAGGAGGCAAACATTCCTAGTTAGTTGTACATAGTAGTTTGCTTTCAGTTGTCTTTTCTATTTTCCCTAAGTGCAGTTTACACAGGTAGTGTTTTTAGCCTTGTGTGTTTCCCTTTGTGTGTGGGGTAAAAGCTTCATGTTTTGATTCTCAGAAATTTTGGAGTTGTTGCTAACCTTTCTTCATAGCTGCATCTGACTTCGTGCCAAATGGACTACAAGGCAACTGGTTTTTAAGCATAGCAGGCATGCTTCCCCTAGGAGTCACCATTTTGTTGACCATTTTTTGCCCAATAGGCCAAAAATTGGTCCCATTTTATCCGTACTATTCTAGGCCATTTCATTTTTTGATTTTTCATGAATCTATTCATTTTTATAGACTCTGCAAAATTTCTACAGACTCTACAGGTCTAAATCTATGGACTCTGCTAGTCTAAATCTACGGACTCTATAGGTTTTGGAATCTATGGACATTACAGGTTTTAGATTTCTATGGACTCTGTAGGCTAGTCTTTTGGCACATGAAGGATTAGTTCAAAGAGTGCTAGGTTTTTGCAAGGCTTCTTCAAGCTCTTGTCTGAGGAAAAAAATCATGAAGAAGGTTGGCATCGTTGAACCATTGAACTCAGTTCAATGCCTTGGTTCAATGCCTAATTCAATCAGCAGTTTAATCAGCCTTGGTTTGAGCCTTGGTTCAATTAATAGTTCAATCACTCCATTTAAAATCTTGGTTCATCGCTTCAGGTCTATCACTTCATTTTCCAAGCTTGGTTCATCGCTTGCTTCATGACTTTTGGTTCAAGTTTGTGCCCTATAACCGGAGGGCAATTCAAGATCTAAACACCCTTACAGAGGGAAAGAAACATTCCAAAGATAGCCAAAGGGCATAGCCAAAGGTCCAAAATCCTTGCAGAGGGTAGTTCAAAGTCTAGAAGCCCTTGCGGAGGGTAGGGAGAGCTTCGAAAGAGCCTGAAAGATAAAGACAAAGATCGGGACAATTCTTGCAGACTTTTTGTCTACAAGAAAATCCCCAAACAAAAGACCTACGAGAAAATAGCTACGAAAAAAGGCCTGATGAACTTTGCCAAGGATGGTGACATCCTAAAAATTATTAAATTTAAGCACGCAAACTAGCCATTAGGTTGAGAAGTGACAACAGGCCCGAAAACATCAAATTTTACACCAGGGAAGCTAGACCATAGAAAGCACCAAGTGCAACTACAGAGGACTTCAACATGCTTTTTTAGGAGTATCAAAATGTGCCACATGTCCCTTATAGGGCTCGATGGAAGCTAACAAGTGTCAACATCTGTGGGTTTCTCTTATTGGCTTCAAATAACATTATGGTGGGCCTGAATGAGTTGCTAAGAGCTCTATCAAAGTGGCTGCATGTCAACATTTGCATGACTCTCAAAAGACCCTCTAATGTAAGCAGACACTACCACATCTCATTATCAGTAGAGGACTATGACACGTGTCAAATTTGGATGTGCTCTCAGTGAAAAGGGCAAGGCAAGAAGCCGAAGGAGAGTCCAAGGGTGACAGGCTTGAGGATGTCAAATTTAAAGCTGTGAAAAAGCCATTGGTTTTTAAATGCCCAAGTGCCAACCATGAAAGGAGCCTAAAGAATGTAGTGACCCACCAGAAGATCACCCTTAAGGACTAAAAGAGTAAGAAGAAGACAAGGAGTAGAAAATACAAAGCATCCAAGTGACAAAGGGAAGGTGAGTTATTCCCAGACAAATGGCGTAGCCTATTTTCTCTAGTTGGCATTGATGAGGGGACAAACTACAGTATGTTTGTAGGAAAGAGGTGCGGCCATGTTCTTGCATTAATGTTTGAATGCCAAAGTCAATTTTGGAAATTATACAGCATGGTTTTAGTAAGGCTTTTCTGAAGAATGACATCAATAACAGTGGTTTCCTCTTCCCAAGGTTTAGAATGCACATGGGCCACTTACAGAAAAGAGTGCCAAAATATTTCCCAAGAAGCACCAAGTTACTCTTCCTCTTTCTATAAATTGTAAACTTCTCATTTGAGAAGAGAGATCTGCTCTCAGCCTTAAGGCAAAACTATGCCCAAAAATCTCTCAAGCTTGTAAGGCAGAACTCTGCCAGAATTTTTACCTTGAATCAAAACTTAGCTATTTTTTACCTCCATTCTAAGTTTTGCATCTTTAGTATGTGTCTATGCCTTGATTCTATGATAATTCATTTTCTTAATGCTTTTATAGAATTATTGCAGCATGTCTAGTGCATTTTTGAGTTTCCTCTTACAAGTCTGTCAGAAGTGTCCCTAGAGGAGTATAGGTGAAGTGGAAAGGTTGTTGCAACATGTCTCAAAATGCCTCTAGTAGTTATTTCCTCCCTGTATCTCCATGGACCCCTGACCCACCAAGGTAGAAGGTTCTCTCATGATAGATGAAGTGTATAGGCACTTATTTTGGTGAAAAGTGTATGTTCGAGCTTGAGTGGGTCACATTTTCTAATGTATCACCTTTTCTTTTTTAGGCTTAGGCTTTGTTTTCAGCATCTCTCTCTCCCTTTTCATCTCCCCATTTTTACATTTTTTGTTAGCAGTAAGAGAAACTAGGGCCTAAAATATACATCAAAGGGAGCTAGCCCTCATCTAGAGACTGTCCCCTCCAACTTCACTGGTCCCACAGGTGAGAGGGGAGTTTCCATTGTTGCATGTGGAAGGGCAGGAGCTAGGCATCCTACCCCCGAGTGCAATCCACTGCGTCAACATACCCCATAAAAACATATATCTCACAACTTAGTTAAGATATCCAAATCTGAATTTATTGACTATATATATCTATGGATAATCTAACAAGTTTGTCTAATGAGGAATCAAGATGTAACATCCTTCCCCTCCAAAACTAGTTATTATCCTTGATGAATCTTCTTCAAACATAAGTTCTAAATTAAAAATATTATTTATCAAGAAATAACATGGTATATAATATCAAATTAAGTAAATAAATGGGAGATTACGTGTGGAACTCACTATAGCTCCTTCAAGTTACACTATTCCTAAAGTTTTTGTCTTACAAGACCCTATTTTATGACATTTCCCTATTAATCAAACATATTTGTGAGTATTACTTACTCTGATTAGTTCTATCATGACCACCCCAAGGTCTAAAAATCTCAAGAAAAGTCTATAATAACTTGATAAAAGTTTCACTGACTTCCAAAAAACACATGATATCATCACAAAAGCCAATATTAATGACCAAGGAGAGTTGCACAAAATCTTCTAGCCCTTAACACATCTCTCTACCTATAGTTTTTTTCTCATTTTAAAGAAAATTAATTAAGGAACCTAGAAATAATAATGTGTATAAGTTAATACTATTGATACTCTGTGTAGCTCTTGATAAGTATAACATGTCAATATTGTCACTACTCCATGGATCCCCTGACAAGTATGATGATGAATAGGAATTAGAAATATTACATTTCCAATGTATACAAAATCATGGAATGCCCATCCATAGTAGACATGTGTATGGTCATATAATTGAATTTGATAAGTTTTACCTATCAAATCTTAGATTCAACAAGCCTATTTGTCAGATCCAACTCAGTAATAATCAAGTTAATTTTATGCTAAGTAGGATACCATCCTATTACTTAGAACTCAAATTCTTAATTCACTACTCTTCCCTCAGGTATCAATGACCTAAATACCTCCATAATGTGCACAAGGTTAAATGAAACACATTTCTATACCAATAGATCATAGAAATAAATAATTTGAGCTAAATAATTTTAGATGTATCAACATACATACAAAATAAATCATATAATCAATCTATAATTGTATTAAATTACCACTAGCCACACATAACTATTATCATATTTCACATCTTAACTTATTATATTATATTTATGGTTAAGAGGAAACAATGTTAAAATTAGTGTAACATACTAAGGTTAAGGATCACCTAATCCTTATAACCTTATAAGGGAGCAAGCGAAACAATATCTCCCTACTTGCTGAGCTAGAACTCAGCAAATTAAAAGTTTATCTCAACCCCTAAATTGACATGATGTTTTGCACATCTTATACCTTACTTACTTCTAGTGAAAGGTACACAAATA
This sequence comes from Torreya grandis, assembly GCA_037957365.1. Classification (NCBI taxonomy): domain Eukaryota; kingdom Viridiplantae; phylum Streptophyta; class Pinopsida; order Cupressales; family Taxaceae; genus Torreya; species Torreya grandis. Next base: position 1,612,614 of record JARHVA010002118.1, read on the forward strand.
ACTCTTCAATCAACATGCTTTAAGCAAAATACAATAATATCAATCTAATCATGGGTGTATATTATCATATTGATTTTAATCAAATTATAATTCTCAATATATAAATCAAGATTTGCCACCCCATATGGTTTTAAAATCATAAGTTAGATAAATTAGTGACTCTAAAGAGTCATAAGTGAAAATTAGAACTTTAATCTCAAAAAAAAGTCCTACATACTTTCACCAGATAAGGAAAACACAGTAACTCAATATTGTTAAAATACTATCTACTTACCAAATATATGAGTTTAGTATCACAATCTATTTCCACAATTGGGAGAAGATACTAGCCATAAATATATATCAATCCATCCATCTAAAAAATTATTTCTCAATAATAATTAGAAGACATTTATCCCATGACTCCATAGAATATGGTCAAAAAACATTTCATAAACAAGTTTCAATCATCAAGAAAATATGAATCCTCTCGGTAGCTTAATAATGTAAAAGAAGAATGAGATAATAAAAGCTCACCTCTAAGCTAACTAAAAGAGATGACACTTTTTCCCAACCCACATAACATAAAGGGTGACAAACCATAAATAAGCCCCTAACACAAATGAATTCTCAACCCAAGATAGTAGCACTCTACTAAAATAAAATTCCCACCACGCCAGGTGGTACCAATATAAAAATGGTCTTATAAGATTTTCCATTTCTAATATTAATGAACACAAAACTAAAACACACATATATTAAATGAGAAGCATCCTGTGTTAATTAAACACTCACAACACAAAAACACAAATGGTGAAGATGAATTGATTACTAAGGAATATGTAATCATACTCAAGGTGTTCAATCTAAATGATCAAACTATGGTCAAAATCACTTGTTCATAACTCATGAACTATGATATATATCACCTACCCAAGCCTCATATATAAACATCACCATAGGGATACTGAATAAACAAACCCTTAAACAACTCAAAAGGGTATGAGTGCTCCTAAGGGTACACACCCAATATTCTATGCAACTATTCATGAATGTCTCATGCTTACAAAAGTCACTAAGCCAAATAAGAAAATCTACCATGTCGCAAAACACCAATCACTATGTAACATGGTTTTATATTAAGGTGTCATAAATCCAAATTACTAGTGCAATAATTCAAGTCATTAAGTTCACACTAGTGAATAGAAAGACATGAAAATGCAAATGGACTCATTAGGTCCTAGGGTTTGAGCCACAACTCTGATACCACATGTAACAATCCCACTAGGTTAAACATAGAATTTTTTTAATTAAACACATATACAAAAAATAGATTCCACCATGATAATATATAGAGACCATAGTAAATACTCAAGGTGATAATACCAATCTCTAAAATCATGAGAGAACACATCATAATATGAATATAAAAAGTAATCGCATTAACTCAGCTACAACTGATACATGTCTACAGTCACCACTGTCAAAGTATATTATTAAGTAATTACAACTCCTCATGACAATATTCAATGATAAGTAATATAGAATATAGTGTACATATAAGATACATGGCTTCCCCAGTGCATAGTTCCAAAGCTCAAGTATCTATGGCAATCTCAAGTGTCATCTCAAAAGGTAGTACATTATTGGGGGGAGAGCATCATCTAAGTGATTTTTTCATACCAACCATAGACCAATGATCCCACACACTAATCCCATAAGTAAATGGCCCTCCCTTTATGGATGAGTAGATAGTGATGGTACGAGAATCTAGAGAGATAAACAAGTACCCATGTATTGTATGATTTCTAAACTAAGCATGTAGTGTATCATATAAAACTATTGTATTGTAAGTTATTGCACAAACATGTAAATCATACTCATGAAATGATAATGTTTCACTAAACATACTTTTGCCCAAATCTTTATGAATAATAAATAATAATTATATATAAATCAATCAAATTCATATACACCATTTGATCAGACTGCCTTCATTTATCATTGTGACACTAGTAATCTAATGAATTCCATCTCACTCCTTACTCGATATCAATAATGTAGATTGGTAAAATACAATTCAACCATAATATTCATCTAATTTATATCCTACTAGCAAACACATCATATAACATGTTAAACATAGGAGTAACCAAATCATACATTTATTTCATCAAATGTATGAATGAATCTTAAATTAATTTCTATCCCATACTATAAATAATGACTATGGTTTATACCACCTAAGTAAATACATATTTAAATACATATTTTCACAACCACATTTAGTTTCCAACATACTGTACCCCATGATAACCCATATTACCATAGTCTAGTATTCTAAGACAACTTAGTTTTCCACAAATAATCATAATAAAGTAGTCATTATTATATGAAAACAAAAGTTTATATTCAAACAACTTGATAAAATCAAAAAATTCATAGTTCCCATGAAACACATAATAGTCAATCCTAGCATACACTACACTTTCAAATAATGTATGCATGCATACACAAAGTCTTCCCAATGGTTACAAAATGTGCTATTCACATTAATAACTAGAATGCATTTATTAAATCAATCAATGTAGATATAAGACCAGACATAACAATTATAGTATATACCATCTGAGTATAGCATACATTTATATTATAGTACTCTATGGTATCCCATACTATCATAGTTTATAACTACATAAAAACACATAACCCACTGATGATTTCAAGAATCAAATGATCACATACATAATAATAATCAACCAAATACAAGGTTATACCACCTAAGTATACCCTAAGTTAAATTACTTATCATCATTCAAAGTAACATATCTATAATCATGCATCATGATACACCATTATATTTTAGATATAACCAAACACTCTCATAGTCATGTATTGCACACAAGTACTCAATAAATAACTAACAACCAATCAATCATTTTTAGAGAAATAGAGAATTTATAAATCCATTATAAAATTCATTTCAATATCTAATTCTATTTTCTAAAAGATTATTTTAATATGGTTATAGTTTTGTCCTTCGGATACCTGATAATTAGGTACAATCATACTTCTAACCACAAGCTTAGCCATATGACCCAACACAGCCATTTCTATTACACACATAATTCAGAAGAAAATCACCATTTTCAACAAAATATAGAGTAATCCAAACTAGAATTTATATACATTTAGTGTTTTGAATGCTATCATTCATTAAGTTACTTATACAAAATTCTTTTAATATAGTTATTACTCCACCTGAGGATTACCACTGTAAGAATGCACCTCTATGTTCTTAAATACACTATTAAGCACTTTTGTACTCATTTTCATAAGTAAAAACTTTGGTAATAAATCATAAATACATAACTTATTATAACTTTATGTTTTATGTGATAGGTCATGTACCACAAAATACCTATAGCAAGGGGTCTCCAATACACTGCATGGCTTATCTCACGATACCGGAAAGTTATGTTTACTTATGGTAATAATATTTTTAGTTAAGAAAGCTTATCATAAAGCATATAATGTTTCAAAAGATAGATGGATCTGTCATGTATAGTTATTTTTAAGTCAACCATTTATGTCACCATGTGTGGATAAATCAAACCATGATTTTTATGTAAATCCACTATGTTTTATATCATATGGTAACATTATAATTTAACTAAAGTCCTTGCTTTCTAAAAAAAAAATTAATTTATTCAACTGAATAAATCTTTTTAATTATATTTTATCATTTGAAGTTTCATAATATATGGTGACTTTAAATATTCAACAATGTGATGAAAGCTAACATATGGTAATATAGTATTATCATCAATTCATACAATTTGAATTATGATGATATAGGAATATTTCAAGCCCACATAAAAGGTTTAAGTGTCACAATCTTGGTACACTTAATCAGCATGCCATTTTGGTAATTTGGCCTTATCAAAATCATTATTTTTCTTAAAACCAATGACACCAACCAGGAATGGAATACCAAAAACTTGGCAAGGAATAATTACCAAGAAAAATAATGATGCCACACATGATGTGGTTCACCTATGCATAGCATCTTATTTCAGGACTCAACATGGTTTATCACAATAAAATATAGTCCATTCAACTGATTAGGAATATAAATGGCAATGCCAGTAGATGGTTTAGTTAAACCTATGTTAAAGGGGTGAAATAATTTCTATAGTTGAAAAATTGTATTACTCAAGGTGATGCCTTTGACTACAGGCATGCTGGAAATAACTATAGAGGCAATTTATAATATACTTGTTGAAATTAATTTTGTAACATTTAACTACACCTTGCAAATTATTTTTATGGGTTTCTAACAAGTGATCAATAGTAAAAATATTGATAGAAATAGACAACAATGCTTTTCTGCACCAGTGAGCAAGATTTTTGCAATGTTAAGAGCATGTTAAAACTAAAAAAAAATTCAATTATAAACATCTGGTGGTTTTAGATATGTATTGTAGCCAAAACATGAAAAAGTGTCTCATCCATAAATATAAAATTTAGTCTCAAAGACATGGTGATGCCCCTGCATCGAATAACTAAAATAATGGCTAATTTTCTTTACTATGTCTAAGTTTTATTAAATTTTGATACTTATAAAATTATCATATATAATATTCTACAACTTTTCAATGTTAATATATGTCCAATAGAGGCATCCTAGCATTTATGACCTTCATAAAATATTTACCAAGTTTTCCTAGTGTGAGTCTAAAATAACAAGCAGATCACCTTATATATAGCCAGATACTTGGATTTCAATAGGTATGTATGTACCATCTACTAGTACAAATGTTTAATACATGTAATAAATACCTACATACAATTATTTCTAAGTTCTACTCAAGCTATACTCTAAATTCAAATCACCATATTCTACAATGAAATCACCCCAACACCTTTTCAAAAACTTAGATGATACTAGTGCCAAAATTGATGCTAGGTATATGTATAACATGGACAATAGAAATAGGTAGATTCCAACACATTTTTTGGTAGGACGTGGATAGATGAAACAGTTTTTAATTGATATATATTTTCAATGATGAATTTAAGGAGGAATATAAATTTTTATAATAAAAATTCCATTATTTTCTATTTATTTTTTTGGGAACTACTACCCTTAATAAGCCACTAAATTACCTATGTGCATCAACATATGATGATAAAATGTTCAAACACATATATATATGGTCTAGGCCTAGTTCATTCAATGGATTTATTTATATTTTAAATTCTCTACAAATATTATTCTATTCAGCAAGTATGTAAAGAATTATAATGCATCACCTACCTGGCAAGATGCTTTGTTGGCTTCCACTTTTTTTTCCTTCCACTTGAACTACGCCCTTGTCTATTGTCTCCTCTTTCTCTAAAATTATGCCTCTCTTATGATTTTTCCTTCTTTTATAATTTTTTCCCCATTCTATATTATGAAAAAGGATGTAGCTTTTATATTTTTAAAACTGGCTTTCTTTCTTAATTGGCATAATCTTTATCTTTAAATATTTTTCATTGCTTTCTTTATTTTTGTTATTTTTTCAATATATTTATTTCTTTTCTTTATTCTCTTAATTTAATCATTTCTCTTTTTTTTATGTTTTATTATCTTTTTCCATTTTTATGATAATTACTAATTTTCATTTATTTCAACAATAAAATAGAGAAGGTATATAATTTAATAATTTAATTAATATCACTTATATGTCACAAATCTTTATGACATTTTTTATGACCATTAATCTAGATTTCTAAATCCAATTATGCTAATCTCACAAATCTCAAAACATTAGTGGATACACAAATAAGTCGTGTAAGACAAATTCATAGAACTAATAACTATGCTTAGAAAATCATAGCTAAAATGACTATTTAATGAAAATGGCATCAAAATAAATTATGCTAATGACTTATTACACATCTAACATGTGTTAGCTTCATATGGTGTGTATAGGGTATCGATCAATTTCTCTATCATCTTCCTACATCTCGACCTACATCACCCTCTTTGATGATGTTCTCCCTTCATCACACTCTAAGAGATGTATTGTCTTGCATCTACCTCACAATAAAATAGGTAGTTAGACCATAACAGTCCTGATACATTCATCATAAAATATAGTTAAAATGGCAAATCAACATGATCATAAAGTAAATATATACTTACAGCTAACTCATAGTAGTGTGATCATATAACCTAAGTAGTATCCTATTGACTCATAATATCATATATCTCACATCTTAGTTAAAAATATCCAAATATGAATTTATCAGCTATATATATCCATGGATAATCTAGAAAATTTGTCTGATGAGGAATTAGGATGTAACGGTTTAACAGCCTACGAGTCTAGTGAGAGGAGTCGATCGATATTGAGGTCATGAGATTCTATATTTACTTTGATCTCATAGGACACAATGCTAGATGATAAATATGAAGATGATGATACAAATTATGCATTGATTATTCTTAGCCAAGGGACAATTATTGATTTACACATATAGTTGATTATGTTATATATGAACACTTTGATATTCTCACATATATATTTATCAACTTTAGTTATGTGTATATATGAATCATGGTATATCGGTGTGAATTTTATATATTTTTAATAAGTTCATTACCTCTCTATTTTAGTATTTAAAATTTAATAAAATTTAAAACTTGGTGGTAACAAGAATGTAAAATAATCATTTATGATATTATTTATTTCACCTATAAGAGTTAATTCATTATGCTTGCTTTGTGACTGCTTTATTTTAGGAATTCATGCTTGTGTAGGAAATTTAGTGGGTGATTTTAAAATTTATGAATTTGCTACGTGATAAATCTCTTATGTTAATGTGTTTTCAATATTTGTATTGTTAATTTGGTAATGATCAATGATATCATTAGCTTGATATTTTCCATTAAGAAAATGATTTGAAATGATTATAACATGTATTGGAATTTGTTAATTAATTTTTTATGTAACATTTGTATATTTTAAATTTAAATAAGTAAACTTGTTTAAACTATTATCATTCTTTTTAAATGAAAAAATCCTTTTATTTGCAAGTTTTTTATTTTTTCTTGTAACACATAAAATTCATTATCACTATGTCCATTATTGCCATGATAAGTACAAAAATGTAGGCCCTTTTTTTATCCAAATGATGAGGAGGGTGTAGTAATTAGGGAGTAATTTTATTTATCTTTCGTCTAGTAGTTTATTTAAAATATCATGTGGGCATTCATTAAAGGAAAATTTGAGTGGTTGCACCTTTCTTGATGTAAGATGATGAGTATGATTAGTAATTTTAGGAATGGATTCCTTTCTTTTATGTAATACTTTGACTTATTCAGAAATGGATTAAACTTTATGCATTGGTTTATTATCATTAAAGTGTGCTTTCTTATTAGAGAGATTGTTAGTGCATACATTTTTAGAAGATAATTTTTAATTTAATTGGTGTGATTGATTTTGAATATGTGCCTCTACATTATTTTATTGGATTTCATTATGTGGATTGTCTTTGTGAAATTCAATGTCCCCATTCATATTACATGCTATTTTAACAATACATAATTCTTCTTCTAATGTTAATGCTTCATAATAAAGAGATAAAAATGATTCAAAAGTATGATATAATAGATTATATTTTAATGGATAAATTATACCTCTATAAAAAATATATTTTTATTCCAAATTGGTTGGTTGGTAAATTTATTATTACATAGTAGTCTTAAATCTTAAAATGTAATCACAAAAATGCTCAAATTGCCTTGATGCAAAGAAGGTAATCTATCATAAGTGACCCTAGGTCCCTTATTTTGAATATATTATATCAATAATTCTTCCTCTAATTATAGGTAATTTTTTAAGGATAGGCTAGGGAGGGAATGAAATCAAATAAGTGTATAGCCCACTAGACTCTTAGGAAATAATTGTAATAACATTTTATTACCATTGTAACCATTCGTAATTTACTAAAAAGATCTAAGATGTAGGTAAGGGTCCCCAGTTCCATAAAATGTAAAAAAATTAAGCATTTGTAAGTTAGGGAGGAGAGGTGCATATCAAATATTGTGTGCAATAAGATTAACATAAATTACATTGGATTCAACCTAAGCATGATAAAATTTACTCTCTAAGGATAAGTGATGTACTTTATATTGAAAAGTACCTATAACATGCATTAATGATATGACTTCCTAGGAAGGCATGTTGATTTGTATTATTAATTTTATCCATTGTAACACTAGTTCTAATAAGAGAAGTAATAGGAAGGATAAACTCTTCCTTTAGTTTATAAGATTCATTGGATATATATGAATTATTTGGTTCTTGTTAATTGATAACATTAAAATAAGTATCACTAACAAGAGAAGTATTAGCATCATGTGATAAAGAGTAATATCATGTGTAGACAAGCATGAATTTGAAATGGGAGAAACATCACAAGATGTGTTAAAAGGAATATCATTATTTTCAATTGTAGCTTGTAATGTGCTCAAGGAAGAGGAAGTAAGTTCATCCTCATTATTTAACAAAGGGGAAGAGCCATGGAATGTAGGATCAATATATACCAATTAGAAAAAGGGGATGACATCATTACTATTATTACTTACTCACAATTTGAGGGAAGGAAAAGTAGGAATTTGTTCATGAACATAATCATTTTTAGGCATATTTTAGGTGTATTTATTTTATAAGTGCAAATGTGATCAAGTGTATTATCAAGGTGAAAAGATAGGTTTGTAAGGATAAGGTTCCTGCTTTGGGATGGTAGGTGGAAATTTAAGAGAGAGTAGATGTTCATTTTTAGAATGCTCTTTTTGATCTAGATGATAAGTTACGGAAAAATTTGAAGGAGGATCTTGGATGGGATTTAAATTTAAATCAATAATGGAAACTAAAGAGTAATCTATATGTGAAACCAAGGAAAAGTATAAATGTGAAATGAAAATGGACTCTAGAAGTGAATTTGAAGAGGGGTTTATGGGTAAATTTGAAGAATAATCTAGAGGTGACTTTAGAGAAGAAGATAGAAGTGAATCTAAAGAAGAATCTAAGGATGAACATGATTTTATAGAATCATGTTCCCAAGTTTCATCAAAATCAAATTCCCCTAGTTGACTATGTGATTTATTTTTTCATTTGAGAGTGTCTTTGTCTATGATGACTTTTTGGTTGACTATGTGTTTTGGTTTAATATGTAGAAGATTTACAAAATCCAAACCTTCTTTCTTACACAAAATACCTAATAGAGATCAAATACAAAATGGGGAATCAAGAAAGGGGAATAACTAAGCTATCTTAGAAAACCTTGTGTAATCTGAGTGGTGCCTACATATTCTAAAAGGGCCTCAAACTGATGTAGTTCTCCCTCCTAAGTATGTGTGTGTGTAAATAGTGGAATGCAAGACTAGATGATATTTTACCTATGATTACCCTTGACATGAGCATGTAGGTGATGTATTAATATTTTAAACATATAAATAAATTAGTAATTATGTAGAGATAAGCAGGTATGAACGTTGTATAGATTTTATCACATTAGAGATTAATACTCAACTTATAATAGGACCCTTATATATAAATTTTGAATTTGAATTTGAGATATTATTGGCATGTGAGGTGATTAACTAAAAATACCAACAATCATAAAATGACATATAAACTTGAGAAACTTTCACAAGTTATGTTAGGACAAGTTTGCATCACCTAGATAAGGTTGTAATGTGGCATTTTGTATGAAGTGTCTAAAAGCCACAAATTAGAAAGGTAAAGACATAAAATGAGATTATAGATCCCAAAGGTAGATTTATAAAGGTTAAATAGACATATAAAATGCATTAGAGTGAATAATAATAAAAAATAAAAATAGAGTACGCCAACAAGCCATTCATTTATCATCAATATCTAATAAGCAAGTTTGTAAAATATGCATGTTTTGAAAGAGTTTATGTCAATTTTAGGTGACTGCACCCACCTAATGTGATTATTAAATTATGTTCCTTAACTACATGAATGTAACTAATGATTTGGATTTAATACTTTCAAATTCTTGCTTTGGCATAGCTTTGGTATGATTTAGACTTGGCTTATGATTGCTCCTAATGATTTGTTTTGAATTTGAGATGAATAGGGTAGTTTTACTAAATGTGAAATAATGTATTGTTTTAAAATAGTTTATGCCAATTTCAAGTGTCTACACCCACCTAATGTAATTATTAAATTATGTTCCTTAACTATATGAATGTAACTAATTATTTGGATTTAATACTTTAAAATGCTTGCTTTGACATGGCTTTGGTATGATTTAGACTTGGATTATGATTGCTCCTAATGATTTGTTTTGAATTTGAGATGAATAGGGTAGTTTTACGTAATGTGCAATAATGTATAGATTTATACCAAATAAGTTTCAAGCCCCTTATCAAGTGAGGCCTTGATTTGTATATATATGAACTCAATTAGGTAATTTATCATGCCACTGACATGTTAGGAAGATGGGCCAACCCTAAAAAATATTTAATTTTAAAAATCAATCATGTTTGGGAGAGGTTCACTATCATCAGGTGTAGGTCAATATCAACTAGCGATATTGACCTAGTTTGATGTTAGTGACCCACACACATAATGATAAAATTAAAGGTGGTGGGATGTCTATATGAGATAATATTTTAGTTTGGCATAGACTATAAGGTTCATATAGGTCTTTGATATCAAACAAAGAGGGTCAAACTCATAAGGTAGAATATAGGTGTGAGATAATGGAAAGTTAGGACCATATTTATGCATGAAAGTCATGCATAGTAAATGTATACCAAATTTGTTAATTTTAACTACTTAATGCTATATTTTAGAATTTACACCTTCTTGTATTATTTGATTACGGGTATCATTGTGTGATTATTTATTTGGATCTTGCCTTTGTGTATGAATTTTGTTTCATTGAGCATCATTATATGTCTCTTTATTATGTGTGGCTCTTGTTTAGTGTGAAATTTTAGTGTCCATTATGTGTCTCTTTCTTTGTGTGACATTGAGAGCTATTTCATGTTGTTTTATTATGTGTGTCATGGCAATGACATTGTATGCTTTTAAGTGGATATATATAGGATTTTTTATTAATCTTGTGGTACCATAATCTATATGACATATCTTCCTAATTGTGTGTGATGTTGTAGACACTAAAATTAACATTTAATGATAAAATAATGTATTTATCATCATCCTTTATGCATACTTAACATGTGCTCAATTCCACATTTTCAAACTACTATTCTTCTACTTCTATATGGATGACCCTTTATCTTAACATAGATTAGATACTAAATTTTCATGTTCCTCATTCCAATTAGCCTAGACTCATTACTTGACAAATTCATACTTTTAGTTTGATTGTTTCTATTCCTCAGAGGAAATGGTTCCTTCAAGATAATCTCATAGTATAGTTATGACTAAACCATCAGTTTCATCCTCCCACCAATTAACAGTTAATTTCCTAAATTTAAATCCATCTCAATGGGTCATTCAGCATGTTTGGCTAGCCTAATTTGAGGAAATCATAAAAATTATACTATATAAAGATATTTTCTATCCATTTATTAACTCTAAGAATATTTTCTCATTGTAATCATTAGAATATCTAATTACACATTGAGAAGAAACTACCTATTCTTACCACTTATGAGTCTCTACAGTCTAAGAAGCCTCGAGATAGGTCTAAATAAAACATCAAGGTTATAAGTCATTTGATCAAGCATATAATAACACTCAGATTACATCAGTATTTATCTTTTCACTAATATTATACACACACCACCAAGACATGTGAAAACTGCATGGAGTTTTATCCCTCTTCAAAGTATTAGTATGTAGGTAGTGCTCAACTTGTAGGGTGTTAAGGTCAAACACAACCCAAAACCCTTACCTATCACCCCCACTTTATAGTATTTTTCCTTATTATCATTGAGATAGGGTTTGAGTGAATAATAAGGCACATAATAATTATTTTGGTAAATCAAAAAGCATTTGAATAGACACATAAGATACAAGTGAAGGTACATCTATCAAAAAATTTAAAGAGGTCAAAACCCTTAAAGGACAAAGCCACACCCTACAGACATTAGCATAGGTAGATGAATTCCAAACATAGTGGCCTTGTCCAAGGATAACATGAATATGTGTTCATGATACAATCAATATACAACCATTATTATAGTCTTACAAACCTAAGTCTAAATAAGTAAATCATCTTATATGACTTTCCCCTTTTAGCACATTTATAAAAATAGTAATTTACAATTAGTTTATGTGTGATCATTGTATATCTTATGAATTATAATTTACTCAATAGTTTATCTTAATTAGATTAAACCCCTAATCTAAATTTTGATAAATATTTTGGTGAACCTATTTATTATTGAATATTGTAAGCCCTAATTTTACCTATTTATTATGTTGGACTATTTTCTAGTGTTATTTTATCTCTATCCTCTTTTTATCCTTTTAATATTTTGAATTTTAAAATGGCTAAAAAAAATCTCTTCCTCCTCCTAACCCTCAATATGTTGATGGCTACTTTCCCTTTAACTAGGTCTACAAAGTTATGTGACACATATTATAGTGACAAATGAAGGTAACCAACATGTCATTCCTTAACCCCATCCACTTCCCACATATCCTCTTGATGGTGTTTCTATATATATTCAATCATAATTACCTAGGGTTTATGCTTGTGAATCCCTTCAAGATCAAATCATCACTATGATTAAGTCAATAGAAGAATTGCAAAAGTAAAATTAGTATTTCATTTCAAAGATCACATCATCAAAAAATCAAATCAAATATACAAATAATATAAAATATACTAGTGTTAATCATGAATTTTTACCTTCATATAGTACTTGTGTGCCTAACAAGACTTCATATCAATATTTAAAGGTAACGAAACATCTATAAATACTTATCCAAAATATATATAAGGATAATAAGAGTTCAAGTAAGATTATATGACAAATGCTTCAAAATAAATTGATCAAACTACCTCTTATATATCCTCTAAAGAGATCAAAATACTATAGTGCATATCATAGAATGTATGGGCAACATATATATAGTTGTTTATATTTAAAAGATAAATCATAGTGATGATCCTATAATAGATGCATCAATCAATAAATTGCATCACATTAAGATTGCATCTCTAAATAACAAGTGAAAAAAGAACAAAAAGAGAAAGTGTGGATACAAAAGGATAATTTAGAGAAATAAAATATTCAAAAGGAAAAAAATAGAGAAAAGAGAACAACATTAAAAATCAAGCTTTCAAAAAGAACAATTGAAAGAGGAATTATTTGAAAAGTAAATGTTACAAGAGCTATAATAGAGAAGTTACAAAAATAAGTGTAGACTAAGCAAAAAGTATCTTTAAGAAAGGGTTTCTAACAAAATAGGTTCAAAAGTAAGATATGCCTAAAAACTCTAATGTTATAAGTTTGGTTTCAATGCATTCAACTAAAAATCACTCATTATTTCTAGATCCTTTGAATCTTAACCCCCTCATAGATGGAAATAAATATACTAGTGTCATGATAAATAACATAATTAGATTTTAATGTTTGTAGCATGATACTCTTGAAATTTCTTGGTTATGATAAGGAAAATTTGATTAGGACTATTACACCTAAATCATTTAATGAATCCATTGAGCTACCTTTCACACTTGATCTAAAATCATGTTTAATGGTAGTCAAAGTATGTCCTAATTTGGCCTAGTATAATGTGGAATTAGGAAGATCATGGATAAGAGCAATGGGTGCACCACTTGGTAAAGATCATGACTATGTCATATTTGACCATGAAAATGTAATTATTATATTTTCAAGAGAATATTAATATTTAGAACAAGAACAAAAAATGGAAAATATATATTGAACTAATATTCAATTAAAGACATCTAATGGAATATCAATAGAGGCACATGATTGTAGATAATAAAACTAAATATTTATAGAATCTCAGTCTTATACATTTAAAAAATATCAATCAAGGTTCTACCCTTTAGCTCTAGACATACATATTGTTGAGAGGCTCATATTCACCATCTCATTGTGCTTAAATGTTTATCTCTTAGTCTAGTTCCTGTCATTCTGATGATAGGGTCTCTTATGTTTCATATAAACCTTAAAACCTAATAAACATCCTTCATTATTAGTTTCATAGTTGTACTTATTTATGGTATTTTGGACACTACCAGACATAAAGGGACATTTCCATCAATCATAGTATATAGATCCTTATCTAGTGTCCAATTTCCAAAATTCATCCAAATTGCAAATATTTCAAAACCTATGGGTTAACATAATTTTCTTATTAAACCCTATCATAATATATTTTTAAAAGGTGTGGTATAAATACAAATCTAATCCTTCTCATTATTCATCTAGAAAATGCCAAGCAAGCACCCACCAAGACTCATGCAATCAATCACACAAGTGAGTTATTTTATTGTATTAATCCATATTTATTTATTAGTCATAGAACTAATCATACAAAAGGTTTGAAGCATTCAAAGAGTATCCCATATGTGATAATTATCAATTTACAAGCTAGATCACTCTACACATCTTTATATAGGAAATTACACCCTTATTTACACACATTCCCACACGTAGGAGAGAATTACATAGTTATGAGGCCCTCCTTAGATTATTAGCTATGTAGATATCACTTAGTGAAAAAGGGGTCATTGAGGTCAGATTGACACTATGAGCTCACTAACCCATTTTTATCAAACTCATTCTAAGGGTGAATAAGGGTAAATAACTAGGGTTTTGATTAATTAGAAAATAATGACATGTATCCTAGATATAAATATATCAAAAAAGGTGATAGAAAACATAATAAAAAATTTGGTCACATCTAAATCTAGTCATTATTTCTTACTAGACACATGCATCATAATCAGATATTAACATAGACAATAATGTCTAGATCTAATGGTGGTGTCTATATCTATAGAAGTACAATTTCCAAAATCTAAAAAATGATCTAGGATATTAATCCTACATAGTTTATACCTATTTCTAATCTAAATCAAATTGTGCATATTAATCCTATCTAAGTATCATTTATTTTTGCTATTTCAATCAATTGAACACATTTAAAACTTAGTACTTTATATATTTAACATATCTCAATATTATAATTTAGAATATTTAATTGTCTAAGTTTTTTATTAATTTCCCTATTATAGATTATTTTATCATCCTTACGCTTGAAATATTTCTATACTATTAACCTTATCCCCACATATCTAAATTTAGGGTTAAATAATGATACATCACATATTACAAAAGATAAATAAAAAATGTCAATACCATAGTATGGGGTAGTCATTTTTTCATACATAGATACAAAAGATGATCAAAATGGCATATCACAATTTCAAGCACAACCTAAGAAGTTGGTTCTCTCTTATGATGGTTATGATCATGATAATGATTATGCATATCATGATATAAATGACATGACTAATATGAAGGGTGAATATGACAATATAATTGAGGATTACAACACATATAATACAAGACCTACATAAAGGCATCCCCTTAATGATAAATTGGTACTATAATAATATCATTCATTGTATATATCTTTTTTTCTTATCATACTATAGTTCCAAATTTTCAAAAACATTTAAAATATGTCAAAAAATTTAAAAATCAAGGTTTATGCATGGCATGTGTAGTTTATTTTACATCAATTGATTTGTGCTTCAATATATACTATTTTAACCTTTTAAGACTTAGTGTATGTAAATCCTATGTGTTTTAAAGATATAAGTATAGTAAATCAAGGTAGAAACATGCAAAAAATATAGATACTAATTTGTTATAGAGCTGACAGTTTGACCTTTCTAAAAATAGTAATAAATGATGCAAATAAGAACTTAGATGGAAAATAACTAAGATGGATGATCTGGAGGCTAAAAAATGAGGTATAGGTTAGTTTTAATTTTTTAATTAGGATTATGGTGTCAAAAATCCTCTTAGATAGTAGTGCCCTAATTGGATAGTAGCACCATGTGACACTATTGTCCCTATTTTGGTGGTAGTGTTTTCTATGCAAGATTTCTTGAGCTTCTAAGTGCACCTATGTCTAGATATATGAGGTTTTTTCCTACATGCATCAGTTATAAAACCTTGTGTATGGCTTATTTTGACTAATTTTATGATCAAACCCTAATCCTCCATATTGTTATGGCATCTAGTTGATACAATCTAAAAATTGTGTTTGTTAGTTGGGTAGGTTGGACATCCTCAACACCCCATTGTGAAGAGAATTACATACTACCAATACTCTAAAGAAGTATAAATCTCTATGTATTTCTCCCCACCTAGGTGTTGTTGTAATTCCAAGGGAATCTAATATGATAGTTGACTTGAGTGCTTGGAATGTGTTTGAGACTAGAAATCTGCGTAATCTAAGCTTAGTAATGTTGTAGATGGTAGTATGCAAAAGTAGGGAATAATAGGGATTGATAACATTAATTTCCACAGATTATTCTAAGTTTATATATTTAATTTACATCTAATTTCCATATAATGGTTAGAGGGCTAAAATTCATGTATATATATATTGTTGTGGTGTTTGTGCAGGTGTTAAAAGTGGTTTAGGTCAACCCTAGGAAGTCTAACATTTTAAAAGATATACATTTGTGAAAAGAGGAGGGAAAAGATAGTATCACCATTATTGGGTAACTAACACCATATGACATTACTTTCCCTATTATGGCACTAGTGTCCAAGTGGTAGAACACTAGGCATGAAGGGCTAGGATATAAGAATGAGGGTCTAAGATTGCTTTAGAGATGACTACAGACATATGTGGCCTATACAAAGGCTATAAGTGTGAAAATAGGATTTAGGATAGGTCTAGGGATAAGATAGAGATAGTCACTCAAGTGTCACATTTAGGTGATTACATGTACCCCTCCCCTTTATTCTATAAATATAGCAAAGTGAAATGATTAGGATAAAAGAAAAAGAAGCATACATAAAATTACCTAAGAGGTGAATCTCATGAAGCTAGATATAAGTATGTGAATCATGATCTAATGTATGTTTTACAAGTTAAATGTGCATATATTAGCCCTTACTTAAGAGATGTCAAAAACATAGACAAAATTGATTAAAGAGGTGAAACTGAGTAAAGGGATAAGAGAGAGGAAAGGAATAAATACACCTCACTGGGTACATAACCAATGCATAAACTTAGTGACAACATATGTGTGTGCATGTATATATTTATCAATCGGTGAATAGATTAGACTGAGCTGATGGCTTTCTCAATCCTCATGTGTGGGTGGATCAAGAACTCAATCTGAATTTTGACTCCAACATTACCAACCCTTACTTGGTAGATCATAACAAGTGAATAGCTTGGATTTGACTAATGTTATGTCCAACCATCTCATGTAGGTGTCTCAAGAACTCAAGTATACTATTACTCCATAATTGCCTACTCATTTGTAGTAGATGCATCTAAAATTAAAATTGTACAATGTAACTAGAAATGTCTAAATATAAATGTTAGCTCTATAACCACTCAAGTATTTTAGGTGGCTCTAAGCCACTCAAGAATGCTAACTAATATAGATGGAGTAAGGAATTAAAATAGTGTGTAACTTATAATATGATGTTGGATGTATACATCATATCGAATGATATGGAATTTGTCATTCCATCTTATCAACTAGTATGTAAGTGAGCATACAAAAACAATGTGTTATGTACATGCCCCCAAATCTAATATCTAAGAATATAGATTCAAGACTAAGTTATAATAATATGTATTTGAGTATCTAAACTAAATATTCTAATGGTCATTATGCACATGATTCCCCTAATCTAATTAAACTAGTATGAATCTAAGCTAAACTAGTATGAATATGAGCTAAACTAGTAAATCTATAAATGAACCTATTGAAAACTAGATTGTACCTACTATACTTTTCAAGAAATTTTGGATTTTTATAAAACTAAGGATACTAGATAATAGTTACATATCTTATATAGTATCACCATGTGGTGATAATTTCCAAATTTAGGTGCTAATTTCTACCTACTTTAATTTTTATGCAATTGTATTGATATTTATATCACTATATTCCCACTATGGTCCCTTGAATCTAATTTCTATAATATGAGCATGTGTTTTGAAAATGTACTATGAGTGAATTTTGGTAACCTAATATATGTGAAAAACCCTTAAATTTCCTCTCTTTTGATGGGAGTTGTCGAACCTATGCAAGAACTATCCTTAAAATAAAAAACTTTTCAAGATGTGTCTTAGTCAGAGCATATATGATATCTATGTAATAATCCAATATAATGTACATACATAACATTATAATGTAAGATAATATGAGAATAACTTTTTAATGTATGATGTGTGTCATGTCTATCATTCATAAAGGTGTCAAGATAGATATAACAATCTATGTAACAATAAATTTGAGTAAAAACTAAGTAGCTACCTAGGGGGATGGGGCATGATGTCCATCACATCACCTAAATAGGAAGAGGAGATGCATGAGGTCCCTCATGGCATTAAAAATTTTAGTGTGTGACAAGTAAAATACAAGTGTCATTGCCATGATGTATATAATAAAATATACATACAATACACATGAAGCATGTAAAGTAGGCTAAGGGGCCACAATACAAGGAACATGGGCACATGTCACTAAATCTAAGAAAATAAGACATACAAGGAAATTTTAAAATGTCCACAAAATCAAGTAAAAAGCAAGTTGTCTTAGGGTCACATAAAATGACATGTTTATTTTTTTGTATACACAATTAAGAAGGCACACACAAGGACATGGGCACATATCCAAAACATACATATTGTAAAAATAAGTGGAATAGATCCAAAGAGCACTGGCATATGAAAATGCCCTTGAATAGAAGAAGAATAGAGATACAATCAATTATAAACTAGGAAAGCTAGAGATGAAAGTATGAATGAACATGTAATACAAATTTATGTAAGAGCTAAGAGGTATATATGTTGAGTCTAAAGTAGTAATATCTAGCAAAAAAATTGTGTAAGTATAACATGATCAATATCAAGATATAACAATGTTAAAGCTATGATGTAGAGTATAGAAAGATATAACTTGGTAATAAATATTATTTATAGGGTATCCCAAAGTGGGAGAATGTGTCAAATTAAGAACTTGTGTATTGGTGTGTATGCCCCCAATGGGTAGATAATAACAAATCTAGTTTGGTATAGTGGACCTAAGTCTTGTAGCAAGTTGTAAGCACTCAATAAGAATAAGTGAAACATGTGTGTATGATAAAACTAACTATTCTAAGATAGCTATCATATGTAATGTCTATCAAATATAATAAATGTAAACATGGTAATGCATATAATCTATAATTTTGTGTTTTTTGAGTAAATATTTGAATGTTTTTGTATTTTTGAAATATTGTATTATATTTGTATTTTATAAATATAAGGTATGTACAAATAGCATGAAAATGAAAATATATAAAAGGATCAAGAGATAAGGAAAGTATGTATAAGAAGGGATGAACAATTCTAACCATGAGTCTCATGGGAGACTTGTTATCAATGTGGCATGTGTCAAATAAAGGAACAATGATTGTGGGTGTTATATGAAAGGGAAAATGTGGTCCCATAACCTATTGTACTGAGTAATCTATATATGGCCCTACTTTTGAAGTGATGCTAGGAATTCATTACATTTATTGTGGTGTCTTATGAACTATAGGGTTCTTAGGAACCCATCTGGTAGAATATGTATCTAGCATACGTGCCCTATGCCAACAACCCTGAGAACTCAATAATACTAATCTCAAAAAAAGTGAGGATAAGGAGGCCCTCTATAATCTACAACACATCTCTGACGTATGGGTCTCTCTAATAATGGTCTTTTTGGGATAGTATGCATATGTGGAAACACTTTAAGAGTTGACCTCACATGCATTAGTGGCTCCACTAAACTTTATGGTGTACTTATAGGAATTGTGCTTGGATTTTTAAGTGGTAACTCTACTATAACTGATAATTTTTCTATAACTAGTAACTGTGATGTAATTGGTAATTATGTTGTAATTGGTAACTATGTTGTAACTGGTAAATATGATGTAACTATCTATGAGATAGGTAAAGGATACTCATATGAAATACCCTCAACTATGATCACCTAATTTTCATGTATATATTTTAGGCATATGTGAATAGTGGATGGGATGGCTCATAATTTTTATATCTATGGCCTCCCCAATAACATGTCATATACACCTACACTAAGTACTACTAAGAATCTAGTGGCCACATGTGCTAGTCCAACCTGTAGTGGATGTACAATCTCCTCGATGGAGCTCTAAACATGGCCACTAAAACCACTGATAGTTATGTATGTTGGAGATATATCTTGATCTGAATATCTCAAATGTTATAGAAGTGTGATAGTGCACATATTAATACTTCACCCATTTTAAACCATAACACTCTAAATTGGATGATGATCTATGTAGCCTCATACAAAGAGTGCATATAAATTTGAACCATCATCAACAATATCCTACTCTAAGAAGGTGATGAGTGGTCTAGTTAGAACTTTAGTATGATACATACCAATGATATTATGTAGTGGGTGTGCCTCCTCTATAGTGTGATATGATGCTAGTGGTGGATGTACCTGATATGTATAGTGAATAACTAAAGTCCTCCCTACCTGATTTGTTGTATGTTTTGAAAAAAATTGAGAATATTTTTAATGTCTTAGATTCTATTTATTGAAATTAAGGTACCTATGTGGGTGTGCCCACATCAATAATGTTATCCTCTATCAAATCTTGTATATTATATTTCAAACTAATGTATCTATTTTTTTTATGGCCTGGTGCCTTGTGATATTCATAGAATTCATTGGAATCATAGTTATTTGGAAGAGGTTGTGTTATATCAACCTCTTTGATGGGAGGGAGAGCTATGAAATTGTATTCCAAGAGACACTATAAAATTCATGTTATTAATTCTGTAAGGTTGGTGAAAACTTTGTGTTGATGAGCTAAAAAAATTAGGTGAGGAGATGTCTCTAAAGCTACATTAACTATGGTCTTTGGATCACTCTTGTTTTTAATGGCCCTTACGTTTTATGGAGGCTTCTTATAACTCTTAGTATTTGATTATGATCCACTTGTATATTTTAATTTTCCCATGGACAGAATCTTGACTTCTCTTTCTTTCACTATGTGACATAAATCTATGAAGGTTAGACACTTATTAAACAAAATAACTTCATGTAATACTAATAGAAGACTCTATTTGAATATACCCTAGAATTCTTTATCTATCATGAGGCTAGTCAATTTGGCCAATATATTCTTATATCACAAGACATATTCTATTATAGGCTCATTTGATTTTTATTTCAATTGTGTAACTTAGCATATGATATCTTTTCATATATGTTTATGGAGAAGTGTGATAAAAACATATATGTCAATGTATTGAATGTAGTGATAGACTAATTTTGTAGATCATAAAACCATTATAAGGCATATTCCTTTAGACTATGTGGAAACAATTTGGTGAAGAGTCAATCATTGGACATGTAGTCCAAACATGTTCCATGGATATCTTGAAGATGGTGCTCTAGGTCACCTTTACCATCATATAATATCCTATTAAGATAGTATTATCTTTGAAATAGATAATATGATATAGATTCATCACTTATGTTTGATGGACTAAATATATGTACCAGGATTATTTCCATACTTAGCATGTTTTATGCCTATTGGTAGTAAGTAATCCATTTGAATCTATTGGTTATGTTTTAGTTTAACCAAATATTGCATTTTTGGCACTAAATAAGTGGGGAGACAAATTTTTGTAGCTTACTTAGCATCACCAATTCAAGATGAGGGTAATCCACTCAAGTAGTGTGGATGAATTTGATTGATCCTTATGATCATTAACTATTTGAAAACTTTTTCCAAAGTAATGTTTAATTAAACATTGTCATTTCATATGTTTGATTTACATGTTTATGAGATATCATGTTAGAACATATTTTCTATATGGTACACATCATGTTTTAGAAATCTTATAGCACATGGGTATTATCTTATCTCTCTGGATTCCTACACCATCACTATCTACCTCCTCATGAAAGAAGGGCCATTCCCTAATTGGAGGATTGTGTGAAGGATCGATGATCTATGGTTGGTGTGTAAAAGTGCTTAGATGATTTTCTCCCTTCCCATAGCATTACTTCACTAGAGAATACACTTGAGATTACCATAGATACTCGCATTTATGAGACTCATGCTCTATGGAGCCTTGTATCTTGTATTGTATTTATTGTTGTAAAACTATTCATGATGAAAATGGAATATTTATTTATAAGTGAATTTATATTAGTGGTTGTAATATTGTACCAGAAGTGGCTAGAATTATGTAATTACTTTTTAAAATATATGTAGTTATGTTCTACTAAATTATTTCATAGTGATCAATAACTGAATAGATTGTTACATGTATGTTTTATGGTTAACATATTCAATATGTTTATATTAGGATCTCTAATTAGATTCTTATGGTGAATTATAATGTTGAATATGTAGAATTATTTTTTTTAAATTACCTTATTCTAGTAAATCTTAATGGGGATGTTACATTATGGTATCAGAGTTGTGGCTCAAACTCTAAAACTTAATGATTCCACTAACATTTTCTTATCCTTCTATTTATCAGAAAGTAGAATGGTGTGATTTATAGCATATAGTGAGGTTCTTTTGAATGTAAATGATAATAACCTTTCATTTTATCCTAAACAATTTATCATTGAACAAGTAGCAAAGTTCATTCAAATTCTCATAGCCATGAATGAAACTAGGAACCAAATTATATCCTTAAAATAGAAAATTCATGGACATGAAGAAGAACCCCATCAAGATGTGCTTGAAGATCATTTTATTGAGGAAAAAATTCCTTGAGATCATAGGCATGAGGAAGTGCCTTAGGACACAAAAGCTCGTATAGCTACAAAATTGGCTAGAGATATCAAAAAAGGTGAATACACCTAAGTTCGATGGAACCATTATGGGAGATGAGGATGAAGCATGAATAACTAAGATGGAGAATTATTTCAAGATTCAAAATTAATCCAAAGTTACTAAATCAATTTTTGGTGATTACTAGTTGGTTGGTTAAGTAGCTACATGGTGGACCAATAAAAATTTGGAAATGAATCTTAATTCTAATACCACCACATGGCAGTAGTTTGTGACATTGTTTAAATCATGGTGGATTCCACAATTATACTTTAATTAAAATCATCTATATTTTAATAATCTTAAGCAAGGAGACATATTGATGAATGAATACTAGGAACAGTTCACCAAGCTTCTAAAATATGTACCTTAGTATCAGGGTGATGAGAGGTTTAAAATTAAGAAGTGTATCATGGGATTAAAACCCCAAATTGATGGTGAGGTGGATGTTCATGGGATATCTACCATGGATTAGGTCTTTGATAAGGAATTCAAGTAGGAACAAAAGTTGAAATCTCTTTTACAGGTCATTGATAAGTTCAATAAAAAGTTTAGAAGTTCTTAACCAACTTTCAAAAAGAGCTAGAATTAGCGGAGTGGAAACTCCAAGAGTTAGTTCAAAATTTGGAATACTAAATTCAATAGTGGTTTAGGTAATAAGAAATTAGGTAATGGTTTCATAGGTGATTTCAAGGGAAACCAATAGTCTGATAGAAAAAGAACACCTAGAGGTTGATTCATGTATGGAGGTGATCATTTTGCTTGTGACTGTACCCAAGATAAGTCAAAGAACAAAGGATTTATTTCATAGTATGGAATGTTTTAGTAATGGATACACACAACAGTTGACAATCAACAAGTTGAATTCCATGCTTCACCCATAGAATTATCAAGTATTTTTTTTGAACATCTGGTTTCTATTTTGGTAGATACAAGAACTACAAAATGTTTTATTACTCTTAGAATACTTAATAAGTTATTTATAAAATTTGGAATAATCAAAAATACATGGTCAATACAATATGGGAATGAGTCAAAGGTCAAAGTTGAAAAGTGTTTAGTTGAAGCTAAGATTAGGTTGCCCAGATTCACAATAGTAGTGGATCTTTATGCAACATCTCTTGGGTCATATGATTTGATCTTAGGAATCAATTGGATTGCAAAACATAAGGCCAAGGTTGACTGATACATAAATAAGGTTAAGTGTCAAGATGATTTTGGAAATTATACACAAATTTAGAGTGAACAAAGAGAGTTGAGACTTAGGTAGATTTATGAAATATAACTCAAGAAGGCTCAAGTAAAAGGATGTTAGGCATTTATTATAAAGATAAGTGAAATGGAGGAATCTAAGGAATCATCCCTTAAAGATTATCCTTTTTTAGGAATTTTCATGATGTGTTTCTAGAGGAATTTCCAAGATTGCCTCACAAACATGAGTTTGATTTCTCAAATGATATCATACCTAGATTGAAACCATAGTCTAAGGCACTATGTAGAATGACAACCATATAATTGGTTGAATAGAAGGCTTAACTCTAGGAATTATTTTCAAAAGGGTTGATAAGACCAAGTCTGTCACCATGAAGAGCACCAGTTGTCTTTGTAAATAATAAGGATGGTATTCTTCACCTTTGTATTGATTATAGAATGTTGAATAAGGTGAATATCAAGAATATATATTTGCTACCTCATATCAATGATCTTTTTTATCAGATGTGAGGGGAAATGGTCTTTTCTAAGATTTATTTTCAAGCAAGATATCATCAACTGAGGAGAAGAGATGAGGATATTCAAAAAATAACATTTAAAACTTGATATAGGCATTATGAGCTCACAATCTTACCATTTAGTTGATAAATGCTCTAGGAGTGTTTATGAATCTCATGAATAGTGTTTTCAAAGATTATCTATATCACTTTGTTTTAGTCTTTCTAGATGACAATATTTTATATTATAAAGATGAAAAAGAACATCTTCAACATTTAAAACTAGTTTTGTAATGTTTGTAGAAACACAAGTTTTCCAAGTGTGCATTTTTCCAAAATAAAGTGTAATATCTGGGACATATTATCTCTATAGATGGTATTTTAGTTGATCTGACAAAGATAAAATCCATTATGGAGTATCTGGCACCAAAGAATGTGCATGAGGTAAGAATTTTTATGGGATTAGCAGATTATTACAAGAAATTGATTCCAATTTTTTCTAATATAGTTAATCTGATTACCTATTTGCACCATAAGAATAAAAATTTTACTTGGTTAGATAAGTGTGAAGTAAATTTTTAGGAATTAAAAAGGAGGCTTGCATCAGCACCAGTGCTAAGAGCTCCCAATCTCAATGGTCAATTCTCATTGATCACAGATGAATCTAAGGATGGACTTAGAGGAGTTTTTATGTAGGATGGTGTAGTGGTAGCCTATGAATCAAGGAAATTAAATCCTTATGAGGTGAACTACACCCCTCATGACCTAGAACTTATAGTAATTATGCATACTTTGTAAGTTTAGAGACATTATTTATTGGGAAAATAATTTGAGCTCAAGACTGATCACTTGGGACTTAATTACATATTCACCCAACTAAATTTAAATGTTCATTAAAGGCATTAGTTAGAGTTATTATTTGATTATGATTTTGATATCAACTATATCAAAGGTAAGGAAAATAGAGTAGTTGATACCCTAAGTTGTAAGAGGTACATAGTAGTAATAGATATTATTAGGAGTACTTTTAGGGATCAAGTGATCAAATTCCTTCCAAGAGATGAATTATATGATTAGGTTAGGAAATAATTGTTTGATAATGCTCAAAATCCTAAGTATAAAGGATTCTAAATAGAGAATGATGGTCTTTTGTGATACAATTGAAAGATGTATGTGCCAGATAAAGAAGATTTGAGGAGCATAGTACTAAGGTAACTACACAATGCCCTATATTTAGGACATCTAGGAGTAACTAAGCTCATGGATAAGCTTAGACCACTCTATTTCTATAATGGAATCAAGAAAGATGTAACGTACTTAGTGTCTCATTTTCTAGAATGTCAGCATGTGAAGACTAAATATGTGCATTTGATTGAATTATTGTATCCATGTGACATACTAGAATGTAAATGGTAGGTGATTACTATGTAATTTTTCCAAGGTTTACCATTATCATGAAATAATAATGACATGATCTTAGTATTAGTTGATAAACTAACTAGGGTAGATCATTTTATACCTAGAAACTTGACTGATGATGCACCTACTCTTGCAAAGAGATTCATCAAGGAAGTGTATTAGCTGCATGGATTTCTAGAGAAGATCATTTTGGATCATGATCTAAGGATGAATTTTAGGTTTTAAGTAACTATGAATTTAACTCTAGGTACACAGCTAAATTTCAACACTACATATCACCCACAAGTTGATGGTCAGATATAGCAAGTTAATCAGGGGTTAGAATATATCCTTCATATGTATTGCATGGATCAGTAATATAAGTGGGAGGATTACCTTATATTGGTTGATTTTTCTTACAACAACTCATACCATTTATTTTTGAATATGGCACCATTTGAAGCATTGTATGGAAGAAGGTGCAAAACACCAATCAGTTGGGATACGTTGGAAGAAAAGGTAGTCTTTGGACCTAAGATGATTTCATAAAATGAAGAGGAAGTCAAGATGATCAAGTAGAGGTTGGCTAAGGTTGATGATAGGAGTTATATTGATCTGATGAGAACAAATAGGTAGTTTTCAAAAGATGATAAAGTGTTTCTATGGGTTAAGCCTTAGAAAAACTCAATTAAATTAAGAAAGTTAGTGAAACTTTCACCAAGATATGTAGGACCCTTAGAGGTTTTGTAAGTGGTCAACCATATAGTACATAGGCTTATATTTCCATAATACCTAGATCTATTACATAATTTATTCCATATGTCTTATCTTAAAAAGTATATAATTGATCCTTCACATGTGTTGGATTGGAATGCTTTATAAGTTTTGGATCCTAGAGTGGTCATGGTAGAACCAATTAGATTAATTGATGCTCACAAACTCTATTTGTATAATAGAGAAGTGTCATAGTGTAAAGTATTCTAGGACTAATACTCTAAGAATAGTGCCACTTGGGAGGATTATGATGAGTTCTATAGGCTATTTCCACCTTTTTTTTGCTTGATTTGATGCTTTATACTATGTTATTTTACCGCTAAATTTTACCGCTAAGAAATATTTTTTCAAAACTAATGTTTGAATAAGTGTCATCGACACTATGACTAGCTTTAGAGGGGAAGGATGTCACATCCCAATTTCTCACTAAGCTAATTTCCCTTATTATCTATGGATTATTATGGTTGTTAAATTGATTAATACTATTTAACTAAAATGTAAGTCATATGTTGTTGTGGGATTTTTGTATGTTATTTAGATTACATGATTAAATTACTATGAGTTAGTTTTATTTGTATATACTTTACATTATGATCATGTTGTTAGTTGTTATAGTAGTATTTTTTGGATATATATCATGATATTAAGGGCTAAGTACCTTCTTATCATGAGTTATATGTAGGACAGATCCATCCCTTAGATAATGATGGAAGGAGAGCATCATCAAAGAGGGTGGCGTAGATCGATATGTTAGGTGACAATAGAATAAAATCTAGATACCTACACACATACCACATTATAATTATATGAGTGATTATTATTTCTTTTATGATATCTATAGTATGTCTTTAATTTATGATATATTTCATGTTGTGATCTTATTTTCTATTTGATTATCTGGCTGATTTCACTAATATGGTTCTATTAATGTATTAATGGTTATTGGTGTTATTGTTTTAACATAAGAGTAATTATGTACTTGTATTTTATGACTTACCACTATTTTGGGATATATCTGAGTAATAAATAGTGTTTTGTTTGGTTTTTTATACTATTCTTAAATGGGTTGATAAGATAATATTGGTGGCTTATATGATTACTATTATCATTTAATAGTTAAATAACTAGTATTAAGTCATTAGTAAGTTATAGTTCTTCATTAACTATGATGGAGGACATTAATTAACATGATAATCGATATTAATGTTATTGACTAATGATGATTATCAATATTTTATGTTTAGGCAATAAATATATTATTATGCAAAGTGATTTGGGTAATATCATTATTTAAAAAATAATTTAACATCATTGTGGTTGTTGAATCTTTATTAAACAGTATTATTAATAGTTATATACTATGGATACCTTGTCATATGGATGTTATGTTAAATTACTTGTTTTTTAATCCAACCTAGCATGGAAATCACTATGGTAATGGACTTTTGTAAAGTTGATGCATGGGTTCAATGGACATGCATATTTTTGTTAAGATATGAAAATGATTATTTAATTATTTGGGAATAATCGAGAAGAATTAAGGTTGTTAATCTGAGTTTAACTCAAGTTAACAATATCATTTTGATTAAAATCCAATTTGTACAAGTTGGTAGACTATTGTTTTGGTTGAATTAAACCCACCATGCATTATTTTGATCACTTATTAATCCACTATGGATTTGGAAGAGATAGGTGGAGAAGAAATTCATGGACGAGAAAGTGGTAATTTGAGTAAGATGAAAATAAATAAAAGGGAGATAGGAGATTCAATGGGTAGGAATAAGGGGAGAAAAGAAAAGTGGTGGAAATAAATTGTGTGAGAAATTCTAAAAGAAAAATATCAACCATCAAAAGTTTTAACCAAGTTGGTGATATCATTCCATTTCATGGTTATTTAGACTTAGAAAGTTTGTGTTTGGTTTATTTTACAAGGTGTAGACACCGCAAACGTGTCTGCACCTTGGTCCTCCCCCTTGTTCGCCTCAACCCCTATCCTAACCCTTGGCCTTGGTCCTCTTCATCCATTTGATTAAAATAACTTAAATATTTTAAAGTGGCCCCCTTTCCACCCCACCCTTGCCACCTTGGATCCTCCCTTGAATCCCTCCACCTTCCCCCTAGCATTTATTATGTCAAATCCCCTCATTATCTTTCCCCCCACGCCCATTTAAGTGTCTTCATAACCGTTCTTCCCACAACCCCTCGCTCGGCGGCGTGCAAGAATGCGCAGAGGCTATTTTTAGCCTCTGTCCCCATTCTGCGACCGCCGACGTCGGCGACCCTTCGGTCGACATCGGCGAAACTGCCAGCGTCGACAGCCTTCATTACCCCTTTCTGCATCCGTTGCAGCCCCTGGACCCTTGAGCTCACAAACAAAATTCTCTTGGCATTTTGGCATTCGTCTCTTCTCCATTTGGACCTCGTGCAACAGGTGCAAAGGCTCTAGACCAGGAATCTCCTCTTGCAACAAGCCTTCTGTGGCTCCAACAACGGCTCTCCCACTCTTCATTCGGCAAACAAAAAGGTAAGCACAGTCTTTATTTCATTTCATTTCATTTCTTTTCCAGTTATCTGGTATATCTGTTGTTTCCTGCTCCCTCTATTCTCCCCCCTGAGAGGCTGAAAAGCCTTCTCAGGCCCTATCCTCTGTGCATCTTCCTCTCACACTGTCCCCTTTTCTATACAGTCCCAGGGAACTTCCTCCTCACCTAATCAGAACTAGCCCATTCCCCAGTCCATCCAAATCCGTCTCCAAACTCTGTCTCGCCCCTATTCATAAATTGGACCCATTCACAGTCCAGAAACCAAACCAGACCTGACCACAGGCCACAACCCCGACCGACGCCGGTCACTTCCTCAACCGACGTCGGCAGTATAACCGACGTCGGCAGATCAGATAACTGACAGCGGCAACATTTTTGACCTCGGCGACTGTCATCAGCCCGACATCTCCTTCAGGTAATCATTTTGTCTTCTCTTTCCTTTCTAATTTGTTTATCACTTCTGTACCCTGGCATTCTATATTTCCTTGGTCTTTATCTGTCTGTCATCAGTGGGTTGACCTCCCTTGAGGAAGTTTTCACACTTTCGGGAACAAGCTTTCGCTTGGCAACCCACCGCCTATCCATCTAACATTTTTCTTGTCCAAGTTCTTTTTCTTTGCAGGTGTCATTCCTCCACAGCCAAAGAGGGGTGCTCACAAATGTCTAGATTACGGTGCACGATCTTCATCCAGGTACTTCCCATGCCTTGACCACTTTTTTAGTTTCTTCTTCTCTCTCTTAAATCTGAAAAGCAAAAATTTGAATAGAAACATTCTGGCACGCCCGGTGGGACCCTAGGTTCCTCCTGGGTTCCTTTTCTTCTTCATTCATCTAGGAGCATTAAGTTCTTACCTTTTCTCCTCCTTCTTTTCTTCTCAATGACACTATAAGCAGGACTAAAATGAATCTTTCTTCCTTGCATTTCTAAGACTAGTCTAAACATCATACTCTCAACCCTTTCTCAAACTTGTCTTCATAACAAACATCACATTTCGACTTGGGCATTAAAACACTTTGCATTCATTTCTGCTTGTGCTTGCATCTTCTTAGTCCACATCTAGTAACTTAGACGCATATTGAATAAACCGTAGACACTTGATGTTACACTACCAAACCACATGCACTAAAACGAACATAAAACTTACTTGAGACAAGGCCCGACTGGGATTTCATCCCCCAGCGGATACCTTACCCGTCCCGGTGACCCTACTTGGATTTCATCACCAAGGGGGAAGCCCACTCCATTCTCTGGCAGAGGATAAACTCTAGGCGAGGTATATCTTGGCTAAGCGAGACTAGCTAACCACTGGAATTGTGAAGTGAGGGGAGCTTGCTCCTTAGCACCAGGCCACATACCAGACCCTAACACAGATTTTTGAGCACCTAAAACAAGACCCGAAACCAGCTCTAGACTGCTTCTTCTAGGACCTTCTTGACAACCAATCTCCCCAAACATTCATCTAAGGCATAAGCCACAGCTTTTAAAGTCAATTCCTAGGATTTATCACTTAGGCTTGTCTATCTCTCTCTGTTTTCCTCTTCTCATCTGTTTGTTTGAGTGAGTGAGGACGCTTTCTTCATTGTCTTTCCAAGAATCTTCAAATCTTTTGGTTCTCTGGAAAGCACAGTCATCGACATCAATTCTGCCACCGACATCGGCTTTCCCCTGTCACCGGCATCGGTTCTTTCACCAACATCGGCTTTTTCTCTTACCGACATCGGTTATCTGAACGATGTCGGCTATCTTCCTTACCGACATCGGTTTTTAAACCGACGTCAGTCTCTGTCACTGTCCTTTTTTTTCAAAACCAGTAGCCTAAAACCTATCCCTTCTCTGCCAAAGACTCCATCCTGGTTTTCTGGAATTGAACAACACAGTTCCTGAAACTTGAACCTTCTTTGCCTTGCATGGTTTTGACTCAAAGCCAAGCCAAAGCTCTTGTCAACCACGCCAGCCGTCAACCACTTCCGTCTACCCCATCCGTGACCAAGCCTAAAATAGAGTTCAACTCCGAGATCGAAAGAACTCCTACCCGTCCAACCCCGCCGCAGACTCCCATTGTCCAAGAAGGGGACCAAGATTTCGAACGATTCTTGGACCTCAACGTCAAGGCCTTGCAACACTATCTCGCGCATAGCCAAACGCAAGACTCCTTGGGCAATCCAATCTATGGAATGCCAACCTCCCTTGCCGTAACTACGACTGTATCGACAGCATCCGTAGTTCAACCTTTGGACCCTCAAGCCATCACTTCGACCACTGACCAGACTTTGACCAATCCTCCAGGTGTGGCCTCTCCCTCTATCATTGGGCCCACTTCCACTGGGGTTCCGGCCCCCTGTCAACCCCAACCCGCTCAACCTCTATCCACTCCTTTTCAAAACCTTATCGTCTCTATTCCGCCTACCCTGACCCCTATCAACACCAGGGTGGCCTCTTATCCATTGGCCCCCGTTACCACAGTCCAACCTCTCGTGGCAACATCGGGCCTAGCTATGTCTTCTACTCAACCACCTTTAGCTTCCACTTCTGCCCCTGCGACTAGTCATCCATACATTGTACAACCGACTATGTCACATACCTCCCCTAGCCTCTTCCAAGCGCCCTACAACTTAGGGGGCGCGCCACCCGTCAATCCGTCGACAGACATCATCAAAATGTTGATGGACAAGATGACCAGTCTAGAGACCTCTGTTTCCAGCTCGTGTAATGCTCTCTCATACGAGCAGATTTGCAACGAGCCCATTCACCCTTCTGTCCCAATCAGACCATATCCTAGCTAGTGGGAGCTTCCGAAGTTTTCTCACTTTCAAAACAAGGAAGACCCACAGCAACACTTGCAGGCATTCAGACATGCTTGCTACCTCATTGGCCATGACGATGCATTGCTCTTACGCACGTTTCCTATGTCTCTCTCAGGTGCTGCGCTCGACTGGTACAACTCCCTTCCCAGCCATTCTCTCTTCTCATTCACACAATTGGCTTAGCTCTTCCTCGATCACTTTTCCATCAACATAACCAAGAAGGTCTCAATCACGGACCTCTATTCTATCTGACAATTCGAGGACGAGTCCATAGCCGACTTCGTTGCTCGATGGAGAGGCCTCATCAATCAACTCTACTTTTCCTTACCCCAGGCCGAGCTTATTGAACTCTTTTCCCAAGCTTGTGCCAGACATATCTCTTCCACCCTGAGGGTTCAAACCTTCTGCACTTTTGACGAGGCCTTCACGATGGCCCACAAACTTGAGTTACGTGCCATCAAGGAGAATAAAGTCAAGTTGCGGAGTAAGAATCCCAGCTCTAAGACCAATGACTCTTCTTCTGCTAAGCCATCATCATCTAATTCTAAATCCAAGGCTTCAGCTAATGCCATGGTTGTTAGACCTTCCTCTTCTTCAACCAATCAGCTTGAGCCATCCACATCTCAGAGCGCCACTCGCCAATTCCAGCAAAGATACGTGCAACGACGATATACTCCTCTTGGAGAATCATATGCGTCTGTGCTGGAAAAGCTTGTTAAATAGGGGGCCCTCAATCTCCCTCAAGCCCGACCTCCTCTGCAATTTGATCCCTCACGCGCCATCCCCACGTGGTATAGGGAGCAAGACTTTTGCAGCTTCCACCATGTTAAGGGCCATGACATGAAAAACTGCAAAACTTTTAAGAACACAATCCAAGACATGCTTGAAAAGGGGGGATCTCATCTTAGACAATCCAAATGCACCTCCTAATCAGGCCATTGACATCTTCAAACAACCTTTCCCCAATCATCCGCCAACTCAGAACAATGTCCAGACCTTAATTGACGACAATCATGAGCACAATATTTGAACAGTCAATACGGTCTCTCCCTTCATCCCCAATCAACCTCAAGAGGTTAGACCATCAATCAGTCCATCACATGTGGACGAACCTCTTTCCCCAGCTAGTTCTCCGTCGACCTCTCTCTTCTTGGAGGATGCCTCGGCTTTACCAGCACCACCAGTCTCGTCATCCTCCTTTCTACTGCCTATGGAGGACCCGACCCTTCCTACTCCTCAGCCGCAAGTGGAGGGCACCATCATCCCTGCCCTTTATCCGCTGGAGGAGCCTCGCTCCCCAGTTTCTTCTCCACCTAGGGAAGAACCTGTCTCCCCTTCGTCTTCATCTAAATCTATCATGACTTCACCACACCATGCGTCTAAGACCACTACACCCATCTCGTCTTCAACCTCGCAACCATCAACATCTTCTTCTCAGCCATTTTCTTGGTTAGTGGAGAAAATCGCACTTCTCCCTCCAAGGAAAGTGACGCCTTAGGTGTTGTGGGAGCGTCTTAAAGCCCTTCAACATACCTGTGCCCTCTCATCACATGCTGTTAATCCTCCCAAGGTAGAATCTCGTTAGACTCTTGACAAGGACCAGACTCTCAAACCTCAACCAAACCCATCCAAACCAAAACCTGCATCTATCTCGTCTAAACCCATCAAGTCATTTGGCGTTCATCCTGTCTCCACCCTCACTCACCCGCAAGTGAAGGTGGACCTAGGCCAGACCTCGACCAGCAGT
Source organism: Torreya grandis (assembly GCA_037957365.1). Taxonomy (NCBI): domain Eukaryota; kingdom Viridiplantae; phylum Streptophyta; class Pinopsida; order Cupressales; family Taxaceae; genus Torreya; species Torreya grandis. The sequence goes on from JARHVA010002118.1 coordinate 1,646,697, forward strand.
AGTCTTCCAACCAAGTCGAAGAGGACTACCAGACCACAGAAACGAATGCCTCCTTCTCCGTCACCATTGCCATCCATTTTGGGCCCCCATCCTTCGACCTTGACCAGCGTCCTTCCCACTCCGGCCTTCAAACAAAACTTGTTGCCTCCTTTGCTTCCTCTGCCTACCTCCAGTCGTCCCTCTCCCAAAAAGGCGGTATCAATCACCAAGAAAGAGCCGTCTCCATCTGTCACCGCGCCATCAACCCATAAGGTGGTACGGAAACCTCTTCTAGCCTCACCAAAGCAAAAGTCACCGACCTCGTGCATATCAAATAGCATGGACCCTCTATTGGGCTCATACTCGTTGATATTGTGCTGACTTCTGCAGACCTCTGACATAACCCTTCCACCCATCAAGCCTTTCCAACCTCTCGGGTCCAAGCCCTCCTGGTTTGACGATACAAAAATTTGCTTATATCATCGTACACCAGGACACGACACCGAGACTTGTTGTGCCCTCAAGGCCGTCATCTGCCGCCATATGGAGAAGGACACTCTTCTCCTTGAGGACACTCTTGACCAGACCCCGACTCCTTCCCATCCAACCTCTTCTACCATGCCAACATCTCACCAGCAAAACATGACCCCTTCTTCACCTCCTATTTTCAAAATCAATGCTATCCGTATAACCACTAGGTCGCAAAAGGATAAGGCAAAAGAAAAAGCTGCCATTCCTTGGACCTATCCCTTCGTCAAGCCACCTCTTGCACCCAAGCCTAAAATTTCTATCCTTGGCGCATCCCAACCTTCTTCGTCTTCCTCTTTTGGGCCAATTCACGACTCCATGCTGAAGCAACTTCACCAGACACCTATAAAGATGTCTCTTTATGACCTTATCCAAACCTCACCTCAGCACCATCAAGCCCTTATCCAAGCCTTGCAGGCAGCGGAGGTCCAACCCGAGGACCCCCAACCACTCGCTACCCTCGTCCATTCTTTATCTCCTGTCGCCTCCATCACATTCAGTGATTCTGAGATTCCCGCATCTAACACGGAAGATCAGGACGCCACCCTCTTCATCACTACCTATGTTGATCAGACACGCATCAAACGTGTTATGATCGACAACGGCGCTAGCATCAACATTATCTCTACCCACGCCTTTGATCAGTTGGCTCTTCCCAAGAATTGCGTCTCCAAAACTGACGCAATCTTACGCTCTTTCAATGACACCACCACCACGACCATTGGCACAGTCATCCTTCACATTCGCGTTGGTCCATGCATAGTCCCAGAGCTCTTCTATATCATCGAAGGAGAGTTTCAATACAACCTTCTACTGGGCTGACCTTGGATCCGTGCCATGGCCTATATACCCTCCACCCTACACCGTTGTGTGAAGTTTGAGCATGATGGGCAAGTCCACACCATCCCCACTGACCCTTCACCCTTCAAGACTTGCAACACCACCTACCGTCCCAACGATGTCCTCATTCCCATCAAGTCATTAACTCCGGCACCGCCTCCATCTGCGGAAGCTTCGACCAATTCACAATCGGCGGTCGCCCTCACCCCTCCTCTTCAAGTGTCGACCAAAGACCCCATGGAAGACATCTTCCAACGACTATCACTTGGGGAATATCGCTTGTTGACCCTAGACATGTTCCAAACTCCGCAAGAGTATGGACGCCTTCACCTTAGTCCCAATTACGACCATCAGATCGGGATGGTCGTGCCTTATGGTCCTCCTCACTTCCGGACCAACTTTGTCTATGGGGGGCTTAATCAAGCTCCTACCAACGGCAATTCCCTCTCTTCACCCCAACCTTTCACATCTGATTTCTCGTTTCTTGGCAACCCCGCCTTTGCACACACTTACCTTCACAGGTGTGCATGGAAGGGTTTCGGTTTTGGACGTTATGAGCAGGGCTCCCATCAGCCCATCAAGCTGCTCAATGATCACGATGTCAAGAAACGGTATGGCCTGGGATATCATGACCCCACTCAGGCTCCTTCCAACCTCTGTCCCGAGCCAACCATCGACCAATCTCTTCCAGACTCGCCCATTTCTCCTTCGTCACTTATGAAGTCGGTGGTTTCCATCCCTCCTAGTTTTTTTTTTTCCATAAACACCATCCGCCTAGAACCCCTGACCTATCAGCTCAATGGGGTGCCCAGGTCTCTCCCTCTCATTTTTCCTAGCATGGTAGAGGATGAGTCGGCAACCATTCACACTGTCTACTGCGTTGACGATGATGCCATCCTTTCCTACATGGGTGCCGATGACTCTTTCATCCAATGTTTCCTCCTTTCTGAGACCCAGGGTATGTTAAATGAATCCACCATTGACATCAACCTCCCTTCTTCTTCTGATGTTCCTCACGTCTTAAAGATTGGCCAATCTTTAGATGCTCAAGAGCAGCTTGACTATGCCCAGTTCCTTTCCAACCATAGCAAGGCCTTTGCCTGGACTTACAGCGACATGCCTGGCATCGACCCCACCATTGCTACCCATAACATTGTCACCAAACCAGAGGCTAAGCCTGTTAGGCAAAAGCTTCGAAAGATGCATCCTCGCATTGCGCTCCTTGTTAAAGAGGAACTTCAACGCCTTCTTTTGATCTCCTTCATCCAACCCATCGATTATCCACAGTGGGTCTCTAACATCGTCCCAGTTACTAAAGCAACTGGGGGGATTCGGATCTGCACAGACTATCGTGACCTCAACCTAGCCTATCCCAAAGACGACTTTCCTCTTCCTAACATTGACCAGCTTGTTGATCTCATGGCCGGCCATGAGATGCTATCTCTCATGGATGGGTTTTCAGGATACAATCAAATCCTGATCGCACCGGAAGATCAGCACAAGACTACCTTTATCACCCCATGGGGGACCTTCTGCTATCGAGTCATGCCTTTCGGCTTGAAAAATGCTGGTGCCACCTATCAGTGCGCCATGACCTACATTTTCCACGATCTCCTCCACAAAATCATGGAGGACTATGTGGATGACCTTCTCGGCAAGTCCAAACTTCACCGCGACCACTTGACCATTCTCACAATCATCTTCTCTCACCTTCTTCAATACAATGTCTGTCTTAACCCCAAGAAGTGTGTCTTTGGGGTCCTCTCAGGCAAACTTCTTGGCTTCATCGTTTCCTTCCATGGTATCGAGATAGATCCCGCCAAGATCCGCGCTATCCTCGAAATGCCACCTCCGACCAATCTCAAGCAGCTTTGCAGTCTACAAGGGAAGCTCCAGTCCATTTGCCGTTTCATCTCACAGCTCTCCAACCGCTGCCAACCTTTCCATCACCTCCTTAAGAAGGACGTCTCCTTTAAATGGGATAAGGACTGTCAAGAGGCTTTTAAAGCCCTCAAAAGCTATCTGGTCTCTCCACCAGTCCTCATTCCACCTAAAGATGACCAACCCTTCTACCTTTACATCTCTGCTACCAACCATTCGTTAGGTGCCATGATCGCGCACCGAGACGAGCATCATCATGAGCAAGTGGTTTACTACATCAGCTGAACACTGGTCGACTACGAAACTCGGTATACTCATACCGAGAAACTCTATTTGGCATTAGTCTTTTCCGCCACCAAACTCCACCACTATCTTCTCAACCACAAAACCTTTGTCATCACTCACACTGACCCTCTTAAGTACATGCACTCCAAGCCATATCAGAATCAACGTATGGCTCGGTGGCTCATGCTGCTTGCAGAGTTTGACCTCGAATTCATCCAGTAGAAATCTATCAAGGGGCAAACCATCGCTGACCAACTGGCAGATGCCCCTCTTTCCAACAACCAACCTTCACACTGTGAGTTCCCTGACGAGTCCATCGCTACCCTTTCCACCGATGACACCGTCTACCAAATGACCATGCTCTTTGACGGCTCCAAATGTCAACTCGATGGGGGTGCGGGGGTCATCCTCATCCCACTCGAAGGGGAGCCCATGCCTCTATCTTTTAAGCTTGACTTTGATTGTACCAATAATATGGCTGAATACAAGGCCTTAATTTTGGGACTTCAGACTACCCTTTCCCTCCACATCAAGTCTATCAACATCTTTGGTGACTCGCAGCTCGTCGTTAATCAAGTTAACGGTTCATATCTCTGTAAAAATGAAAGAATAGTGTTGACCTTCTTTTGGCATCTTTCGACCATTACCTCTTGCAGACTGTTCCATGCTCTACGAACAAGTTTGCCGACACCATGGCTTCTCTTGCTTCACATATCCCGTCTTCATCATCATCATCTTGCCTTTTTGTCACAGTGCATCGCTTACCTTTGCCTTCATACATCTCTCCTCACATCGACCATATCAACACTATCAATTTTAGCCCATGAGATGACTGGTATAAGCAACTCATGGACTACTTGTCTCTTTCTGTCACTCCTCCCAACCTCTCTAGCAATGCGCGGTGAGCTTTCATCAAGCGCACAGCTCGCTATACCATGCTAGGGGGTCTTCTTTATAAGCGAGGCTTCGACGGCCTCCTTCTTCGCTATCTAACCTCCACTAAAGCTCCTCAAGCCATAAAGCAAGTCCACGACGGGATTTGTGGTGGACACTTTAGTGGAAACTCGGTTGCCAAGCGCATCCTTCGCCTGGGTTATTATTGGTCCACCCTTCATCAAGACTGTAGTGACTATGTTTGACATTGCATCAAGTGTCAGCAGCACTCTAACCTGCTTCATCTCCCCAGCCACGCCTTACAAGTCACTCAGGATTTTTGGCCTTTCTCTCAATGGGGCTTGGATCTCATCGGTGAGATCAACCCTCATTCGTCTCTTCGTCATCAGTCCATCATCACTGCCACTGAGTATTTCACCAAGTGGGTGGAAGCCATTCCTCTTGTCTCCACAAAAGCTGACAAAATTGTCGACTTCATCAGCAGCCACATCATCTGTCGTTTTGGTGTCCCTCACAAAATCATCACCGACAACGGCAAGTCCTTCAAAAACAAGACTGTCCAAAAACTATGCGACTCATTTGGCATCAAACTCAGCTTTTCTTCACCTTACTACCCACAAGCAAATGGGCAGGCAGAGGCTTCCAACAAAATTCTCACCAAAATTCTCATGAAGGTGGTCAATGATACAGGAAGGGATTGGCACATTCATATTCCCTTCGCTTTGTGGGCCTACCGCACCAGCATTCGAACCTCTATGGGTGCTACTCCCTTCTCCCTCGTGTACAGAATAGAGGCTATCTTACCTCTCAAAGTACAGATCCTGTCTCTCTGCATCTCCCTGCATGACATTCTCTCCAACGACGACTTTCATCAAGATCGCTTAGCTCAACTTGAGTTACTTGACGAGCGCCGTCTTGTTGCCCTCAATCATCTCCATGTCTACCAAAGTCGCATAAAGCGGGCCTACGACAAAAATCTGTGAGAATGAGACTTCAACATCGGAGACCTCATCCTCAAAGAGAATCAACACGTGACCAATATGGAGCAAAGTAAATGAGGAAAATTCACCCCCAATTGGCTTAGACCTTTTATCATCACGCACAAGTATGGGTTAGGGACTTATCATCTGTCCTCTCTCGAGGGACGGCCAGAACCTGAGCCTCTTAATGCGTTGCATCTTTGACCTTTCTTTTGTTAGTCGAGTACTCGTCTACTTGACACGTAATTTGAGCTCGTCCCCTGAGCAATTCTTGTCCTCTTGATGCTCATCCCTTTCAACCCTATTTCCCTTTAACGAGTCCTCTACGACCCTTTTATGATGCATGGATGCTTTGTCCTAATAAAAGGGGAGTCCTTGAACTTCTACAGCCTTGTCCATGACTCTAATCAAAAAATCAAAAAAATCAAAAAAATCAAAATCAAGATGTCAAAATATAAACAAGGTCACAAAGTCAAATTCAAAAAGACAGACTGCTCCCTCGAAGGATAGTTGTACTATCATTGCTGTAGTTAATAGACTGATCCCTCGAAGGACAGCTATTCAAACATTATAAAGCAGAAATATAGACCACTCCCTCGAAGGATGGCTATGACTAAATCTTGCTACAAGCAGCAACCTTTCTTAGAAGCTTCCCGCATTGATCAGCTTCGCAACATGACCACTACATTAAAAGACATCTCTATGTAGGCTTCCCGCATCGATCAGCCTGCACCAAAAAAAAAAAAAAAAAGGGTCATGGACTTGGCTTGTAGTTGTCCCAGGGTCTCCTATAAAAAGGGGCAAGGTTATTCCTGCTCTTAAACTGGGTTACCCTATCCTCCTCCTATCACCTACTCAGGGGACTTCGAGCTCACTTTAATGTCAAAGTGATTTGATTACCGTTCTAACACCACACTGGTCAACGACGTAATGCATGAATGGGGCTTTGGTTCTAATAAACCCTATCTATGCTTCCTTTCTGGTCCTTGTCAATGAAAGAGCAATTTGCCTTTCATCTTTTCTCTACACTTTGGTCACATTTAACCACATCAATTGTCGACTCATCCTTAACCAAGCCATTTTCATCATTTTCAGCTGACATCATCCTAGTCCATTTCACATAGTTTCTATGGACACCAAGACACATGGAAACTACCGACCAGACCCAATTTATGTTAGGCATAAACCAATACTTGTTGAAGCATAAATCGACTTCCATTCATTTTTAGCATACATCCATCATGACTATGGAAACTTGCTAGGGATGAAAGACCTTTCGACCAATGTTGCAGAATACACCATTTGGAAAAGGCTGCAACATCATCTTATCTTCATCTTACCCTCATCATTTTGACACTTGACCACATCCAATCATTGATCAATCAAACCTCTTGGTCTGAACTACATTGGTCTGAGGCCCTATGACCAGGGCTATGTAGGCAGCACTCAGATAACACATTTTCTGAGGTTAGCTCGACCACCCCCATTTGTTCGTCTCTATGATGGACAAACCTTCTCTTCTTTGACTTTTATCACGCCCAACTCTATTTTCTTCGACCAAGACCAATCATTTTCTTCGACCAAGACCAATCATTTACCTTGACCAAGACCAATCAACCTCTTTGACCCTTCTTCCCTTTTTAGGGAGAACTACATTGGCCTGAGGCCCTTCACACAAGGGCTATGTAGGCAGCACTCAGATCACATGATGTTTTCTGAGGTTAGCTCGGCCACATCCCTTCATCCATCCATCCCCTTGACCAATGACCATCCTTCGACCTTCTTCCAAGATAATGTTGTCATGGTTGTTTTTGCATGTATGCTACCTCACGGCTAGTTAGCAGAATTGTCTGCAGACTATTTTTGACCCTTCGCAAGTATAGGATCGTGAGCCAGTTGATCCCTACTACTTGTGGCCTTTTCATGTCTCTGGGAGCACTTCTTGAGCCTGGGATACCTAGAACATGATGACCATTTGGAGCTTTGGCTTAGATTGAGTGACCCGATCAGCAGACGACTAAATGCTGGGGCCCGATTACTTCAATTTTGCCACTCCTTGACCATGCGACAATTTGACCCGACCCTCCCGTGAAGTGGACTACGCGCAATCACGACTACTACAGCTTCTTCACTCACTCTCTTCTATCCATTTCTCTATCAAATCGACACTCGATCTTTGGTTCCCTTCTGTCAACTATCGCTTTGAGGGGGGAACACTTCATCCTTTTCCTGGGGCAACCAACTCCTATTTTTGTCTTGCAGTTCGTCAAGAACAACCAATAAGACAAAAAGGGGCAAATGTAGACACCGCAAACGTGTCTGCACCTTGGTCCTCCCCCTTGTTCGCCTCAACCCCTATCCTAACCCTTGGCCTTGGTCCTCTTCATCTATTTGATTAAAATAACTTAAATATTTTAAAGTGGCCCCCTTTCCACCCTACCCTTGCCACCTTGGATCCTCCCTTGAATCCCTCCACCTTCCCCCTAGCATTTATTATGTCAAATCCCCTCATTATCTTTCCCCCCACGCCCATTTAAGTGTCTTCATAACCGTTCTTCCCACAACCCCTCGCTCGACGGCGTGCAAGAATGCGCAGAGGCTATTTTTAGCCTCTGTCCCCATTCTGCGACCGCTGACGTCGGCGACCCTTCGGCCGACGTCGGCGAAACTGCCAGCATCGGCAGCCTTCATTACCCCTTTCTGCATCTGTTGCAGCCCCTGGACCCTTGAGCTCGCAAACAGAATTCTCTTGGCATTTTGGCATTCGTCTCTTCTCCATTTGGACCTCGTGCAACAGGTGCAAAGGCTCTAGACCGGGAATCTCCTCTTGCAACAAGCCTTCTGTGGCTCCAACAATGGCTCTCCCACTCTTCATTCGGCAAATAAAAAGGTAAGCACAGTCTTTATTTCATTTCATTTCATTTCTTTTCCAGTTATCTGATATATCTATTGTTTCCTGCTCCCTCTATTCTCCCCCCCTGAGAGGCTAAAAAGCCTTCTCAGGCCCTGTCCTCTGTGCATCTTCCTCTCACACTATCCCCTTTTCTATACAGTCCCAGGGAACTTCCTCCTCACCTAATCAGAACTAGCCCATTCCCCAGTCCATCCAAATCTGTCTCCGAACTCTGTCTCGCCCCTGTTCATAAATCGGACCCGTTCACAGTCCAGAAACCAAACCAGACCTGACCACAGGCCACAACCCCGACTGACGCCGGTCACTTCCTCAACCGACGTCGGCAGTATAACCGACATCGGCAGATCAGATAACCGACAGCGGCAACATTTCTGACCTCGACGACTGTCATCAGCCTGACATCTCCTTCAGGTAATCATTTTGTCTTCTCTTTCCTTTCTAATTTGTTTATCACTTCTGTACCCTGGCATTCTGTATTTCCTTGGTCTTTATCTGTCTGTCATCAGTGGGTTGACCTCCCTTGAGGAAGTTTTCACACTTCTAGGAACAAGCTTTCGCTTGGCAACCCACCGCCTATCCATCTAACATTTTTCTTGTCCAAGTTCTTTTTCTTTGCAGGTGTCATTCCTCCACAGCCAAAGAGGGGTGCTCACAAACGTCTGGATTACGGTGCGCGATCTTCATCCAGGTACTTCCCATGCCTTGACCACTTTTTTAGTTTCTTCTTCTCTCTCTTAAATCTGAAAAGCAAAAATTTGAATAGAAACACAAGGATTTATATAAATTTATCATTTTATAATCATACTGTTGATAAGGATTTAGCTCTGTGAATGGCTCAACCATCCACAAAACTAAATCATTACCCTTGAAACCCTAAACATATATGACTAGGATTGTATAAATTTTACTAGTAAGTTGAATTTTTGGAAAGTTTAAATCCTTGAAACCCTTAAATATTAAATGGCTAAGACTATGTATGGTTTTGTTGGGATGAATGGTAAGAGTTTGAAATTTTTTGAGTAGCTTGAGCCTTACTATTAAACCTTCTAACATTAATATAGAATTTCTATATAAATAGGGATAGGCTAGGATAAAAATAAAAATGGTTTTAGAACCCTATATAGAGGGAGAATATCGATGATTGACCTAGGTTGGAAAGTAGGTATAAACTAAGTTATAAAATTAAATATTTTTTGTGTTTTCATTATACTGACCAGCTATTAGATGTTAATCCTATTAGGGGTTTTGGTTAATAATAAATGGACTAAATACATTTGTTTTTTGAAACCCTAAATGTATATAAAAGGACTGAGAAAATACATTTAATCTAGTATGGTAAAATAGGTATGTTAAGTTGGTTATGATTGGATATAGGAATATCATTTAACCTCATATACACATATATAGATTGTTCATTTGATTTATATAGCATTTATATGGATGGTTATTCTATTCAATTCATTAATATATTTAGAACTTGTAACATGTTATAAATTCTTATGGTGTATTCTTTTGGATGCAATAAATATGATGACTGAGTCCTATAAACTATGATAGGAATATAAACATAAAGATGAATATAAGGATTGACTATTTTTAAATTATATTAATGGAGACAATTGTATTTGACTATGCTTGGATTTGTATGGCATATAGTTACTATAAAACTAAGTCAATAAGTTCAATTAATAGTTTTCTTGGTTTAAAAAAATGAAATTGAATTCTTATTTAAATGAAACGAGAGTATGGTGAATAAGGAAAATCAAGTTTTTGATTAGTTTCATTTAATAGTGTATATTGTTTTGAAAATAAATTAAGAAGGAAATAGAGAACAAGGGTTCATAAGAAAATACAAATTTTTATTTGAATTGGTAGATTATTATTATTATTATTATTATTATTATTATTATTATTATTATTATTATTATTATTATATTTCATAAGTAAATTATGAAATAAGAATATAATAGAGGTATACTAGTATTTGTAACCAATTTATCATTATGTATCGTTATTTCTAATAGGGTATCGATTATGCCCTAATTATCTGACTTCCATCTTCTTATATTATAATGTATACCTATATTATATTCTTATTTCATATTTTACTTATGAACTATATATATATAAATAATACACTTATAACCACCCCTTATGCACACTTAGCCTATGCTCAATTCTATGATTTCAAACTATTATTCCTATATTTTTATACAAATGACCCTATATCTTAAGGAAAATTTGATGTAATAAAAATCACTAAGAGTGGGGGTGAATTATTTTCTTTAAAACATTATTTTAATTCCACTTAAGCATATATGAACCATTCATACAAACATGAACATTTAGCAAAGTATATGCAACCATATAAGATCATAAAATAATATAAAACATTATATATATATGGAAAAACCTCAAGGAGGAGAAAACCCAATGATATATTCAAATTTACTATAATCCTATAATATAAAAACCAATCTTCAATGAAGCACTAACCCCAACTATTCAAGCACCCATTCATCAAGGCTTTAGCAAGCAACAACCTACAAGGAGGCACTAACCCCCTAGATGACTCAACACTAACTCAGCCACATAAAAAATTTGATCACCTTAGAAAACCTTATTTCTCAAAAAACATATGAATATCACCTTATTTATATCTTCTCACTCCTCTATCTATCTTAAACTACCTTATATGCTTCTTTGCTCAATTGGGTCTCTTCAAGATAGATTAGATCATATGACCTTGATATTCATCTATAGTACCCCTATTATATATTCATGAAAGTTTTTGTACACCCCTATAATTTTCTAAAATATATCCTTCATCTCTTTAATACGTTATTTCCTTTTCTTTCACTCTCTTCTTATCTAACTAGCCACCATGCCTATTAGGCCTTGTTCTTATACAATCATCTAGCTCACACACCTCTTGGTCAGACATACACACTTGCACACATATATTACCCTTAAAATATGTCTTATAAAAAAATTTATACATGAAATAAATCATTAAAATAGTTCATCCATAACTTTAAAATACCAAAACCTCTTTTAGGCCTTAAGGAGACATAATTTAATTAGGTCTTCATTAGTACACATTACCCTTTAATCTCCTTAGAATATTTTCAAATTCCAAACATGGTATGAATAATTCATATACCACTCAAATATATCTCTACTAATCTCATCTTAAGTCCATAACACTTTTTATCTCCAACCACCACTTGAAGCACACCATTAGTACTATTTACATTAGGCCTTCACACATAAAAAGGTCTATCTTGAACAACTAAAGATAACCCATTATTTAGATAAATAACCATGAAAATTAATCACATAAAAGAAACATAAAATACCTAAAAAACTTCACCAATTTCATTGTACTTAATTATACATGGAAAATAGACTCAAAATACTCTTGCAACTTGCTCACTCAAAATTGTCAATTTTCCTCAAAGACCAATCATGGTTACTCAGACCTCCAACACCTGTATAGGCATTTTCAATAATTTTTTATGTATTATATTAACATATGACATATCCATACCATCTTAAAATATAAACATCATATGGTCTAATGGTAATAATAATTATAGACCAATTTATTGACCTCACTACATATAGTCCTCACTAAGTCAGATAAGCCATTTTGGCTTCATCATTTTCACCACTATACCTAAATTACAAGATTTATACCAAGAATTAATAGTAAATTTCAATCCAAAACAATATCTTCATGCACTTGGTTTCATCTCTATATCATGATAACACATTCCTATTCATCTTCTCACTACTGCTTGGGTTTTTCATTATGTTGCACCATTCGGCATGTTAGCAACTGGGTAATTATATAATAAGTTTAGCACACTTTATGGATATAACCTATCCATAAACCTTCATGTACATGAAACATGAGTCTCAATCTTCATCTTCAATCCATTTTCATACTTTGACTTGGTCAAATATAAATGCTATAGTAAATCTTTGAGAAATTAGCATTTTTTTATAGGGTCTACTCACACATCTAACAACTCAATCACACTTAGAGGTACCTAGATGAGTTTAATATAACCTCTAATAACTTACCTAAGCATACCAATCCATTCTATGCACTTTTGATTAACATATTCAACATAAGGTCCTTATTAGGCTTTTAAGAGGGTTTAAACCTATTTTCATTCTTAATAATCATTCATAAAGCATAGCCCCTCAATCAAAAAACAAATTCTTGGAATTTTTATATATGACCCTTACCCAAATACCATGAATAGATTAGGTTCCCATGCAAAGTTTTGATGAGCTAATGAGAATAATAAATCCTTATCAAGTTGGGAACCCTTAATTATGTATACTTGAGAGAAATTTAAATAACTTTCCATGCCTTGTCCTTTATAATAAGACCTCAAACTACATGACACACTTGAAAAAACATACCTCACTTCTTAGAATGATTATGATTTAACTATTTTAGGAATATTAGAGTCTTATTCCTAATTTAGTTAAGGGTCTAAATAATAAATCAATAAATAATATTGCAATAATTTAACCACTAGTTTATATAATTTATTTGTATTTGTAACCTTTCTATAAATAGCAATAAATATGGAGAAAATAAAAATTAGCTTAGAATGAATTGAAATGGCTATTACAAGGTCTGATATTGGCTATGTAGGATTGGGATAGTATCACAAATTAGGATCTAGCTTTTGTTTTGTGAAAGGATAGGAGAATCAAAAAAATACACCTTAGAGTCCAATGCATTTGTCCTCTTCTACTGTTGTTGTCCAAATTTCTCATAGAGACTCAAGTTTTTTGGGTTTTTCACTATCCCTATTCAGCCTGCCTATGAAATATCAACTACTAAAAGTCTATAGAACTCCTTGTAGAGTTGATTTAATCTTCAAACTCTAGACTTCATTGTGTTTTGATAAAACATTGAGAAAGAAGGGGGGTTAGTTTGTGTAAGATGCATTGAACGTGTATCCATACCCTTTAGGTGGGCACACTACCTACATACCAATACTATGAAGAGGGATAAATCTATATGTATTTCTCCCACTTAATATACTTTGTGTAATAGTGTAATTCATATGAAAAAATTCTAAATTGGTTGTGCTTGAGGTGGCTAAGGACTGGTGTAAGGATTTGGATATGTTTATAGTTGTATTAGATGGTTGTATGTAGAGAATATGGAATATTACTTAGTGGTTTTGCTTGTATTCTTATTTTCTTTATAATATTTTCCAACTTCCTTCTAAATAAACTTTTAATGGGCTTTTATATAGATCTATTGGTCATGGGTCAAATGTATTCGTGCTAGGCCGATAAGATGAAAGATAGGAATCGAAAGGAAATAACCATTAGAACTTAAAATGCAATTGGATATGAGTACCAAAATAGGACACCCTAGGGTCTAATGTTATAGTATAATTTGGGTGCTCCTATTCTATAGGTACAGTACCTAGGGGGATAGGATTGGCCTAAAAAATATTGTCTGGCTAAGGTGGAATGACCATTTAGAAATCTTGGGATGATTGGAAATAAGCAAAATGGTGTCTAGAAGGGTCATGAGATCATGCAAGAGAAACCTATGGGTTGGGTGTCACAAGCCACACTCAAGATACCAATTTTGACACTTTATATTATTACATTTTCTTCCCTTTTACTTACCTACAAGGGTGAAGCTCATGAAGCTATGTGATGTTGGGTGTGTGTAGAGAGATCACATTGTGAAGTGTAAATCTACAAAATAAAATCAAGATTAGATCAATTCTTACTAGACATGTTATGTCTAAAGTAAAAACATGCAAAAATATAGGTAAAAGAGAGAGAAAGAGAAAGGAACAAATACACCTCACCTAGTATGTGAACCAATACAAAACCTATTGTGATGCTGAGTGATGATGGATATGTGTTTAATGATGTTGTACCAAGAGTAATATCATAAATGGAGCTAATTACTCAACTCTTTGAGAGTGGCTCAAAAATTCAAAGGCTATCCCTTTTGCTCCATCATTGCCCACTAAGTGAAGCTATGTGTTCATGCATTTATTAATCAATGTTTGGACTATGTGTCTAACCCTCTGAGTAGGTGGCTCAAGAATGCAAAGGCTAGTTAGTCCTTTGAATCCATCATTACCCCATGAAGTGAAGCTATGAACTAATACTAGTATGAAATGTGTGTTATATGAGATGGATTTTTAAACCCATGAATGTTCTATAATTAGATAATGTGGCATGGATAGCTGAATGTGTGCTAGAAACTAGGCCACTCTTGGCCACTCAAAAAAGGTGGATATTAGGCTTGTATGAAAGCCACTCCAAAACTAGGCAATAGGCTTATGTGTAATCCATTTAGGAATGATTCCAACCACCTATAGATGGAATAACACATGCAACTACCAAGAATGTCTAGGTAATGCCATAAACTATAAAGAAGAGAAAGCAAGTGTGCCATAGACTTTACCCCCAAGTACTAGTGTCTATAACATGAATTTTTATCTATAAGTTATACCAACTACCATATCTAAAACTGGAAGTGAGAGCCATCATGCTACATATGATTCCCCCTATATCTAGATTCTTCGAGAAAAAACTATACTAAAATTGTTGATTTTGAACTAAACTATTACTAACAAAATTATAACTAGTCTTACCTTTTTATCTATTTCTAGAAAATTTGGTCTTTTTCTTGTTTGGATAGGAGAACTAAAATAGGACACCCTACTATCCAGTGTTGTAGTCCAAACTTGGTGCTCTTGTCTAGTGTTGATTTTGAAGATTGTTTTATAATTATCACTATTTGTCTAGTCTATTCTACCTGGTTTGACCTCTAGTTGCTATTATGGGTATTCGAAAAGTTGATTTTTGACTGGTTAGAGGCTTTGATCTTTGTGACAAAAACCCCTATATGTTTCCCCCTCTTTTAAGGGTGGGAATGAAGACCCTGTAATGACTCTCCTTAGAAGAAAGAGCCTTGTAAGTGTGTTATGCTATGAAAATACATGATATAACAATGATAATCAACAATATATCTCAAGATATAACATGGTTTTCATAAGATATTATTATATCCATAGGGGTATGCCTAGATAAATGTAACAATGTAATAACATGTGTAATATAGTGAACTAGAACTGGAAGTCTAATTAGTTATTAGTTATTAGTTGTTAGTTGCTAGTTGCTAGTTTTTAGTTGTTAGTTTTTAATTGTTAGTTGTCAAGGAGGGATGGAACATGATGTCCATCATGGCATCTAAGAAAAAAAGAGAATGCATGATGTGTATCATGGCATTTCAAACAATTTAAAATAAAATAATCACACAAGGCAAGAAGCAAGTAGCATGCAAAAGTGGCTAAGGGGCCAAGAAAACAAGGGACATGGGCACATGTCACTCAAAATGGAAAGTAAGAATACAAGGCATGTTCAAATGATACATACACATACAATTTAAAAATGATCAAGGTTGGCATAAAGGCCATAATCATATAGAATAGTACAAGAAAAGGACATTGGTAAATGTCCTAAGGCACACACAAGAATAGAAGTAAAGGACATTAGAAAATGTCCTAAGGTAAATACAAGAAATAAAATAGGAACTAAGAAATACAATAGCATCTAGCTATGCAAATCAAGGAAGGAAAGCATGAAATATGCTAGAAATATAATCTCATATAACTAATCAAATCAAGAAGTGAAAGTATGTAAGACACATAGTACAAAACTAGGTATATGCTAAGAAATACATAAGTGTTATATACTAGTTAGTATATATAGAGTAATCTATGTAAGCCAGTAAATAATTTACATCATCATGATAACTGGAGTGTGTGGTGTAGGAATGAAATAACTTGGATGGTGTAGTCATGTAGAATATGCCTCTAGTGGGTAGATATATTGATATGTGTCTTAAATGTATGAAGTAGGATGCCCTCTCAATAGGTAGATTAAATCAATCAAGGATCTGTAAGTCACTGCACACACTTAAAGAAGATCAAGTGAAGCATGGTAATGTAGATAAATCAATAAAAAATAGCATAGAATAGAAAAATGTAAGTTTAGCATGGTAGTAGAAATGTAAATCATGGATAATGCATACAATTTTAAAAAAATTGTATTTTGACATATTTGAATGTTTTTGGTATTTTTGGAATGTTATATTATTTTTAGTGTTTTGACATATTTGAATGTTTTTGGATTTTTTATATAAGCTATGTACAATAAATCATGAGGAGACTATGTACATGAAATTGAAAAGAAGTTATGTACAAGGAATTAAAAGGAAATTATGTATAAGGTTGAGAAAATATGATACTAACTAATGTGTTTTACTAAAAAAATCTATTTTTTAGTGTAGACTAATTAGCTACTAAAAAAAAGTAAATACAAGGTTTTGAAGATTACCTAGAGATGAAGGTTAGTTGCACACCATTGATCAAGCTTTGTGGGAACTCCTCTTTGGCTAGAGAGGAATGACCTAAAAATCACAAGTAAAAACTTAGACAAAAATGGATCAGTAGGAAGATGAGTGGGTTAAGAAGTGCAATGCTTACTCGAATGGATGTCATCCCACTATTTTCAATTAAGATGAATAAAATGTTAAAAATAATGAAGATAAATGATTGCAAGATAGAAATGATGTGAAAGATAAATTATTATAGATTATTCAAGATAACAGATAAAATATACAAGATAATTGATGCAAGTATAAATAATACAAAATACATTTTAATAAAGCTTAGATAAATGTGGATTATCTATGATTGAAAGATAAGATAAATAGATTATTTAAGGACAAGATGGATAAATGCTTTGCTAATTTCTAGTAATGGATATAAATAGATTAGGAGAGAGATTTAGCAAATAGAATGCAGATTATGCAAGCTTTAGGACCTATGAATTCTACCAAAAATAGAATTCAGATCTATTTTTGTGTTTTATCAAGAATCAATGTCGATCCTGCAGGATCGGCATCAATTCAAGTGAATTGACATCGATTCTATGTCAATTGCTAACACTCAAAAATGAAAGATGGAAAAGGTATGAAAGGTTGATAAAATAATGAAAATAGATAATATATGATAAAATAGAGATGTTAAAGGACTAATAAACTACAATGTATGCCAAAATTAAGTAATATAAAACATAAAACTAACCTTTAATGAGCGAGGTGAATGTAGACAATGTGTGTTGAAAACATGGGATTTAAACCTCCAAAATTTCTTGCTATCATATGGATAGGGGTCTAATAGGGTACATATGCAATCTTAAAAATAATTCAATAATGTTTTGGAGTCTAAAATTACAGTCTTGAGCTATAAAGGCTCACTCTGTATATATGGATCGATGTTGATCTAGGAGAATTGGCATCGATCATGGAGGATCGATGTCAATTAGAATAATTTCATCAAAATTTGGCTTGGGTTGTTTCAAACTATGTGCCAAAGTAAGTGAATGTAACACTAAGTTGTTTGCACAAGTTTTTGATGAGGGTAAGTTGTTGGAAGGGTTGTTGGGAGGTTGGATGGGTTTTGTTTTTATTTGATTTTTATGGATTTTGGTTGTTTAAAAGATTTTATGTGGTTAGGGATGGTAAATAATAATTAATAGGATTAATTACCATGGATAAATAGGGGGTATATACTTAAAATAAACATTTAATTATGGACATTTAGTTTATTATACTTTAAGTTATATTTTATGTATATAATTTTAGGTTGTTTGAGAGTGGTTTCAAACCTCTAGGAGTTAAGATGTTAAATATAGATTTTTGGAAGTTTCCACCACATTTTAGACTTATCCTATTTTAGGACTTTAAGATTTTAGACTCAACCTATTTCAAGGTTTTGGCTTATGGTGTATATTTCTAACATCTACATAATGAGTCTCATAAGATATTCCCTATCATGGTGTCCTATATCAAGGAGAGGGATCATGCATGATCATGAAGTATGATGGAAGGGTTGACTGTGGCTTTAAAATCTATGTATGTTGTAAATGCTTCAAAATATATATAGTATAAATAGAATATGGTGTCCCCTTATAACTCTAAGAAGTGGATGCAAATGTAGGGCTTTTAGGGACCCATTTGGTAATAAGAAAATCTCTCTAAACATGTGCTCTATGTGTAGATACATGAGATCTCAATGATACTACCCTGGGTGTAAATACTATATTTGGAAACTATCTAGAGTCCTAAAACTATGGCTACTCTAAAAGAGGCCTCTATAGAAGTGTATAGACTCTTTGTGTTGGCAAAGAAGTCCTCGATTGTGTCTAAATCTGTGACTGTAAAGTAGAATATGGCTCTAAATTTGGGAGTGGTAACTCATATGGAACTCTACCAACTATAACAACCTAGTTAATGTGAATTAATTTCACACATTTATGAACTACAAAAGGTACTACTCAAAGTTTTTTAATCCATGGTTAGCTAAATAATATATCAAAAACTCCTGTAATAAGAACAATAGTAAATGGTGTGGCTACATGTGTTGTACCAACCTATAAAGGAAGTATAATCTCACCCAATGAACTCTATATGTGACCACAGAATCCATTGATAATTATGTCTATTGGGGTAATATTCTAAACTAAATATCGTAAATGCTATAGTAATGTCATAGTGCACATGTTCACACTAGATCCATTTTCTAAGAGAACACAATGAATGGGATGATTAATGTAAGCTCTAATAAAGAGTGCATGGTAATCTTAATCATCCTCAACTGTCTCCTACTCTAAGAAGGAGATGGAAGGTCTAGATAGAATGCTAAAATTATACACACTAATCATGTTACTAAAAGGATGTGACTCAACTAAAGGTGCCCTATATGTAGCTACTGGTAGATGTGCATGATATGCATGTTAAACACCTGATGTGTCCCCTGTATCCTATTTAGCCTATTGTGGAAAAGGATCTAAGAAAATTTGTAGAGCCTTGGCTTTTGTTTGCTTTCCCTGTAGAGGCTTAATTAGAGTGCCAAAATCAATAAGATTATCATCTATCAAGTAATGTATCTTGTGTTTCAAATTGATGCATCTATTTTTTTTGTGGCCTAATACCCTATGAAAGTCACAAAATGCATTATGATCATATCCCTATGGAAGAGGCTTTATTGGATCAACTTCTTGAATAGGAGAGAGATGTATGATATTACATTCCAAAAGCTATTGTAAAACTCTAGATGGATAAATTGGTAGATTAACAAAGGTTTTCCAAGGAGGTGTTGATAAAACCACTCATTAAGGGAGCTATGAAGCCACATTGACTGTAGGTTGATTTTTACTTTTATTATCATTGACCTTGACTTTGTATGGGACTTTGTTGTTACTCTTATTTGTTGTTTTTACTCTACTTGTGTACTTGAGTTTGCCCATTGAAATTAATTTGACTTCCCTTTCCTTTAATGTATGACATAACTCATTGAAGGAAGAGAATCTTTCAAACATTATTGATCCATGCAAAGCTAGTAGAAGACTTTGTTTGAAGAGATCTTGTAACTCTTGATCAGCCATGGGGCTTTTCATCTTAATCAAGATAGTCTTATATCAAAGAAAATAATCTATTAGATGTTCATTTAACCTTTGTTTTTATTATGCAACTTAGGCATATAAAACCTTATCACCAATGTTAATGTTGAAATGAACTAGGAACATGTCAGCTAAAATATTGAATACATTGACTGACTAATTTTATAGACTATAGAACTATTGTAAATCATAATCCTTTAGACTCTATGAAATTAGCTTGGTAAATAGCCAATCATTTGGCACATAGTACAATAATGCTAGGTTAAAATCTCTCAAATATGTCTCTAGATCACCCTTGCCATCATATAGAGTGAGCTTTGGTGGAACAAAACCTAGTGGTAAAGGTGTAGAATCAATATGGCATGTTAATGGTATATGTAGCAAGGCAAAAGAATCCAAAGCTTGTGTAGGTCTAGAGGCACCTTGCTCAAGATTTAACGCCTTAGATTTAAGAGATTTTATCTCTTGCACAAGGGTAGCTATATCAAGAGATAAAGATGTACTAGTTGTAACTGGTGGTGCTTCATAGGAAGGTTGGGTTGTTATAGGGGGTTGTTGAGACATAGTTGCTCCCATAGTGTCATTTGCAACTGGATGCTCTATGGTTTGAGAGGATTGACCATTTTTTGTTTTTTATTTCTCTTATTTTAGTTTTTTAAGCATATCATCTTACATGTCAGGGTGTTTAGGTAAGAGTTCTTGAAGTTCCTTTTTATCAGTTTCACCAAAATTGATGTATTGGGTTATTGTTAAAGGAAGAAAACAAATTGAAAATTGATTAAAATTTTTATAATAATTTGTAATAAGCAAAGTGTTATGGAAGGAAAGTACTAAATATAAGAAATGTAAAGTCTTAAAAATAGCAAACTAGAAAATGCATAAAAAGGATACAAAGCTCATAAACATGTAAGGTGATACCTCAAAAGCAATAGGACCTAGTATATGTAACTAGGGTTTTGAAAAAAATGATTTTTTTTAAAAAATTACTATGGAAGTTTTAAAATAATACAAATTTTTTATTTAATTATGCAGGTAAAAAATTAAAAAAATATTGGAAATACTCTTGATTTAAAGGGGTCTGGTATATGCAACTAGGGTTTTGAAAAAAATGTTTTTTTTTTGAAAAATTACTATGGAAGTTTAAAAAATAATACAAATTTTTTATTTAAATATGCAGGTAAAAAATCAAAACAATATCAGAAAAACTCTTGATTTAAAGGGGAATAGTATATGCAACTAGGGTTTGGAAGAAAATAATTTTTTTTAAATTACTATGGAATTTTAAATATTAATGTGAATTTATGATTTAAATATGTAGGTAAAAAATTATAAAAATATTGGAAAAACTCTTGATTTAAAGGGACCTAGTATATGCAAGTAGGGTTTGGAAGAAAATGGTTTTTTTTAATTTATATGGAATTTTTAAAAAATAATGTGAATTTTATATTTAAATATACAAGTAAAAAATTAGAAAAATATTGGAAAAATTAGGAAGGAATTTTCCCTAGGGTTTCTAGGGTTTTTATGCACAAACAAAGTAAGGTTCACTAGATAATTTAACTATTTTGGGAATATTGGAGTCTTATTCCTAATTTAGTTAAGGGTCTGAAATAGTAAATCAATAAATAATATTACAATAATTTAACCACTAATTTTTATAATTTATTTTTATTTTTAACCTTTCTATAAATATCAATAAATATGGAGAAAATAATACTTAGCTTAAAATGAATTGAAATGGTTATTGCAAGGTCTGATATTGGTTGTGCAGGACTAGGATAGTGTCACAAATTAGGATCTGGTTTTTGTTTTGTTAAAGGATAGGAGCATCAAAATAGGACACCTTAGAGTCTAGCACTATTGTCCTCTTTTACCACTTTTGTCCAGCTACTCATAGAGACCTGAGTTTTCTAGGTTATATTCACTATCCTTGTGTGAACCTACCTATGAAATCTTGACTACTGAAAGTCTATGCAACTCCTTGTAGAGATAATTTAATCTTCAAACCCTAGACTCCATTATGCTTTGATAAAACTTTGAGAAAGAAAGGGGTGTTAGTGTGTGTAAGATGCACTAAACGTGTATCCACACCCCTTGTATGGGCACACTACCTACATACTAATACTCTGAAGAGGGATCAAGCCATATGTAGTTATCCCACTTAATGTGATTTATATAGTAGTGTAATGCAGATGCAAAAATGCTAAACTAGGTGTGCTTGAGGTGGCTAGGGACTAGTGTGAGCATTATAATATGCTTGTAACTATATTGGATGGTTGTATGTAGAGAATAGGGAAATTTTCTTTAGTGCTTTTGATTGTATTCTTTCTTGATTTGTAATATTTTCCAACCTCCTTCTAAATGAAATTTAAATGGGCTTTTATATAGATCTATTGGTCATAGGTCGAATGTATTTATGTTAGGTTGACAAAGTGAATGATAGGAACCAGAAGGAAATAATCATTAGAGCTCAAAATGTAATTGGAAAGGAGCACCAAAATAGGACACCCTAGGGTCTGGTGCTATATTCCAAGTTAGACACTCTTGTCCTATAGGTACAAGACTTAGGGGATAGGATTGGCTTGGGAAATGCTACCTAGCTGAGGTGGAATGACCATTTAGAAAGCTTGAGATGACTTGGAATAATCAAAAAGGTTTTTAGAAGGGTCATGAGAGCATGCAAGAAGGACCTATGTGTTGGGTGTTAAGCCACACACAAGCTACCAATTTTGACATTCTATATGACTACATATTACATAAGCTCAAACACTCTAAAATCTAATCATGACCCCTCAATAAGCCAAATTATCTCTTTTTTTTCTCTATACCTTGACTTGCAAACCACATTAGGTCCAAAAATTAAATTTCATGCCTCTTTCCATGCACTCTCCACCTCACTCACATACTCAAGAAACCTATCTCAAGCTTAAGCATATCCACACATCCTTCACATGACTTGAAAATAGATCATGATACATTATTAAGCTAAGCAGGATCTAGAAGTGGTCTAGGTGTGTTGGTTGAATATTTTATCGATCAGCGTACTGATAAACAAAATAGGTCTGATCAGCCAAAGTAGGAAGATTAGTCATCCAAATGTGTAGATTTACCACATTAGAAGGGGATTGATCTCTCCTCTCATCAAGGGGAGGTTCCCTATAGATAGGTTATATATATATATATATAGAAAATAATACTCAAGGGTAGGACAAACCATCCATCTCTCTTTCTTCAGAGATGATGTGTGTGGATCAAAGGAGAAAACTCAAGGAAAAGTGACAGAAATCACTCCTCTTCTTTCAGAAGTACTATTCAACAAGCCACAAGAATACTCTAGGTAGTAACAGCAAAATGTAACAAAGGATGTAATAACTAGAAAATTGAGATGCAGCACAAAGTCTCCACCTGAATTGCTCAAGAGTAAGATATGAAGGACAATGAGGGCACAAAGTCTTCCCAAAGTCCTTTACATAGAAATGAAAAGAAACACAATGAAAGGCAATTATGGGGGCATAAAGTCTCTCCACAGTTGACTCTTCAGGACACCTTCTTAACTAATTTCACTAATCCTGCTTGTTGAATTAAAGGAATAGAAAATAAATCAAGGAAAAAGACATAAGAATAGTTTCCTCAATAACAAAGATATCACAGCACAAAGTTTGAAAAGTCACTTGCTTTCTTATTCCAATAACAAAATATGATCAACAAACTAAGCTCAAAGTCTCAGAAGTGCCTTTCAATTTGGGTAGAGTTTCATTCTGATTGTCAAAAAAAGAAATCCCTTTACA
Organism: Torreya grandis; assembly: GCA_037957365.1. Taxonomy (NCBI): domain Eukaryota; kingdom Viridiplantae; phylum Streptophyta; class Pinopsida; order Cupressales; family Taxaceae; genus Torreya; species Torreya grandis. Next base: position 1,670,321 of record JARHVA010002118.1, read on the forward strand.
ATAGAAGAGAGTCCCTTATATAGCCATTTCAAGAAGGACTCAAAAATAGTAACACATCATGTTGCATTGGAATCTGTTAAGAAGACAAGTGGGAACTTAGGGGCATTTTACCCATTTGATTTTATCAATGTAGGAAAACAAGTCACGCTTATTGAAAGTTTGCAACTTTCAATGTCCACCTGGTGATCTGATCTTACCTTCATCATTCCTCCTTTTCTAGTTAATTAAATCCAATCCTAGATTCAGTTTGCTATTTTTTTCCTTCCTTGCTTTTTGCTAGTCTTGGTCTTGAAGTTTGTGAATGCATTCTAGTCTATAGGTTCAAAGGATCAACAGCGATTTTGTTGTCTTGAATTTGATGTCTTCGGGCACATCATCCCTTTGTCTTCTTTTAGCTTTTTTGTTTGGTGCTTTCCCAGATTGAACTTGCCCTTTTGGGCCTTAAGAAATGACCTATTTTGGGTCAAGAAGAGCTCTCCACAAGATATCTACCCTTTGGGCAATCTTTGAATGGCCTTCAGCTTTTTGTTTTACATCTTCTTGAAGTGAAGGTGACCCTTTGGCTTCGAGAAAGTATCCTTCAAGTTGGCAACTGAGAGTCCCCCACAAGGGCACCTGCCCTTCGGGGTCATTTGGTGGCCTTTTTCTTTAGATTCTTCACAGGCTTTCTCTATGGACAAATTTCTGTGGACAAAAATTCCATGGAATTTCCATTTGCCTTGATTATTATCCTTTAGTTTTTTTCCACCCGCGACCACTTAGAATTCTTTCAGACTTTTTTTCTGAAGGAATATCTTCAGACAACAAGTCTGAAGGAATTGTGCCTTAGACTTGCCTTAGTCTTTTTGAAAATAACCCTTCTGAAGGGTATTTTCATTGACCAAGTGCCCTCTACAAGGGCACTTATCCTTTGGGAGGCCCCTTGAACTTTTGCATTTTAAACTACTCTTTTGAACCAAGTTGTTGAACCAAGGCGATGAACCATCTGTTGAACCGTTTGATTGAACCACTTGGTTGAACCAAACATTGAACCACTTGGTTGAACCAAAATGGTTCAAGCTGATGAACCCTTTGTTTGAACCAACCGTTGAACCTCTTTGTTGAACCAAGACATTGAACCTCTTCATTAAACCAATCGGTTGAACTGAGCTTTAAACCAAAATGGTTCAAGCCGATGGTTCAATTGAATGAACTAAAATGATGAACTAACCATTGAACCAAGTTTTGGTTCAATGGTTCAAACAAAGCCTTGAACTAACTGATGAACCAAAGGATGAACCAATCCTAAAAAATGACCAAGTGTTAGAAACTGATTCTTTTGGTTGAACCCACCTACAGAAGCCTTTGAACCTATAGAATTGAACCTGCCTGCAGAGTCTGTAGAAACCAAGTCCGTAGTTTTCTCTAACCTTGAAAGAGTCTATAGATTTCAACCTATAAATCCCATTGAACTTGACCTAAAAAATTTGTAGATTTCCTCTTCTTGTTGAGTCTGTAGATTTCCTCTTCCTACAGAGTCCATAGATTTAAGCCTACAGAGTCCATAGATTTAAGTCTGCAGAGTCTGTAGATTTAAGCCTATAGAGGCTGTAGATTTAAGCCTACAGAGTCCGTAGATTTTTTAGAAGCTTAAAAAATGAGGAATTCAAATGCCCAAGACAAATTTTGAAAAAGAGGAGATAATTTTGGTCTGAAGGACTAAAATATTTCAAATGTTGTCCCAAAAATGAGTGATATTTTTGGGGGACAACAGCTGGCTCTAGTTGGGGAACTTCTATCAATTACAAAAAGAATTGAAAGGAGTAGAATCCAAAATCTCCAGTGTCTTCATGTGTACCATTGGGTTATGGATTCATGCTACCTAGAAATGAAAGGCATCAAAAATGGAAACAAACAAAACAAAAAGAATTAAAAACTATACATATATACAGATGGAATGATCTGACACTTCAAGAGTTGAAATGTTTCAGATGCTGCCCATTATGAGGTAGAGAAAAGAGTGTGCCATCTTGATATTTCAATAGAAATCTATTTTCACCAATGTGTTAATGAATTATAAATGGGCCTCTCCAAAGGGAGTCAAATTTTCCATGCATCCCCTTTAGTTCTCTCTTTTTGTCCCACAGCAAGACTTGATCCCCAATCTAGAAATCATAATTTATGGCCTTTTGGTCAAAGACTTTCTTTACCAGACTTTGATGAGCAAAAATTCTATCCACCACCATGGTTCTTTGTTCCTCCAGCTCAGTCAGGCACATGATTCTTTTGTCAAGAGAACTTTCATATGTCTGATCTTCAATTGCCTTTGCCAATTTCAAGGCTAGCAATTCTAAGATGATTGGTATCTCAACATTGATACCATAAATAAGTTGAAAAAGAGACATACCAATTGCTCTCTTTGGTGTGATTTTGTCTGCCCACACAACATCAACCAATGTTTTATGCCATGTCCTTTGATTGTCATCTGCTAGCTTCTTGATAATGGTTACCAGAATCTCATTGTTGGATTCAGCTTGTCCATTCCCTTGTGGAAAATAATCAAAAGAGTGAGAGAGTGTAATTCCATAATAGAAAAAAAATTGTGTAATCTCCTGAGAGGTGAAACAAGCTACATTATCAGTAACAATTTTGATTGGAACTCCAAACTTGGAAATGATATTCTCTTTGAGGAGGTTACATACAACTTCTGAAGTAGCATGCTTAGTTGGGATTGCTTCTACCCACTTGGTGAAATATTCAATTGTTGTAAGGAAATAATCATGTCCAGCACTTGAAGATGGGTTTATAGTCCCAATAAAATCAAGTCCCCATTGCTAGAAAGGTTCTTCTATGATCACTGGTTTGAGAGGTATAGTAGCTAGCTTGGGTCTTCCAACAAATTGCTAACAGAGTTCATATTTTCTCACCCACTTATGCACATCTTGGAAAAGAGTTGGCCAGTAATACCTGGCTCACAAAATCTTGTGAGCAGTCACAGGAGCAAAAAAATGTCCTTCATAGGCCAAATTGTGGAAAGATTTCAAAAGCTAGGTTTGTTGTTCTTTGTCTACACAACAAAGGAATACTCCATCTATGCTTCTCTTATATAGGCCATTATCCCAAAGGACAAAATTGGTAGCTTTCAACTTGATAGTTCAATTTTCTTTGTAAGACAAATAAGTAAGACATTCACTATAAGTAAAGAAATGAGCGATACCTGAATACCACTCATTTTTAGTGGAGACAAAAAGGACTGCTGGTGTCTCTTCCACTTCAGTTTCTTCATGTTGTGTGTCTTCTGGCTTATTATTAGCAATTAATTGGCATAAGCCTTTACCCCTGATCATCTTTGTCAGCGTGATGTCTAGATCAAACTCTTGGATTTTTGCAATCCAATTACCTCTTTTCCTACCAAACTCCTACTGAGTTAATATAGATTTGACTGTAGTGTCAAGCACTAGGGCAGTAGTATGTGAATTCAGAATATAGAAATGGAAATGTTTGATTGGTTTCACCAAGGCATAAGCATGCTTCTTTATATTTGAATATTTCATCTCATGGGTTTTGAGAGGGCAACTCATGAAAGAGATAGGATATTCCATACCTTCCTTATCCTGTTGAACAAGAATTGTTGAAAGAGTGTGTTCAGACGCATAACTATATATGATGAAATCTTTGTTGTAATCTAGACAAACCAACGTAAGGGCATGAGCAATGGTGGTCTTGATATCTTGAAATATTGATTTGCCTTCTTTAGTCCAACTAAAGATGGTCTTCCCTTTCATCATGTTCACAATGCATCTAGTTTTCTTAGCAAATTCAGGAATAAATCTCTGTAAGAAATTCACCTTTCTGAAGAAAAAATGAACAACATTCTTACTTTTAGGCAAATTAAGTTCTTGAATATACTTGACTCTATCTAAGTCAATCTTTATGCCTTCTTTGGACACAAGTGTCCAAGGAGTTTCCCCTCTATTACTCCAAAAATAGACTTTTTAGGATTTAAGGAAATGCCATTCTAGCGGCAGCGCTCCAGCACTTATTGCAAATGGTGTACATGATCAGATCAACGCTTTGAAAAGATAGTCAAGTCATCAAGGTATACCACTATGAATTTACCAATCTCATCTTTGAAATCCAGATCCATAGCTATCTGAAAGGTAGCACCAGCATTTATTAGACTAAAAGGCATTCTCCTATATGCAAATGTACCCCAAGGTGTGGTGAATGTAGTCTTGTGTTGGTCTGCTTCACCAAATTCAACTTGATTATATCCTGAGAAGCCATCCAGCATTGATAACATCTCTAAACTTGTCACTATTTGAAGCACTTGATCCATAATTGGCAAAGGATAATTATCCTTCAAAGATGCTTGATTTAGATTTCTAAAATCTACACATGCAAATTTTTCCATTCTTCTTCCTTACAGGCACTATGTTTGCAATCCATGTGGAATGATGGATTGGGAAGATGATTCTAGCATTTAACATTTTTTGTATCTCAAATAGAATAGTACTTGATATTTTTAGATTATACTGTCTGGATTTTTGTTTGTATGGCATTGAGTCAGCCTTGAGAGGAATGTTATGGTGGATTTCATCTAGTCTGAGAAACTTCAAGTCTTCATAAGAATATGTTAAGACATCCATGTATTGATAGAGTAAAGAGATGAACTTGAATCTTTCTTCAGAGGTGCAGCACTTACCAATATTGATCATTTTGGGATTTTCTTCAGTAGTCAGATTCACTTGATCAAATCCCTGAGAGAAACTCGAGTCTGTTTGCTATTGTTTGATGAATCTATCATGTTTGTCAAACAACTTTTCAAGAGAAACCAAGCCTTTAGAAATTTTGTTTCTTTTTAACTATAAGAATTCTTTATTTATATCTAAATTGGATTCAAACATAGATTCATTCTTTTGAGATTCACTGCCTTTAAAACACAGTTGTTCAAAATTATCTTTTCGTTCCAGGAAGGCAATGATTTGATGATCATCATTCAATACTTGCCAATAATCAGCATTGTCAAGAACACTTGGTCTATAGACCAGCTCAATGGTATATCTGTCTTCTTTGAAATCTAAATGAGGAACTAAGAGAGTTCCTAAAATAGCAAGTGCATCAGCTCTGTCATTAGACTCTCTATGTATAGCAAAAATGTTGAAAGCATCAAAGCTTTTAATTTGGTCCCAAACTAAGTTACAGTAGTGGCGTAATATTTCATTCTTGGTTTGGTATAAGTTCCTCACTTGACAATCCACTAATTTAGCATCCCCTTTGGCATGAAGAAACTTGATGCCTTTTTATTGAGCAGCCTTCATGCTAAGCAACAAGGATTCATATTCAGTTGTATTGTTAGTGTTGCTAAATTGTAATTTGTAAGATGAAGGGAACATATCTCCTTGAGGAGATATCAAAACAATCCCAGCCCTTGAACTGGTAGAGGAACAGCTACCATAAAATTCTAAAGTCTGTATCTCATCTGATACTAATTTTTCTTTAGACTTTCCTTCATCAGAGATGGAGGATCCTTCTTGGTCTATACTATAGGCTACTAGTTTTTCTACTATTCTTGTTGAACTGATTTCTAAGTTGACCCTTTCAAGAATTATATCAGATGTTTCATGCACTTCATTTGTAGACAAAAAATAATTACCCATACCTACGGATTCAAAAAAGATTTGCGCTTCAAGGGCTGATGTCTGGATGACCACATATTTTGCTTCCTTTTCAGGGAGCAACCTCTTCATTATGCTCTGGATAGGGATCCTTGCCTTAGATAGATCCATGATTAATTCTCCTCCCATGTCCTTGCAAAAATTTTGTCTAAGCAAAATGCCATAAGATGTTGGGATGTCAACCACCAAGACAGTCATCTTGATTATCTTGTCCAGAAAGGCTGCAAATGCAAATTGAGCATCTTTGATTTGCCCCAGAAATGTACTTGCTTGTTCTCCATGGAGAAACATCTCCCAAATGTCTTGGTTAGTGTGAGACCAAGAGACTCAACTACTTTAGCTGGCATGACATTATCAGATGTGCCTGAGTCTATAATATAGTTACTTAATTTGTGATCATTAATTAATAGGTTAACATAGAAAGGTTCTATTTTTCTAGGAGCAATTGGAGGAGTAATGACCAGATTATTTGGACTAGGCATGTTTTTTCAAGAATCAGGAGTTACTTTTTTAGCCTTTTCTCCTGTAGGGACATTTTGGTTTTTGACATATTGGACTAGCTTATTCAATTGATCAGGATTGGACTGCAGATATTCAAACTCAGACATTTATATTTTTGTCTTTTTGACATGATCGATTATGTCAAATGGTTGAATTGAACTAGGTACAGAGAAAGGTACTTCAACTTTTTGAGTTTTAGGAGGGATGGGAGGTGGGCTAGTTTGCAAATTTGAATTAGAAAGGGAAGGTGAGACTGATGTATTTGCCTTTTGGGTGATTACTAGGTCCTTTGACTGAAAAGGTAGAATGGTTCCACATTTAGCAATTGTGACTGTTGGCTATGGTTGTTCTTCTATTTTCTCTTTATTAGCCTGCTGGACTGATTGGTTCTTAGATCTGGTAAACAATGCATATGATCCATCAAAAGCTTCTCCTTTGCTTCCAGGTTCATCCTGATAATTTAGGAAACTAATGTGGGAGTTGCCAGCTGATTCTTCTTGATTCTCTTTAAGGAGATCAACGTCATTTTCTTGATTCAATTCAAGCTAGAAAGAGAATTCTAATTTTGCTTCAAGATATCCCATTGCTGAATTAGTTGGAGGAGCTTCCAGGGCAAGTTTCCCTTGTGGGGGAGGAAGGTGATTCTGTTACCCTTGATTCTTGGAAGCATTGCCCTAATATGATTGATTTGGGAATGTCCCTCTATATGAAGGAGTAGAATACATTCCTTGAGCCATTTGCTTTTTGAGAGCAAGCAACTCATTTGCTAATTTCTACACTATTGGATCTGTGGTGCCTGTAAATGCATATTCAAAAGATGATGAAGCTCTATTTCTATTTGGATCTCTTATTATCTTCCCTGCTAAGATGAGATCATCTTCTACCTTAGTGGCCAAAAGTTGAGCTACAGCAAGATCTATTTGACCAGCACGTCTCAAGAGAAAACTTACTTTAGGTAGCTGAGAATTAATGAAAAAGCATTTGAGATTCTCAACTATAGGTCTAGTAATTATAGGGATTCTATTTCTCAATTTTTCAAATTTGGCTATGAAGTCTCTCATAGGCTCATGAGGCTCTTTCTTCATCTGTGTAAGTTGAGCCAGAAGTGTATGTGCATCTTTTGCAGGTTTAAATCTAGCTTCAAACTTAGCTTTAAGAGTATTCCAATTAGTCACTGACCGAGCTTGTAGATGATAAAACTAATTTGCAGTAGCACCTTGTAGTGTCTCTACAAAAAGCTTAACTGTTACATCTTCAAATTCTACTCTGATTACCCCACAAGCTATGCTGAAAGTTGTAATGTGCCCATCAGGGTGAACTTTCCCATCACCATAGAATTTGGGGAAGTTCTTCCTTGAACTGCATGAAAGCTCATGTAGAAGTGGATTAAGATTGAGAGGACTAGAATCATTACCCCAAGGGCCTTGAACTGCCATTGTAGGATTATGAAAAGGAGGGATAACAAATCTCAAAGGAGTGATTATTGGCAAAGCTTTATCAATAGCAGAAGTAAATACTTCATTTGGAAATGGAGATCTGACTTTAGTAGGAGGAAAACTCTTGGTTTATTGGAGACGAGATGGTGAAGGAAATAGATCAAAATCACTTTGCTATACCAACTCAAATATAAGGTCAATGATACCTTTTGCCCTTTGGCTTCATGTATACCTTGAATCTGCTAGATTGTGAAACAAAAATGGAAAAGAATTGACCTTGCTTTAGTTAAAGCTTTAGGCTTTAAACTGTGCATTCTTTCTTGGTTAGTGTGGAGGTAAATGGATAGATTATAAATGGATAATGGATATGTTATATCCCTAGCAGAGTCACCAAAAACTATTGGTTGAATATTTTGTCGATCAGCGTACTGATAAACAAAATAGGTCTGATCAGCCAAAGTAGGAAGATTAGTCATCCAAATGTGTAGATTTACCACATTAGAAGGGAATTGATCTCTCCTCTCATCAAGGGGAGGTTCCCTATATATATATATATATATATATATATATATATATATATATATATATATATATATATATATATATATATAAATAGAAAATAATACTCAAGGGTAGGACAAACCATCCATCTCTCTTTCTTCAGAGATGATGTGTGCAGATCAAAGGAGAAAACTCAAGGAAAATGACATAAAGCACTCCTCTTCTTTCAAAAGTACTATTCAGCAAGCCACAAGAATACTCTAGGTAGTAATAGTAAAATGTAACAAAGGATGTAATAACCAACAAATTGAGATGTAACACAAAGTCTCCACCTGAATTGCTCAAGAGTAAGATACGAAGGACAATGAGGGCACAAAGTCTTCCCAAAGTCCTTTACATATAAATGAAAAGAAAACACACTGAAAGGAAATTATGGGGGCACAAAGTCTCTCCATAGTTGACTCTTAAGGACACCTTCCTAACTAATTTCACTAATCCTGCTTGTTGAATTAAAGGAACAAAAAATAAATCAAGGAAAAAGACATAAGAACATTTCCTCAACAACAAAGATATCACAGCACAAAGTCTAAAAAGTCAATTTCTTTCTTATTCCAGTAATAAAATATGATCAACAAACTAAGCTCAAAGTCTTAGAAGTGCCTTTCAATTTGGGCAGAGTTTCATTTTGATTGTCAAAAAAAGAGATTCCTTTACAATAGAAGAGAGTCCCTTATATAGCCATTTTAAGGACTCGAGAACAATAACACATCATGTTGCATTGGAATCTGTTAAGAAGATAGGTTGGAACTTAGGGGTGTTTTACCCATATGATTTTATCACTGCAGGGAAAAAAATCATGCTTATTGAAAGTTTGCAAATTTCAATGTCCACCTGGTGATCTGATCTTACCTTCATCATTCCTCCTTTTCTAGTTAATTGAATTGGGCCCTGGATTTAGTTTGTTATTCTGTTCCTTTCTTGCTTTTTGCCAGTCTTGGTCTTGAAGTCTGTGAATGCATTTTGGTCTATAGGTTCAAAGGATCAAAGGCTATTTTGTTGTCTTGAATTTGACCTCTTTGGGCACGTCATCCCTTTGTCTTCTTTTGGCTTTTCTGTTTGGCACTTTCCCAGATTGAACTTGCCCTTTTGGGCCTTAAGAAATGACCTATTTTGGGTTGAGAAGAGCTCTCTGCAAGATATCTACCCTTTGGGCGATCTTTGAATGGCCTTTGGCCTTTTTTTTTACATCTTCCTAAAGTGAAGGTGACCCTTCGACTTTAAGGAATTATCCTTCAAGTTGGTAGCTAAGAGTCCCCCATAAGGGCACCTGCCCTTTGGGGTCCTTCGGTAGCCTTTTTCTTTAGAGTCTTCATGGGCTTTCCTCGGGCTTTCTCTGTAGACAAATTTCCATGAACAAAAAGTCCACAAAAATTTCTCGTGGACAAAAAGTTTGTGGAATTTCCATTTGCCTTGATTATTATCCTTTGGATTTTTTCCACCCGTGACTGTTTAGAATTCTTTCAAACTTTTTATCCAAAGGAATTCCTTCAGACAAAAAGTCTGAAGGAATTGTGCCTTAGACTTGCCTTAGTCTTTTTAAAAATGCTTCTAAAGGGTATTTTCATTGACCAAGTGCCCTCCATAAGGGCACTTGTCCTTCGGGAGGCCCCTTGAACTTTTGCATTTTGAACTGCTCCTTTGAACCAAGTTGTTGAACCGTTTGTTGAACCAAGGCAATGAACCATCTATTGAACCATTTGATTGAACCGCTTGGTTGAACCGAACATTGAACCACTTGGTTGAACCAAAATGGTTCAAGCTAATGAACCCTTTGTTTGAACCAACCATTGAACCTCTTCGTTGCACCAAGACGTTGAACCAATCAGTTAAACTGAGCTTTGAACCAAAATGGTTCAAGCCAATGGTTGAATCGAATGAATTGAAATGATGAACTAACCATTGAACCATGTTTTGGTTCCATGATTCAAACAAAGCCTTGAACTGACTGATAAACCAAAGGATGAACCAATCCTAAAAAATGACCAAGTGTTAGAAACTGATTCTTTTGGTTGAACCCACCTGTAGAAGCCTTTGAACCTATAGAATTGAACCTACCTGTAGAGTCCGTAGAAACCAAGTCCATAATTTTCTTTAACCTTGAAAGAGTCCATAGATTTCAACCTGTAAATCCCATTGAACTTGACCTACAAAGTCTATAGATTTCCTCTTCATGCTGAGTCCGTAGATTTCCTCTTCCTACAGATTCCGTAGATTTAAGCCTACAGTGTCCATAGATTTAAGTTTGTAGAGTCTACAGATTTAAGCCTGTAGAGTCCATAGATTTAAGCCTACAGAGTCCGTAGATTTTTGAGAAGCTTGAAAAATGAGGAATTTGAATGCCCAAGACAAATTTTGAAAAAGATAAGAGATAATTTTGGTCTGAAGGACCAAAATATTTCAAATGTTGTCTTAAAAATGAGTGATATTTTTGGGGGACAACAAGGTGCAGACTTGATCTAAAGGTCCTACCATTATAGGCTCACCCGAAGACTCTCATGAGTGTTATAATGCCTCACATACATGCTTAATCAACCTCATACAACCAATCATGTATGTGTGCACTCATATCACCAAGCCACCAGTCTCATACCTTTTCTTAAGGTCTCTTTATGCCATGACTAGACTTCACTTTTGAAAGTATCTACACTTTAATTACATGATCACATAATGATAAATAACCTCTCATAATATTTTTCTTACTTTACCAAAATTCATTATGCACACCTTCTCATAAGGTCTAGACTAGGATTCTCAAGATACCTTATACTCAATAACTAGTACTCATACATGCTTACCTCAATGATATCAAACAATAATAGTCTTCAGATAGCACTCTCACACCACTACAATAATATTTTTTATCAACATTCTCTCATGACCTCATGCAGAAGTATAGCCTCATAACCATGCTTTAATTCTCACTTGACCATCATACCTCTTTGTGACAACACTGATAACTTCAAGAAGACCTAAACCTTGACATTAAATAACATAAAAGACATTAGTTTCCTTCAAATTCTCTCTTGCCTTTAAATGCATCTTATCACATGTCTTATTTATCACATCAAGCACACAAGATAGTACCCCAAAGACCACTCACCATGCATTTTCATAATATGCACCCTTTTGACATCAATGACAACAACATGCCAATAAACTCCCCCTTTGTCATTGATGTCAAAACACTCTTCAATTTGATCACTCTCATCTTCCTCAATCTAGTCAATCTCCTTTATTGAACTTTCTCCACCTTTGGCATTAATGACAAAGGGTCATACACAATACAACTTATAGAACCACTCATTCTCTTTCTTTGGAAACTACTCTCATGAATTGCAAAATAACTCAAATCTACCAAGCTCCTCCTTATACCAAGCATAATTTTCAAATAGACTCTAAACCTCAAGATTACTTACCAAGCTAACAAACTCTTGATATCAACTAAAGAAATTTTAATTCCCCCTTTATCTTCATAACTTAAACTCACTAAATAAATCGATATAATTCTCAAACTATCTACAACACAAGTCATGCTCAACTACCAACTACTAAAAACATAGAACAACTTTGCTTACCTATTCTATGATTGTCAACAACTACACTTAGAGCTTATGAACAATCTGAATAGTTCCCCCTCAAATCAAACATCCACCATGCTTCTGCTAACTAAATATTTTCTCCATGAAGCCTAATGGAGTCACCCATTTCCATAGGGCACTAAAACAACATAAAATCAAGATATTCCCAGATCTCCATGCTCTCACAAAATTGAATATCCTTCAGGATCATTTTAGGATTGATTGGCACCTTAGGATTGACCTCTTCATCAACCATTTGATCAATAATATGAGATGATAATAAACATTCCTAACTTGATTTCACATTTTAAGTATGCTTTATCATATAAAATAGTCCACTTGGGCTTGTAGACTGATCATGACACACCTTTATTGCCTTTGGTTTCCACACATTCATTTGCCTTCTCTCTTACACTCTAGGGGCTTCAAACCTCTTGTTTAAACTTGATGGACTTCTAAATATATTAGGAAAAAATATTATAATGTGTCCCATAATATTACAACTATAGCGACCAACCTCATTCATACCTCTTGACTGATGATTCCTTTCATAATCCCGTTCATATTCATTTTTAAAGGGTCTTATACACTCTCTTGCTTTATGACCAAACTGATTACATGCAAAATAGTAACCATTAAAATAATTATCATACCTCATATTATTAGGTTGTCTAATTGGTCTCTTCATGTTGACCTTCTTGTCTTTATTATCCTTTTTCTTGATTTGAGTTGACTCCCTTTGGTCTTCTTTGAAACTAAGACCTATTTTATCACTTGCATACTTATGACTATTCAATATGTTATATAGAGCATCAGTCCTCTTTTCAAACTTCATTAAGGTCTTAAAATTGCTATATGTTTTATCTAATTCTGACTTTAAGTACTATATTTCTAATTCATACTTGGTGCATTCTTCTTTAGCCTTTAGGCTAGTGATGACTATCTCTATCTAAGTTTTAACCTAATTGATGATCTCATCATGCTCCTTAGATGTGTTACTTAGTCTCTCTTAAAAAAAACCAATTTTCTCTTCATATTCCTTAACTAATAATCATATTTTGTGATTCTAACTTATTTGGAACTTCAACTCCTCTAGAGCACTCACCAATTCTACCTCAATGTTCACTTCAACCTCTTCTTCATCTGATTCTTCATTATCCATAAGGCCTTTCCCTTTTGAGCAACCTTCATTATCTATTTATATAGACATCAATAAGGTTTCATGATTTTCATGTTCATGTTTATTAATATCATCATCACTACCAAATGTACTTGTGTCACTTACATTAGATGAGTTATTATCTTCTTTGGTATAGAAACTTCTATTATTCTTGAATGACCCTTTCCTACCTTCATACTCATTGAAATATTTCTTGATTTTCTTAGGCTTATAGACCTTATTATCATCACCATGATGTTCATCATGTTCTTCATCATTCTTAGTCTTATCCTTTTTAGGACACTTGGATGCAAAATGACCAATATTACCATAGTTGACACATTTAAAAGGCAACTTACCCTTGTACTTACTAGATCCAAACCTTAATTTCCTAGCAAACATGGCTATCGATTCATCATCATCAATATTTAAACATACATCATCCTTGACTTCTTGGATTTTGACTTTTTTTAAGCTTTGAATTTTACTTCTTTCTTGGGAGGTCATCTTTCATTTTTTCTCATCTCATAGGCAATCAAGATGCCATGAATCCTATCCATCTCCTTATTATCCAAATCTTGCATCTCTCCTACTGTAGACACCTTAGAATAAAACTTAAAAGTTTTTTATTTTAATACCTTTTGAAAAACTATAGGTCCTTTCATTTTTCTCCTAAACCTCTAATGACATTAACCACTTCATCAACCCTTAATAGGTAGGATGTAATGTTTCATCTTCAGACTTTCAAATTATCTTCAGTAGGTCTATAACTTGGTCATATTTACCTTGGTGTCTCCTTCATAGATAGTCTTCAATTTTTACCATATCTATTTGTCTAGCACATTATAACACCTTCATAAACTCTACCTCTGATAGGCCACATAAAATACATTCATTACCTTGGAGTTGCTCTCACTTTTTTTCATGCATGTTGTATCTATTGGTGGTATAAGAGGTTAAATGTATCCATATACAACTTAATACCATATATTATGGCCTATTAACATTAGATGTGTCATCATTCTTATTTTATAAATGAATAATTAGTCCCATTGAAGAATGGAGCCTTACTAGTAGAGAAACCTCCTTGAACTTGACTGCTAGCCATCCTTGCTTCTAGGACCTCCTTTAAACTATTAAACCTACTTCAAAGGACCTTCTCTAATACTAATTTTTGGAATCACATTCATTGAGAGGGGGGTGAATTAGTATCTTCAAAACATTCTTCCAATTCCAATTATTCATACATGAACCATTCATACAAACATGAATATCTAGTAAAGCATATGCAACCATACAAGATCATGAAATAAGATAACACATTATATATGTGGAAAAACCTAAAGGGGAATAAACCCACTAATATATTTAAATTTATTACATTATTATAATACAAAAAATAATCTTTAGTGAAGCACCAATGCCACATGGAACGCCAACCCCAACTAGTTAAGCACTCACTCAACTAGGCTTTAACAAGCAACAACCTGCAAGGAGGTACCAACCCCCTAGATGAATCAACACCAACTCATCCACCTAAAACTTTTGATCACCTTTATAAAACCTTTTTACTCACACATCATATAATTATCACCTTCTTTATCTCTTCTCACTCTTATATCTCTCTCAAACTACCTTTTAGGCTTCTTCACTTAAATAGGTCTCTTCAAGATAGATTAGGTCATATGACCTTGATATTCATATATGATACCCCTATTATATCTACATGATATTTTATCTACATCCATTTTATGTTATTAAATACCTCCTTTAGCTATACATTGTGTTTTATTTCCTTTTCTTGCATTCTCTTCTTCTCTAACTAGTTAATTAGGCCTATTAGGCCTTGTTCTTATACAATCATTTAACTCAAACAGATCTTGGTTAGACATACACACTTGCACACTTATATTACCCTTAAAATAGGTATTATAAGACATTTTTTACATGAATAAATCATTACAATAGGCCATCTACAACTTTAAAATACCAAAACCTCTTTTAGGCCTTAAGGAGACCTAATTCAATTAGGCATTCATTATTACACGTTACCATTTGATCTACTTGGAACACTTTCAAAATCCACACATGATAGGAAAACTTCATATACCACTCAAATATATACCTAATAATTTCATCTTATGTCCATGACACTTTTTGGCTTCAACCACCACTTGAAGCACACCATTAGTACTGTTTACATTAGGCCTTTACACACACAAAAAAGTCCATCTTGAACAAATAAACATAAAAAATTATTTATAAACACAACCATGAAAATAAATCACATACACAAAACATACAAGACTTTTAAAACTTCACCAATTTCATTAGAATTCATCATACAGGGCAAAAAGACTCAAAACACTCATGTAACTTGCTCACTAGAAACTGTCAGTTTTCCTCAAAGACCAGTCATGGTCACTCAAACCTCCAACACATGTATATAAATTTTAAATGATTTATTTTTCATTTAAATTAACCTATGACTCTCCATACCATATTCAAATATAAACACCATATGGTTTAGTGTCAACTATTGATCTTACAAACCAATTTGTTGACCTCACTACACACAGTCCTAACTAAGTTAGACAAGTCATTTTGGCTTCATCATCTCCACCACTATACCTTACTTCCAAAAATTTTACAAATAATTAATATTACATAAAAATTCCAAAAAACATCTCCATGCACTTGGTTTCATCACTCTATCATGCTAATACATTCCTATTCATCTTCTGACTATTGCCTAGATTTTTCACTATTTTGCAACATTGGCCTTTTAGTGACTAGCTAACTTAGATGACCAATTTAGAAAAATTTATGGATATAACCTATCCATAAACCTTTATAGACATAAAACATGATTCTCAATATTCATCCTCCATCTATTTTCATACTTTCACTTGGTCAACTCTGACTACTATAATAAATCTCTAAGAAATTAACACTTACTTGTAGGGTCTAATCATACATCTAATAACTCAATCACACATAGAGGTACTTGGGAGAGTTTAATAAAACCTAAAATAGATTACCTAATCATATCAATCCATTATATGCACTTTTGATCAACATCTTCAACATTAGGTCCTTAATAGGGTTCTAAGAGGGTTTAAACATGTTTTCATTCTTAAAAATCATTCATAAATCATAGCCCCTTAAAAAAAAACAAATTCCTATAATTTTTATCTATGACCCTTCCCCATATACCATTAATCTCTTATGTTCCCATGTAAATTTTTGATGAGCTGATGAGTATAAGAAAACCCTTCTCATCTAGAACCCTTTATTCTGTGCACTTAAGAGACCTCTAAACAACTTTTCACGCCTTTTCCTTCATACTAAGACCTAAGACTACATGAACACATTTAAAAAAACATACCTTGCCTCTTAAAATGATTACATAAGATTAAACACTCTAAAATATGATCATGAACCCTCCTTAGGCCACATTCTCTCTCTTTTCTCTATATACTTTGACCTACAAACCATATTATGTCTCAAAATTGACCTTCATGCCCTCTTCATCTCACTCAAGAAACCTATCTCATTATTAATCACTGTTATATATCCTTCACATACCTTGATAACATATCATAATACCTCATTAGGCCAGGCAAGATCTATAAGTGGTATAGGTGCAAACTTAATCTAAAGGTCCTACCCCTATAGTCCCACCATAAGACTCTTGTGAATGCTTCAATTCCTCAAATACATGATAAAACAACCTCATACAACCACTAATTCCTATGTTCACTCATCTCACCAAGACACCAAGCTCATACCTTTTCATAAGGTCTCTTCATGCTATGACTAGTGCCATGACTACACTTATTAAGTACTTTAAACTTGAAAAATAGACTTGAAACACTTATAAAAGTATCTAAAATTTACTTAAATGATCACGTAATGAAAAATAACCTCTCAAAATCTTATTCTTACTTCACCAAACTTTACTATGCACACCTTCTCACAGGGTCTAGACTAGGCTTCTCAAGACACCTTGTACTTAATAACTAGTACTGAAACATGTTTACCTCAATGATATCAAACAAGAACACTCTTTATATATAAATTTAACACCACTTAAATAATCTCTTTCTTATCAAAATTCTTTCATGACCTCATGTAGACTCAGAGCCTCATAACCATGCTTTAATGCTCACTTGACCATCATACCTCTTTATGACAACACTAACAACTTCAAACTTCCCTAAACCTTGACATAAACTAATAGAAAAGACATTAGTTTCCTTCAAATTATCTCTTACCTTAAAATTCATCTTGTCACATGGCTTCCTTGTCACATCAAGCACACAAGCTCATACCTCAAAAACCACTCACCATACATCTTCACAAGATGCATCCTTTTGACATCAATGACAACAACATGCCAACAAAATATAATACTAAATGTTCTTATTCCTCATTTCAAGTAACCTATACTCATTACTTGACTAATTCATAAGTCTAGTTTGAATTTTTCTATTCTTCATATGAAACCACTCCTTTAGGATAATCTCATACACTATTCATGTCTAAAACTACTAGTTTAGTCCTCCCACTAATTAATTATTAATTGCCTAAATTTAAATTCATCTCAATGGTAATTTGGCACATTTCACTATCCCAATTTGAATAAATCCCAAAAGTTTCACTATATAAGCACATTAGTTATCCATTTATTCATACTAGATAACTAATAAGATTCCATCATTGCAATCACAATAATATCTAATTGCAAATTGAGAGGAAAATATCTATTCTTCCCAATTATGATTCCCTAAAATACAAGAATCCTTGAGCTATGTTTGAATATGATAGCAAGGTAACAAGTCATTTTTTTAAGTAGATAATCAATCTAGGATTGATCTAATAAATATCATTTCACCAGTATTGTACACACACCATTGTAGCATGAGAGAACTACATGGAGTTTGATCCCTTTTTAAAGTATTGGTATGTAGGTAATGCTTAACACATAGGGTGTTGAGGTCAAGAACAACCCCAACCCCTTGCCCATTTCCCCCATTTTATAATATCTATTCCCTCTTATCATTGAGCTAAGGTTTGAGTAAAGAAGGCACACAAGAACTCCCATAGTGAAGAAATGTCATCAGAATAGATACATAGGATATATAAGCAAAGGTGCATCAATTATAATTTACACAAAGTGTTACATTCTAACTCACCCTTAATAGATAATTTATGTTTTATTTTTTGATTTGATCATTAATGTAACATTTTTAAACTAGATACATTTATTATTGAGGGTTTAACCATTGTATATTTTATTTATATCTTATATTTCAACATTTATGATCAGTTGGTAGCATATAGATGAGATTTACCTTACATATTTTGATGTAGATGATACAATGGTATTATTATTAGTTAATTAATAATTATTTTATTTCATGATTATAGTGATAAAATGAACTAACTACAATTTTATTTGATTTAGGTTGTTACAGGATTGTCTCAACCTCATTGAGTAGAATAGATGGAGAGCATCATAAGGGATGAGGAGGAATATTTTGAAAAATGGGGACAAAAAGAACTCAACCTGAACACATACACATACACAATTACATGATTGCATGTTGTTATGTTAATGTGTCTATTATTTTTTGAATGAGTTGTGTGATTGATTTTAACTATGTTTTATTATGATCATTATTATATGTTTTACATTAGTTTCATGTCATATAATTTTTATGTTTCTTATAAACTAGTTTCAACATGGATTTTCCTTTTAATGTTGCATAATAACCTTGTTATGCATATTTTTTGAGTGTATTAAATGGTGGCTTGTTGAGTTATGATTAAATATTGATTTAATTAAATCATTTTTGAATATATAAAGGTATGGGATAATATTTAATCCATATTCTTTATATCAGAATGTGCAACAAATTACTTGGTTTTATTTAACCCCTTTTTGGTGGACCTAGGGGTCATAGGGCAATTAGTCACCAAAGCATTTTCATTTTGATGAGTCTTAGAAACTTAGGGAAAATGGTTTTATGTAAAAAGAGTGGAAGGTTGTGGTATAGATAATTATGATTAAATTGACACAAATCATTGCTAAGCATAATTTCGAACCAAAACTAGGGTTTTCCTCATATCTTTGTTTGGATCAAGTCTTTATAATGATGGGAGTTTTTGAAGTCACAATTTTTAACGTAATGCATAATGATTTTCATGCATCCACCATACCAATGTAGCCTCACTAAATTATGAATAAATTACATTAAATGGTCATGCATTCAAGATACTTGGAGTTCTATTTTGGGGAACTAATAGAAATTTAGGAAGAATCTTAAGGCATGAAAAACATTAGGAAAGAGAAAGAAGAAAATGGAGAGAATGGGAATGAATATAAAAGAGTAATTTGGAAGGATTATCAACTACAATTGGAATGGCTACCATTCTCTGCATTCAATAGGTGATAGTCATTATTGTCTTCAAATTAGAGAAATGGTGTATTTAAATTTTAAAGCCACATAACACTTTGGGTTTGCCTAAATGTGTATGGGCTATTTTCATTTTATATATTTCAGTTTGTGAACATGTTAATAATCCTATTTTACCTTAGGTTAGAGTATGTAGCTATTGAATATATAGAATGGTGGTCTTATGGGCCAGTCATGGTCATCATACTCAGCGCATTAAGGAAATAATAAACTAGGGTTTAGTTTTTGGTTTCACTTTTTTTTAAATAAAGCACTCTTCTTGAAAATAGAAGATCATTCTTATGGACCTAGGGATGGAGATCATCCCATCCATAGGCCCATATTAATGTGAGATATTTATCCATATAAGCTCAATAATTAATATTATGGTAAATGGGTTTTATCCAACTCATGCATAAAGTTTCTACAGTCATATATCCTTTGTTAGTCAACTCACCTATGAGGAAGAATGCAAGCATAATTTTTCATTTCTATTTATTATGAATTTTGGAAATTAGTAAAAGAGGCAGAAATGTGTTCTATTTGTATAGTCTCATTGTTAGAGTGACACTCACTTATAATTCCTCTAGTGAAATCTTGCCTTAGTTCTACCTTTATTATAGAAACTAATTATAGACAAGCTCTTTAAACTTTTAAATGGTTAGAATCATGTTTTAGACTGTATTATGTGTTTCATTGAATGTAGGTAATGCTTGTTATATTAAGTAGATCATCCATTCAACCTTGATATGTGAGCTATAAATAAGGTTTTATTAATAAGTTCTTTTCAGTATGTTTATTGCTATGATTAAAAAGGTCTTGCTCAATCAAGTCAGTTGTAGGTGATGGTCTTGTAAAAGTTAATATGGAAATTTATTTTCCATCCATTCATAACTTAGAATAATTGAGTTGTAGGTGAATGTTTTGTCTTGTTTTGGGGCTTTAAATGTGAGAATATTCAAAAGGTTTAGAAGAGATTATAAAATATTTTAGAAGGATTCAACTAGTCTAATGTATGAACCTTCTTAGTAGAGTCGTAAGATGACAATTATTCTTATCATTTTATTTAGTTAGTTTTTTGTTGATAAAATATATATGATGGCATGAATAATTGAACTATTTACATATAATGGCATTAAATAAATATTGTAAGGAGTAAGTAATTTAATAAGTTATAATTATATACAATAGAGTTTTAATATGAGATAGGCTTAATGGTTTAAATGAGAATATATATATATATATATATATATATATATAATGTTTGAGTAGCTTATCTAACTTCAATATATTAAATATTTTGGTTTTTATTCTTATGTTATTATGATTAACCTCCTTGAATCCTATTTAAACCATTGTTTAAACTCATGGAGATTAATTATAGGAAAATTACTATGCGAGTTGATGGAAATAAATCTATATTGATTGAAATTATTGGATGTGATAATAATTGCATGTTTTTAAAAATTGGTGTTTTTTTTATGGGTGAAAGATGTTTTTGAACTTGTATTAAATGGTTATGTAAAATATACTATAAATGACTAGTTGGTTAGATATTTCAAGTTTTAAATAAAAAATATTTGGAACTATTTTTATAATATATATAATTATATGCCCCCTTGTGTTAAGGGATGATAGTTTTTTAGGCCGCGGCTATGAAATGTCCATACCTGTCATTAGTTAATAAAAAGGAGACTGAGTTGTATTAGAAGAGAGTATGAGTGTGTGTGTGTGTGTTTGACTTAGATTCATGAGAAATCTGATATCTATAAGGGAAAACTTTGGACAAAGTAATGTTATAGTTATAAACATTATCAATCTACTATATTATCTAGTTTACATGTGTGTGCATGAAGTAGTATTAGATAGAGGATTATGTTCTATGGTTTATATGATTGTTTCATGTTTTAGTGACTGTATTACATAATTTTGGTTGAGTTCTTGATGTTTTCATTTCCATTATTTACCCCTCCATGAAGGGAGGTTTCAATCCTAGTGGGGAGGTACATGGGAGACCAACAGTCCATGATTAGAGGAAAAGCATCTAGATGATGCTCTCATTTTCTCCAATTGATCAACAAATTTTTATGCATACTCAAAACTATTATATTGATTTTGAATTATCATATGAATCTATAATGTACTATTGTACCTTTCATTATTTATTATTATGACATTCAATAAATATTATAATAAAATTGTACATTCAAGATTATTATAATTATTTATAGTAGTGATTTTGTAATTGAGCATGATTATTATAAATAAAAACAATAGTGGTTGTGTATTCTAGTATAGCTATAAAAATGCATTAATATGGTGTAATTTGTACCATTTTTTCTATATATACTTTAATAGGTGGATTCATATCTTCTACACTATTGAGATATATTTGTAATCTAAATAAAACATTATTTAATTAGTGGCTTATTGATATTTTTGCACATGATGTACTTTGGTATATTTAGCTCTCAATTAATATAAATTCTATGTTAATAGTGTATAGGGTTATGAATCTACATCTTATTTTAAGTGTGTTGAAGTATTTTTTTTTTAATATGGTTTTAAGTAAAACCTAGTGGGTTCTCACATTGTGGTATCAGAGTGTAGGTTTAAACACGTAGACCTAATGAGTCCACTAACATATTACTTTCTTTCAGTAAGAATAAGGCATGTGGAAAAGTAAGTACTAAGGGAAATTTTAATCAGAATCCTCCTCAAAATCTTGATCAACTAATAATTAAACAAGCTACAAAGCTAGATCAAATCCTCATTATCATGAATGATACATGAGACATAATAATGGCTTTAGAGTAAAAGGTTCATAGGCATGATGAGGAAGATGAATAAGAGGAGCCTAAGGAACAATAGGTTGATTAAATAGATCCCCAAGTACAAGGACATGTTGAACAATATAAAGTGGCAAGAGTAAAAGTATCTATTGAACTTGCATAGGATATGAAGAAAGTAAACCCACCTAAGTTTGATGGAACAGTACTAGATGATGAGGCTAAACTTTGGCTCACTAAGATGGATAAATATTTAGAGATTAAAAATTACTCAAAATTAACTATTCTCACCAAATCTTGAACCCTAGAGGAGGTTTTTCAAGCCTAATCTAATATTTGGGCAATATTGAAATACCTCTAGGCCTATGGGTTGACTATGGTACAAGTAGACCTCTAGGTTTAAGGGTTAGCTCCCTAGATTGCTCTTTGTTTGTTTATCACCTATACTAACTATTTGCTTGTGTGAAAAGAGATATAAAAAAACATGAAATGGATCTGTTATAACAAGGTGATACACTAAAATTATATCCACTAGACTACCATGATCTGCACTATGAAAAATCACTCACAAGATTGGCTTCAAACTTAAATGGGATTCCAACATAAGTATTTCAAACATGTAGATGGTATGTACCATAGTTCATAAAGTGAAAGGGTAAGAGGTATAATATTGTACACTATTATAACTACCTAAACTTATAAATGGGTAAGGACATAGACTACACTCCATGTGAATTGTTAGAGAGTGAATTTCTTGAACACACTATGAGAGATATAGAATATAAGGCTATGTAATTAAAACTTATCATTCAGATTGATACTAATCTATACAATTAGGAAAGTAATTATAGAACCAAAACCATCTTCAAATATTTATTCAAATTCAAATATCATTATTCAAACCAGTCAGGCTTTTCCATACCAGACATGGATAAAAACTACAAGATACAAAATGTCTTGGATTTATAGAATGTGGGAAAGGAGAGAGAGAGAGAGAGAAGTGGATCCCAAGGGTCATAATTCCATTTTTTAAATCATGAGAACATGTTAAATTTTAGAGGAATAAAGTATGAAACATACAATTGAATGTCTCTTTGGATAAATGTCCATGTGAATCATGAAAACTCCTCAAAACTAGCATAAGACCTTTCAACTGCCTTTTTAAAACTATCATCATCATTAGGCCTCTCTTGAGCACTCCAAACTAGACTATGGAGATATGACACATATTCACTATTAGGGGGGGTTATAAATAATCTTTAACATGCATTATATTTGTCCCTAACCACTTATCCTCTTTTAGACACTTGTTCTCACTATCTGTAGTCACCATTAGTAGCTTTCTAAATCTCATTATCACATTTGTCACCCAAAGGGTCTTCTATTTATCCATAAAATATATGTAATGGGTTATATGACACTTTTAAAGAGTCCCCTTTCCTTCCAATCCATCAGGTAGACCTTAAAAGACCCCACTTTTTCAATTGGTAGTCACCTTCCATTCTCATTGTCTTCCACAAACTCCCTAAAGTGAATGACTTTGTAGAAGTGTTTGTGTGCTTTATTTCAGAAATAAATTGATATATATAGCTAATAAAATTCCCAAATGAACTCCCCTAATGATTCTCCTTCTTCAAAACTCCCTAGCATCTATAAAATATATCAAAAATACCTATTTTTTACCTTGTTCGTACAAGTAGGGTACATACCAATTTTATGGGAAATAGGATGAGGGAGTTATATAAAATTTAAAATTACTTTCCTAACCAAACTATCCCTCCTAAATGTATTTCTATCCATCTCTTTCCATTCAGGTCAAAAGCAAGGGTTTTAGAGGGTTTTTAACGTTTCATACTGTTAATAATTGTTCATAAAAATTAGACTTTGAAACCCTGAACAAATGACACTAAAATTGAGTTGGGGACCTTATTTAAAAATTAATAACTCCTTATATCTCCATGTAATGTGTTCATACCAGTGTGAGCACTTGAAGTTGGCCTCTTGAGCTTGAGAGTGCAATCTAGACAGTGTTGAGGTGAAATTGATCAAGTTTGACCAACCTATGTCATTTATCTATAGATAAATAGCTTAAAACAACCTTATATCTCTTTATAAATGTCAAAAAAAAATTGGGAGGTTCATTTGGTCTTAAAACTAAGATTGAGACCCCATTAGGGCTTTAGGCTTAGTCTAAGCATAATAAGCTTAACCTGTGTTTCATCACTTAAAACCCTCTTGTATAGTTCTAGTACCTATAGGGTATCCTCCATGTTTTTTCATGCTTTATATAACTCTCCACACCTTATTTTAGTGGTCCAATATTTCCTATATCATCCCCTAATCATTTTCTTACCTATTTTATAGTCATGACTACTTGGGAGTGCCCTCTATTTGAGACAAATAGAGGGATCTTCCCCTATTTGTCTATATATTTTGGAGGTATGGGAGGATATATTGGGTCATGAGGACCCTATACACAAAAATTCAAATTTTTATCACCATTATAGAGTGTTTAAAGTCTATAAACTCCAAAATAGACTTCTCACATTGATGACTGTGTAGGATTTTCTAACTAAGGGGTTAGATTTGCTTGGTTGACCTTTACCTTACCTAATTTATTTGGTTTGAAGACCTCATTAATCTGATTAAAACACTATGAATTTTATTTCAAATGTGAACAACACCTTACTTCTTAGCCAACCCTCAACTTGCACTTCTCTCCACTGCCTAGATCTACTATGCAGATTATGTACTATAGGTGGTAGTTTTTAGATGTTCCTTGTAGGTCTCCATCAATGTTAAACTCTTATTTATCATGCTCCAAGACCTAATTTAAGTCCTTTAACTCATCCCATACCTAATTAGTCTCATTTATATCATGTATTAGGACTGGTAATCAACATCTAGATTGTCATGCTTATAATGCACTATCATACTATAGTCAAACTGTAGGTGATCATTCTGAGAGCCAAAAGGACCCCTGTAGGTGGCGGTTCAACCATTGAATCTAATATTGAATATTTTAATATCTCTTTTAAATCCTTGGATAACTTCCATTTGATAAGTGTCTATGTCTGTAGGGTTTCCAATCTTTAATCTCTTACAACCAATTTTGTGTATGCCTACAATCATGTTATAAATTCAATTTTCAAAAAAAGGGGGATCCTGTAGGTGGTGTTATGAGTTAAACCCTTGTACCCCAATTCCCTTGATTTTTATTTGAGGTCATAGTGTCATTATCATTCTAATAGATTCAATTTCTTATAGGTTATACCTTCATTAGGGCTCCTAGTGTTGTAAAGTCATTTGAACTCTAAATAATATAGAGTACATTGTCATTCTATAGTAGGAGAATGTATGAGAGGAAAAATATACTTAAACTCTACTTACATGACCAAATAACCAAGTTATCCTATCAATGCATCATCATTTTTTTGGATACATGATATAATCATTCAGACTTGTACAAACCTCAAATCACCCTACTATGAAAGGATTAAAAGCAAGGTAAAATCCTTGTTTTATAGATGTTAAGGTAACATGTCCTTGAAGTAACTCTTTCAAACTATGAACATGGTTTAAATTTTGTTTACCACTTTATGACTTCACTATGATTACTATGACACTATCAATGTTTTTGGACCTGAATGAGACTTCAAACTAGTTCATATTCCTTCATTCAACTCTATTTAGCCTCTGTTGGGACTACCTATAGGTGTGCATCAGGCCACAAGACTATGAAGGTGAGATATAAATAGTATGCCTAGTGAATTGGTTTTAAAACCAATCTTATACTTCATAATATTCTAAACTAACCTTCCCCACCTATGGAGACTTCAAACAAGTTCATGTTTTCATTCCAATATGCTCAATCTTTTATGGAGCACCTGTAGGTGAGCGTATCTACAGGGGAGTTGACTATATCATGTTTCATCGGTTGTATTTCACCAATTGTTAGTATTGAAACTAATATTTGAAAAGTAAACTGATCACCATGACCATGAAGAGCATGAAACATCTATACACTTTTGATATGAAATCCAAAACATGAAAAGGAACTCCACTATTGAGCAAAACTTGTCTTCAGACTATGATAGTGTCCTTCACTAATAACATGAGATGGTTCATGCCTATATCTTGACCTCAACACATTTAAACCATGTTAATAATCATGTGATAATAATTTTCATGCTCTTAATAATAATGTGCATTACTTAGTTTGTACGTATGAACTCAAATAGAGAGGAAACCTATAGTGTATGGGAATGTATATGTATAAATGAGTCACTAACATTATAAACAATGTTTCATAAATATTGGTACACCAAAATTGGAAATAATACCATGGAATTGAATTAGATAAGGTGTACTACCTCCCATCAAGTGCATTTGACTTATTCAACTCTTACTAGTTATACCATCAAAAAATTGACTGACTATTTATGCATGCCAAGTAGAGCAATATAAAAATTGAATGGTGTTATGCCATTTTTGTGGTCTTAAAATATGATCAAACATGGAAGTGATTTCAAGGTATTTTAAATTTCACTTTCGAATCCTACCACATGTGCCACACTCCTGCACAAACTATACAACTACCCAAACTTCCTCTCTTTTCAACTATTTTCTTGTTATAACATAGAAACCTAAAAATTATTAGTTATGACACAATATATCTAACTTTCACTGACGTATGAAACATTTAATAAAATATTGTAACATTTTTATCCTATATAAAACCATACAAACCTCATAAATGACCCCAAAAGTGACCTTAAGTGACATGGCATGAAATGACATAAGGAATAAAAGTGAATATGACCAAGGATATAGACACATCAAATAGAATTCCTAGGCCCATGATTCACCCTATAAGACCCTATTATACCCCTATGAAAGTTTTCGACTATAGGGGGTTAACTTATTTTGACTTGTGGTCATAATAGTCAACATTCTTGGTGATTTCTTAGGGGTGACAAGCCAGTTATGCCAAAAACTTGTAGCCTACTCCTATACATTGGGTTGTGGAGTCAACCATGCTGAGTTTGACACTCAATTGCCTTTGAAAACACATAAAACTCCCAAAAAATAGGAACAAGACACAAAACAACATACTTAAAAAAACACACACATAATAAAAGCAAAAACACATACCTATTCTAGTATTTACAAGACTAAACGTCATCTCATCAATAAATGGGATTTAAGTTTATCCCATTTACAATGATAGGCAAATCTTCCCCATTAATTATTTCCAATTGAAAGGATTTGCTTTGCTTGCATTTGATGATTATGTATGGCCCACTCCATAAGGTGTCAAATTTGGTATGTCTTCATGGCTTTCCTTTATCTTCATCCCACTTTAATACTCTTGGAGTTTCCCTCCTATAAAAATACCTCTTCGTTAGAATTTGGTGACGCTCCATATATTTTTGAGTATTGTCTCTAGTCTCTAGCACCTCCATCAACTCTATCAACCTCACCTCCATTGGGGTGTTTTCAAGTAACTCTAACTGATGTGTTAGCCTAAGGTAAGAAATTCTTAGGGTATAAACAGCCTAGATTTTTTGCCATAGATAAGAATAAAATTAGAGTTCTTTATTTCCCTCTTAGGAGTTAATCTATCATCCCATAGGGTTGTCTTCAATTAAATGTGCCAAGCTCTTTTATTGTCCTCCAAGGTTTTCTTGATGATTTGGATCAGGTTCTTATTATTAGACTTAGCCAACCCATTACTTTGAGGGTAATATTTGATGATGTATGCAAGTATATGGCATTTTTATTTGCCCAATCAGCTATTTTAACACCCATGAAAACAAATTATTTGAAATGATGGTAGAAGGAGTTCCAAACCTTATTGTAATGTTCTCATAGAACTCCACGATAGCACTTTCATTATCTTCCTTCAATGCCACTGACTCAACCCACATTGTGAAGTAATCAGTTGTTGTGAGTATCCATTTGTGACCAACACTTAATGGAGTATTTTTCATACCAATTAAGTCAAGAACCCATTACATGAAGGGTTGATCTACTTGAATAGCCTCAAAGGGAGAGTTGAAAGCTTCTATTTTACTACAAATAAATCACATTATACACACCTTGTCACCCAATCATAAAAACATTTGAAGAGGCTAGCCCAATAATATCTTACCCTCATGATCTTGGTAGCTATGGTTCTTGGGGAGAAATGACCTCCTATTTTTTCATCATGAAACATTTCAAGTAACACTCCAAACTAGTCATTATCAATGTAGCTCAATAGTATACCATTAGTATCTCTTCTAAAAATTACACTATGTACAAGATAATAAGGGATAGCTTACAATCTTAAATACCTCCTTTTGGGTCTACTCAAACCATTAGGGAACTCACCATTTTGAATAAATTTCACGAAATCTTGTGTCTAACTTTTCAAAGGCATAGAATCAGTTGGTTGGGAGAAATCATGATTGACTAAAGCTTCTTCTTTTGGCTCATGGAGGTCTGAATCTAAGTGTTCACAAAGACATTTGCCTCTTATCAACTTTGTCACTTTGATGTCAACATCATATTCCATTACCTTTCTAATCCACCTTGCCCTCTTTTCATTGAGATCTTTGCTCAAAAGGAACTCATTGGTGTTAGGATCAAACACCATGATATGAATCCTATTATTTGAAACCATAGGCCTAAATTTTTTAGACCTCTTATAATAGCAAGGACTTGTTTCTCCACTTTACATTAGCATAACTAACATAGTATCAAGGTTAGAAAATGTATACAACATGAAATCTTTATCAAAATCAATATTTATAAGAGTGGGAGCTTATGTAATTGCTCTCTTGATGATTTCAAAACTACTCTTATCCTCTGTAGTCCAATAAAAAACTTGATTCTTCTTGAGAATGAATGTGATAGGCTTCACCAAAGATTCAAAACCAGGTATGAACCTTCTCACAAATTTTATCTTGCCTATGAAACTTTGGAGTCCTTTCTTGTGCAAGGGTAATGATAGGCCTAAAATAGCCTTTATCCTTTCAGGATCAATAGTTAGACCATATCTATAAATAATATGTCCTAGGATTTTACCTTTATGGATAGTAAAGATTCACTTTTAGTTGTTAAGAGATACTCCATACTACCTGCACCTTTCAAACACTTGCCTTAGGTGTTTCATATGATCATTTTCATCCTTAGAGAACACAGTTATGTCATCTAGATATACTAACAACATCTCATTGATTAGACCTTTGAAATCCATGTCCATTACCCTTTAAAAGGTGGCACTAGCATTTTATAAACCAAAAAACATTTTCCTATAAGCAAAATTCTCCTATTTTATAGTGAATGATGTCTTGAACTGATCATCTTCATTCACTAAAATCTGAATATAACCAAAATATCCATGTAGGAGTGAGAAACATTGATAACCTAAAACAACTTGAAAAATATACTATATTTGAGGTAAATGATAGTTATATTTGAGTGACACCCTATTAAGATCTCTAAAATCAACACACAGTATTATCTCCCCATTCTTCTCTCTAATAGGCACAAGCTTAGCTACCCAAGTTGAATGCTTGATAAGAAAGATTAACTCATATTCAAGGAGTTTGGTAAGTTCCATCTTCATGAATTGTTCAACCTTGGGGTTGATGGGACTTTATTTTTGCCTAACATGTTTAAATCCATGTTATAATTAAATGGTATGGTGGGTGAGGCTAGGATCAAACCCTCTTAGATCTTTATATTCCCAAGCAAAGAAATGCTTGTTTTTCTTATGTATAATATACCTTGCCTAGTTTGAGGAGTTTGTCTTTGAAGATTAAGAAACTTTCATGATTCTCCTCTTTTGTATACATACTCACCTTTTCCTTCTTCCTTTGATCATCTTCATTAAATATACTTAGCAATTCTCAATTGTAAAATCTAATTGTCAAATTATTCATGAAGTCTTTTTTGGTTTCTTGAAGAGAACTCAGCTTCATTTTGCAAGAAATATACAATGTGTTTGTCACTATCAAACACTTTCCAATACACCTCATTATCAGGTATGGAAGGTATTACAATTACCTTGATGTGAGATTGATTTCCTTCTTCTTTTATGGTAGTAGGTGTATCAAATTATGCCCCTATAGTAGCTAGTCTATTAGCATGATTATTCTACTCCCTTAGGACTGATGGTATGTTGAATGCATTGACATCTTCAAGTAAATACCATACCCTATACTTATATTACTTAATCAAAAATTTATTTGTATCAACCATATTCCCAACTTTATGCACAATTAGTTCACTATCTCCATATACTTTTAGATTCTTAATTCATTTTCTCCTTTCCCATTAAAGACCATGAATCAAACCTTCATACTCAGCCACATTGTAAGTACAACTAAAATGGAACCTATATGAATAATAGTACTATTTTTTGGATGGGAAACCAACATAACACCAGATCTATAACCAATCTTACTCCTTGAGCCATCAAAAAACATCTTACACATTCCATCATTCTCACCTTCCTCCTTGGTGAGTGAAGGTATTGGCATTTCTTCCTCATGTAAGCAATATACTCCAAAATTAGTTTCATCCATGAGGGTATAAGGATCATGTTTATATGAGTTAGTACCTGTTCATCTAAGAAAATATCAGATATATATTCAAGCTTGGATGATGACCCATATTTTACAATAGACTCTTAATGATCATTGATGACACAATTCAAATTGGAGCTTTCTTCTACATAGGGATCAATGTCAAATTTAGCCAGTGGTTGAGTTATAATGGTTACCTTTGAACCATACCTTTTCATAAAGGCCAAGAAGGACCAATTATCCAAGATTTATCCTCTTATCTTGGCTATTAAATCCCCTTAGAGGTAGATAGCAAAGTGGGCAGGCAAGTCAACAACCACAATGCCTTGAAGGATGGGGAAGCTAGGACAATCATGCAAGAAGACTATTAATCTTTTGATTAATCTAACTAAATTAGTAGGTTTTATATAAAATTGAAGTACCCATTTACTATATGGTTCATACTTTAGACTCAATTTATCATCTACAACCTTGGGCATCACTAAAGTACTAGCTCCACTATCAACTATGCAGTTATGAACAAGTTTGTCCCCAATAATGAGAGTGAGGTAGAAGGGTAGAATATTTCCATATTTTGAAGAAGGATAAATAATTTGTGTGGGGGAATTGGTGAGGGAAATATTACCATGACTTGATGGTGGAGGGATAACCTAGATTTGAGATGGCTACTCTTATAAAAGTTCCTTTTGGCTAGGTAAGTGAAGCAAATCCCAAAGAGACATGGATGGCTTGGAATTATTCAAAGAATAAATGATGTTTAGAGTAAAGGTATTTACATTTTATTGATCCCTTAGAGGAAAGGAAGTTTTCATAACTTAGGGTATTTAATCACCTTGATTAGACCTTATAACATTTTGATTTGAAGGTGTAATAATTATAGTGACTATCATGATTGTAGTCATACCTTGTTGTCTTGTAGGAGGACTAGTTAAACTTGTAGGCACACCATTATAATCTCCTAGAGCCTTCCTCTTAGCTCTAGTATTATCTATAACTTAATTACCTTGGTTATTGGCATAAGTCTCTTCAAATATAAAGTTAGTGAAACTCACTCCTTGAGGTTACCACCCTTCATTTACTTGCATTAAAAATTCATCATCTATTGATAGTTGAGGAGTGACTCCTCCTTAAGAAACCACATTTTGCTCTCCTCCTTCAATGGAAACCATTAATTTACCTTGTTTCCACTCTTCTCCTTGTACCAAGTTTCTATTAATTGGTACCATTACTCTTATGGAAGTGGGATTGTATACATTAGCAGGCCTATTGAAATTAAGCTACCATTGCCTCTTCCTTTCCCATATTTTTAAAGCGGATATATATTCCCTTATTTAGGATGGGGATGAGGGTTTTGATTCACACCTTAATATATACTTTCCTTCCAATGTTAAGCTTATAAGAACTAAATTCTTGCTTCTTTGTCCATGGCATCATCTACCTTCTTAGGGGTAGTTTTAGGATTTGTATTATCTTTAGAATTTAGGCAACACTTGGAGTAGTAGTAAAAGTATTTAGTAGAAAAGGCATAAACACTTTTGGAGGCAACTTCATAGCTTTTATGAAGTTATTCTTGCCTCTAATTATAAGTTCATATGCTTTAGGTAAAGTGTAACCACCCATGGATTATAGCATGATGGCTATGTGAGTAATAATGGCCCTCAAATATGTGAGAAATACAAAGATAGTAGGTCATATCATGAGAGGAGGAAACCTATGAAAAATCCTTTTTAATATCTCATTAGAATCATACATTATCTCCTTGGGGGATATTTTAATTACATTAAGTTGATAGATGAGTGATGTGTGATCACTCTTGTCTTCAAACCTTAACATTAGAAGATCTCCAAAATCATCCTAAGTTGTGATACATCCATTGGGAAAAGTCCTATACCAATTAAATTCTTTCCCTCTAAGGGACATGGAAATGATGTTGAGCTTAGTGTGAAAACTATAGAAGTTTTAGATATCCCTAATGTACTCACTAGGAGTGACATGACCTTCACCATTGAATGTGGGAACACTTTTTGTAGCATTAGGGGGGATGTCATCATATGCATCAAGATGGATTGCATTTTTAGTGTTAAATTTTGGTAAGGAATGCTACCTAGCCATGTTCTCTTCAAGTTACTCTTCACTTTCTTGGTCTTCTAGGCTAGAAAAGTCCTCTTGCTCTTCAAAGGGTAGAATAGGCTGAGGATGTTGGACTTTAA
Organism: Torreya grandis; assembly: GCA_037957365.1. Lineage (NCBI taxonomy): Eukaryota > Viridiplantae > Streptophyta > Pinopsida > Cupressales > Taxaceae > Torreya > Torreya grandis. The sequence goes on from JARHVA010002118.1 coordinate 1,703,249, forward strand.
GAGGAAGTTCAGGTTGAAGAGGTGGATTGGTAGGATTGAAAACTCTAACCTAGTAAGGACCATGAATTATGAGCATAAATATATGATAAAAAAAGGCATACAATAAAATTTTACCTTTGATGGAGTCACCAAAAGCTAAGTAGCACACAATATGTATTTGTGGTGTTATCAAGACTAGCATTCACCTTGACAAGTTATCTTTAGGATAAGGGTCTCACTGGGTGTGCCAAAACTATTATCACCAAATATTTCACCCTAGAGTAGGTTTTTCAAGCCTACTCTAAGATTTGGGCAACATTAGAGTACCTCTAAGCCTATGGGTTGCCTCTGGTAGAGGTAGACCTCTAGGTTTAAGGGTTAGCTCCATGATTGTTCTTTGTTTATTTATCACCTATACTAATCATTTGTCTAAAAATATATATAAGGAAACATGAAAATGACCTATTCTAACAAGGTGATACATAAAAATGATATCTATTAGACTATCATGATCAGTACTATGAAAAATCACTCACAAGACTGGCTTCAAACTTATATGGGACTCCAACATAAGTATTTCAAACAAGCAAGTGATATGTACTACACTTCCTAAAGTGAAAAGGCAAGAGGTCTAATATCAGACAATATTACAACTTCCTACACTTATATATTAACAAGTACATTGATTGCATTCCATGTGACCTATTAGAGAATGAATTTCTTGCACACATTATGAGAGAGAGATGAATGTAAGGCTTAGTGATTAACACTTTTCATTCAACTTGCTAATACTCTACACAGTTAGGAAAGGAATTATAGAACTAAAACCAACTTAAAATATTTATTCAAAGGTAAACATTAGTATTCAACCTGGTAGGGCTTCACTATACCAGACATGGATAAAAACTAAAAGAGCCAAAATGGCTTGCATTTATAGAATGTGAGAGAGGAGAGAGAAAAGTGGAGTCCAAAGGGTCATAATGGCACTTATCAAAATATGATAACTAGTTATATTATAGAGGAATGAAGTATGAAATAAACCATGGAAGGTCTCTTTGATAAGTGTCCATGTGAAGCATGAAAACACCTCAAAATTGGCATAGGACCTTTCAACTACCTTCTTGAAACTACCTTCATCATTAGGCCTCTCTTGAGTACTCTAAACCAAACTAGGGAGAGCTGACACATATTCATTATCAAGGGGGGGAGGGGGGGGTTTATAAACAATCTTTAAAATGTATTATATGTGTCTTTAATTACTTATCCTCTTCTAGATACTTGTTCTCACTATCTACAATCACCATCACTAGCTTTCTAGGTCTCATTCTCACATTTATCACATAAATGGTCTTTAGAAATCTTCATAAAATCCATGTAAGGGGTGTTATGACACCTATCAAGAGTCCCATTTCCTTATAATCCATCAGTTAGACCTTAAAATGCCCCCCAATTAGATTCATGACTTTCACACTTGGTAGTCACCCTCCATTCTCATTATCTTCCATAGACTACCTAAAGTGAATGAGTTTTTAGAAGTGTTTGTTTGATTTCCTAAATCAAGAAATTGATATAATAAGTTAGGAAAAGTCCCAATTTACCTCACCTAATTATTCTCCTTCAAAACTCCTTAGCACTTGAAAATACATAAAATCTATCAAAAAGACCTATTTTTTACCCTTTCCATATAAGTAGAGTATAGACCAATCTGATGGAAAGAACCTAAGGGAGTTCTCTACAAGTCAAAATCATTTTCCTGGCTAAACTAGCCCTCTTGAATGCATTTCTATCCATCTCTTTCCAATTGGGTCAAAATCAAGGGTTTTAGAGGGTTCTTAGCATTTCATATTGTTAAAAATTATTCATAAAAACTAGACCTTGAAACCCTAAAAAAATGCCACTAAAATTAAGTTGGGGAACTTTTTCAACCATTATTATCTCCTTATATCTCCATAAAATGTTGTTGTACTAGTGTGAGCTCTTAAAGTTGGCCTCTTGAGCTTGAGAGTACAATCTAGATAGCCCTGAGGTGAAATTGATCAAGTTTGACCAACCTATGTCATTTATTTATAGATAAATATCTTAAATAACCTTATATCTCTCTATAAAGGTCATTAAATTTTTTAAGAAGCTCATTTGGTCTTATAACTAATAGAAGACCCTATTAGGGCTTTAGGTTTAGTCTAGACCTAATAGCTTGACCTATGTTTCATGAATTAAAAACCCCTGTGTAGTTTCTAGTACCTATAAGGTATATTCCATGTTTTTTCATGACTAATACAACTCTCCACACCTTATTTTATTACTCTAAGATTGCATGTCTCATCCTTGTATCATCTTCTTATGTATTATACAATCATGACTGGCTGGAAGTGCCCTCTATCTAAGATAAAATAGAAGGAAATTATTCTATTTTTATAGATATTTTGGAGGTATGGAAGGATATATTGGGTCATGAGGACCCTCTACACAAAAATTCAAATCTATATCACCATTATATAGTGTTCAAACTCTACAAACTCTAAAATAGACTCCTCATGTTGATGACTATGTAGGATTTTCTAATTGTAGGGTTGGACTTGCTTGGTTGACATTTCCATTACCCTATTTCTTTGTTTTGAATACCTCATTAAGATAATGTAAACACTATTAAGGTGATTTTAAATGTTACCAATACCTTACTTCTTGGCCAATCCTCAACTTGCACTTCTCTCCACTACTTAGACTTAGTATGCATACTATGTACTGTAGGTGGTAGCTTTTAGATGTTCTTTGTAGGTCTACATAAATGTTAAACCCTTGTTTCTAATGCTCAAATACCTCATTTAAGTCTTTTAACTCATCCCATACCTACTTAGGCTCATTCATATCATGTATTAGGACTAGTGCTCAACATTTAGACTATCATGCTTATAATGCACTATCATATTATAGTCAAAATGTAGGTCTATAGGTGGTGGTTTAACCATTTAATCTCATATTACACATTTTAATATCTCTTATAAGTCCTTGGATCACTTCCATTTGATAATTGTATATATCTGCAAGGTTTCCAATCTTTAATCTCTTACCACCTTGTATATGCCGACAATCATGTTGTAAATTCAATTTTGAGAACAAGGGGGCTCTTGTAGGTGGTGTTATGAATCAAACCCTTGTACCCTAGCTCCCTTGATTTTTATTTTAGGTCATATTGTCATTTTCATTCCAATAGAGTCACTTGCTTGCAGGTTTCACCTTCATTAGGTCTCATAGTATTGTAAAGTCTTTTGAACTCCAAATACTATAGAGTACATTGTCATTCTACATTAGGATAATGTATGAGAGGGAAAATATATTTAAACTCTACTTACATGACCAAACAACCAAGTTATCCTATCAATGCATTGTCATGTGTTTGTGCTACATGATAGAAGCATTTAGACTTGTACAAACCTCAAGGTACCCTACTATGAAAGGATCAAAAACAAGGTAAAATCCTTGTTTTATAGATGTTAAGGTAACATGTCCCTGAAGTAACTCTCTCAAACTATGAACATGGCTTCAAGTCTGTTTGCCACCTTATGACTTCACTATGATTACTATGACACTATCAATGTTTTTGGACCTCAATGAGACTTTAAACCAGTTCATATGCCTTTATTCAACTCTTCTTAGCCTCTATTGGGACCACCTATAAGTGTACATCAGGCCACAGGATTGTGAAGGTGAGATATAAATATTATGCTTGGTGAATTGGTTTTAAAACCAATCTTAGACCTCCTAACAGTCTAAATTGACCTTTTCCACCTATGGAGACTTCAAACAATTTCATGTTTTCATTCCAATATGCTCAATCTTCTATGGAGCACTTGTAGGTGAACGTATCTATAATGGAGTTGACTATAGCATGTTTCATTGGTTGTATTTCACCAAGTGTTAGTATTGAGACTAATCTTTAAAAAGGAAGTTGATCACCATGACCATGAAGAGCATGAAACATTAATACACTTTTCCTTAAATCTAATATTGCATATTCTATGATATCCTTGAATTCTTTGGATCACTTCCATTTGACAATTGTCTATGTATATAGGGTTTCCAATCTTTAATCTCTTACCACCAATTTTGTGTATGTTTATAATCAGGCTATAAATTCAATTTTGAAAACAAGGGGTCTTATGTAGGTGGTGTTATGAGTCAAATGCTTGTACCCCAACTCCTTTGACTATTATTTGAGGTCATAGTGTCATTTTCATTCCAGTAGAGTCATTTTATTGTATTTTATACCTTCATTAGGTCTTATAGTGTTGTAAAGTCATTTGATCTTCAAATATTGTAGAGTACATTGTCATTCTATAGTGGGAGAATGCATGAAAATGAAAATCTACTTACATGACTAAACAACCAAGTTCTCCTATAAATGTATTATCATGTGTTTGGGCTACATGATATAAGTATTTAGAATTTTACAAACCTCAAGGCACCCTAATATAAAAGGATCAAAATCAAGGCAAAATCCTTGTTTTGTAGATGTTAAGGTAACATGTCCTGAAGTAACTCTCTCAAACTATGAACATGGTTTCAAGTTTATTTGCCACCTTATGAATTTAATGTGATTACTATGACACTTTAAATTTTTTTGGACCTCAATGATATGTCAAACTAATTCATATGCCTTCATTCAACTCTGCTTAGCCTTTGTTTAGACCACCTATAGGTGTATATCAGGTCATAGGATTATGAAGGTGAGATATAAATAGTATGCATATTGAATTTATTATACAACCAATCTTAGATCTCCTAAAAATATAAACTAACCTTCTCCACCTATGGATACTTCAAACAATTTCAAATGTTTTCATTCTAATATGCTTAATCTTTTGTGAAGCACCTGTAGGTGAACATATTTGTAGGGGAGTTGATTGTAGCATGTTTAATTGATTGTATTTCACCAAGTGATACTATTGAGACTAATATTTGAAAATTAATATGATCAACATGACCATGAATATCATGAAACATCAATACACTTTTGATATGAAATCCAAAACATAAAAAGGAACTCCACTACTAAGGAAAACTTGTCTAGTGATAGTGTCCTTCACTAACAACATGAGATGTTTCATACCCATATCTTGACCTCCACATGTGAAAACCATGTTAATAATCATTTTTGAATAATTTTCATGCTCATAAGAATCATGTGTAGTACTTGGTTTATATGGATCAACTCAAATAAAGAGGAAACATATAGCATATGGGAATGTATATGTAGAAATGAGTCACTAGCATTCTAAATAATGGTTCATAAATATTGGTACACCTCACTTGGAACTCCTTCAATGGACTTTAAGTATACAAGGGGTAATACATCCCACTAAGTGTATTTGACCTGATTCAACTACTAGTTGTACCATCAAAAATTTGACTGTCTATTTTTTCCATGCCAAGTAGAGTGATAGAAGAATGGAATGGTTTTATGCCATTTTTCAAATATTTAAATCTAATAAAACATGGAAGTGATTTCATTGGAGTTAAAGGGTCACTATATAATCCTAACACACATGCCACACTCTTGAAAAATTGTACAACTTCCCAAACTTCCTTTCTTTTAAACTATTTTATTGTTCTAACATAGAAACCTACAAATTATCAATTATGACATGGTATATCTAACTTTCACTAAAACATGGGACATTTAAAAACATCTTGAAACATTTTTATACTATAGAAAACTATACAAACCTCATAAATGAACCCAAAGGTGACCTTAGGTGACATGAAATGACATGAGTAAAAGTGAATATGACCAAGGCTAGAGACACATAAAATGGCATTGCTAGGACCATGATTCACACTATAAGACTATTAGACCCTATTAAACCCCTATATAATTTTTCAACTTTAGAGGGTTGACCTATTCTGACTTGTGGTTAAAATTTTCAATAATAACCAAAGCTATGTGGGGAACTTACCAACTAGTTGGTGAAGCAACAATTTAGTGGGAAAACAATAAACTTGGACTAGGCTTAGACTCCACCATCACCACTTGGGAATAGTTCATAGCCTTTTTTAGGTATCAGTGGTTACCATAGGTATATTTTGATTAAAATTTAACATATTTGTAAAACCTAAAATAGAGAGACCTATCAATAAATGAGTACTAGGATAAATTCATTGAGCTTCTAAAATATGTACCCTAGTACCAAAAATATGAATGCTTCTGAATCAATAAGTTCATCATACGGTTAAAGCCATATATTATATTTGGATTGGATGTTCATAAATATTCTACCATGGACTAAGTATTTGAAAAATAACTTAAGTAAGAGAAGATGTTGAAATCATTTATTGAGGTTAGAGACAAGTCTAAGAAGAAGTTGGTGGCCCAAAACCCACCCTTAAGAAAAATAATTAGAAATGGAATGGGAATTCCAATAATTGGTTTAATATCTAGAATACAAGGTTAAATAATTATTTAGTTACCAAAAAACCTAAAAATGGTTTCAAAGAAGGCTTTAGGGGAGGCAATCACTCTAAGAGGAAGGGAGGCTTTAAGGATGGAAATATTCACCCGTGTATATACTATAGGATGTTAAATAAAACAATAATAAAAAATAGGTATCCTCTACCCCACATTGATTATATATTATTCAGTTATAGGAGAATTATTAATTTCCATAATTGACCTAAGACTAAGGAACACTAGTCAAGGATTAATGAAGAAAACATTCTAAAAATTACTTTCAAGACAAGATATGTACATTACAATTTTGGATTAATGAATTCTCATGTAACATTCATGAGTCTCATGAATAATGTATTCAAGGATTACCTTAATTATTTTTTTTATTTCTCTTAAATATATCCTAATCTATTCCAATAATGAATAAGGGAATATAGAGCATTTGTGTCTAGTCCTCCAATGCTTGTGAAAGTACAAGCTCTATGGAAAATTGTCTAGGTATGCCTTCTTTAAAATAAAAGTACAACACCTAGGATAAATTATATTTTTAGTGGGATATTAGTAGACCTATAAAATATAATATCCATCATGAAATGGCCAACATCTAGGAATATGCATGAGGTGTGTATCTTTACGAGCTTAGTGAGGATATCATAGGAAATTTATGCCAGATTTATCTAAGATATCTAACCCAATCACTTACCAAAAATTTAAAGAGAAATAATTTGTGTGGAATGATAGGTGTTAATAAGTGTTTCAAACCTTTAAAAATATTCTTACTTTAATGCCACTCTTGTAGATTCCAAACCCAAATGGCCAATTCTAGTAATAACAAATATTTTTGGGGATAGATTGGGTAGGTTTTTTGTGTGGGATAGTACATTTATAGCTTATGAATAAATAAAATTGAAGATTTATGACACTAATTATGCCCCATATGACTCAAAATTGGCTATCATTGTGCATTTTTTACAATTATAGAGGCATTAGTTGTCCGGAAAACCTTTCGAGCTCAAAATAGACAACTTAGGGCTCAAGTATATTTTACCCAACCTAACCTAAATGCTCAACAAATATTGTGGTAATAATTCCTAATATATTATGATTTTGACATTAACTACATTAAGGGCAAGGAAAATAGGGTTGAAGATGTTCTTATTCATATAAGGTACATTGCATCAATGGCTACAATTAGAAGTACCTTTTGAGGTCAAGTTTTGAAGTTCTCACCAGGAGATGAATTTTATGAGCAAACCAAGAAATCCTTGGTATAGAACCCTCAAGATCATATATTTAAAGGATTTTAATTTGATAAAAATGGGATTTTGATATTTAATGTAAGGATCTATGTGTTGGACATATAGAATTTAAGGATGGTAATGCTAAAGTAATTTCATAACACCCCTTATTCAGGTCATCCTAGTGTAACTAAGATTTTATCAAATCTAAAATATTTATATTTCTAGAAAGGAATCAATAAGGATGCAATATATTATGTGTTAAGGTGATTGGAATATCAACAAATCAAAGCTGAATATGTGCATCCTACTAGGTTGTTATACTCACATTTATACCAGAATATAAATGGCAAGTCATTAGTACGGACCATGTCTAAGGCTTGTCTATGTCAAGGAATTGTCATGATATTATATTGGTTTTATTTTATAGACTGACCAAATAACACACTTTATTTTAGGCAATTTAACTAATGATACACTATTCTTGTAGGTACTCGATGAAAACATAGTGAAAGATAACATCACAGGAGAAATCATCACTAACATTTGGTCATGGAAGATAATATAGCATGTATATATGTTAGTTGGATAATAATATAATGGAACATATCATCACCATTTGCCAATACATTAAGCATAGAGATAAAGCATTTTCCTTTAAAGTCTCATTTGAAGTTTTAGTTTATGGTATAATATCTTCACTCAGCAAAATGGTATAATATCTATGGATCACCATTCACCAAAGGAATAATATAATTTTTAGTTTTGATATTTACTAAAATAATAATATACATAGTCCATTTTATATTCTATTTGAACATTGATAAACATAGTTAAAATAATAAACATAGTCTAATTTATATGTAGTTCAGTTTATACGCAGTCTAGTTTATACTCTGATCCAGTTTTAGAGGGAACATTGCTATTGAACATTTTTTGAGTTTAGATAATAGTATATTTTCCAAAGAAAAAAATTAAGTGTAGTAATACAAAGTGCATTAAATCATGCCACTATAATTTATCGAAAGCCAGAAAAGGAGAAACCTATTACTTTACGAAGGCCACACTTATACATTGGAATGTAAGACTTAGATAAAATGCATCTAGAGATGCATGAAATACACCAAATAGATAACAAAATGTAAAGTATGCATGCATATATAGCTTGATATTATTATAGTCACCCAAAAACACAATCACATTTCAAACATTGTAAAGGTAGAAGCCAAGCAAATACTTAGAACTGTGAAAGAGCAAGCATCTATAAGTGTTGAAACCCCAAAACATATTATTACTCAAATTGTGGTCATGGCATCAAATGTAGTTTTAGGTCAACTCCCACCAATTACAAATATTAAAATAATAATTTTTCATACTAGAAGGGAAAAAACAATAGTGAATTCATCATCTCTAGCAATAATAGAAATATTAGAGCATTTCAAGAAAATTGTGGCTAGTGAAGAATTCTTGTTATTTAATAGTGGTCCTAAAAAATATTGCATCATAATTTTTGGCATACAAAAAATGCTAGAAGCAATGGTTGCCACTCTAGACTAGTTTGTAGATGGCACATTCAAATGTACTCCATCATTATTCGATCAACTATACACCATCCATATTTTAAAGAATCATATAGTGATACCTATGATATATGCTCTAATGCCAAACCAAAAAAATAAAACATAAAAGAGAGTTTTCAAAGCATTAAAAGGCATTAACAACTCCTTATAGCTAGCAACTCTCATGGAAAACTTTGAAATAGTTGTAATTAAAGCATTTCAATTTACCTTACCCATCAGTATTTAGAGAGGATGTTTCTTCCACTTTACTCAATTCTTTTAGTGAAAAATTCAAGCAAAAGGGCTCCAAAAAATTTATGAAAGAGATTCAAATTTTTCACTCCAAGTCTACCAATTATTTTTACTAGCATACATTCTAGTGGACCATGTGCCTAAATCATTCCAAGATTTGTGCAACTCTCCATACTATAAACCTGATGGACCAGATGGAGAAATAAAAAATGAGCTTCAAGAATTCATACAATACTATGAGAACACTTGGATTGGTCAGACAGTTCATCGTACAAACCAAAGAAGAAGTAGATTTGCATTTGACCTATGAAACATTTATAAATTCATTATTACCCATCTACCCTGCACTAACAATTCCATAGAAGGGTGGTATAGAGGATTCAACTAGATACTCACATGCCAACACCCAACACTCTAAAAATTCATAAAATATCTACAAGAGGAACAAAGCCTCATCGATGTCACCATAAAATAGTGCATAGTAGGACCTAAAGGACCCATGTAAAAATAAAAATACAAGGACACTGCCATGAAAATATAAAGAGTAGTAGCAAGTTATTTTCTAGATAATCACTTAGAATATTTATGAGGCATCACCCATAGCTTTCCATTACAACTCTAAATTAATGAAATTGTATTTTTATCTATTTATTTTATGCAAATTTGGTCTATTATGATTCTTGCTACATTTATGTTACATTCTCAATTTTTCTATTTTTTTACTTGTTATATTTTTTCCTACAACGTTATGTCTATGTTATGTTTTCTTCCACTACAGTTTCTCCTATTACATTTTCTTTGACTACATTTTCACCACTACATTATCATATAGAGTCATTCTTGTAAATTGGTTTGTAAAATAAGTATATAGATTTCATGGGTTTCTAGAGAAGATCATCTTAGATAGGGACCCCCATATGACCTCAAGGTTTTGTCAAACCCTCAATTCAGCGTTGGGCACATAACTAAAATTTAGTAAAACTTACCATTCAAAAAATGAATGAGCAATTGAAAATATTGAATACGATCTTAGAGGACATTTTAAGGATGTATTGCATAGACTAGTAATACAAATGAGAACAATATATTTCATTAGTTGAGTTTGTTTACAATAACTCATTTCAAATAGCTTTGAATATGGCTCCATTCAAATATTTGAATGGTATAATGTGTAGAACACCTATCAAATATGATAAATTTGAGGACATAGTGTTTTTTGGACTTGATATGCTTGCTAAAATGAAAGAGAAAGTAAAATTGATTAGATAAATGTTGGTTGAGGCAAATAATAGGCAAAAAAACTATGTTGATCTGAAAAGAACAACTAAGGTAGTTTATAGTTAGAGAAAATATTTTTCTAAGAGTTAAGCCCCAAAAGAGTTAAGTTTGTAAATTCAACCAAACTATTAACTAGATATGTGGGACCCTTCAAATTCATAGAAGTGATTAATATTATATTTTATAATCTTATTCTACCACCAACCATATCTCAAATACATAATGTTTTTCATGTATCATATCTTTAAAATTATGCACTTATTGCTTCACATGTTTTAGATTGGAATGATTTATGATTTATACATCCTGGATCCAATAGTGGTAACCATAGAACCAATCAGAATACTTGATACATGCAATTTTGGCTTGTGAAAATGATAGGTATCTCAATGCAAAGTCTAGTGAGACTAGTATTCTAAAGATAGTGCCACGTGGGAGGATTGTGAGGAATTCCATAGGTTGTTTACTAATTTATTTGAATAATATTCTATTTAAAGTTATTTTGTTTTATGAAATATATTTATAATAAAGTCATCATGATGATGACCTATTTAAAGGGGAGGATTTTACATTATGACTCACTCTTAATAGACAAATTTTGTTTTAATTTATTGATGTGATCATTAATGCTACATTGTGAAATAAAATAGATTTATTATTGAGGTTTTAATTACTATACATTTCAGTTATAGCTTATATTTTAGCATTAATTATTAGCTGGTAGCATATATTTAAGATTTATCTACATATTATGATGCATGTGGTACAATAATATTATTATCATTTATTAATAATTATTTTATTTTATGGTTACAATGATAAAATGGACTAACTACTATTTTATTTCACTGAGATGGTTGCAAGACTATCTCACCCTTATTAAGTGGAATAAAGGGAGAGTATCATAGGGGAGGAGGAAGCAAATTTTAGAAAATGGGGATGAAATAACTCAACCAAAACACATACACACATAGTTACATGATTTCATGTTAAGATGTTAATATTTTTTGTATTTTGTGATTGAGCTATGTGATTTATTTTAAATATCTATTATTATGGTCATTATTGCATGTTTTTCATTGGTTATAGGTCATATACTTGTTATGATTCTTATAAAATAATTTGAGCATGGATTCTCCTTTTAATGTTACTTACTAACCTTGATATGCACATTTGATGAGTGTATCACTATGAAAAGGTATACAGGATAAATGATGGTTCACATAGTTACGAGTAAATATTGATTTAATTCAGTCATTTTTGAATATATAAAGGTAAAGGATAATATTTAATCCATTTTATTTATATAAGAATGTGCAATGAATTATTTGGTTTAATTTAACCCATTTTTGGTGGCCCTAGGGGTTATAGGGCAATTAGTCACCAATGCAATTTCATTTTGAGGACTATTAAAAACTTAGGGGAAATGGTTTTATGTAAAAAGAGTGGAATATTCTAGTTTGGATCATTATGAATAAATTGGAATGAATCATTTCCATGCACAATTTTGAACCAAAACTAGGGTTTTCCTCAAGGATTTGTTTAGATCAGGTCTTTGTAATGATGGGGTTTTTTGAATTTTCCATTTTTATCATAATACATGAGAATTTTCATGCAACAACCATGCTAATGTAGCCTCAACTAAACTATGAATCAATTATGGCAAATGATCATGCATTCAAGGAACTTTGAGTTCTATTTTGGGGAACTGACAAAGATTTAAGAGGAATCTCAGGGTATGCAAAACATGGGGAAAGAAAAAGAAAGAGAATAAGTAAGAAGAAAATGGAGAGAGTGGTCATGGAGAGGAAAGAGGAAGGTGGAAGGATTATCAACTAGAAGTGGAATGATTTCCATTCTTTGCATTCAATATATGATGACCATTATTATTTTCAAACTAGGCAAGTGGTGTATTTAAATTTTAAAGCCACATAATATTGTGATTTCACTTGAATGTGCATGGGATATGTTTATTTTATTTATTTTAGTCTATGAACATCTTAAGAATCCTATTTTACCTTGGGTTAGAATATGTAGTTATTGAACGTATAAAATGGTAGTCTTATGGGCTATTTGTGGGCGTTATACTCAACCCAATAAGGAAACAATAAACCATGGTTAAGTTTTTGGTTTCACATTTTTTAAATAAAACACTCTTTTTGTAAATATAAAGATCATTATTATGGACCTAGGGATAGAGCTCACTCCCATCCATAGGATAGTAAGAATAAGATCAAGTTGTCCATATAAGCTTATAAATTAATGTTATGATAAATGGGTCTTATCCAACTCATGCATAAAGTTTCTACAATCATATATCCTTTGTTATTAAAATGTAGACACTATTTATAAATTATATATCACATAATTCTTGTACACTTGGTAAATACATATCATAGATATACCTTCAGCTTCTAGACCTTTCCTACTACTAAAATTCTCTCATACACTATAACTCTATGCCTAATTTCTTATCTCTTAGTCTAACCAATGTTATTATGATGACTCAAAAAATTTATCTTCTTGATAATGTTATAATAATTCTTATCTTCCATTTTTACAAGATCTAGATCTGCATCTATTTTCTAACTACTTGAACACTTGCATCCTAGTTAGATACTTGTGTCGACGTGAGTGTCCTACCCTAATGCAAGTGTATAGGGCTCTAAATTCATCTAATTTATAAATGAAACATATTCCTATGGTTAGATTAAGTTCTTTAATGCTAGATATTCTCCAAGAGGATTGGTATAAATATAAGATCAACCCTCATTCATTCTTGACCTAGAAAATACCTAAAGAGACCAAGGCAGCTTACCAAAATCATTCTATCAAACACTTAAGTCAACAAATCCTCCTAATTAGAGGGATAACACATCTATAATTTTGAAGTAATAAAGGAGAATTCTATGAGCCACATTTATAAAGTTACAATCTAGGTCACCATTGTACTTACTTATCACACATTGCATGATTCACACACAAACCAACATGTAGAGGAGAACTACATAAGTTTGAGTCCCTCTTCAAAGTATTGATTATGTAGGTAATGCTCATTGAAGAGGGGCATTTGGGGTAATTTGACACCATGTGCTCAATATGAAGATGAAGAAGTAGGGTTTTGCTACTTCATAATGAGTGACAGTCTATGACTTAGATTTGAATATACTAGAGTGAAGATGATATAACCTAAAAGCATCCATATGGTCATATATAGTTTTAATAGGTATTTTATACTAGACACATCTAAGTTAGATAATATCATTGATGTAACTATCATAGGTGGACACAAGTGTCTAAGGCTATAGAGGCACAACTTTCAAAATTAAGGGACTATTCCAAAATCTAGATCTAGTCCACTTTTTTCCTATTCTAGAATTAGATCTGTATTAGCATTAGAACTAGCTAAGTATCTTGTTTTCATTTTTATTACAATATCTAGAATAATTGTACTTTCTATCTTTATCATCTCAACATAATAAATTTAGTATATGTTTTATCTAAGTTTCATAAATAATTGGTCTGATTTTGAGATAGTCTACCATCCTTATATCCTAGGCTATCTCTTTCCCCTTCAACCATAGACTCCCTTAATCTAGACTTTAGGGTTAAACATCTAGTGAACTTGATATTTGTGTTTTCCATGTAAATCTTAGTGTGTTATAAGGTTTTTTTATTTTCTTGATTTCTCAATTGTTACAATTTATCTCAAAAATCAAAATTCATTTTCCTAAAATCATGTTTACTATGGCTAAGAAAGAGCTTCTTCCTCCTCATAACCCTAAGGGGGGTGATAACTCCCTTCCCTCTAACCAAGTCCAAGATATCACTTATCCAAGGAGTAAGGTGTCCTACCTTATAGTTTCAATTGAAGGTAATCAATCTAAAATACCTAGGTTTTGTGTTTGTGAATCCCTAAAAGACCAAATTATTAGTATGAGAAAGTTAATAAAACAATTACAAAATCAGATTACATAAATACAAAATCTAGTATATGTTAGTTTTAATCATGTGCTTACATCTTCATATACTAATGTTTTTCCAAACAAGGTTTCTTATCTAAATGAAAAGCTAAAACAAAATACATCTGAAATAAGTGATTCAAAAAGTGACCAAAAGGCTATTAAGAGTCCAAGTGAAATCCTAAGATAAATGATTTGAGACAAAGTGATTTAATTACCTCCTCTACATCCTATAAACAAATATAACTACTATTGTGTATATCATAAAATGCATGGGCATCATACATATTATTATTTTGAATTAAATTCAAAATTCAAGGTCTAAAATATTGTGGTGATCCTATCATTGTGTTAGTCAAGGAATGTGTACACTAACTACTCATATCTATAAATGTGCCACATGGACAAGGGTCATGGTTTATTTTTAGTTAGCAGTTATTCTACAATATTATTATGAACATATTTTATTTTTATTTGGGATCAATTACATGGAATATTTAGCAATAAAATATAGGTTGACATACCTAGAAACCAAGTATAAACATCATGGGTATAAAAATATAGTTTTTAGTATTATATATTCCTATGGATTATAGTAGAATAGGTTAGATAGTTTTGGTTAATATTGTATGCACCCCTTTTGATTACATTTTCTTACTAAATATGTGTAAGAATGAATATATTCATTGATATCTAGAATGAATGTGTAAATGAGTGCTTTATAATATGAAGATTATAAGCAAATTTATTAATTGATGGTTAATAGAATAGTTTTGCACTTCCTATGTGAGATATATATTTTGGTTACTAATATGTGTTACAAGTATATCTCTCTCAAAAAAAGTTTTATCTTTTATTTGACATTATCTGCTCATTGTGAAGCTAGGTAATATTGTATAATAACTCTATGAATTGATAATCTTCCTATATAGACATCTGTAAATTACTTCCAATTGTTAGGAATCTTATTATGTTAATAAAAAACAAAAATTATTTTATCTAAAAGTTTGACAAATCTATCATCATACCTGATTTTTACCCTTAAATCTATGTCTAAGTAGATAATCATAGGATTACTCAAGATTGTGCAAACCTTTGTGATCCTAGGATAGAAGTTGAATACTAAGTAATGATTTCCCTTTCTTGTAAGCTTTTCCTCAAATCATAAGAGTTATCCCTATAATTGTCATGCTTTGATGAACCCAATAACAGCTACTAATAATGGTGTGGTGAGTGTAGAGTTCATTATTTGAGAATAGGATAAGGTGGTTGCCTAGTCAAAGAGTCATGGAACATTGGATAGACTAGAAAATAGATGAGTTTGCACAATAGAAAGCTTAGAGAAAAGGGTGTTCTCAATAATAGAATGTGTAGGAACATATTTATGGTGAAATTTTTGAAATATTCTGGTGTAAATATCTGGGTTGTTAGCTAACTAGTTGTCTCATCTAAAACATCATTATTTTAGATCTTATGTGACTGTTGACATTATGTGGTCTGAGAATAAGATCAAAAACCTTCAGGCCTTAAACACCAATTGGACCCATGTGATAGATCATTAGTTGGATTCAACCATTGATGGGTATATCATAGAATTCATAGTATAAGGTTACATAGCATTTGAAGTGGAAAAGGATCTATTTATGAGAGGGATAAGAGGAAAATTCTTGTAGTGAATTTATACACTCATTAAGATGTTACTTGTGGAGAAAGTGATGGTACCTATTACTTTTCATATGGAGTAGTCACTTTAAGTGCCATGGGTATGTGTGTAACATAAGGGAGATTAAAAAAAAAATGAAAAGATAAAGCTTGAACCTAAATCTAGCATGGATAATCTAGAGGAAAAGGACTAGAAAAATAATTTAGAGCTAGAAAGAGAGTTATGATAATAGAGGAGATGCAATAAACAAAGTGAATTTTAGGAAACTGTGAATAGGAGGAGTAGTAGTATTGATGATTTGGATGAAAAGAGTTGATAAGGATAAGTGTGTGGTGAAGAGAGATAGAGTAAAGAGCCTAGGCAAAATAAAGATAGAATGTGAGGAAGTGATGAGGATTTAGTATGGATGAAAGAAGAAGGTAGTAGTATAGAAGTAGAATAGATGGGTAAAATTTCATAGTTTCTAAGAAGACTATTCTAGAAAGAGAATCAAGGATTACCTTATAGTTGTAGACATAGTACAGGTTCAAGTTTTGAGAGATACATCTTTTGAGGTAAGGATCATTTCCCTAGGGAGAACACATCCCCTAAGCCCATTTTTTTTTAAAATTGTATTAATTCCTACACATATTTAGAATTCTAGAAGAAGTTCACAAAAAAAACCTATAAGTACAAAAGATTGCATATCATGAAGTTGTGTAGAGTTTCTCAGACCAACAAAAGAACATAACAACATTTTTATCTACATAGATAGATCCTTTAATTCTTATGTAGGATTAGGATTTCATTACACAACTTCAAATTTTAGAAGAGGAATGAGATGATGGAGATATATCTACAACTACCACATCCACAAAACCAAAAGAGACATCACAACCATTGCTAGACCAGGAGGCACCCTAAATTATACATAATCCCACAAAACCACAACCATCCCTAATGCTAGTTGTAAAAAAATCAACTATGATATCTACAGGAAACCCCAATAAGATATCTCAATTAGGATCACTAACCCATATGGCTCCTTATGTAGGGTTTACAGACCTAGAACAATACCTACTCACATGCACTATGAAATGGAAAGCTAAAGGAATCACCAATAAAGCAATGATGAAGTGTGATTTGATTGGAGCATTGGTTGATAAAGCATTAAAATTTATATTTGGTATAGGAATTTACCAAGCTACATTAAAACAAGTTAAAATAATGTTGATCGTAAAATTTAAAGTCCATAAATGCTCTAGTCAGACCATACAAGATCTCAAGAAAATTAAGCAAGGAGCAAAATAGACTATTTTCAAATATGATCATATATTTTTAGATATAATGAAAAATGTTGAGTTTGTTATGGTAGACAAGGATAAGACTTCTTGGTTTGTAGAGGGACTATGACCAAGGATAAGGTTTGTTATTATGCAAACCTAGTTCACTAATAAAGTAGAAGCTAGAATAATTATAATCTAAGTGGGGAAGATTGAGGATAATGGGAGAGCTTTGGCTCCTAGTTCATAGATAGAGAATACCTTATAACTCCTCATAAAAATATTATAACAACAACAAGAACCAGCACATAGACCTAGGTCATGTCTTTGGTGTATAGAATGTGGCAAATAAGGGCACTATAGGAATGAGTTCTCAAGAATAAAAACTAAGTTTTGTGATATCTATCATGTATTAGTACATGTGACATATCAATGTCATCTACTATAATAGTATGTAAAGAACCCACATAATTTGTACTACAACTTCTACAAAGCCCACAAGCATAATGAGAAGTATTGTCAAGGACTAAAAAAACTAAGAGAAGATGTCACAAAAAATGTCTTTGTAGTAGTTGTGTAGAAAGCAAATATGATAATGCAGGCTATAATCACACCTAAACTAAATAGGTTTGGCATTAATCCATCTGTTACACCTTAGGCACCAATAGTACCAGCTTACCAACCTATAGATGTACCTAGTTGGAATCCATCTATTCAAAACTTGATAGCCCTTGTGTAGAATTGGAATTCATGGAATTTTGTGGTCTCATAGCCAATGCAATCTAATTGGGCACCATAACCAACTCAGGCTCAACATGGTAGATATGGTAGAAACTAACAACTGTAAGGGTGGAACACTCAATATAATTTTATAAACTATAGACCATAATAGTTTGGTAACTAGGGTTTCTAAACAAATAGAGGAGGATATCATGGAGTAATGAGGGGAGGTTATCAAGGAGGACCACAAGGGGTAGAGGAAATGGACCTCAACCCCCAATTCAATGTTATATGTGTGGTAAATTCAACCATTTATAAAGTAATTACCCTGTTAATACATAATGTAAATCCTACTATGCCTATTTTAGGGTTTATATATAAAATTATACAAAGGAATATCATGTGTTGGTAAAGCAGCATCAGGATAAGGTTGTAAGAAATGTAAATATGGTAAGTGCATAACCCTGAGAGGATACATTCTTATAAGTTATCACTTGTCTACAACATGAAGATCAAGCATTACCCCCTTTAGAAATACCACAAGACCATAGGATTAGGAAAACATAACCTTACAAGTATCTAAATCTTGTCATAGAGAAAGGGTTGATACGTGAAGTAACAAAGACTCTAAAAATGATTCAACAAAAAGATCCCATTGAAGATGATGATACAGCCATACATGCATAAATATATGGGTAGATAGTGCACATCATTAAACAAGATGGTGTTGTCCCTACTTTGATAGACTTGATTGAGCTCCTTAGTACACTATAGAATGAGAACATCTCACATAGCATCACCAATTTGCTCCATAATCTACTAGAGTGTGCATAAAAGGGCCAACATCAAATGGATCAGATGATATGGTATGTAAAAACAAAAAGAATATGGGATGTTTATTTAAGAATGGACATTGAAATATCATGGTATGAGGTACCCATTAAAGTGTTCAATTTTGGTAGCACTATCAATATGATCCCTTGGTCAACATGGATTGTTATTGGCTGACCTACACTAAGTTATAGCCTAGTTACACTGAGTCTTTTAGATTATGGGTGTGTTGAACCTTTTGGTCAATTGGAGGACATGGAGATCAAGGTCATAGAATTGAGCTTGCATGGTGACTTTGAATTCATAGATATGAATATGGATGAGATGAACTAACCTATGCTCATTGGAAAAAAATGGGCCTATGATGGTCAGATGACCATCAACACAGTAAGGAACCAATTGGAATCTCATCAGGAATATAAAATTATAGTGTTTCCTTTAAATAAAAATGGACAAAAAATCATATTATATTCATAAATAACTAGACTTTCCCTATGTCTGTAATGAGAATAACTAGATGAAGGTGAACGCTAAAGATAAATAATAGGCCTTGTGAACCACTAAATGTGACTTCTTCTACAATCACACAAACCTAACCAAGGTACCATTGTAGTTAAATTATTTATCTCTCAATTATATGTTACCACATGTGGAAATTCTACCATTATTAGTAGATGATGTGCATTTTATGTCCATAAGGTCACCAACTCAGTCAGACAGATTTTTTATATCGGGCTAGTCAAATAGATCAAGATTACATAGAACCCAAGAGATAAGGCTCTCTAATTTGGGATAGGGATTATTTGGTAAGTGGATATTATGACACTCACATTCTCAATTTGATGAAGGGTGACCATGAGGTATGACCTATGTGCATGGTTTTACAATAGAATGCCAACTACCCCACTAATACACCATTGAGGATGTTGGTCAATTTATTCTATGATTCTAATAATATATGCCTAACATAGACAAGAGAGTTAGTGATCTTGCACATGCATTAAATGGGATTTTTGTGAACTAGTGGTATGTACATAAGGAGGCACATATACAATGGGATGAAGCCTGCAAAACCCTTCTAGTTTGATTCAAGTTACCAAAAGGAGTAAAGAAGGACCAGCTAATATTTCATAAAGGAGATTACCCTAAGCTACATATTTACTAGTGTATTGAGGTCTAGACTATAAAGGCTATCACCCCAAAGTATTGGTACATATATTCTATTACACTCTAGGTACCCTTCTTACCACTTGGTACTTACTCTAGGAGCACAAAAGGGAGACAAAACATTGGGCATAGGTTCAAAGCAATTTCATTCAAACCTTTATTTTTAAACATGACAAAACTCAAAAACATAATGCATTCTATAATCTAAAGTTTTTCCATTCCATGGGAGGATTGAAGACTTGGATGGAATAATTGATTCATCATCCTCCTGCAATGTAGAAAGTGATTTGAATAAAATAATATGGGCATATAAATTAGATAAGGACAAGGTAAAGGTATATATTTAAACATGTCATATAATACAAGATGAAGATGAGTGGATAATATATTCAGCCAAGGAGGATGATATGGCTCTCACAGAATTATTCGAACTAGAATGGGAAGTTGAAACACTTCTATATATAGTCATATAATCATCTAAAGAAGAAAGGTTGTAGCATCTTAACATTTCAAAACCAAAATCCAAATGGATATTAAATGATTCCATTCTTGAGTAAGAATTCAATATTGGTGATTATTGGTCACAAGAAGACATATTTGAAGTACTATAGCTTTTATAGGATTATCAAGATGTCTTCTCAACCAAGTTCACTAAATTCAAGGGTATGGACCCATCTCTATGGGAGATGTGCAATAAACTAAAGGAGTGCACATGAATGATTAAGAAAAGACCATACTGTTTGAACCTAAAAATGAAGCTAAAGATCAAAGCTAAACTAGACCACATGTAGGAATCTAGAATTATTTTTTATATGGATAAATCTAGTTGGGTGAGTCCTATGGTGGTTCAACCAAATAAGATTGGTGAGATAAGATTTTATGGTGACTATCGTATTTTAAATGATGCTTTCATTAATGACCCTTTCCCTATCCTATTTATGGATGAAGTTTTGGAAGCATTTGTAGGCCATGAGGTATATTCCTTTACTGATAGTTTCAACAGGTACCATTAGATTCTAATCATGGAATAATATAGATCCAAGATAACCTTTTAAATATAATGGGGTTATTTTGCATATAAGTTAATTTCATTTAGACTGAAAACACACCTATAGTTTTCTCAAGGGTAATTATAGTTACATTTAAGGATTTCATCCATGATTTCTTATAAGTTTATTTGGATGATTGGGAAGTCTTTTAATTATTTTGAAATCATTTTTCTAAACTAACATTGATGTTATAAAGATGCAAATCACTATGGATAGAACTCAACTTTAAAAAATGCTTATTTATTACACCCTTTGGGTTTTTATTAGGTAATGTAGTCTACAACAAAGGTATCTTGGTAGATCTATCTAAGATTGTAGTAATTGTAGGAATGCCACCACCCAGAAGTGTGACAGATGTGTGATCCTTCCTTGGACATATAGGCTACTATTTAAATTTTATTAAGGGGTATGTTGTAATATCTACCCTTTAGAGAAGTTATTAAGGAAGGATATATGATTCATCTAGATAGATGAATGTCATGTGGCATTCATCAATTTAAAGCAAAGGTTAGTAACTTCACTAATTTTTACTTTTCTATATTGGATTAAGTCCTTCCACATACATGTAGATGCATCAGGGATCATAATTGTCACTATGTTGGCACATCTAAGAGAAGGTGGTTTAGATCACCCCATTCATTTTACCAATAGAAGCTCTATAGAGATAAAAATAATTACACTACCACTAAGCATGAATCCCTTGTGATAGTATTCACACTACAAAAAATTTGCCATTATTTATTAGCTACACCATTTGATTTTTTCATCAATCATTGAGCCCTGTGTTACCTAGTAAATAAACCTTTTCCATTAGGTCATATACCTCAATGGTTAATGATTTTATAAAAGTTTTAGTTTTGCATTAATGTCAAACATGATCAAGAGATTGTTTGACTGTACCATTTGAGTCAGCTCCAAAATAGTAAAGTGCTAGAAGACATTCTTAATGAATCACCTTATGCACATTTATTTTGGGTTTCTATGATTCTTGAGCAATTATAAGAGATCACATAATTTATATAATAGGAGAAATAAATATAGTAAGAAAAGAAGTATTTGATTACTAAGGCCCTTCTTTTTAGTATCATCAAAGGATTCATGTACTATCTAGGTAAAGGATGAAGTACTATGTAAAGTAGCACTTGAGCACTAATGACCTCAAGTACTTGAAGATGCACATAAAGGCATCACTAGAGGTCACTTTTTCGGAGATTATATAACAAGAAAATTTTATCAAATTGGCCTATTGTGGCCTTATTTATTTCAAGATGTACATCAAATTGCATAGCAGTGTGATGTCTATCAAAGCATAAGAAATCCAAACCATTAGGATGAAATGTTGCTCTATCTAGTTCTTACAGAGTAGCCATTTAAAAATGAGGGATTTATTTTGTTAGACCTATTAATCTACCTATAAAATTTAATCATGCACACTGTATAATCACTGTGACTAAATATTTTACCAAGTGGGTCAAAGTTATTGTGACAACTAGTTATGGTGCAAAGGATACATCAAAGTTTTTATATGATAACATAATCATCAAGTTTGGGTGTCTATTCAAGTTGGTAATCAATAGAGGTACACACTTTCTAAATAAAACCATAGAAACACTTGATAATGAATTCATCATATCACATCATAAAAGTATAGCCTACCACCCTCAGTGAATGGTTAAGTGAAGGTTACAAATTAAGTCTTAGGTAAGATGCTTATAAAATTATATGATGTTTAGTGAGATGACTAGGAGGATAGACTTTTTGAAGTCTTATGGGTATATCTCACACATTACAAATGTTCCTCAAGGTTTACCCCCTTTTAACTAGTCTATGGTCTAAAAGCAGTAATGCCCTTAGAGTATGTTGTACCCAGTCTATGGATTATAATCATTATACGTATGGGAAATCAAGAATATTTAGGGAATAGTCTATTAGACATAAATAGAATGGATGAAGATGATCATAGGGTAGCCTAGAAATGAGAGGTAAATAAGTAAAGATAGATAATTTGGCATGATAATAATTTATGATGATAGCCTATTTCAAGATTAAATAAGAAAATTGAATGTAAATTAGAAAGGACCATATATTATTCATGCATACCATAGCCAATAATGGTAGTCCTATGGGATTTACAAGATACCATTTTACCCAAAAAGGTGAATTATAAGAGGCTCAAACCCTATCACCAATAAATTGTGTACCCAAGAAAGAATAGGTGCTCATTCACACCATTTTAGCATAGGATTCATTCATTTATGATGTGTGGATTGGGTTTGGTTTTTCTAATGTTGTGTGTGTAGTTCAAAAGTTTGTGTAAATAAATTAGCTCCAATGACCCTCAATCAAGAGGCATTATGCATAATTGGGAGGAAATAATCTATACCACAGGTAAAATAGGTAGCAAAGAAAGACAATTAAGTCTAAGAAAGCTATGTATAGTAGAAATCTTGATGATGGCTAATGGGAAGGGATGGGTGTTAATAACCTTGCATCTAAGATGGGTAGCATAGATTCCAAATCATCATCATGATCCACATTAGGATATGGAATAATAAATTCATAAATTTAGTGGGTCACATAATTCCACCTAACCATCACAAAAAGATGCCACATTATCAAAAAGCATGCCAGCTAATCAATTCAAAGATTTAGTTACTAATGTTTTTCAAAAGAAGATCACAAGGCAATTTGGCACATTTAAATCTCAAGGATAGCACTAAGTGTGCAAAGATCTATATAGCCCCTATTTATAGTTCAATCATCATTTCATACTTAGATATTCTCAAGAAATTTGGTGAGCATCCTTCCAAGTCTCTCACACCATTCTATACTCCTATATTCCAACTAGATTAATCATAGTGCACAAGTATTCATAATGGCTACCGTTGCATAGCTACAATTCATCAAACTCTCTATTTCACAATTAGAAGACATTAGGGTTGGAATAAACATATGCCAGGTAAAAAATTTAGATCTTGAGGTGTATCCTTCTCTCAAATGCATCAAAGAAAGATTATTTGTTCTTGAAGTAACCATGGATGCACAACCTTTGGCAATTATACCACCACATAGGTTCCATGACATCGATGTAGAGTGCCTAATTTAGCTACCTACATTTGGCCAACCAAGTGAAATCATAAAACTTCTACTAGGAATGTATAATGATGGGAAAATATATTTATTTTTAGACATCACTATATGTATGAATGAGGTTGTGATGGTAAGGGCCACATGCATGGAAGCACGTGGATGATTTTTGGTGCCTTAAAAATTAAAATCTCTTTTGATTATGTTTGAGATTAAGGAGGCCTATACCCATAACAATTAAGGAAATATTTTAGATGACATCCTAGATGAAGCCATCTACATCTTAGCAAAGCCATCTACATCTTAGCAATATATTACTACATGTCTTTGGTAAATCACTAAAGCCATGAAGGAGGCCACCAAAGGTGTTATTGATATTTTACATCGCATGATCCTATAAGGGGAAAAATTTAGTTGGCCAAAAAATTTGGTGTTTGAAATTATAATGAATATTTCAAAAGTCATCATGTCCATGAAATAAACTTTTTAATGTCAGTTTCTAGTTTTATTGCTTGTATTTATATAGTGGAATTCTCTTGAAGGCATTGTCAATCCAGATGTAGTTATTGGCCAGACATTAAATTCTATAACTTCATTTGGAAACATAGTGAAAGTGAATACCTTGCATATCAACAAATATTCAGTGCATGGTGGGATAAACTTGTGGAATTGGTGCTTAGTAACCTGAGAATCCCACTACCTATGATGCAATTTTTGAGCCAATATGTGGTGGTTGTGAAGCTTCCATAGGGAATTTCTATCTACATTCAAGAGGTTCCAAAAGGCTCTATTTGTACCTTTACCCTTCTTTATCAATATGTATATGGCCCAGAGGGAAGTTGCCCCATAGTAAACTCTGCCTACACATAGAGCAAACCCTTTATAGATAATTCCACTTCATGTTCCCATTCTAGTAGACATTACACAAACTTCTCTAACAAAATCTACTCCATCAGATCAAAGAAACTACAAAGCTCCTATGAGTCATCAATCACCTTCTCCTCCATGAAGGAATACTCATAGCCAGAAGACATGGTTGGATGACCCACATGTGCCTCAAATTATTATAGAATGTGAATGGAATAACATTCAAACTAATAAACAAGAGGTCTACCAGAATATACTCACAAACATGGTTGGTGATTTATATGATAGGGAAGAAGAAAAAGAGTTTTTATTTTGGAAAGCAATGTGGACAATGAAAGTCTACAAGCACGTACCACAACATTTATGGGTAAAATTCCTAGCTTGTTTTTAGTCCATTATTATGGATACTGTGGGTGAGGAATCCAAACTACATTATCTCCAAGTAGAAATTATGATAGAAGGTGGCTTCAATGAGTCCTCTCAAGTCCACAAAATTGACCCTCTTGTTAAGAGTCCACCTCAGTCACTCTAGTATAGGCATTACACATTGTGAAGATATAAACCTACTACAGAGGAAGAAGAGTAGGAAGTTACAACCATAGCCCAACCATCTGCGGTAGCTCCTATATATTTAAAAAGAATTGCATCATCATTTTTTGAGGACTCTCCTAGCTTTGGGTGCCAAAAGGGATGTGTGTCAATATAAATGGTGTGTGGATCCATTGTAATTTATTCTTCATCATAATCTAATGAACCCCTCATTGATACTAAAGAGGTGGTGTTGGATACATAAATGCTAAAGGAAAAATAGGTTGCTCAAGAAGAAGGACAATGAGAAATTTTTGAGTATAGAAGAATAAATGAAGTGAATAAATAGTATAAGGAAGTGGAAAAATAAAAGGATTTGGAGGCATAGCAAGCACAACAGACTGAGATGACCCTACAAGTAGTGGATCCACAACCCATTTTTGAGTTATGAAAACTAATGACTATGGAAGAAGGTACCCAACCAACTGTATAAATAGTTCATGTGCTAATGAATATCCCCATCCAATCCACATAGATTATAGATACAGAGGTACAATAATAGAAATTCATTGAGTCCAAGTAAGTACACAAGTAAGATGTTACTATTGAGTTGGCAAAAAATTAGGCTACTGATATGATCGAGCACAAGTTAGACATAGAAGAGGTAATGACATGGCCAGATGTTCCAAATACACACACTTAAGAGGCTGTAAAAGATAGAAATGTAGTAAACATATAATTTTTTCCTTTCCCTTCTCATACTCCATTAACAATTATAGATACTACCATTATGCCCATGTTGCCTAAAGATCCCCTAACTCTTCCAAATCTGATTGAGTCTACATAGACCTTTCCTCCACAACCACCATCTATGACTCCACCATATACCTCTTCCAATTCTCAACCCCTCCCCACCATAGGTCAAACCTTGCCAAAACTTAGCCCCATTTGATATTCAGGTTCCAACACTTAGCCCTCATGGATGTTCCTTTTGTACCCTCCCATCATACCATATTTTCATTCCCCCTTACTTTTTTATAGTGCCTTACTACCATGACCTCCACTATTATCTTTGTTATGCCCCCACCCACCACTGAAGTATCCCTCAATGTTTCTAAACTTTCCTTGGCTAAGCAGTTGGAAGGTGCTTCCAATTTTTAGGAGTCCATTTTGTAGACTGTCATTTAGTTGCTAAATAGGGTGGCCTAATTCAATCAAGATAACTTTGACCTATAGAGTGTGCTTATTAACACCACTAATTTGATTTAAGATTCCTTACCCACCCTTTACTCCCAAGTTGTGGGCCCTAGTTTTATGTTAGATTACATGAAGCTTCCAAATATAGTGGCCCAACTTAAGCAGGATTGGGTGAGTATCCAATAGGTTAATTATCTATAATTTTAAGGTCAAGATATCAAAGAGGATTCAAATGAGTTATGAAAGATCCTAGAAAATTATAGATCTAGCCTCACTATTGTAATTATCCAAGCCATAGCTATGGCCCATGGGTTGATCGACTAGAAATCTCAAGTCGATGTGGTATGGAATGGTGTAATCCCTAAATTCACCACTACGAGTTCTTCTAAATACATAATGTGTGATCCCTATATCACTTTTGTTGGGTTTTCATCTACATTTTAATCATTCATGCAAACTCAAGACTCCTTTATACACTAGTTGTAGGCTTGGCAAACTCAAATTCTACATAATAACTTTTTTGGGATCCAATCATAGCACCATGTTGAGAAGCTCACTCATCTACATGCAGACATCTCTAGAAAAATGACTACTTCTAAAGTCACTCTCTTTTCTATTGTGGATAGTGATATTTCATAATTATTATACACTTGGATTCCTTTACGAGCACTTATACATATCATTCAACTGTCTCTACCATTATTCCTAGCAATCAACACTAGTAATATCTATACCAGACAAAGACTACTACTTCAAGTTCTTCATAGAGTACTCCATCCACTTCAAAACCACTGGTTGCATATCTTTCTCTATCGATACCTCCCTCATCTAGCTAAGTTTTTTTTTGTAGCAGGGAATTTTTCAATTTTAATTCTTAGCTTTTTATTTGGTAGGAACATAAGAACCCATAGGGCTAGGTTGGTTAAAAAATCAAAAGGGCAACCCTCTAGTTTTTATATTTTATTGAAAACCCAAAAGGGTAGTAGACTAGCTTGATAATTGGTTGAAAACCCATAAGGGTGGCTACGTAGTATGCAAGGGGTGAAAACCAATAACATGGCACCTTGAGCAATATGTGGTTTCTATGTGTTCTACCTACTTTTTGTTCTGTAGAATCCTAGTTCTTTACAATCTTATCTTAGGATGAGATAAAACTTTAATTTTAGGAAAGTGTTAGACAAGGAATGTGTACACTAATTGCTCACATTAATTAACATGCCACATGGATAGGGGTCATGGGTTTTTTTTGGTTAGTGGTTATTCTACAATATTATTATGAATATATTCTATTTTCAATTGTGATTTGGTACATGGAATATTTAGAAAAAAAATATAGGTTGACATACCTAGATGCCAAGTATAGACATCATGGGTATAAAAATATAGTTTTTAGGATTATATATTCCTACAGATTATATTAGAATGGGTTATGTAGTGTTGGGTAATATTGTATGCAGGCCTTTTGAGTATAGTTTCTTACTAAATATTTGAATAAATGAGTATATTCATTGATATCTAGAATGATTATGTAAATGAGTGCTTTACAATATGAATATTATAAGCAAATTTATTAATTGATGATTAATAGAATAGCTTTGCACTTCTTATGTGAGATATATCTTTTGGGTATTGTTTTCATTTGAAACATGTACCCGTGGATGTTCTACAGTGCCAAAGCACTTTATGGTGGGGTGTTGAGCACAAAAGCCTTACGTAGGGTACAAGAGTCTATAGCATTGGGCATGGAAGTGTTATCACTTAGCTAAATACAAGATCATTGGTTGTCTCATCATAATAATGGGAACATCCCCTAGGTGTGAGACCCTTGTGCTCCTTGGGATGAGCCTTTAGAGTAGGCCAGATTCCTTCTATTCTAAGTACACCTAGTTTAAGACCAGCATAAAGGCCTGAAGAGTAGAAACATAAATCTATTGTTGGTCTAAACCTAATATTTTTGAGGGAAAAGGGAGGAAAAGGATAAGAGATGTTGAAATATAAAGATGTGATATGCCAAAAATAGAGCAAGCACTCCTACTACTGTAAACACAATACAAATTTTTGAGAACAAAATGATATCACATGGATTCCACTAAGGATACTCCAAATGCATAAGTGCTTCACATGGAGGCATGGGAATGCATCACAACACTAAGAGGGATGACAAATGATCCATAGATGGCATCAACATAGACCTTGATGTGCATATAATATGACCTATAAGTGAGTTTTGAGTTTAATGATGAGGTACTAAGAATGGACAATGGTGAGAGGGGTAAACATTTCCCATAGTCAATTATCAACAAACACAAATAGTAGATAGATGATTAGAAGAATGGGAAAAGGTGAACTTAATTCTCATTAGTCTATAAGATTTACCTAATAAAAGTTCTCTTGGAGGGAAAATTTTAGTAGTGTGAGGTTGATAAAAATATGTTGACCCTTTTATAAGTGAATAATTAGGATTTTACGATAAATAAACCTATTTTAAAATAAATGTGCCACTTGGGGTGATATGTGCAACTTTAATTCCTTTATGGTGTTATGGTCATGCTTCTTAAAGTCTATTAGGTGATTAGATTTGGATTTTATGGTAGGATCCTTGCTGAATACATGTGTGTCTAGGGGAATGGAATATTTCTAGATAAAGTTAGAGGGTGATGTGTATCCACATCCTAATTTTTGGTAGTTACTTACACATTCAATCACTTTTGACAATACCACAAGCTCCTCTCAACTATCTCCAACTACCTTATTTATATCTTACAACTGCTTAGCATGTAGCACTTCTTAATTAGATTCAGGTGTAGCTCTATGGGAGTAACTATGTGGAGGGTTAGTGCTTCTCAAGCAAATGAAAAACTTCCTTCTACTGATTGAGTGTTGGGTAGCCACATGGTAGAAGGAGGTCTACATTTTATGGATTTTAAGGTCATAAATGTAGGACCCTACATGCATGTGTAGAACCATGTTGGCTAAGCATAAGGAAGACATTAAATAAGGGTACACATGAATATTGGAGATTTTAGGTGTGGGCTTCATGATTCAAATCTAATCTATATAATCTACATTTACATAACTATTTGGGACCTAAGGATATTGCATCTTGAACCCATGCACCTCTTAATCTTGTGTGCCAAATAATCCTATAATAGAGTGCTTATCAAGGACTCTTAGTGGGCATAAACGATCACTTTACTACTATGTAGACCTGCACTTGACTATCTCAAGCATAGGTGTGGATGGATAATGCATACACATATAGCTTGAGTGCTTGAGATCCCTCAAGGATGTAACTCCTCTTATGATCTTGTCAAGTCTTGTGCTAATTAGGGTGATTTAAAAAGTTAATAAGTACTCATATGTGTTACAAGTCTATCTCTCTCAAAAAAGGTTTTGTCTTATATTTGACATTATCTGTTCATTGTGAATCTAGGCTATATTACATAATAACTCTATGAATTGATAATCTTCCTCCATATACATCTACAAATTACTTCTAATTGTTATAAATATTATTATGTTAATTAAAAACAAAAGGTATTTTCTCTACAAGTTTGACAACTATGTTGGCATACCTGAGTTTTACCATTAAATCTCTATCTAAGTAGATAATCATAGGACTACTCAAGATTGTGTAAACATTTATGATCTTAGGATAGAAATTGAATACTAAGTAATGGTTTCCCTTTCCCACAATCTTTTCCTCAAATCATAGGAGTTATCCCTATAATTAGTATGTTTTGGTGAACCTAGGAACATCTGCTAACACATTGATACATCACTCAATCAAACCATGCACATTATGAGTACTCATAAAACACAAGTGCCAAAGTAATAAATACAATTACCATAAGATAATTCAAATCAAGAGAAGGCTTAAAAGAACAAAGAAATAAATAAAATATCATTACCAAAGGAATAGATGACATTTAAACCACTAGAAACTAAACCATGTGAGATCCCTTTGTTGATCAATATCAAAAATTAAAAAGGTACAATTCAAAATGATTATGAGAGTGGTGATACTATTCCTAATACCAATATGGTAGATGAATAGTTGATTAAACTTTATCTTGATACACTTTATGCATACCACATGATCTATTTATACCTAAAAGAAATGGTACATATGGGTTGAATCCATCTCCATAAAGTACATAACCAAATATAGATAATAACAAGGCAAATCATGTAGCTTAGGATATTCATAAGGTATTAAGATATGAGGTGAACACAGATCCAAGTAATGGCATATCAATAAATTCAAAGGACATATAACATATTACAAAAGAAAAAATAAAAATTCCCATTACCACTTGATCATTATAGTCGAGCTTTCTTATTTCCAATAGGTTTTCATTACATATAGTGATTACTCCATTACCACCAAATTGTAAGTTTCATTAAAATAGAAATATTTTATACTATGCACCATTTCCACTTATCTAAACATGATTAAAATAATTAAAAGGATCCTACTTAAGGTTGAAATGTCTCATAGATCCCAAAAATACCAAAAAACTTCAAAAAACTTCAAAAATACAAAAATATATTTAGCATTTACATAATTATTAGCTCCTTGGCATATATGTTGTTGATTCCATAGTGGTAGATGGCACATCATTATTTCATATATACACATGTGTTTCACATATATTTTTAAGTGTGATTCAAGCATGTACAGACACATGATCTATATACTTTTAGATGTTGAGTTTTCCCTCTACTCATGTCACCAAGACATTGGGGGCATCCACCTTGGAGATCATGATACATCCAAGTTATATCATTATATGTTCACTTTACATTATCATGTTTGAGCTCATATATATACTTACACATTCTTTTATCCATGTTTCTATCTTTCATAGTGTACTTGATATGTTATGTACTTAACATTTTTTTCTAACACATATATCTAGGGACTAGTATCATGTGTTTATACTAGTTGTTTATGATTTCATTTATGGACTTCCTTGAGTGTGTTGCCTTGTAATTATCTTGATTGTTTGATCATTTTAATATGCTCCATTTTTCATGGCCCCTATGCCTTTGCCTTTTTGGCATTTGAATATGTCATTATTTTTTGTATGTTAACATTTGAATATGTCATTCTTAATTTTTGGACATTTGACTAAGTCATGTCCCTTAAATTATGTGGCGTTTGAACATGCCCTTTGTTTACAGTCTCCTTAGACCTTTATCTCTTGATTTAATTTTTGAGAGATCTTATGTGTGTGATTAATTTCTTGTTGAGATTCTACTATTACTATATAGACATTGTCATGATCTACATCATTCATCGTAGGACTTGGTATGTTCACATCCTTCATGCTTCAATGTTATATCTACCTAGATATGTTCTATCTATATGTTACATGGTACTTTCATAGTTTACATGGTTATATTATCCTTCTGAGGTAAGGTAAATACCACAACTACTTCCCTCACCACAAAATAGGGCATATCAGTGGGGGCACGCCATGGAGGCATTACTTCCACATTTGTCATAGTTTTAGATTTAATGGGGGCATGTTTTAGAAACATATTATCCACACTTATTCAATGTGTAACATCCCAAAATTATAGTGGGGGCATGTTTTGGAACATGTTCTCCACATTGGGACTTACATCAGTTTTTATATTTCTCCATATACAATAGGGATATGTTTTGGAAACATGTTCTCCACACCTACGTAATTTCAAATTTCCCAATTTGCATAATTATATAATTCAAATACATATTTGTAGTAGAATTATATACATTGTTACCATTGTTGTACATAATTTCATTAGGAGACATACCTAAGGTGTATATGTTATGCAATATGCACCTAATAATTAAAAATCAAATTAATTTTAGATTCTAAATACTTTTAGGGATGGTTACCACTCACCAGATTGGACTTTTACATATTATATTAAGCCAATATATTATAATGGTTGGTTCATTTTTTTGTATGGTTAAGGTGATTAAATCACTCAATATTTCCAATTCTATAGGTTGGAATTGATTGAACCATCTAACCCCACTAGTTTTATAGTGTGAGTTGATTTGGTTCACTCACACTCACCAAGTTATAAGTATGATTAGGTTGCACAGTTAAGCTAATCTCAACTATCAGGTGGCAACTCATATTTTCTCTAAGGTTGGGGGGATGTGCCCTCAAATATTTATCTCTCTATCTCTTCAAATATATGCACTTTCTATATTTAAATTTGTCCTAATTTTAGTTTTAGTAATTCATAATGATATATCTTTCAAATCAAATTTCCAAAAGGTAAGACAATTGCATCGATACATAAATGTACTCCTAAACCTTGCTCTATTTCAATTTTAATCATTTTAATGCTTTTAATTTTAGATAATATATAGTGATTATATATTATAACTTGTTCTTGGTTGTAGGTTAGACACCAGTAAATCACTAAGTTGAAATCAAGCAAAGATAAGGTGTGTTATACACACCCAAGTCTATATTTCTTCTCTTTTAAACCAATAATTTCATTACTAGATTAAAGGGTTGTAAAATTTAGATGCTATAACTAAATCATATAGCACCTCAGTCTTATACACTTGGTAAATACATATCATAGATGTACCTTCAGCTTCATATATTTATTGCTACTAAAAGGTTATCATACATTATCTATTTATGCATAATTGCTTATCTATTAGTTTGATCAATGTTATTATGATGACTCAAACCTTTTATCTTGCCCATAATGTTATAAACCTATTTATCTTTTATCTCTATGAGTTATGGACCTACACTTATTTTCCATCTATCCATAACTTGAATCCCAGTCAGATGATTGCATTGATGTAGGTATCTTACCCTAATTCAAGTGTCTAGTGCCCTAAAGTCATCCAATTTTCAAATGAAATGTATTCCTATGGTTGGCTTAATTTATTTAATGTGATATATTATCCAAGGGGATTGGTATAAATATAATATCAACCATCACTCATTCTTGACATAGAAAATACCTAAAGATACCAAGGTAACTTAAAAAAAGTATTTTATCAAGCACTTAAGTGAGCAAAACTTTCCTTTTTATCCTATTTCCATATTAGTCATAAGGAAAATGCATGTATAGGTCTAAACTACTAGCAGAACATTTCATGAGCCAAATTTTCCAAGTTATAAGATAGGTCATTTTTGTACTTGTTACACATTACATGAGTCACAAACAAGCTAACACATAAGGGAGAACTACATAAGTACAAGGCCTTCTTCAAAGTATTGATTATGTAGGTAGTGTTCATTAATAGAGGGGTTTTTGGGGTAGATCAACATGGTGTGAACTCTAACCCATTTTCCCATAGCCAATATGAAAATGAATAACTAGGGTTTTTCTATTTGACAAGGAGCAACAATCCATGACCTAGATCTGAATATAGCATAGCAAAGGTGACATAGAACTTAAAAGTATCTAGATGGTTGCATCTAATTTTAGTAGGTATTATATGTTGGACACCAACATACAAGTTAGACAATAATGTCAATGAAACCATCTCAAGTTAATGCAAGTGTCCAAGGCTACAAAGACATAATTTCTAGAATCAATGTTTGTTTCAAAATCTAGATCCAGTCCACTTTCTACTTGTTTCAGATCTAGATCTATATTAGCATCAAAACTAGATAAGTATAATGTTTTCATTATTATTGTAATATCTATAATAATTTTACAAATAATTAACATGATTTTAAGAGAGTTTATTATCCTTATGCCCTAGGCTATCTCTTCCCCCTTTAACCTTAAATCCCCCACATCTAGATTTTAGGGTTAAATAATCAACTCACCTATGAGGAAACATGCAAACAAAATTTTTCATTTATGTTTATTATGGGTTTTGGAAACTAGGAAAAGGGGGATAAATGCATTTTATTTGTATAGTCTTATTGTCATAGTGATATTCATTTATAACGCCTCTAGTGAACTCTTGCCTTAGTTATAACTTGGTTGTAAAAACTAAATTTATACAAGCTCTTTAAACTTATAAAAGGTTAGAATCATGTTTTAAATTGTATTATGTGCTTCATTGAATTCAGATAATTCTTTTTTAATTAAATAGATCAGTCATTCAAACCTTGATAAGTGATTTGTAAATAAGGTTTTATAATAATTTATTTTTATTATGTTTATTTCTTTGATTAAAAAGGCCTTGCTAAATCAAGTTAGCTATAGGTGAGGGTGCAAAAGTTAATATGAGAGTTTCTTTTCTAATCATTTGTAACTTAAAAGAATCAAGATGTAGATGAATGTTATGTCATGTTTTGGGACTCAAAATGTGAGAATATTCAAAAGTATTATAAGAGAGTATAAAAGCTTTTGGAAAGATTTAGATGTGCTAATATATGGACCTTATTAGTAGAGTCGTAATATGATAATTATTATTATCCTTTTATTTAGTTAGTTGGTTGTTAATAGAATATATATGATTACATGAAATATTGAACTCTCTTCATATAGTGGCATTAAATAAAGCTTTTAAGGAGCAAGTAATTTTAAATTTATAGATCTAAGGAACCCTCTTGCCCCCTCCCACCATATCTATATATAATCCAACTAATAGAGATTATATGCTTGCCCCCCCACTTTGATCCTTATCAATGATATTAGAGCACTTGGCCCCCCACTGTGATCTAATGAATAGATCTACCACTTGCCCCCTAATTTGATATGATGAATAAGGATTAGATAGACCAGTGCCTCTCCATAACTATATATAGGTCAATGACTAGAAGTCGATGGCTGATGAATTAGATAAGATGGGATGGGATGGTCACCGATAAATAGCTAGTCTATTTTCCCCTATAATTATAATCAATAGAGTTTTAATATGAGACATGTTTATTATTTGAAATCAAAAATGCATCATGTGTATAAATCAACCCTAGCTCAGAAAAGATAGAGCATACCTACAATTTCAATTGGGGATACACTTGTTAAGCAAGAGCATGACCAATATGGGGATCCACTAGAGCCAATTAGGGTATCACTTGTCACAACATATCATGCTAAGAAGGGTACCAAAGCCTACAATCTAAAATAATTGCACAACAACCCTAATAGAGTCCTAAGGTTTAAAACATTCACTTATTCTAATAACAAGAAAGTAAAATCTAATCTAGTACACACCAAGGCTTATGGCATAAAGTGGGGGTTAGAAATCATAAAACAATTAAACTAAACATATATTAGAAGATATATACTCACATTAATGTATATGAAATCTTGATACATGGGAGAAGAATAAAAATACATTATCTATCTACTCTTACAAAGGAGAAATAAAGTTAGGAATACTTACCTTTGAAAATGAACCTGTCGAGCCTCAATCTCTTCCTTGGCTAAGGTGGTTCACAAGAGATTGTTGTGATATATAAGGATAACCAAGATAAATCAGCTCTATGATATGCAACTTATCTAAGCATCCAAAAGACTTATCCACAAGATAAGATATATATCTCCAAAGAAAGTATGGAATCTTAAGCTTTATTCTTTAAGTAGAATGGTCAATAAGTAGATTTTCACTCACACTTATTTGATATTAATTATTTTCTTATGAAATGGTGGGAAATAAACTTGTATATATAGTGGTTCTTTCCCTAAATCATCTTAAAAACATCAGTTGTATAGGGTTGACCCAGTCAACCTAGTGTGTTTTCAAGGATAATTCAAAGGTCTGACCTAGGTTGGCCAAAATGTTAACAAGCTAATAAAGTGAGAAATACCCCTAAACTATATTGGGGCAACCCAATTGACCTAGTATATCCAACTATATAAAAGGGTGTTAAGGCAAGAAAAGGAGGATGGAAAGAGGAAAATGATTAGAATGGGTGGGATTGAGAAGAATAAACTTAGGGTAAATGGTTTTTAGGAGACAGGTGTGTATATGTCAAGTGGAAAAAGGAACAACAATCTTATGAAGCACCGATGGTCTACCTACCCCTTTCCTGGTGCACCCCTTAAGGAATACACTTAAAAAGATTAATAATCAATAGGTTCTTGTAAGATACAAAGTGTCAATAATAAATAAAAGTTTGAAAATATTATGTGTATACATATTCCCCACTTGAAGCTCATCATGTGTCATATAAGTGCAACATGGGATGGTGATTTGAGATAAAACATGATAACACATAATATTGATGTTAAGTAAAGTGCAGTAAGCAAAAAATAAGATAAATGAAAGGACTAAATTAAAAAACACATACCTTTAACTTACCTTAGATCCATAGATAAAGAAGTAGACTACAATAAAAAGTGAAGGCATCTAATGTGAAGAACACTAGGCAAACCTGTAGAAGTTAGTGCAAAAAATAGCCAAAAATTGAAATTTTTGGAAAATAGGAATATGATAGTAGAAAATATTCTCTACATCATCACAAATATAACACATTTTATGGTTTACAAAATGGACGAGTTGAAACAAAGATATAAATAGAATAAGGAAACTATAGGATAATAATTGAAGAATTTGAATTTTGAAAAGTACTTTTAAATAGGGCAAATGACAAGTCATTTATTATTTTGACTTATTAGAGAGGGGAAAAAGAGCTCTAAAGTCAAAGATGAGTTAGGATGGTGAGGATACATGTTAAACAAGGAGAGGATCCGAAGGTAACAGTAGGTGCACTACATGTATACAGTTAAGAATCTCAAAGCAATTTTTGAAATTTGTATTGAATTAAGTGAATTTTCAATAAAATTTAATTTTAAGCATTTATAGATGTCAAAATGAGGCAAAATTAGATTTTAGGGGTAGTAAATAAGAAGATTAAAAATGGGTTTGGAGGATTTATAAATAAAGCAATAAAATTTCACTTTTTTAGGAAAATTTAAGGGGGTGATAGGTAGCAAGCTCTAGGTCAACCCAATTGACCTAGTAGGTTGGGAAAGAGAAAAATCCATAGTGTTAACCCAGTTTGTATGGGTCAACTCTATACATTCTATAGGTTGATGGCCTAGTTTGGAGTTGTCAAGTGTTATGAAAGGTCTAAAATGGAAACTTAACACTAGGGAGGAGAAGAGGAGGGGGTTGACTTAGATTTTTGAGTCAACTAGATGAAAATATAGGAAAATTTTGGTCAAACTAGTTTGACCAAAGAGCTAGAATGGTATGAAAAAGCATGCAAAAGGTCAAAAGAGGGATAGAATGGCCCAAAATGACCAAGTAAGGTCAATAAGGATTGAGTAGGCTAAAATAAAGCTAAAATGAATAAAATAAAGTAATGTAGGCTTGTTTTTTGATGTAAAAATATAAAAAGAATGTATTATGACTATTCATGACATGGAAGAACTAATACATCCTTTGTTATTTCTTGGGTATAGGGATGATGAAGATTTTAGAGACTTGTGGATGTGGCATGGTAATTAGACTTGTTAGATAGGTTATCAAATGGAGATAGGGATAGACTAATATTCATAGGTCTAGGTAGGATAGTTGAAATGTGTCGAATCTGCCTCAGTCTAATCTATTAGTCATGTTCTTTAGTTGCTTAGAATAATTGACTAACACCTTCAAATAAAAGGTGGATGGGGATATAGAAGAGTTGGATATCATGCTAGAGGATTTCCATGCCATCCTGGGGCTACCTATAATAGGATCATAGGTGATCATAGGGATACTAGATAGCCTAGAGAAGATGAGAACCTTAGCCATGTGGGCTACAGGTTCAAAGATGATATTACCAGGAAATGATATTACCAGGAAAGAGAGTTAGTATGTTTGATGTTTATAAATTATAAGCTTTATGACATAGTGGGTGTTATGTCACAAGTCAAACAGCAAGGTACCATTATTTGTGGTAGCCTTAATTAGGATGATCTTGGAGGAACAAGTTCTATGTGACCTAGGATCTATCATCTAGATCCAGTTGGTACATGATATGTATGAGATGTTGATTAGAGGGTAGATGACCATGGGACCAATTATATTATTGATATCTTAGATATATGAGAGGTTTTTTAAGTACCAGTTAGTTGGGTTACCCCATGAAATCGATGATAGGTCACCTCAAGTGTAAAGATGGAGGGAGGATCAAGTAGTGTGGGTCATGCCCCACATGCCAGCACTATAGTTAGTGATATGTGAAAACATAAT
This sequence comes from Torreya grandis, assembly GCA_037957365.1. NCBI lineage: Eukaryota > Viridiplantae > Streptophyta > Pinopsida > Cupressales > Taxaceae > Torreya > Torreya grandis. The sequence goes on from JARHVA010002118.1 coordinate 1,742,448, forward strand.
GTGGTAGCCATATAAGCACATAATAGCTATATGGGTGAGCTAAGACATAGTTTCACTAGTGATAGGTAGGATAAAGGTAGTTGAACACTATTTTTGGTGGAGATAGCCACATCTAGTAGCATAAGTGCTAGGGTAGATGGATTTACCTCATCCAGTATCACTTATACTAATGCTCAAGTAGTGGGCTTAGCATGTGAGAGAGCTATGGGGGAGGAGAGGATTGGTTCACTAGTGGTGAGGTTGACACTAAGGTTACATCAAGAGTGACCATAGACTGGTTGAGCATGATGAGGATCTGAGCAAGAAATAGGGAGGTGGAGGTAGAGATACTATATGCACCGTTACCAATTTTATAGTGAGATGAGTAGCGGCCACTAAGGACACAACATCTATGAAGGCAGGAAGAGAGAGTGGAGACTATTTCCATCCTAAATGACCCCATAGGTGAGCTAGAGGAGGTGATAGAGAGACCATTTAGATGTAGGTTGAGACTGATATGAGCCATGATGGCTAGGTTTGAGCTAAGGAAGTGACCTATAGAGGAGGTACTAGGAGGTCATACAGATGGGGAGACTATGCTAAGTGATCATGTAGATGGTGAGACCATAGTAGTTGAGACATAGATAGGTAAAAAAGATGGTTAAATATTATTACTATAAGGTTTTATTGTGGAAATAGAGATAGATATTTTGAGATATAACAATGATCTAATATCCATCTTATGAGATTTTGAAGGTGTAGGTGAAGATGAGGAGGAGAGATGGGGGTCCCTAGTGAGGGGAGTACTCCATGACATCCTAGATGAGACTCTATAACCATATGCCCCCATGACACTGGAAGATTTGAGTGTACCATCTACCCTAGCTCAAGTGAACTAGTTTAAATTAGCTGGAGAGGTAGCAAGGCAGATATAGGCATAGAGAGAGAGGATGTAGTGATGGGTTTAGGGGAGATATAAGAATGGTATGCCCTATTAAATGAGAGAGCTATGCATCTAGCTATAGTATCATAAATGATAGATATCTGGACCCAGTTGGTGGAGTCATAGATGCAAGTAGTGTACCTATAGGGATAAGTAAAACGATTGAGATATCAGACAGCCTCCTTATAGCATACTATTTATATGAGTTATATCGAGGCCTTAGTAGGTAGTGTGGATGGGCCATGAGATAAATAGGATGGAGCCTAGCCATAGAGTTAGAGCATTATATATGGTTGTATTTATTATATTAAACTCATGAGATATATATATTAGATTATTTGGGCATATCATTATTATATTTGTATGTTTTCATTTTGATGGTTGTGGTTTTGGATGCTTTGGATATATTTATTTCTAGCATGTGTATTTAGATTTTGTTGTATATGTTATATAAAATTTATGAGATGTGGTTTCTTTTATAGCATTATTAAAAACACATGCATGGCTAAAAATATATAGGCAAAATGACTTGGAAAAATATAATCAATCGATAAAATGTACTACACACTATTTCAAGATGTAAAAATGTGTAATAAAAAAATTACTAAATATAAAGAACCAAGAAATGGTAAAATAAGATGATAAAAAGGAATTTGTTTTTAAACTAATGTGAAAAAATTTTGCACCAAATTAAAATAGGTAAAATCATACTAATGTTGCATTGAAAAGTATGAAAATAATGTAATAAAATGGAAGGTATGTAAAAGGGTATAAGTGGTATAAAATCAAATTAATTAATTCATTCAATCATACTAAATCATGCTAGGAAGTATGAAAGAAAAAAAAAATCAAAAGATTGGTCTTAAATCAATCACACTAATTCAAGTTGGGAAGTATGAAAATTTCAAGAAATGGTCATAATCTTACACACACTTGAAAAATAAGATAAAAATGTGAATTAAAAATGAAGTAAGCATAAAACATACTAAATCAAGATGGGAAGCATGTAAAATGGCGTGTAACTTCATAATCAATCAAAACTTATCTCAAATTTGACACATGTAATTTGGAAGGTGACTTGGGTATTGGAAAATTTTATGAGAGTCGGGTCCTATCCTCTATCTTACACTACAACTTGACAAAGAGAACACCACTAGGGTGAAATAAATATGAATATTGGGTAATAAAATTATGTGGGTAATAGGAAAGAAAAGATGTTAATTTGTGAGGAATGTTAGGTCTTATCCACAGTCTTACAAAGCAACTCACAAATGAAATCCCAAGGGGAGTGATCAGTAGACAAAACAATATTTTACAAGAGGAAATATAAGGAGTGTAAAACATAATACTTACACATCTTATGAGAAGTCCTTAGGAGGTAAGAGGCATACTAAGGACATGAGAAGACACTATGTAACTAGTGGTCATCTATGTACAAAGTAAACTTGTTCGTTATAGACACAAAGCTTTATAGGAAAATAAGTGTGTTGCTAAGATCAACTCATGAAGCTAGATTGGTACAAGTAAAATTAAAATAGACCTACCTTCCCATGAATTTTTCTTCATTCTTTAAGACCCCTTATAGAGTCGTCAGCGTACTGCAAAGATTGGGAACTTGCATGAGAAACTAGGTAGCACTAAAAGATTTTTTTATTCTCCTCTTATAATTTAATAGCCTACCACACCCTAAAGGACCTTGGCTCTACCACGAGGCCAACTATGAAGTTTTAGCTTTGACTAAAAGAAGGAGATGTGATTTGAATCATGTCTTTTAGTGTGATTAAACGTTTAAGAATATTTTTGCCTTTGATAGCATTACCTTTTGTTTAAATGATTTGGATTTTAAATTTATTTTGAAGGCTTTTTAATATTTCTCCTCCATATAGATTTGGAATGACCAATCATGAGAGAGATAATGATACACATGAATGATTTGTAGGTTAAGGCTAAATGGAGCTAAGTAACCAAAGACAAAGACTGACTAGGACACTTAGGATTGACAATGAACTAGTATGTGATCTCAAGTCTCAACCATGTATATGCTTAGTTTGTTGAAAAGGGAAGAGGGAAAAGTAGATCCAAAGTGGACCAGTAAAATGAGATATTAATGAGATATATTATTTTCTAATTGATCACATGGTAAAGGTAGATAATAACCAAAGAGAGCAGAGTTTGTATAACCAAATCACCATGATAAATTATCTATAAAAAATAAGGATAAGAAAGAAAAATGATCATAAAGATTTAAAAAAAGAGAGTTTTAAGAAAAAATCTAGGGAAAAAGAGAAATCAATGATAAATAAAAAACAATCATATTTGAATACAAATAATAATATAAGAAAGATATATTACAAGTAAGATTATGATATAAGATAAGCAAAAATTTGACACAGTGTCAAATGATATAATAGATAGAAAATAATATTGGAGTACATGTCCAATCCAATATAAATGTGAAACCACCATGCATGTGCTCATAAATGCTGGTAAATCTATCCACACACATTATCCAATACATCAAGTAAGTCTCTATGAAGTTGTAGTCAAACTTATACTAAGGTTTCATCAATCTTCAATGAATACTGGGAAAATACTTCTTTTCTAATCTCCTCAATAGAAAAAGTAGGAATTCTCAAAGGTTCATGTTGAGGAGGAAAATTAGGTAAAGGATGGTCAGGGGAATGCTTGGTATCAAGCTCTAAGGGAGATGCAAGAATCATTAGTGGAGAAGCATCCAAAGGTGAAGAGCTCATGGGTGGAGAAGGATCCATAGGTGAAGGAAATTCCACAGGTGAAAGAATCATACGTGGAGGCATAGAAGGTGGTGAAGGGACCATAGGAGGGGATGGAACCACTAGAGGTAGGGCCATGGAAAAATAAGGATAAACCTTCTTACATGAATGACCTATAGTAGGAATAGAAGAAGGTCTAGGAATGGCTATAAGATGATCCTTAAGATGTTGTTAAAGGATGCAAAAATGATCGGTGTGATGGGTTCCACATAGATGCCATAGATAATATACCTCACCATAATTGGATAATTATTTAGAAAGTACCTTTGGGGGAGGTATGGCTTTGTTTTATAAAGGGGAAGAAGGATTCAAGGTATTAATATATTATCACAACTTGCGATAATGGGTGGAAGAATGGTTATCTACCCCATGGAAGCAACAAATAGCTTATGAGTGGTTTTATTAGAATCACTCATAGAATGAGGTATAATAGGAGTGGAAGAGACCATATAACACTCATTGACCCATATGGTGGGTAGAGGAGCCATCTTAGGCAAAAAAATCAAACCATCACTAAGGGAGGGTGATGATGAGGAAAGAATGGAACTAGGCTCAATGAAAGGAGTGGTAGTATCAAAAGCAAGGGTAGGATTAGTAATAGTAAGAGAAAAAATAGGATCAACTATAGTAGGAGTAGGAACAGGATTAACTATAGCTAACTCTACTGAGGAAGGAGTGGTATTTATAGAAGGTCTAAAGAGAGTTGCACTAACCTCAAAGGTAAACCAGCTGTGAAGGTCAGGGTACCTATTAAAATAGTAAGGCCCAATCATAGCATGATCCATGAGCATAGTCCTACTTGGATCCTAAAAAATTGGATGTATTGGTGCCATCTTTACCCTATGATAAAAGGGAAAAATGCAAAAATTAGGAACTTTAAGTGAAGGAAAATGATGAGATGCATGAAAAAACTCAAATAAAGAAGAATGATAATAGACAATCTCAGCATCATGGGACTATACAAGACCACCTAACAATAGATCATCTAAGGAATAACCTCCATCATAATCTATGGTATGAAGATCAATGACATAGGTAGGGATAACCTTGTCATTCGATGAAGTATGGTGAATAGAATACCTAGTCTTAGTCAAGACTACAAGAATGTCATCATAAGGAGGCTTATGAGAATGAGATTGCAAGGAAGCAGGAAGTTACAAGATGAGATGAGGTGAGAGATCATAAGTTTTTATCTTTAATTTAATCTCATTAGGTTCATCATCATTAAAATCTAAGATATTGAGATGAATGTTACCAATGAGCTCAGGATGCCTATTATAACCTTAGGTTGAATTAATGGGAAAGTTGAGATGTTGAGACTCACAAAATGGAATTCTAGGCAAAGGATCGAGAGTATGAATCTTGAAGACACCATGATCTTAGAATTGTTCAAAATTTCAAAGTTTAGTGTCACCTTGAATCCTGTAAATGGCTCCATTGTGAGGGAATTTAATGCATTGGCAAGCTGAAGAAGTGATAACTCTCATGTGGTGAGTCCATGGCCTACCAAGTAAGATGTTATAAGAAAGGGGGAAATTAAATATCATCACGTTCACATAGATGGTGATAGGTGGGATGGTAATGGGAAGCCACACACAACCTAGAGGAAGTATTTGCCTTCTATCATATCATTGGTAGTTGTTACATGTAGACCTGAGATTACATTTGGAATATCCAAGAATTTTAATGAAATCAAGAGAAGTGACACACGTATTGGAACCCTCATCAATCAATGCATGATTGACTTGGTTATCACCTATTTAGATGCTAATGAATAAGGGAGGATCATCTATACAAAGTAGAATCTCATCAAAAATCATAGAAGCTATGGGAAATTTTAAATAAAGATAAGTGTCTATAGTTTCATCAACATTGATATACATCTCTACACATTATTGTAAAATACTATCTTCAGATCGAGATAAAGTTATCTCCCATCTTACTAGAGGAGGATGAGGGACATTTATCTTGAATAAGAGTTACATGAGGCAATTTCTATGATGTGGGGATGTCCTCATAAGCTCTAAAATATAATTTAGGATGGGAGATTAGTGAGATTTGTAATTGGATCCCACTCATCATATCCCATAATAAGGTTGTTAGATAAAGGTGTATAGTGATTAAGGATATCCTACAAAGGAGGAGTCGAAGTACATTGAAATTTTTATTGTTAAGAAGAAGAAGAAGAAGAAGGTTTAAAAAAAGGTGGTAGATCATGTTGGGATGATGAACTAGTTGGTTCAAGTTGATTCTTAGAATTGGAAGAAGAATTTTTAATAGAAATTGGATTATCAATAATGTTATAATATGATGGAAGAGTGGTAGAAATAGAATGGGAAGTGTTATGCAAGGGAGAATCATAAATCGGATCTTCAAAAGTAATACGGTCATCTTGCCCCAACTCATTTAAATGAGTTGGAGAAGAATCTTAGATAACACAATATGTCTTATAGAAAGGAAGAGTGTAGATAGGTTGGGAATCAATGAAATCCACTACCCTTCACATATTAGTCATGCTAACCACATTATCTTCAAAAAAAAATTCAAAAAGATGTTCTACATTATTGTTGGAAGGGCTGGGCTTGTATTGAGTGTCTTGAATCAGTTGATGATTAGGTAAAGTATCTTTGTAGATATACAAATGAGCATTGGCTTGATTCAAGTCTTGATTTTTATCACATGTTTTATAATCCTTAAAAGTAATCTCATATTCTTGTTGATGCTTATGGATAATGGAATCATGATCAAAATTATGTCCAAGAAGAAAATCCATAGCTAAATTATGAAGTTGTCTACAACTCTCATGAGAATGAACCCAACTATAATGAAACCAAAAAAACTTGTTAGGGTCATACCAAGATTTTATAGGATGAGTAGGGTCAAGCTCTCATGGAAGAGGCTTGGGTAGATGCTTAATAAATTCAACTGAGGATAAAGGTTTGTAGACATTAATATTATTTGGTGAAGAGAAATGAGGATTAGTACATTGTTGATAATAAGGAGCTAGTTCTAAAGAAAGGTTAGGAATGATAGCTTGAACATTATGAATGGTGTCACAAGAATCGATAACACCATCATTAGTGATATTATATTTTTTTTAATTAATAGATGAGGATCCATAAAAGGTTGGGGTGGATCAAATTAATGCATTAAGAAATATTATCTTTAAGCTTGGTCAATAACTTCCTCCAAGGTATGTGGAGAGAGAGTGTGGACTCGATATTATAATTTTCGAAATAGAGCATTTCTAAAGAGATGAAAAATATTATCATCCACCATGTTATGTTCATATTTATTTGAAAAAGTTTTCCATATCTTAACAAAGGCTTGGGAAGTTTCATTCTCATGTAGTTTGCAACTAATGAAAAGGGCCAAAGTGTTTTCATGAAGATCATTAATTTGGAATTCTTACACTAAAGCATCTACTAAGTCCTCCAAACTAGAAATGGAATGAGCTCTAAGTTCATTGTACCAATCCAAGGCATCACCCATGAGGGTTTTGGATAGGAGCTTGGTAGCGGAAAAGTTTTTTAATTTGACCCAATCCTTGTAAATATTTCCAAATGTTTTGAGGTGAAGGGTAGGATCAGTTGACCATTATAATAAATTGTAGGTGTTATACGTCCAATATCAATGTTAGAAATTTGAGTAGTGAGAGGTTCATTTTGGATATTCTTGATGGTTTTATAGACTAAAAGAGGTTGAGTAATGATATTTCCTTGAGAATATTGAAGAGTAGGAGGGGGAACATTCTGGTTATATGTTCCCCAAACCATTGGTTGCAGATGAGCTCAAAGATTAAGAAGGTGGTTTTGCATTCTCATCATTTGATTTGTGTTATGAGATTAAAATGTATTCATGTTATTTAGAGTTTGAAATAAAATTTGATGTGTTTGATTAGCATTAGAATCATTATAATTAGTGTTTTTGTTGGTATTAGTGGCTTGGGTACCATTATTGGTGTTAATATGAGCTTAAGAAGAATTATGAGAATGTGAGGCACTAGTGGAAAAATTTGCTTGTAGAGCGAAAGATGGACTAGTGAATGGTTGAGAAGAAGAATCACTATAAGCATGATTTCCTTAGGTAGCAAATAATGAACTAGTGGAAGCATTAAGGATACTGGATCTTATGAGAGGCCCACTAGATGTAGAACCTACCATGTCAGTTGAGATACTAGGCATGGAGGTAGAAGAGGTTAGAAAAGAAGATGTCATGGCATAAGAAGGATTCAAAATTGAAGGAAGAGGTTGAGAATTAAATAAAGAAGTACCCCTAAATCTAGTATTGAATGTAGGAGTAGGTGAATGAGGCTCTTCAATTTCACCACTAATCATGACATTATAAATGGTAAAAGGATCCTTTCCTTGATGTTGAGGAAATTTAGAAATAAAGAAAAATCTTTCAAGAGTATATTCTAACTCAAGTTGATCCTCTAAGAGAAGAGAAAGATTATACTACAAAGAGGTATGAGGATGGGTCCCATAGTTTATTGTGCATGTGGTGATTAAACATTACTAGCATCCAAAACAAGAGCCCTACTCTGTCTATGGGAGACCCTATTAGGATTGGTAAATTTCATCATGTTTGTTGACTATAACTCAATGTCATCACTAAATAAAAAGTCCATGATGAAGGGAAAAGAAGAGAGATGAGAAAGTAAAGGACAAAGAGGTGACTAAAATTGTATAGGTTCGACTAGGTCAACCTAGCATAGAATCAGGGACTATAAAACTATACAAAGTTGACTGGGTCAATCCAATAAGTGTACAAAAGGTAGAAAAGGTATTGGGTCAACTAGGTTGATCCAGTATAGTAGAAAGGGAATTCAAGAAGCCTAAAAATTGATTGTGAAAATGAAACAAGATAATTTTTCAAGTAATGATAAGTAGTAAGTATTGAATGAAAATAGACAGTCAACTGGATTAATGTTGGCCAATCTAATTGAAGCACACAAAACAAAATCTTGTACTAAAACTAGCTAATGAAAGATTTTATGCACATAATTGAGAAAAGAGAAATAAATCAACTTTAAAAGTAAAGAGATAATTAATTGGTAAACCTAAATGTTTATTAGATTATTAAAATGTGATTTTTAAATGTGATTGGAAGTTGGCTATAAACAAAGTATTGGATAGTAATCAAAGGCTAGTTCCAGGTAGTTTGAGATAAAAGGGATAATAGTGGCAATGATATAGGCTTGGTATTGGCGCCTACCCCCTCACTTCACAAACCACATAGATAAGGGTGTCAAGTGCATAGCCAAAATAAACCATTAACCATGTTTTATACTTGACCAGAGCATCAAGTTGAATACCCCCTTGGTGATGAAATCCAAGTAGGTTGGCCTAGGGGAGACAAAATGTTAAAATGATTGTTTATATTTTTGTGATTTGGTCATGTTTGCATAAGATATAAATATTGAAACTAAATGTTTAATTAAAAACACCCTAATTAGAATATGTGAGCTATTCTAAGCATGCAAACAATAGGAAAAGAAATGTGTGAGCTAATTACTAGCAAATATGAGGTTAATTCCAATTTGAAACAAGGTATAGTTTTGACACTATATGCACAAAATATAGAAGTAAGGTCAGAAAATGCATTGGGTCGATAGGGTCTATCCAATTATTTTATATAGCACATAGAACATAGAATTGGGTTGGCAGGGTCAATCTCGTTGATTATATAAGAACAATTTTAAAGACTACAAACTATGAAATAAAAGATAGCAAATAAAGAAATATAGAGGTATAAAGTAACCTTGGTCGATCAGATATGTAATGAATAAATATTATTGATGAAGAATCTTGAAGTGTGCTTGAGAAACCTACAAACTGGGTCGACATGATTGATCAAGCTATATAGGAACCTGTTGCACAGTGTTGAAAACATATAGGGTTAATTGGGTCAACCTAGTAGTCTAAACTAGATTTTTAAAAGGATGGAAACCTATAATGGGTTGATTGGGTTGATCTAGTTGCCTATTCTTAGAAACCTATGCATAGAAGTCAAAAAACTGGGTCAACAAAGTCGATCTAGTATGATAAAAATAATGACTAAAAGAATGAAAATAAGTGAAATAAATCCTACAAGGGTTAGTTTCACATTGGGTTCACCAGAATGTATGTAATAAAAAATGCATCATATCTATATATCAATCCTGGCTCAAAGAAGATAGATCATACCTACACTTCTGATTAGAGATACACTTGTTAAGTGGGAGTATGACTAATATGAGGATTTGCTAGATCCAATTAGGGGATCACTTGTCACAACATATCATGCTATGAAGGGTTATAAATCTTATAGCCTAAAATAATCGTACAATAACCCTAATGGAGTCTTAGGGTTTAAAACATTCACTTATTCTAATAATAAGAAAGCAAAATCTAATCTAATGCACACCAAAGCTTGTGGCACAAAGTCAAGGTTAGAAACAATAAAACAACTAAACTAAACATATATTAGAAGACATATACTCATGTCAATGTCTATTAAATCCTAATACATGGGAGAAGAATACAAATGCATTATCTATCTACTCTTACAAATGATAAATAAAGTTAGAAATACTTACCTTTGAAGATGAACCTATTGAGCCTCAATCTCTCCCTTGGCCAAGGTGATTCATAAGAGATTATTGTAGTATATAAGGATAACAAAGATAAATTGGCTTTAGGCTACACATCCTATCTAATCATTCAAAAGACTTATCCATAATATAATATCTATATCTCTAAAGAAAGTATGGAATCCTAAACTTTATTCCTCAAGTAGAATGGTCAATAAGCAAGTGTTCACTTACACTTATTTGCTATTAATTCTTCTCTTATTAAATGATAGGAAATGAACTTGTATATATAGGTGAATCTTGCCCTAAATCATCCCAAAAAATTCAATTATACAAGGTTGACCGAGTCAACCTAGTGTGTTTTTGGGGACAATTCACTAGGTCTGAGCTAGGTTAATCGAAAGGCTAACAAGCTAAAAAAGTAAAAAATACCCCTAAACTGTACTGGGTCAACCTAGTAGATTTGATTTTCCAAAAGGGTGTTAAGGCAAGAAAAGGATGATAGAAAGAGGAAAATGACTGGAATGGATAGGACTAAGAAAAATAAGCTTAGGGTAAATGGTTTTTAGGAGACAAGTGTGTATATGACAAGTGGCAAAAGGAATGATAATCTTATGGATCACCAATGGTCTTCCCACCCCTTTCTCATTGCACCCCTTCAGCCATGTACTCAAAGAGATTAAGACTCGACAGGTTCCTATAAGATACAAATTGTCAATAATCAATAAAAGTTTGAAAATATTATGTGTATATACTTATTAGTTTAAAGGAGGAATGTATGTGTGTGTGTATAAATATTGAGTAACTTATCCAACTTAAATATATTAAATATCTTTATTTTTATTCTTATGTTAATATGATGAACGTCCTTGAGTCCTATTTGAACCATTGTTAAAATTTTGAAGTATTATGGAGACTAATAGGAAAATTATTGTGTAAGCTAATGGAAATAAATCAATATTGCTTGACATTTTTAGTTGTGATAAGAATTACATGTTTTTGGAAATCAATGTTATTTTATGTGGGTGAAAGATATTTTTTCACTTGTATTAAATGGTTATGTAAAATTTTCTATAAATGACTACTTGGTTAAATGCTAAAAGTTTTGAATAAAATATATTTGGAACTATTTTTATGAGTTATATAGTTATATGCTCCCTTGTGTTAAGGTATGTGTTATAGCATCAAATTTCACCCTTGGAGAGGGTTCTTCAAGATCTCTCCAATTGATCTACACTATACGAACAACCCCAGGCTATGGTTCACCTATGGTGGGGTTGAACCTCTAGAAAAGGTCGACTTCCTCTTGATGGATCACCTATACTAATGTTTACACTAAGAAAAAGGGTTATAAAGGGGGAAGGGATCCTAAGAAAGTTAACCAGGTGATTCACCAAATTGAAATGAGAACTCACATAACCATGAAGTAAACACTAAGGAAGCATAAGACAATGCTAGCTCACATAATCTCATAAAACTAGCTAGTTGCATAAGTGTTTCATAAACTAGGTTCACGAAGCAATGAATGAAGGCAAAGAGGAGTTCTAAGACTCATTGAGAGCTTGCATCAATGATATAAAAAACACTAACTTAGACCTACAACTAAACTTGAAGACACCTTAGAAATGATCAAGAAATAATGACAATGGGCATGGAAGAGTCTCCTTCATGATGCCATCATGCACAAGCTTTGCTACACACAATTTAGAGGTGAGAGATAGGTAAAGAAAGTCTTTATTGCTTCAAGAGGTATTTTATAAAAAATTTGATAGGGTCTAGCCTTATCAAATGTGAGTATCTTCTCCTCAGAATTGAGAGAGAATTTCTTATCAAAAGTGAGAGTCTTTTCCTCTAAAAACTGAGATCCAGATTACAAAATGGAAAAGAATAAAAGATATGTGAGAAAGGGGAGAGAGGGGGGGAGATTACCATATGATATAATTAATTGAGATATTGATTTTTGAACCATATTTTATCCAAATAAGACAAAAAGGATTTGAAAAGAAATAAATTCTCCATTATACTCTTTAATCCTTGAATCCCTTTGATTTGATCTTCTACGAAATCTCCACTTGATTTCATTACAAGGATAAATTCCTCATATCCATGGACTTGATAGAACCATACCTAAGTCTACTTTTAGCAATGGTAAGTACCTATTTGTCGAAGTTATAGCTTTGTCTAAATATGATACACTCCTTTATTAATCACAAACCTACCCCTATTTCAAATTTGAGCATAGGTCTTACTATAGATTGAAAACCAATCTCATTTATTGGTTTTCATATAGTTATATCCATGAAGAGCTTACAGACTACATAACATCACTCTTGAACCATATTAGGTCTAAACAGACCTATTCTACCTATGAAACTTATGGAAGTCAAGGACTTATTGTATGTAATGTTGAAAACATGGGAAAACTAATTCTACATACTTTGGATCCTCCAACAAAGGTATTAACTGAGATTCAATAGAATCCTTTGAAATATCTACCCTAGTTCAACCTAAGTCAAATTTAACCTTTGTTTGAAGTCCTTAGCTTTCAAATTTTAACAACGATCATCGATCTTGATCTGGGCCTTTTCAAAATGTGCCATCTGTTAGCTCTTCATTCATTATCAGGATCTTATTGTCAGCTATTTGAATTCTTAACCTCATTCCCACCATAGATCTCCCTTTGTATGAATGAATGTGGTCCATAGATATTTTTCTAGTATGATGCAATTGAGACAATTTTCATTCATGCATTTGTTCTTAGGATCCATTAACCTTTTGACCCATTAATCATTATTAGATCTGATTTGTATGATTGCATATGCACCATCGATCTGCCTAGACCCACTGACTTGAGCTTTATCCATGTAAAATTAGATATATATGATACTCCTAATATTATGTCACTTATCACTTGTGCATTCACCCTGGATATCCTTTGACCTTTTGACTCGATGTTTATCGTTGATCTTCAATGCATGATCAAATATGCTTTGTTAGATCTTTGGGACCCACTAGCCTTATCAATTAATGTATGTCTTTAGATATTCATTTAGGCACCCAATATCTTGACACTTGTTAGCTCTGTGTTTACCTTTAGGAAATTTAAATTCAAATAGCTATTTCACAAAGCTTAAACTTGACGTTTGGCTGCACGTTTCATTCTGCTTGTTCAAATTTGAGGACTTAGATCTTGAGATAGATAACTCACCAAGACATGAAATTTATATAGAATGTTCAAGGCATGAAAAAAACCATGTCCATGTAACTCTTTAACCCTAGTTAAATTTTCAAGTGCATCTATCAAATGTGTAACTAGACTTATATGTTCATCTCTACATGATGTGCTTGTGATGTTATGGTTCTTCTAGACTTGTGCAAGAAATTGTTGTCCCTTTATAAGGCCCTAATGAACTTCTAATATTTTTTACAATCTATTTCTTACCCTTGAATGCTTGAAACACCATGAGACCCTATTAGTCTTTTCATTTTACAATCCTAGACCTGTTTCCAATCCTACTTCCCAAGGATCAACAAATTATACTTTAAGCTTTCTTAAAGTGTTTCAAAAGCTTTATAAGCAATATGAGATCTTATTTTAATTTTGGTCCACTCATTCCATCCAAAACTCTACTCATCTATTCAAACCATTTCTAGGTAAAAGACCTTTATGTGGGCCGAATTTGGCCAACAATTCTGGTGACATCCTAGGGTTGCATGCCTATTATGCAAAGACTAGTAGCCTTGAACTAATCCATTAGGTACATAGTCATAGTCTTTCCTCTCAGTTGATTGTGAAAATGATACAAGGATACCCTTTTTCTATAAAACATCCTCTTGAACCAACAAGGACCAAAGAAATAAAGCTATAATTATGCCTAAGGCACTTATTAAAATGGAAACACACAATTGAAAGGAAATGTGCATAAGGCACATAGAGGAAAGCATATAAAACTACTCTAATATATTACATTATCATGAAGTAGCTACAAACTCTTCTAATAATTATGCTTTAAATGACTACCATTGATTGGGATGGTTAATACCTCTCCATACAGTTGGGCAAGCTAAAAAGCATTATGTTATTTGCATCCATAGATTAAACAAGGACCACTCCATAAGCCATCAAAATTAATATGGTTTCCTGGCTTGGCCTTATTTAAGTCCAATTTGAGTATTAGGTCCCCTTTATTGAAGTCCCTTATTGTGGCTCTCTTGTCAAAGGCTTTTTTAACCTGATCTTGGTATAACTCTAATGTCTTCATTGTAAGGTCCCTAGTTTCTTCAAGCTTCATGAGCTCTATCATCCTCATGTTCATAGGCTCACTCTCCATCAACTCAAGCTAATGGGATAACTCTAATGCAGATATTTCAAGGGAAATGGTAAATTTGGTTTCCATTCCATATATAAGGATATATGGATAATTGTTAATGGTAGCTTTGGGAGTCACTATGTTAGCCCATACGACTGTCCTTAGCTTTATATGCCACACACTTTGATTTTCTTCCATGATCTTGATAATCTTTATCAAGTTCTTATTTATGGATGTTTCCAGTCCATTGCCTTGGAGTAGTAATTGGAGGATGTGTTGAGGTAGATGCCTAGCTAAAATTCCCATTTGCTTATCTTCATACCAATAAATGCTAATGCATTATCTAAAATTATATTACCTGGGACATTGAAACTAGTTACTATGTTGTCATAGAAGTCCAATATTAATATTTCATTGACTTATTTTAAAGTAATTACTTCTAACCACCTAGTGAAGTAGTTAGTTGTAGTGATCACCCATTTATACCCAACACTTGAAGGTGGATTGATCATTATTATGAAGTCCAAACCCCATTGCATGAAGGGTTACTTTGGGTTGAGTGGAAGAGCTACTAAACTTTGTTTTCCTATAAATAGAGAACATTTTTGACATTTCCTAACCCATGCATAGGCATCCTTAAAGAGTTTGGGATAGTAATAACTAGCTCTTATTACCTTTGTTACTATTGTTCTTGGAGAAAAATGGCCTCCTGTATGTCCATCATGAAACTGCTCTAAGAGCTTTGTCACTTGATTGTCATCTATGCACCTAATTAGTACCCCATTGAGGTCCCTTATAAAAATAAAACCATCAACTAATGCATAGGTAATAGACTGAAGCCTAAAATACCTTCTTTTGCTCTATCCAAACCTTGAGGTCATTCTCCTATCATCAATAAATGTGTCATGTCCTGGAGCCAACTGTTTGTGCAGTGGAGGTGCATCTATCTATGAGTCATCTTGTGTTACCAAAATAACTTCCTTATCTTCTTAAAGATCATCTACCATATTCTCACACAAGCCTTTACCTCTTATCATCTTAGTGACTTTGATTTATGCATCATACTTTACAACCTTGGTAATCCAGCCTACTCGTTTCTCATTTAAATCCTTGTTGAGGAGAAATTCCCTCACTCTAGGATGAGACACCATAAGATAAACCTTACTATTAGAAATCATTGGCTTGAACTTTTTGAGGCTTCTCAAAGCTACACAAACTTAATTTTATATAAAATTATACCTCACCTCATATCCCTTGACTAAAAAAGGCAATTAGTTTCTCAATTCCTTCACCATTCTTCTACATTAGCATAGCTGATATATTATCAATATTGGCAAAGGTGTACAATATTAAATCCTTTGAGAAATTAGGATTCATGAGAGAGGGTGATTGTGCAATGGCTTTCTTTATGGCCTCAATGTTGCTTTACCTTTATTTGACCAATCAAACACTTAACTCTTCTTGAGCAAGGTGATGATGGTTTTGACCAGGTTTGCAAAACTAAGTGTAAACCTTCTCACAAAGTTTATCTTCCAAAGGAAGCTCTAGATCCCTTCTTGTGTTTAGGTAAAGATAACGCTAAGATGGCACTTATTCTATCGAGGTTAATGGATAATCTTTTTTTTGAAATAATGTGACCCAAAATTTTGCTTTCATGAATAATAAACACACATTTTTTGGGATTTAAATAGATCATGTACTCTCTACATCTTTAGAAGATCAACCTTAGATGATTTAAGTGTTCATTGGCTTTATTGGAGAAAAATGTGATGTCATCCAAGTAGACTAGTACCATTTGATTCATCAACCCTTGGAAATCCATGTCCATGGTTCTTTGAAAAGTGGCCCTAACATTTGACAATCTAAAAGGCATCTTTTGGTAAGCATATGTGCCACAATTTATGGTTAAGTTAGTCTTATATTGATCTTCTCTTACCAACACCTAGTTATACCTTGAATACCCATCTAAAAGAGATAAATGTTTTAAACCAACAACTATCTAAAGGGTTTTCTCCATGGATGGTAGGGGATTAGTTATCCTTCAATGAGACACTATTCAAATCCCTAAAGTCAACACACAATCTAATTTCTTCACTCTTCCTCCTCATAAGTACCAAATTGGCTACTCATGAGGAGTGCTTAATGGGAAAGATGATATTAGATTCAATTATTTTACTCAATTCTTTCCTCATAAGCTATTTAATTTTAGGGTTTATAGGCCATTGCTTCTACTTGATAGGCTTGGCATTAACCTCTAATTCTACAGTGTGTTGGGCCAACTTGGGATCAAATCCTTTCAGGTCACTATATTCCAAAGAAAATATGTTTGCATATTCTTTACAAAGTTCTATGAAAACATACATTTCAGCTTTAGTGCTTACTTTTCCAAGCTTGAGGAGCATCTCTTTGATGATAAGGACTATTTCATAGTTCTCTTCAATTGTTGACATCACTGCCTTGTCTTTTCTCATGTGATCTACCTCATGGGAAAGACCTTCAAGGGTGACAAGCCCTTTAGGAAGCTTGTTGGATCTCAACTAAACAATTTTCTCCTCATACTGATGTTAAAACTTTTCCTAGTTTATGGAGGATAACTCTGCTTCATACTATAAAAAACAAGCAATTTATTTATCATTTTCAAAGACTTACCAATGAGATTCATTGTCTAGCACTAATGGTTTTACTACCACTTTGACATGTGGCTACACCTTGGTCCTTTTTAACTCATTTTGGATATCAAATTGAACTCCCATAGATACCAACCTATCAGCATGTTCATTTTAGTTCTTTGGTATTGTTTAGATGTTAGAGGCCTCAAAATATTCAATTAGGTCCCACACTCTATGTTTTTAAGACTTCATCAAGGTACTCTTGGTGATATTTTGGCCTCTAACTTAATGCACTATCAGTTCACTATCCCAATAAACTTGTAATTTTTTTATCCCTCTCTTACTATCCCATTGGAGACCATGGATAAGACCTTCATATTCTAGTACATTATAAGATCAATTGAATTAGAACCTATAAGAAGAGAAATACTTGTCATCAAAGGGGGATACTATCATTGCACTTGTACCCACTCCATGTTTGTTCCTTAAACCATCAAAGAACAATTTATATAAGCCATTAAGATCTTCTTGAGGTCCAATGAGGGATGACATAGACTGATTCTCTTCATGTAAGTAGTAGTTACCTATGTCCCTCTCTTTAACTCCTTCCAAGGGATCAACCAAATGATTGTCATTTCATACTTCATCCAAGAACATGTATGGTAGCTCCTCAGGGTGAGTGTTTAATTATTGACCAAGCATATGTTCATCCTTATAAAGAATGGTGCAATTAAGGTTTATATTGTCTAACCAATAAGGGTTTATGTGGAATTATGTAATGGGCTCAGCCCTAATAGATACCTTGGTTCCATATCTTATTCTAAATGCCATGTATGATCAATCTAATACAAGATAACCTCCAATATTTGTAATGAATTCCTTAGATAGACATAGGTAAAAATGAGGAAGTACATCTAGGATCAACACATCTTGAGCCATTGAGACACTAGGACAAGCATGCAAGGTTAATTTGAGATCTTTGATGATACCAAATAGCTTGGTAGAAGAACTATCAAGTTGCAACACTCCTTTAGATTGGGGCTCATATTTTAGACCAAGTCAATCTACTATGGACTTTGGTAATACTGAGGTGCTATCCCCACTATCTAATAATCAATTATGCACTAAAGAGTCACCAATGATTATTGAAATGTATAAGGGATGAGGTTTGACCACCTTACCTAGTTACCTTTCATTTGGTCCTTTGGTTGCATTAATGAGAACCATATTCTCCTTAACTAGTGGTTTCATAAAAACATTAATTCTTAACAACCCTTCTTAGAAGATGTCAACCTGACCAGGCATGGAAAGCATATCCCACATTAACACACTCACATTGAACCTTTTCATTTCTTTCACAATGTTGATGGATGAACCACCAACCTTTGGTTGTGCTTTGGGATCCATAACTACACGTTGAGTTTGTGACTTTTAAGGGACAAAGACATTCCCCTTATTTTGATTCCTTGGAGCTATTGGAACTATTGGAATAATAGTAGATCCATTTGTCTTTGATAGTTAAGGAATAATGGTAGGAGGCTCTTTGACTACTACCTGATTAACATCCATGTTCCTTCTTTTGAAATTTATATTTATTACCACTAGGATGTATGCCTGACTATAATTAGTATGTTGATTGAGTGCATAACACTCTTCTTGCTCATAGTTAACCATTGTCAGCACCTAACTGGTTTGGTCCTTATCAGGGCTTTGACCTTGTTGAGGCTCCTCTAGTTTTGTCATCATGTGCACCTCTATGTTATAAGCCATAAGAGCTTTATTATACCCATAATTGGTAGCCTGATACCACTAATCATTACAAACTTGGTTAAAGTCAGTGTTTAGGACAATAGATTGCCCAAAAGACTAATTCCAAGGCATGGTACCCTCAGTTTATTGAGTAACATTATTTTTAATAAGGACCAAAGTGTTGGAAGTGCTTGTAGCATTTTTATTATAGTTATTTTGCCTAATATAGTTAGATTGCCCTTTTCCTTGGCCTTGACCTTAGCCTTAGCCTTGACCTTGGTTTTGGCCTCGGAAAGTTCCTTTATAAGGTGGTCTATTTATCTTATAATCTTATTACTGAGGTTGATATGAAGCTTGATAAGGCCTATTGAAAGCTTTTTGCCTCTTAACATTCACTAGTTCATTTCCCAAGGATTGGAACATGCTCTTAAGCTCTTGAAAGTTCTTTTGTTCTTGGGAATCACTAGATTGACTAGTGGAAGACTTTTCTTGCTTGGATAAGGCTATAATATCAATTACAAGTACATGATAAATGACATCAAAGGGAGGAATATAAATAGGGGTGGTTTGATCTTAGGGAATAAAGGCATTGGTCGTCTACGTGTACGCTGGCCAGCCTACACTAGATAATTTTATGCTTTGATTTCCACCTCATATGCATTTACCAATTGAGAGATAATTTCATATCCAAAGTAAGAGAGAGTCTTTTCTTCTAAAAATTGAGAGCTAGATTACAAAATGGAAAAGAATAAGAGATATGGGAGAAAGGGGAGAGAGGGGGAACATGCCATCTGAGATAATTAATTGAGCTTCCATCTTTTTTGATTTTTGAACTATCTTTGATCGAATTAGTATTGAAAGGCTTTGAGAAGAAACAAATGTTCCACTATACTCTCCAATCCTTGAATCCCTTTGCTTTGATCTTTTATACCATCTCCACTTGCTTTCATTATGAGGATAAAGTCATCATATCCATGGACTTGGTAGAGCCATGCTTAAGTCTACTATTAGTGGTGGTGAGTACATATTTTTTGAAGCTATATCTTTGTCTACATATGAGACACTCCTTTATTAATCACAAACCTACCCCTATTTCAAATCTGAGCATAGGTCTTACTATAGATTGAAAACTAGACTCATTTATTACTTTTAATATAGTTATATCCATGAAGAGCTTATAAACTACAAAACATCATTCTTGAACCATATTAAGTCTAAATAGACCTATTCTACCTCTAAAATTTATGGAATCTAAGGACTTATTATACGTCACATTGAAAACATAAGAAAATTGAGTTTACATGCTTTGGATCCTCCAACAGAGGTCTCAACTAAGCTTTAATGGTGTCATTTGAAATATCTTCCTTGGTTTGACTTGAGTTGAATTTAACCTCTATTTTATGTCCCTAACTTTCAAATTTTAACAACAATCATCGATCTTGATATAGGCCTTCTCAAATTATGTGATCTATCAGCTCTTCATTCATTCTCAAGATCTTGTTATTAATTCTTTGACTTATTGACCTCATACACACCATAGAACTCCCTTTTTATGAATGAACATGAACCATAGATCTTTTACTAGTCTAATGTGGTTGAGACACTTATCACCCATGCATTTTTCTTAGGATCCACTGACCTTTTCACCCATTACTTGTTGTTAGATATAATTTGTATGATTGCATACACACCATAGATCTACCTAGACCCACTAACTCAAGCTTCACCTGCACTTCATTAGATCTAGATTATGCCACTTATCACTTGCACATTCACCATGGAGATCCTTTGACCTTTTGACTTGATTCTCACCATTGATCTTTAATGCATGATCAAATGTACCCCATTAGATCTTTGAGACCCACTATCCTTGTCAGTCAATTCGCGTCATTAGATCTTTATTTGGGCACCCAAGATTTTGACACTTTTTAGCTCCACGTTGATCCTTGGGAACTTTGAATTCAAATGGATATTTCATGAAGCTTACACTTAACATCTAAGCACACATTTCATTCTGTTTGTTTAACTTTGAGGACATAGATCTTGAGATACACAACTCATCAAGACATGAAATTTGTAGAGAATATTCAAGGAATGAAAAACACCATTTCCATGAAACTCTTTGACCTTAATTAAATTTTTAAATACATCTATCAAATGTGTAACCAGACTAATCTGTTTGTCTCTACATGATGTGTTTGTGATGGTCTAGTTCTAGATTTGTGTAAGAAATTTTTGTCCCTTTATAAGGCCCTAATGAACTTCTAAGACTTTGTACAATCTGTTTCATGCCCCTGAATGCTTGAAATGCCATGAGACCCTACTAGTCTTTTTCATTTTGTAATCCTAGACTTTTTTCAAGCCTACTTCCTAAGGATCAACAAATTGTAGTTTAAACTTTCTTAAAGTGTTTTAAAATATTTGTAAGCAATATGAGATCTTCTTCTTTTACTTTTGTTCCACTCATTCCATCTAAAACTCTGCTCATTTATTTTAGCCATTTCTAGGCAAAAAATCCTTATGTGGGCCAAATTTAGCCAATAAGATGATAGGTAGTTTAGGCTGAGGCCATGAAATGTACATACTTATCATCAGTTAACACAAAGGATACTAAGTTATATTAGTAAAGAGTATGAGTGTATGGATTTGACTTGGATTTGTGAAAAATATGAAATCTATAATGAAAAACTTTTATCAAAGTAATGTTATAGTTGTAAACATTGTTAATCCATTGTATTGTCTAGTTTACATGTGTGTACATGAAGTCATATTAGATAGAGTATTTTTTTCCATGGTCTATATGGATATTTCATGTATTAGTGATTATACTACACATAGTTATGGTTGAGTTCTTGATGTCTTCATCATCATTATTTACCCCTCCATGAAGGGAAGGGCAACTTCCAATAGGGACATGTGTAAGAGATTGATGATTTATAGTTAGTGTATACACAATGTTTTTGAAATTTATTAATTACTGATGTTTTCTCTATTGTAGGAATGCATTGAGTCTTAATCTCTTTAAGTGCATGTGTTAAAGGATACACTAGTAAAGGGGTGGGTAGACCATTGGTGCTTTACAAGATTGTTGTACCCTATACTACCACTTATTATCTACATGACCATATCCTAAAACACTTTCCTAAGCTTTATCTTCTCTCTTATATACTCCTCCAATCATTTATCACCTTCATTAGCCCCTTCCTAAACCTAAAACCTTTTTTGATAGTTTATGTTACACTATCAGCCCCATCAACCCTGTACTCAAATTGATAAAATACGTTAAGGGTTTAGGTCGGCCCTTGGTTAACCTAAACCAATACCTAATTTGTTTTTATCAATAGTGATATAGAGCTGATTAGGTTGACCCTATCGGCTAAACATTCAAAAAGGTTTAGGGTTAGATTTAGCTATATATACACATCTATTTCTATCATTTATGAGAAGAGAAGAGGAAGAATATTATGTTATGCATCTATTTATCCACCATTATACTTAAGGAACATAGCTTAGGGTTTTAATACTTTCTTTAGAGATATAGATATTATCTTGTGGAGAACTCTTTTGGATACATAGAGAAGTTATGTAGCCTAGAGCTGACTTATCCTTGTTATCTTTACATATCACAACAACCTCTTGCAAAGCACCTTGGCCATGGGAGAGATTGAGGCTCGGTGGGTTCATCTTCAAAGGTAAGTATTCCTAACTTTGTTCTTCCTTTATAATATTAGATATATTAGAATTTTTACTTTTCTCCCATGCATTAGGATTTCTTATATATTGATGTGAGTATAGATCTTCTATGCATGTTTAACTTTTATGTTTATTAACCCCACTTTGTGCCACAAGTTTTGGTGAGTACTAGATTATATTTTACTTTCCTTATCATTTACTTTTGTGAATATGAAAACATAGGAACTAGTTAGGTTTATTGCATTATGTTGTTTGACTAGAGGATTTGGAACCCTCTCTAGTGATGTTATTGTGGTAATATATCCCTTCGTTAGGTCTAATGGATCCATCTCAGTCATGACCCCCAATATCTAATGTATCAACAATTGGAAGTGTAAGTAATATTTATATTCTCTGTACTAGGATTGATTAATATTTCAATTATATTTCCCTTTGCATACATTTTGGTGAACCTAGCATGAATCAAACCCTTTTAAGTTTTCTTTCATGCTTTCATTTTTGTTAGGTTGTGGAGCTAAAAGCTTCACTGATGCAAATGGTGGAGGTTGTTGAGTGTCATAGTAACTGACGTCGGTCAGGCCAACTAATGTCAGTCAGGCCAACTGATGTCAGTCAAGAGTAGACCAGAAGCTATCGACATCGGTCAGGAATTGGCCAACGTCGATCATCTCTAGATAGATAGGAACTAACGTCAATTGCCTGTGCATTTCTAGAACTATTAGTTAGGTGAACAGTTAGTTAAATGAATAGTCAGTTTGCATGTAAAGACTAATTTTAGTCTTGAGTCTACGTTTCTAATTATTGTTTGGTTTGGGATCTATTTAATAGACCCATGGGGGCTGTATTGTATGTGAAGGATCAAAAGGACTTGTCAAGGACAAGGACAAGGGTTCTTCCAAGTGTAAGATCAGTTGATCTATAGGTGTACAAAATTAGGGAGATCTACATGGTAAGTAAGGTCAGATGATTTGCAGATGTGTGTGCAAGGTCAAAAGAGATCTGTAGGGTAGCAAGATCAAGGTGATCTGCAACACAATAAGGAGCAAGATCAGGGAGATCTACTTGGAGTACTTTAAGTACTTAGTGGACTGGAAGTAGGCAACAATGGTTGCGTTGATTGTCACTTACTGGTGGAAACAACAACTCAGTTATTGAGTTGATTGTGTTTGTAATTGAGAGAGAGAACTCTTGAGGAAGAATTACTGTATGCCTAAGAGGTGTGGGAAGAGTGTGATTTATTCATTGTATTTCCTTCTGGAAGAGTGTTAATACAAGATTGTATTGTCTCTCATATTCTATGATGTTTCTGAATTCTAGTTACATATTACTTCTGGTTTAATTCCATGTATAGTTGCTTATACAAAGGTAATCAATTATACTCTTAAGGAGTAGGATCCTAACAATTGGTATCAGAGCCAGGTTGAAGGTTCATCAGAGCCTGGTTCAGAGCGGGTTAGTGTTTGTTGATTACAGGTCACTCTCAGGGGTTTCTGATTGAGTGGGAGTAAAATAATGGCAGAAGAAAGTAAGCTAAGAATGGAGAAATTCAATGGCAAGAATTATCAATTATGGAATTTTGTAAAGAAAGAGCACGTAAAGAAAGATTATTGGTTGGTAGAAGGTCAGCATGAAGGAAATAAAGAAGCAAATGATGCAGGTATTGTTGCACGAGATGCTCTTATATGTTCCTTGGATAAAGTAGAATCTTGGGTTTTAGATTCTGATGCCTCTTTCCATGCAACCCCAAATAGAGCATTTTTCCATGATTATGTCCATGGAGACTTTGGAAAGATTTATTTAGGGGTTGGTGAGCCTTGTCAAATTGTTGGCAAAGGGAAAGTGTAGCTGAAATTGCAAACGGGCAACACATGGGTGTTAAAGGATGTCATGCATGTTCCCATCCTGAAGAGGAGTCTAATTTTTACAAGAAAGTTGGGTGATGAGGGTTGCACATTAACTCTCACAGTGGAATCTTGGAAAGTTTCCAAGGGTGCACTTGTTTTAGCAAGAGGTAAGAAAGTAAGTACACTTTATCTATCTACTTGTATTACTGATTCTCCTTTTGTTTTATCTACTTCAGATGTAGATGCAAAGATGTGGCTCTATAGGCTTGGTCACATGAGTGAGAAGGGAATAGATGTTCTTAAGTCAAATGGTAAGCTTTTGGGTTTGAAAAGCATAGATCAAGATTTATGTAAGCAACAGAAGAAAGTGAGGTTTCTTGAAACTAGGTCAACAAAGAAGGGAGCTTCTATTAGAGGATCACAGTATTGCATAAAGAGGAAATCTGATGTTTTTGACAATGATAAGAACAACAAAGCCTTGGTTTTCAAGGATAAGATGATGGATAGAGATCAGCTTAAGAGGTTGAATAATTCTGAGTAGTGCAGTGTTGATTTGGACAAGTTTATGATCCAAAATGAGCTCGCAGGTAAAAATCATCACTCACAAAAAATCACAATTATTGACATCAGTCAGGTGAGAACCGATGCCGATCAGGTAGGAACTAACATCAGTCATGTGTAGACCAAATTCATTGATGTCGGGTAGGTGGACACTGACGTCAGTCAGGGAACCAACATCGGTGATCAAGAGGAATCGACATCAGTCGGGTGCAGATTGAGGTCAGCTAGAGGTGACTAAGATCGGTCACTATTAAAACAAATTTTGGGCAGACAGCAAGTTGTCAAGGAGTCTCAAATGCCCATGTGGAGGACTGAAAGGGTAAGTAAGCCTCAAATTCGTTATTCCCCTTCTTTACACTACTTGTTGCTCACTAATGGTCAAGAACCAAGAAGTTTTGAAGAGGCAATGCAAGTAAAATCTAGGAAATAGTGGGAGCATGGCATGAATTCTTTGGAAGAGAACCAAATAGGAGATTTGGTAAAGTTGCCCAAGTAGTGGGAGTTGTCAGCAAGTTTATGGCCAATCCAAGAAAGGAGCACTGGAAAGCAATTCAGTGAATTCTTAGGTATCTGAGAGGGACCAGCAGCAGGTATTTATGCTATGCAGGGTCAAGCACTTCTCTACATGAGTATGTAGATTCAGATATGGCAGGTGACTTGGATGATAGGAGAAGCACCACAAGATCTATGTTCACTATTGGTGGTATGGTGGTTAGCTGGATTTTAGAGATGCAGAAGGTTGTTGCAGTCATAGAGGTTAGCAAGGATAAGAACCCTGTGGAAATGTTAACAAAGTTGGGAACAAAGGAGAAGTTGAATCTTTATTCAACTTCTATTGGTCTTCAAGATTAAACTTGAAGAGGGATACAAGCTAGGAAACAAAATTAGATGATGTACAGGTACAAGTATAGGTGCAGCTATTTATCTCCAAGTGGGAGATTGTTAGGTTATGGAGCTAAAAGCTTCACTGATGCAAATGGTGGAGGTTGATGAGTGTCATAGTAACCAATGTCAGTTAGGCCAATCGATGTTGGTCAGGAGTAAACTGAAAGCTGTCGACATCAGTTAGGAATCGGCTGACATCAGTTATCTCCAGATAGACAAGAACTGACATCGGTCACCTGTGCATTTCTAGAACTGTTAGTTAGATGAATAGTTAGTTAAATGAATAGTCAATTTGCATGTAAAGACTAATTTTAGTCTTGAGTCTGTGTTTCTAATTATTGTTTGGTTTGGGATCTATTTAATAGACCCATGGGGATTGTATTGTATGTGAAGGATCAAAAGGACTTGTCAAGGATAAGGACAAGGGTTCTTCCAAGTGTAAGATCAGTTGATCTACAGGTGTGCAAGATCAGGGAGATCTACATGGTAAGTAAGGTCAATTGATCTATAGGTGTGTGTGTGTGTGCAAGGTCAAAGGAGATCTGTGGGGTAGCAAGATCAAGGAGATCTAAAACACAACAAAGAGCAAGATCAGAGAGATCTACTTGGAGTACTTTGAGTACTTAGTGGACTGGAAGTAGGCAACAACAGTTGAGTTGATTGTCACTTACTGGTGGAAACAACTCAGTTATTGAGTTGATTGTGTTTGTAATTGAGAGAGAGAACTCTTGAGGGAGAACTATTGTATGCCCAAGAGGTATGGGAAGAGTGTGATTTCTTCATTGTATTTCCTTCTGGAAGAGTGTTAATACAAGATTGTATTGTCTCTCATATTTTATGTTATTTCTGAATTCTAGTTACATATTACTTCTGGTTTAATTATGTGTTTAGTTTCTTATACAAAGGTAATCAATTGTACTCTTAAGGAGTATGATCCTAACAATTTTTTTCATCATATTATATTTTTCTATTTTTACATAATTGTATCAAACTTGTTGGTATAGTTATAACATTATGTGTGAAAGTTTAAAACATAGCTGCTCCAAAATGATTATGTTCTATCTATATAAGTCTTCTCCAAATATAGGTTACTAGATAGATTAGTTTGACACAGTATTCTTTTTCAGCTCTAGATTTGCATACATAGTCAAACTAGTCAACTCTATTTGCAACTTCTTCAGCATATAGGGTTTCTCAAACTTTGTCAAGCTAGATGACTCAATTAGTAGAATTTTGAATCAACATTAGAGCATCACAACCTAAAAATTTATAATCTAAACATATTTAATCCCATCAAGGTTCATTCTTTCTCTCTCTGTCATTTCAATTTTCTTCTTTTGGTATTATTTTTCATAATTTTACAGTCATTAAAACTCCATCCATACAGCAAACTAGGTTGACTTGTTTGACACAGTTCTATAGTCTATCTTCTATCTTGAAGACATAGTATACTTATTTGATTATGTTCTTATATATCTTTCTTCTCTAGAATACTAACGACCCAATAAACTCTATTTTGCACTGCTTGCATATAGTGTCACCTGAATCAACTCTCTACTCTTCTCAATTAAGGAATTAATTGATGTTTACTAGTAATTAATTCACCTTTCCTTTTCAGTTTCTTGCATGCTAAAAGTAATAAACATAGATTAAATAGGTGGTTTTTCAAATTACCATTTTAGTCACACTATTTTTCTCTTTTGCACACACTTTCAAATCAATTTACATTCAAAAATCATTAAACATTTTGCTTCCCAAGATCTACCTAATTAGATTTCATCACCAAGGGGGAAGCCAACTTGGTTTTTTAGCCAAGTATAAACATATGGTTGATGGTATATATTGTCAAATAACCTAATGCACTTATCACTGCAAGATTATGAAGTGGGGGGGTAAGCCCTAATATCAAGCCCATACTATCGCCAATACAAATCCTTTTTAGCCTAAACATCCTAAAACCAACCTTAGATTACTTTCTAGTTCCTTCTTACAACCAACTTCTAATCGCATTAAAATTAAACTTCATTATAACTTAATAACCCTTAGGATGACTAATTAGTTAGCATTTAATTTTAAGTTGTTTCTTGCTCTTCAATCATTTTATGTTGTATTGTAAATTTTGCATTATCTAATATTGGTACAAGGCTTGTTTTTTGTGTTCCAATTGGATCAGTCACATTAATCTAATTGCTTATGTGCTTGATTCCACTTTGCTTCAAAATTATCTTTAAAAACCTTTCTCTATTTTGAAACACTATCATTTATGTCGATATAGTCTCTTACAGACTATTTATCCTTCTGCCTCTAGTACATAGTTGACATGTCTGACTATGTCTCCTTATATTCTTATTCAACCCTTATATAAGTAGTACATAGTTAACCTATCTAATTATGTCTTCTTATATCTTGTCCCATTTCATATTTATTAGTACATAGTCGACTTGTATGACTGTGTTCTCTTTTTCTCTATTTTGTTCCTTGGTTTACAGAACACAGTCAACCAATTCAACTTTGCAGCCTATTTTCTAATTTTGTTTTTACATCACCATTTTTAGCCTCTTTTTCTCATCATTAAATTTCTTGTTTGAGGATGATACATATTCAAATCTAACATACATGATGATTTTTACCAATCCCAATGGGTTCCCCTAAAAATAACTTTTGGCTTCCACTCTAAATGAAAGAAATGTGAATATTGCCACTCGCACTACCAATTATGGGACTCCTCATTCATCATCAGTTTGTAATCCTTTTTTTCCTTATAATATGAGCTTGAATTAGATTACACACTTAAAATTATCTTCTTCATTAATGAGTTTCCTCAACATAGAGGAAATGACCCGTCAACTATTTACAATCTCATGATAGGTGGTCAAGTAGAAGAACCCCATTCACCCTCCCCTAAATTCTCTCATGGATTGGGGGTGACATATTTTTTGTTTCTCAATCTCTCCATTATATTTTGACTCCTTCCCACACTATGACCTCTTCAACCTCCATGCCAAGTATCTCCACTAACATGGTAGGTTCAACATCTAGTGGGCCTTTTCCAAGGACCCATCTCGTCTACCATGCCACTAGTGCATCATTAACTACCAATGCTAATCATGCCACTAATTCTTCTTTTTATTCTAATTCTAACCATTTCACTAGTGAATATTTTTCTACACATGTTAAGCATGCTACTAGTGCTTCTTTTTATACCAATGTTTCTCATACCACTAGTGTCATGTATGCCACTACTCATAGTACAACCCAAGCCACTAATACCAATACTAATGTTTTGCATATTGCATAAACTATTCAAGGTACCACTCAAACCCATAAAATATTATTGTAAACTCTCAATCAAATGAACACATTTCAAACCAATAATGTCAATCAAATGAAGTAGATGCAAACGCATCTCATTTACCTTCAAAATTAACCCCAATAGGTTCCATGGGGAGCATAAAATCTAAATTCCCCCCACCCCCTTTAGGGATTCCAATGGAAATATCATTCCTAAATCACCCCTTGTTAATAAAATGATAAAAATTTCCAAAATGAACCTCTTATACCTCAAATTACCAATATCAACATATGAGGTATCATACCTACCATTAGTTATAATGGGTCCACTAATCCTACCTTACATTTTAAAACATTTGGTAATCTCTACAAAGATTGGATCAAGATTAATAATTTTGTTTCAACCAATATATTAGCTAAAACACTCTCTGAATATGCTTTAGAGTAGTGCAATCAACTTAAATCCCAGTCTATCACTAGTTTAGAAGGTCTAGTTAATTCCCTAATACAAAAATTTCAAACTAGTGATCTCCCTAAGAATACCTCAGCTCACTTCATCAATTGTAAGTAATTTGAAAACAAAATAGCATAATATTTCATCAAATGATGGAAGACCTTGCCTAATAACTATGATCATAACATGGAAAATGATAACATCTTTCATCTATTCATTAATGCTCTTTATCACAAGTTGCAATATTGGGTTAAGACTCTCTCTCCAAGAATTTTGGAAGAAGCCCTCAACCAAGCTAAGCACCAAGATTTTCTCATGTGCTAATTTAAACCATCCCAACCTCCAATGGGCACTTACATGCTCACTAAAAATAAAAACCATCATGATATCAATGATGGTGTCATTGATTTTTATGACACCATTCACAATATTCAAGCCATCACTCCCAAAATTGTTGTGGTGCATGCTCCCCCTCCAAACAACACCCTTAATCTAACTTTTTCTCAAACAAACACTATCAACATCCACAAACCATTATCCTTATCCAAGCTTCAAAAGTGTCCACCAAGGCCTCTACCACAAGAGATTGACCCCACTCATCTTATGAAATCGTGATATGATCCAAACAAATTTTGTTGGTTTTATGCAAGTTGGGGCCACTCTTATGAGATTTGTAGATAATTACATAATATAGATAAGGATTTTCTCCTTCGCCCAAACTTTGATTATGATTCACTCATTCACAAATTCTAATAGGCATATGATATAGCCTTTAAATCTCATGAAACATAAAACAAAAATAATCTTTGAACCAAGTTAATGCTCGTCATCCCATTTATAAAGACCCTCTTCCTAATAATCAATATAGAAATGACAAGCCTACTTCTTCCACTAATAATGTTGAAAGTATTATAGACCAAACTAATAAATAATATTTGGTAAATATGATTCATATGTGAAGGGTAGTCATTTTTAGTAATTCTATTCCAACACACACACACCAAACCTCCCAAACATTTCATATCATTCAAGAATCTTCCCCATATCATATAACAAAGTTGGGGCAAGAGGACTTTATCTCTTTCCAAGATTAACTTCTAACACCTCAATTGGATAATGCCTCTCACACTATCTCTACAACTCCCCCAATGTCTACACCTATCGATAACATTCCCCAACCTTCCCATAGTATTTATTCAACTCAATCATAAGAAATATCTAAATATACTATACCATATCCTAAAGATACTCAACCTATTTTCCCTCAAACTAAACCAACCACATCTTATCAACACAAGTTTGAATGCACTTCTAATCCTCCTTACCAAGAGCTCCTACAACATTATGTGCCTCTATCTAGTAGTTCCCCCATGGGTTATGATGAATGGGACCCCATCACAAAACTTACTAATATCCTATCTCAAATACCTTTTCTAGAACTCATGTAAACTTCCCCCAATTATCATAATTGTCTGATGTAATTATTATTTGAAAATAACATCCCTCATCCTCCCTTAACAGGATGTGAAGTAACCTTATCTAGGTCTAAAGATAATATCGTACAATAATGTGAAGAGATGTCTATACACATTGATGAGACAATAGACACTTCTCTTTCCCTTAAATTTCTTATCACTTCCATGATTCTAGATGAGATTATGCTTCATGCAAATGATCCTCCACTATTTATTAGCATTCAAATTGGTGATATCCAAGTTAAGCGTGTTTTGATTGATGAGGGTTCATGCACTTGTATTGCCTCCCTAGATGTCATCAAAACCCTTGGATATTCTGAGTGGAATTTTAAATCCCTATATAGTACATGTAAAGGTTATTTTTAAAGTGAAATTCCTCCTATAGGTTGCATGTGGCTTCTTATTATTATCCTTCATATCATTGTTCAAGTTAAAGTTATGATATTTAACTTTCCCCTTTCCTATAACATCTTATTTGGCATACCTTGGACTCATCGCATGAGGGTTGTTACCTCATCTACTTTCCAATGCATCAAATTTCCCCATAATGGTATTATCTATAGAATTCAAGGCAACACCAACCCTTAGAATTTCAAACAATTCCAAGAATGTGGTGTCTTTTAAATTCCAAACCTCTTTACCTAGTATCCAGCTTTGGGAATCTCAACATTTTAACTATCTTATCAACTCTACCTGAGGTTATAATGGTCACCCCAAACTCATCAAGAACATACCACCTAACCTCTTAGATTCTTATGATAATGAGCTAAATGAGATTATCATCAAGATCAAAAATTCAAATCTCTCCCCTCATCCCATTACCTAGCTTTCACCATCCTTAAAATTGTGTTCATGTCAACATCCTATTGATGACATACCTATGTTCTTAACCAAGACCTGGCATTATATTCATCACACAAATTATGATGAAAATATCATACCTACCTACACCATCAATCTTCATACACTTGATTATGATGATGGTTATACTTTAGATGATCCATTTTTAAAAGGACATGTCCAAGCTAGAGATGTCAAGATTTAGATATTGTACTTCTTTATTTTAGTATTTTTGTTTATCTTATTGTATTCCTTCTTGTATAGTGCCTAATTCTAGTATTCTTCTTCTTTTGTACAAGGTAGAGATAGAGAAATTTCATGGTTTAGGCACCTAAAATTGGCCACAACTAGCTTTTGACTAGGATTTAGATCAATTCCTACCAACCATTGCAAATTAAGCCTAAGAATCACAAAAAATCCTAAATTTACTTGTGCATCATTAATCAAAACTCAGAATCATGTTGAGATATACCTAATTAGGGTATTCTATCGTATGTAATAATAATCTCTCATGGATTCATCCCTAATCACCTTGTGTCATTACAACTATTAATTTAGCCTATGGACCTATTAAGTGGGGCACTTGCACACTTAATAAAAATTTTGAAAGAGCTAAAAGGCTAATCAAAATCAATTAACAATTTAAACAAGATTAAATGCTTAGTTTAAGTATCCATTTGAAATTAATGAATATCTAAAAGAGAAATTTAAAAATCAAAATATCCTAGCCTTTCATCATTGCCTTTATGAGTTGTCAAGCTCTTTGAAAATATCCTAAAATATCTAATTTGAGATCCATGCCTAGTAATTACAAATCATAATTACCTAACTATTAACTCAACTGGACTTAGTTTTAGCTCATCCAAGGTTAGTTTGAACCTATTCCAATCCTAAACCCAACCTTAACTCACCTTGGGTGAGATTTAATTCCCAAAGCTATAAATACAAGGCCATGCCTCTTCATTTCTAAACTTAGATATTGTAGAGTTATTATGTAGGATTTTCTCCATGAGACTCATGCCAATAGTGTTACCATGCCCAAATCTTAAGCCAAGCAACATCAAAACCAAGGTCACAAGGAGATAAAGAGACAAGAAACCTCCATTGTCAAATATTTTTTGATGCACAAGCCAAGCAAGTTATTCAACAAAGCCATTTGGAACTCCCAAAGAAGGTAAAGAACTTGTTTCTTTTACATTTTTGTTGTGCTTTCATTTAGTTTTGTTACTAAGCCATTGCCATTTATACCAACCTTCCCTAGATTTTGCTTCTACCTCTTTTATTAGCATACCCCCAAAGTCTAATAACAAGCATATTTGTTGCTTTTATGGCACAGATAATCATTCTTACACCCATTATCAAAATCTTCAATAATATATTGACACATTAAATCTTGCCCTTCCCCATCCCAAATATAAGGATATACCTCCTCTTGAGTTATTACCTAAGTATATTCCAAAATATGGAGAGGTATATTGTCTTTGGCACCAGTATGGTACCCATCATACCGATCATTATCACAATCTCCATCAGTATCTTCATGATCATCTTATGACTATTCATGTCCCACTATTCCTCCTCCTATAGGTCACACATGTTATAAGGATCCTCCTTCACTTGTGGCTCCCGTTCTACCTACGTCTTCTCCTCCACCCATAGTTCTTTCTCCACTGATGGTTCCACCTTCATGTCCCATAGATACCATTCCTATTCTAGCATTTATTCCCCTTCATGGGTATTTTATGCATAAGAACCCTCATGATCATGATCCTTTATCTATGCCTACATTTTATATTGAATAGATTCAGCAAGAGGGCTTTTCATAGCTTTATATGAGGATCAATGAGAATCTGGCTATCATTAGAATCTAACTTCACAAAGATATTTCAAATGTCATGGATAAAATTTGTGGAAAAATTTATCAATATTTATGAACACAGCATGGTGTTCTTTCACTTTTTATTCATTATGACTTTGGATTGGACTTATGATCCAATTTTATATATATCTTAGATCATTTGACTATGTGTCAAATTTGGTTTCACTTATCTATTTCACATGGATCTTTATATTATGCATTATGTGTTGTATATGGTTTCATTTCTTTTTCATCCTTTCTTATGGTTTATTTTCATGCTTTACATGATTACACACTTATATTTATGATTTCATTTCTTTTAATGGATGTCTTTTTCTTTACTCATGTTTGTTTGTTATTGTATCTCAATAACATGGATAATTATTATTGTGACTTGGTTATACAAACTTTGCTCTTCTTAGTAATCCTTATTTAACATATGATTAGTTAACAAACAAGACATCTCATTTTAATCATATTTTACCAATCCACTTTAAATCTCATTTTATTCTCCTATCTCCTTTCACATAATAAGCATACATATGGTTAAAATTTGAGATAACATGATGGTCCATAGGTAAGCCTAGGTGTTTAGTCAGTCATATCTTTGGACACTTAGCTCCTTTTAACCAATTTCTGAAGCTTATTTATGTGTATCACTTCTATCACTCATGTTGGTTATTTCAACTCCATATGGAGGAAGAATCATAAAAGCCAAAAAATATAAAATCCAACTTATTTAAACAAAAGATAATGATATAAAAGGCAACATACAAATTTTAAAAGTCAAATCACATTAAAAGACATGATTCATAGAAAATATCCATTTTCTTATCAAATCTCAAACTCTATATATGGCCTCATGATAGAGTTGAGGTCTATTGGGGTGTGATAGGCTAGTAGATTGGGAAAAGAGAGTAAAAATATATTTTGGTGCTACTTACTTTCTCACACAAGTACCCAATCTTCACAGTATACTGATAGCTCTGTAAGAGGTCCTGCGGAACCGGGAACATGTTGTGAGAAGGTAGGTCCATTTTGCTTTTCTTGTTTATATAACCATCATGAGTTGATCTTAGTATCTCACTTATTTTTATATACAACTTTGTGCTTATTTGTGAGCAGGTATCCTTTGTATTTTGATGGTCACTATCCACTTAGTATCTTTCATATGTATTTAGTGTGCCTCATGTTTCTTAAGGTCTTCTCATAGATGCCTATATTATGATTTTTACATTACCTCCTTCATTTACAACATTCCTAATATTTCCCCTTTAGAAATATTATTTTGTTAACTAATCATCCACCCTAGAGTCTCCTTTTGTGAGTCATATTGTAAGACCGTAGATAGGACCAAGCCTTTCTCACAAATCACCACATTGCAAACATCCTTTTAAAACCATTCCCAAAATTGTTTCCACGTCATTGGTGTTCCCTTTGTGATTTTTAGCCTAAGACCATGGATAAGACCATGCCCTCTTCACAAAATATTCCAATACCCAAGTCACAATGAAATTACATGTGTCAAAATTGAGATAAGTAGTGTTTGATTATGAGTTACACATCATTGACATGCTTCTTAGGTTGATTTAGTATTCTTTATGCTTAATTTATTAATCCTTCACTTTTAATTTTTTATTTTCTAATTACATGTATGCTTACCACCATTTTCTTAAATTTTTCATACTTCCCAGCTTGAATTAGTGTGATAAATTTAATTTTATTTCACTAGTTTTGTATTTTTTTTATAATTCCTAACGTGATTTAGTATGATTCATTGACTTAATTGTTTTATTTTTATACCATTGGTTTTTCATGTGTCCTCCAATTTATTTAAAAAAATCATACTTCCCAACATGATATAATGTCATTTTTATTTGTTTTAACTTGGTGCAAAAATTTTACATGGTTTACAAATATTTTTTACCCTTTTTACCATCTTTGGTTTAATATATTTTGTTATTACACATTTACCATCATAATATAGTCTGTATTAGATTTGTTTTTGATTACATATACTTTTACAAGTCATTTTTACCTTTTTCTTTTTAACCATGCATGTGTATCACATAATGCTAGGGAAAAAAACACTCATACATATTTCCCATAGCATATACAACAAAAGTTAAAGACATGTGCTAGAAAGAAATATATCCATGCATCAACATCCACATCCAAATACAGCTCATGATATCAATACAATTGTCAACATCAATATATATATATATATATATATATATATATATGTATGTATGTATGTATATATTATGATTATGGTAGATAGATGATTTTGAGATATATATATATGTGATTTGGTGCCTATATTATTTTAGTTTTATAGATCTATAATGGACGATATCAGATGGGGATCCTTGGTTATGGTTTCACACCATGACACTTTGGATGGGGTGTTGGTACCATATGACCCTACAACATTAGATGATCCTATGGTTTCATCTATCCTAGGTTGGTTTAGACTGGTGGAAGAGGCCATGATCTAGTTACAATAATGCGGGGATGGGATACATCCACCAATATGGTTTGGAGAGGGAGAGGCATAAACCTAATAGGCCCTAACATATAAAAGAGTGACACACATGAAGACCACCATCCAGCTTGGATAGATGCAGGTCCAGGTGGAAAATCTATAGGGATATGTTTCTAGATTGAGATCCCAAATTTCCTCATTATATCATACTACTTCAATGGGACAAACTCAGGCATCTATGGATAGCGTGGCTAGGCCACATGATACGCATGATGGACCCCAACCTTAGAGCTGGAGCTATTGTATTTTTTATTTTATATAAAACACATGATGATATATATGGGAACAATGGTCATTGTTACCTTTATTATGATGCCTACTATGCACCTACATCCACATCTATAGCATCTCCCCCTACTAGCTCTACTTCCACAAGCCATCATGATTGACCAGTCTATGGTCTAACACATTGAAGATTGATCACTGGTATCTCCACTAATACCTCTTCATCTCTTCTCCCTCTTGGATCTTTATCATGTCTTGCCCAATAGGAAGTCACTACTATAGGGGCTACAAAATTGGGGAGTCTAAACTATCTAAGCAAGTATGCCACTAGATGTGGCTTTACCCATAATGTGTAGTGACTTGTGATTCATACCCATGTCAACCCTATTACAATAGTTTCCCAACTAGGCCATATAATAGAAATGTGCATATAGGGTTACCACATGATCTCCCTTCATTGATCCCTTCATTTGATAGTCTATAATGTAGACACATGGGACATGGTCTATGCTACATGGTCCTATCTCTACCTCAAGACCTAAGGCAAATTATCATTAACCACATCGGGAAACCTAACTAGCCAATACATGGGGAACCTCTTATATATCCATGCACTCAATAAAACCATAGGCCCCATGGTCTTTTGCCCTATGTAAAGCATCCCATACATATCATACATGATTTGGACCTAGATGATAGCCCCAAACTCATAGAGTGTTCCTTGATCTAGTATTGACTAACACAAGGTGATCACATACAACGGTACCTTACCATCTGACTTATGACACAACACTTGTGTAATCACAAGCCCTATCACCACCTTATATGTATAATATGTAAATATCAAATAATCTCACCCTCAACTCAAGGTAAATCCTATATGAGCATGTAGTCCACTAGGTTAATGCTCCTCTCTCATCCAAATCCTTTGGTGTGTCAGTAACCACTAATGTCCTACCTATCAAAAGGCCAAGCAACACATGGACATCCTCTAGAGTGATACCCATATCAATGGTGTCCCCATCCACCTCCCATCAAAAAGTGTTGGTTAATCATTTTGATGCTCCTAAGAACATGATAATGAGATCAACACTCAACGGGATCCACCTCATCTCTATGATGTTGATGAATCCTAAGATAACTAGTCAAACTCTATCCACATCACACAAATGATCCAACAAATCTAGTAGCCATGATGAATCTATTAGGCACCAATATCTCCTGAATCTTTAAAAAATATCAAACAATAAAGAATGTATCGAAACTCCATGTCATAAATATTTATAATACATTCTTCAAAATTTACAAACTAACTACTTCATCAGTTATTTTGATTTAGTTTCTTCTATTTTTTTATTTTTCTACACAATCAACCCATTTGATAGTATATCAGCCTTGTACCCATTTTATTGCACAACATCAGCCTATTTGATATTAAATCATCCCTTGTCATTTCCAACTAAATTATCTTGTTTTATACTAAAACAGCCCTTAGTCAAATCTAGCATACTTTATCAATGTTATGATACACAATTAGCCATCTTTTACAAATTATATTGGCCCTTTTCTACCAAATAAATCAACCCTCTACCATGTATTCAATCACCCTTAGAATACTATGTTATCCCCCTATTATGTAATCGACCCTCTATCTTTTGCTCACCTTATAAACTAAGTTGACCAGATCGACTCTGTTCTTTCACATTGGTGACTTTTTGACTATTTACCATAAATGCCTTCGGCATTTATTGGTCTAACTTCTTCCTACCCAATATCCTATTCTACCCCTAACTTACCTATAAATTTTATAAGGTCCATTTCGGTGCCTATATTTTTCCTACCAATCTATTTTATATATCTAGACCAATTTCAAATAAAATTACTTAAAAAAATTGAAATTCATGATTGCTTACCTATGTTGCACTTGTTGTAGTTGTCAGGAGTCCTCCCCATATTAGTTATCATCTCCTCACCATAATGGTTCTCTAGTCTCAAATGGGGTCTCTTGGAGCTCTATTTTCTCATAATAGTAAAAATAAAAAATGAGTTATTTTTCATGTTATTTATATTTACTATTCAAAATTATTTACCTGTCAAATCTTTACCACTAGATTTTATTTCTTGATCATATATTTATTTCTACTAACTCTTTTTCCTAACATTATAGAGAATATTTTCACATATTACATGTATATTTTTCAAAAAATTCAATTTTTCGCTCTTTTTTGCTAATTTCTACAAGTTCACTTAATGTTCCCTATGTTGGACACCTTCACATATCTTGCATCTTATTCTTTATCTAAAACATTAAGGTAAGTAAAGGTATGTGTTCTTCAATTATGTCCTTTCATTTATCTTACTTGCCTCTTACTAAAATTTATTTAGATTCAGTGTTGTGGGTTGTTATGTTCTCTTCTCAAAGCACCATCCCCTATTACACCTACATGGCATGTTATGAGCTTTGAGTGCGGCATATGTTTATACATAATATTTTCAAACTTTATAAATTATTTATTCTTTATCTCTTGAAGTAACCCTCTGAATCTAAATCTCTCTGTGTTCACACCTTAAAGGAAGAATTGGAAAAGGGGTGGACAGACCATTGGTGCTTGGTAGGATTGTTGTCCCCTATATTACCACTTGCTATCTACACAACCATCTCCTAAAACACTTCCATAAGATTTGTATTATCTCTTTCACACTCCTCCAAGCATTTACTACCTTAATTATCCCCTTCCTAAGCCTAAAATATTTTTAATATTTTATGTTACATTATTGACCCCATCAACCCTGTACTCAAATTGATAAAACATGTTAAGGGTCTAGGTTGGCCCCTGGTTGACCTATACCAAGACCTAATTTGTTTTTATCAATAGAAATAGAAATTCAATTGGGCTGACCCTGTCAGTTAAAATTATAGAAATGTTTAAGGTTAAATTTAGCTATATATACATATCCATTTTCATCATTTATGAGTAGAGAAGAAGAATATTATATTATGCATCTACTTATCCATCATTATACTTGAGGAGCATAGCTTAGGGTTTCAATACTTTATTTAGAGATACAGATCTTATCTTGTGGAGAACTCTTTTAGATGCATAGATAAGTTATGTAGCCTAGATCTGAATTATCCTTGTTATTTTTACATACCATAACAACCTCTTATGAAGCACCTTGGCTAATGGAAGATTGAGGCTCAATGAGTTCATCTTCAAAGGTAAGTATTCCTAACTTTGTTCCTCTTTGTAAGATTAAATATATTAGTATTTGTACTTCTCTCCCATGCATTAAGATTTATTATACATTGACATGAGTATAGATCTTCTATGCATGTTTGTTTTTTATGTTTATTACCCTCACTTTGTGCCACAAGATTTGGTGAACACTAGATTAGATTTTACTTTCCTTGTCATTTAATTTTGTCAATATGAAAACATAGGACCTAGATAGGGTTATTGCATGGTGTTTCTTAACTAGAGACTTTTGAACCCTCTCTAGTGATGTTATTATGGTAAGAGATCCCTTGGTTAGGTCTAGTGGATCCATCTTGGTCATGACCCCAAATATCTAATGTATCAACAATTAGAAGTGTAAGTAGGATTTATCTTCTTTGAGATAGGATTGATTAATAGATTAGTTGCATTTTCCTTTCTATATATTTAGAATAAAATCACTCAAATGATGTTCTCCCTCTATTTAGTTGATCAACCACTTTTGATTCATACTCACATCGATTATATTGATTTTGAGTTATCATATAAATCTATAATATATTATTGCACCTTTCATTATGTATTTCTATGACATTCATTAAATATTGTAATAGAATTGTACATTCAAAATTATTATAATTGTTTATGGTAGTGGATATATAGTGAAGCATGATTTATTATAAATAATAATAGTAGTAGTAGTGTATTCTGGTATAACTATAAAAATGCATTAATATGGTGTATGCCTATACCATTATTTTTATATATGATTTACTACATGGATTTATATCTTATACACTATTGAGATTCTATTTGTAATTTAACTAAAACATTGTTTAACAAGTAGGTCATTGATATTTTTGTACATGTTGTACTTAGTTGTATTTATCTCTTTGAAAATATAAATTATATGTTAATAGTGTAGAGGTTTATGAAGCTGCATCTGATTTTAAGTACACTGAAGTAAATTTTAAAAAAAAATACATGGTTTTAAGTGAAACCTAATGGGGTTCTCACACAAAGGTAAAATAAACTAAAGGATGAAGCTCCACCTTATAGACATTAGCACAGACCGATGAAGTCCAAATAGAGTGGCTTTATCCCAAGTTAATGTATATCCATATTATTAATTCATGGAAACCTCGTACAATCATACAGTCATTATTGTAGTCGTATAGACTCAGGTCCAGCTAAGTCATTTATCTTTTAGTACTTTCATCTTTTAGCACATATATAAAAATAGTAAGTTAAAATCAATTTATGTGTGACCATTATATATAATAAGCATTCTTATTTACTTGGTAGTTTGTCTTAATTAGATTAATCCCCTAATCCAAAATTTGACAAACATTTTGGTGAATAGGTGTCATGATCCACATCATGCACCTTTCTACATGTCTAACTATTTTTTGCTTATATCTATGATGATTATCACTATGTGCCTAAGTGCTATATCTATCTTGACATGACACAAATATGCCTTGGGATACATGTTTAATATATAATTTAATGATATATTCATACTATTATGACATATTCTCCACAAATTTTCACATGATTTCAACTCTTTACATATTTTTATAGAACATGATGTGTTTAACTCTTTTCTTTTAAGATAAGTATTCGTAGGTTACAGTCCTCGCCTCAAAATGGGGGAATATTAGTGGGCTTGTCATAGGGAATCAAGCCTACATATATAGATGATTTAGAATTTTGAGATAAATTACATGATTCAGAGGGTACATATTAAGATAGATTATTAGTTTGGTTTAGATTATGGGACAAATATTTATAGATTGAAATAAAATTAAGGGCATATGCAATGCATATAAAAATATTTTGCATAAACATGAGTAAAAAAAAATTTAATATATAAATTTTTGGAGAGAATGACATATAGATGCTATGACATTCTATATTAGATTAGCACAATTGATCAAATTATGGGGCATGGACATTGTTCATGCACATACTATTGTATTTTTTCTATTTTCAAGATGGCATTGATGGTATTTAATGAAACTAAGGTAAAATTTTAAATATATAAGTTTGTATTTAGTGGTTGATTCAGTTTACATATCAACCTTAGTACGAGGGTTCCACCTTTACATGATCTTAACATAGGCTCCCCCTTTATAATGAGATTCAAGATTAGTTTAATGAGTAGTGTGATTGAGGTTTTGCAACATGCAATGGCCTAGAATTACTCCATTAGGGTTAGGGAATTTATATTCCTAACCCATAGTTTGAATAATGGCAATTGAATTATGACATAGTCATCCCATGGCATTTTTTATTGAGGCATGATCACCCCCAATCTCCAAAACTTTAGAGAGCAACATGGTTCACCCACTTACATTTTTTTCTTTCTCACTCTTCAAATTTCAGAGGTTTCATTGATCTAATTTAGTTTATATTTCATAGAATATATGGACATTGATTGTTACATGTTTTATTAGAGGTTCTCATGGAGTAAGTTTCACATTTAGAGCCTTATCCCAAAGATAAAGTGTGTTTACACAATAAGCTACATAATTTATTTATCTTTTCACTCTAGCATTATTTTTATTTTCAATACTAGAATAAAAGGGGAGACATTTTTACATACTAAAATATGGTATTAGACACTTTACAATGTCATTATTAACCTATCCTTACATTACATGACTTGTGCGTACACATGTGGCTCTTCTATGCCCTTATCTCCTATTTTCTTATCTTCTATGGGCTTGGCCTTCCCGATTTACTATTAATAATTTAAAATAATTTAGTATATGTCCAATATACTTCTTATCATTATTACACTATAACATGATCATCAAATCATTGTTCCTATCTTTATATACACCTCTTGTAGCCATCCACCTCCATCTAACTTATTTTTACAATAAGCAATAGCCATTTTTTAAATTCAAATTATCTTTATGGGTCAACCCATACATTCCACATGTCAATGGTGTGATAATTTATCCAAACACTCCTCTATTTGTACATAATAAGTCTAAGCCTATTCATTGTCTAGCATATTTAAAGCAAGTACTAAGTAAGCATATCTTATCACTTACACTTGAGAGGGATTTCTATAAATCTCCCAAATAAAAAATTAGACATAAGGAGTGAACCCTATCCAAGTATGAAGCACTTAAACCAATTCAACCTTTTGTTTTAAAGTGTCAAAAACTAGATTACACATTGTATCCCTACAAGTGGATCATGATTTCACATATTCACTGAAGAAGAAAAACTACATGTGGTTTGGTTTCCCTCCTCAAAGTATTAGAGATATAGGAAACACTCTACCATTCATTAAGGATTTGTTGAGGTCATCTCAACCCATCACTCTTCCTAATTTTTCTAAGTTAACCTAGTGTTGAAAGTGGAAATAGCATTTCAAAGTGAAGGAGACATGTTTTCTATACTTGTACACACATCAAGTTATTGATGTTACACAAGATGATGGTTTATAATTAGACACAATGGCTTATGCCAAAATAGTGAGGAAAAATTCACATGGTTAAGTTCATCATGCTTCATATGCATGTGTTAGATGAAGGTGCCCAATTTTTTTTAGATTGGTCCAAGCATGACTGAATACTTAGTTTCCTTATCTGAGGGACTTCTAATCCATTCCATCCTTATTTTCCACATACACATAGTCTCATACTATAATATATTAGTAACAATTTGAGTACTCTAGTACTCTTAGTACTTTTTACTAAATAGTAAAGCATAATAATTCAATCATAATTTGTTATGGTGTTTAGATTTGTGTGTTATTATTATATCTATTGTATAATCTAAATAGTATATAGTTTTATACTTGTTTAGGTAATTAATCTAAAATAAGGTAAAACAAATTCAAACATAGATGTACCAAATATGGGTTTGTATACATCTGATGTGTCCATGGGTGTCCTAATAACATGTCAAATTTCCCCATGTTGGGTAAGACTATGAATCAAGTGGAAATAGTTTAGTCCCTACCATAAGTGGTAACATAATGCCCCCAAGAGGGTTTTGTCTTTTTCCATCAAATCCTTTCACTATATTAGTTGTACCTATCAAATATTTATGTGTGTAGTCAATACTAATATGTAATGTCATAGTGCATAAGTTTTCACTTCAGTAGTTATCCACCATAGCATTGTGTATATACTATGAGTCAATGAAAGCATGAATAAATAAAAGTGCATTGATATAATCATCATAAACAATATCATGATCATAAAATGTGATTAAAGGTTTTTATATTGATGTGCTCATAAGTATAACAATAATATCATCTAGAGGATGATTCTCTTTAGTTATGTAAGCATAAAAAGTCATAGGAGGATGTGCATTATAAGTCATATGCACTTCAGGATTCATCTTAGTCTTTTGGGTTGTATGCTTTGGAAATGGGTCAAAAAATATCTTAAGCTTCACATTAGGTTGTGAAAATAACTCATTCATAGGTGTATTACATTCATTAACTTCAATAACATTTTCCTCAATTAAATCTCGTATCTTATGTCTTAAACCAAAACATTTATTAGTATAATGTCATGCACATTTATGCCAATAACAATAGGCATTAGTATCAAACACCTTAGGTTTTAGCTTTTCTTATCAACTTCCATTATTAGAGGGAGAGATATGATGTAGATTCTATAAAACCTTGTGATGAGGTTTTGATAATCATGTCAATTTCTTCCTTTAAAGAGATGGTAAGACAAGCTTATTAGTATATTATGGAATAGTATTAACCTTCACTTTAGGCTCATTCTTAGTATCATTTTCCTTAGATTTCAAATTTGGTTTGTTTTGAAATTTGTAATGAGAAAATGTTGGAAGATTAATCTTATACTTTAGCTTATATATAGCAATTATCTTAACTTCATGGCCCTTAATTGTATGATGTACATGTTGTCAAAATATTGGAAAAAATTGAACATAATAGAATCATGTAGAGG
This sequence comes from Torreya grandis, assembly GCA_037957365.1. Classification (NCBI taxonomy): domain Eukaryota; kingdom Viridiplantae; phylum Streptophyta; class Pinopsida; order Cupressales; family Taxaceae; genus Torreya; species Torreya grandis. Next base: position 1,787,245 of record JARHVA010002118.1, read on the forward strand.
AGAAAGTAAGATTTACTTGAATATGTCTTTAAATTTATTCCCAAACATAGGATTTATCATTTTAGAGAGCATAATCTTATAACAAAAAATAGAGTCACTTATGGGCTCATTAGGTCCTTACTTGAGTTTGTATATTTGAGAATATGTGTAAGGAAATTACTTAGATGATTTGTAATAATAGAATTATATATCATATAATTAAGAGAAGAATAAGGAGATTCAGAATAATAACTGGTAAAAGAGTAGAATACTTGAATATTATGATAAAGGCACTTTGATGGTGCAACCTCCATAATAATGCAATAAGAATAGAATTCATAATATGATGATAAAATACTAACCACTACCTCCTATATATACTTTACTTAGCCATGTTTATTCCATAGGTCAACCATACTAAGAACATCAAGAAATCCAACAAGCTAATAAGGTGTGTAAGCCAAAAATAAGGCACACATATCCCTAGATGTATTATAGGTTAAGGGTGTAGCATGCCCCTCCCATTCAAAACAACAGTTTCCTTGACATTGAATTAAATTTGGATGTTTTTTAGGAATCCTTCATCCTCCCATGTTACATCTTTAGAATGCAAGTTCTTCCATTTGATCAAATAATGCTTAATGGTTCTAGTCTATAGTTGCTTAGTGCACAGGTAAAGGATCTCTTCAGCCTCTAAAATGACTTGGCCTTCTTCATCCAATTTAGGTTACTAAGTTTGAGTGAAAACTCTATGTCTAATTACTTTATTTAGGAAAGATACATGGAATACTAGATGTATGCAAGTGGTTGGGGGTAATTTTAGCTTGTAAGCCACACTACTAATTTTTTGAAAGATCTGGTAAGGGCCATAATACTTAAGTAATAGTTTGTTATCCTTTTTTATTACTTTAGAGACATCTACTTATATAGATACAAATGCACAAAAAATTAATCACCTATGTTGAAATGTCACTCACTATGGTGTTGATATGCTTGTTCCTTCATTCAATTTTGTGTCATTGCTAAATTTTCTCACAAACTGACTAGCACCTCTTGTTGATGGTGAATGTTTTTTCCAATAGCCCAAACATTAGGATGCATTGTCAAATCTGAAGTGATGGATGGGGGGTGATACCCATATAATACCACAAAGTAAGACATCTTAGAAGAAGTGTGAAAATAAATGTTATACCACCATTCAGTAAGTGGTAGCTAATGAACCCATTTATCCTATTTATCATAAACAAAACATCAAAGATACCTTTCAAGACATTTATTTACTACCTCTATTTTTCCATTAGATTGAAGATGATAAGATTAGCTATGAGCCAATTGGCTACCCAAGCATGCAAATGATTCTATCCAAAAATTACTAGTAAATATGGGATCTCAGTCACTTACAATGATCTTTAGAATATCATGTAGTTTTTGAACCATATCAAGAAAAGCAAAAGTTATTGTATTGGCAACAAACATAAATGATAAGGAAAAAAACTTAGCATACTTAATGATTTGATCCAAAACTACCATGATAACATTTTTACCCTCAAACTATGGTAGCTTTGTAATGAAGTCCATAGAAACCTCTTCCCAACACTAGATAGGGATGGATAAAGGTCAAAAAAGACTTGGGGTCTTAATGGTTTTACCTTTATTGGCATACCATGAATTTAGCCACATGTTTCTTGACATCCCCATTGAGTCCTTCCTAAAAGAAATCTTGTTTGATCTTATGACATGTTTTCAAAAATCTGTAGTGACCTCCCAATGGAGAGGCATGAAGTTCCCAAAAAAAATTGTGTTTGAAGAGAGAATGCTCATAAAATTATAATCTATATTTATACCATAATGTGTTCCCTTTACATGTAATTTTTTCATATCAACAAAACCTTGTTAAATATTTTAAATCAAATCCCTGGTAACACTGTCAGTCTCCCATTTTGATCTTGTTTTCTCTAGCCAATTTACCTTCCACATGGTCATGGTGCATAACAATGCCTCAACTAATTCATCCCTTCAAGAGAGGGTATCTTCCACCACATTCTCTTTGACTTTATTATACATTATTTCAAAATCATAGCCTAACATTTTAGTCACCCATTTATGGTGTTCTTCAAATGATAATCATTATTCCAAAACATATTTGAGGATATCATGATAAATTTTTACCTAATAAGGTCTCCATTGCTTCATTGCATGCAAAATAGCCATCATCTCTTTCTCATATATTGTTTTAAGCCTATTTTTTCCCTTCAATTGGTGATTTTTAAATGTTAGTCGTCTACTTTCTTGCATGAGTATAGTCCCCATGCCATATCTATATGTGTCACACTCCACAACAAAAGTTTTTGAAAAATTAGGAGTAGAAAAAATAGGAGTTATGTACATAGCCATTTTCAACTATTCAAACACTTGGTATCTGAATCAATCCACTAGAAGGAGTCTTTATCCAATAAAGAGGTGAGTGGGGTTGCAATGCTACCATATTTTTTCACCAACTTGGGATAGTAACCAGTTAGCCCCAGAGATCCTCAAACATTATTTAGGGGTCTTAGAAACCTGTGACTCCATAATCGCTTAGATTTTCTTAGGATCAACTTTAACTCATTCATGTGAAACAATATGACCTAAGTACTCCACCTCTTGGACACCAAAATCACATTTGAAAGGTTTGGCATAAATTTGATGTTGTTATAGAACTGAAAGCACCTATTTCACATGCTTCAAATGGTCTTCCCAATTTTTTTGTAGATGAGGATATCATCAAAAAGCACTGATACAAACTTTCTCAAAAATGGCCTAAAAATAATATTCATCAAACTTTGAAATTTATATGGTGTATTTGTAATTCCAAAAGGCATGACCATAAATATATATTGGCCTTCATGAATTTTGAAATTTATTTTAGGTATGTCCTCATTGTGGATGCGAATTTGATGATACCTAGAGTGAAGGTCTAACTTGGTAAAATAAAAATCACCATGCAATTCATCTAAAAAATTATCAATTACTGGAATATGAAACTTTCTTTGATGGTGTACTTATTGAGTTCTCTATAGTTTTGGCACATCCTCTAACTATCATTCTTCTTTCATATGATGACCATCAAGGAGGAATATTCACTTTGATTATGTTGGATGATTTCTACCTGCAACATCTCTTATACCATATTTTCAATTTCACTCTTTTAGGCATAGGGATACTCATAGAGTCTGATGTTGGGTAGTGTACTTCCTAGAATGAGTCTTATGGTATGATCATGTGCATGACTTGAAGGAAGTCCTTTTGGCATGTCACCAAAAATAATAGAATGGTTATCTAGCACCCTTTATAAATTAGGATGTGTATACTCTTTAATTGGTTGAACCTCTATGGAAAATAAACATGCCACAAAACCTTATACACATTTTCTAAGAATCTTTGTCATTTGGTGGGAACTAACTAGTTGTGAAGATTTAAACCATAATCTGTGTAATTCAAAGGTCCTACATTTTAAATGGAACCCCATGAATAGTTCTTGGAAATTCATCTCAATAGTGCCCAAATTGGTGAGCCACTACACTCCCAAAACAATGTCATCTCCTCCCATGTGAATAGTAAACATAGGGGAATATAACAAATAGTATCCCATAGCAAGCTTAATTTTATGGCATTTTATAGAATAGTTGACCATACCACCAATTGCAAATCATGACCTAAAATTTTAGAGCAAGGTAGATGAAATAATTCAAATGAGTAGCCAACTTACTATTGATGAAGTTATGTGTACTCCCAGAGTTAATTAATACAATACCTTTTGTTTCTTCAAGAAACCCACCACCTTAAGAGTTTGAGGAGTACTAATGGTTGAAAGTGCATGATAGGAAATAGTAGGTTGAGAATATTTAGATTTATCCTCAATTTATTCCAAACCTAACCCTAAAGCCTCCTCGTCTTCTTCTTCTTAATTAGTGCCATCAATGTAAAACAACTTATTTTTAGCACATCGATGTCCTTTTCTCCATTTGCTATCATAGCCTAAACATAAACCTTTTTCATGTTTTCTTCCACTTGCTAAGGTGTCAATCTAGTAGGCTACAGAAATGATGTTGGAAATGTGTGTTCATGGACATTAGTGAAAGGTCTTCATCTGATCAATTATTTTTTCTCAGCCATGCATGCCCTTAGTATGGTCTCAAATATAGTATTGAGATGAAACATGTGAACCTCTAATTAGATTATTTATTTAAGACCACCTAAAAATATGTTAGTCATATTTTCCTTAGTGATGTCTACAACATGTAAGGAGAGATTCTAAAATTAATGAATGTAATCTTTGATAGTCTTGGTCAAGCAGAAATTGGCTAGTTGACTGAAGTAGTTTTTAGAGACATTATTATGATATTAGAGTTGTGAATCCTCAAAAAATATCAACCATGAAATTAGGACACCCTTCTTTTTATTTTGAGCACACAACTAATGATACCAAATGAATGGTTCAGGTTTCAGATATAGAGAGGTCATAACCACTTTTTGTGAACATGGAATCTGATGTAGATCAAATAAGTTACCAATTTGAGAGAGCTAGATGAGTGTATTTTTACCATCAAAATTGTGTAGGTCTAATTTTAAAAACATTAGCTTAGGTCTAGAATTAGTGTTGGTACTATTTGGAGGAGATGAACTAAACTAAAGTGGTGGAGGGTTATTTTGTAGTGGTTGAGTTAACAAGCTAGCTAATTACCTAATTATGTGTTGCAATTGATCCATCACGCTATCCAAGTCCCATCTCAACCCTATAATATCGCCTTGAACCATATCAAAATCATTTTTTCACCATGCCCTATACCTAGAATTTAAGTTGTTGAACTACCTCAAAAATACATTAATCAAAAGTTCTAGACTCCATGTCATCCTTGTGAGGAGATTTCATAGTTTCTTGCCCATTCCTATGTTTATGAGTGTTTGGACCATCCAAGCACAAACCCTAGGGGGTTTTCAACCCTAAACAAAGTGTGTTGGTGGAATACACCATTTCAATCATCTCATTGAGATGAATCTAATTACTTCTATTGTGCATAAGAATGAAAATTTTAGCCTAAAAAACATATTAGAAGAATATACCATTGTGATCATCTCATAGAGACAAATCAAATCACTAATAATTAGGTAAAAACATTAGAATTGTTTTTTTAACCTTGGTATTTTTTTTGTAAAAAACCCTCATGAACAAAACTAAAATGAGGAAAAAAATCAATTCTCCCCGAATCAAAATTTATGTTTTTTCAACTTGCTAGTGCTCCAGAAAAAAAATGGTGGCACAAAAACTTACCCAAATCGAAGCTTTGATACCACTTGTAAATAAATTACTTAAATGATTTGCAATAATAGAATTGTATATTGTAGAATTAAGAGCAGAATAAGTAGATCCATAATAATAATTGGTTTATGAGTAAAATAATTGAATATTATGACTGGGCCACTTTAAGGGGACAACCTCCATAACACTGAAATAAGAATAGAATTCACTATATGATGATAAAAAACTTACCACTTTCTCCTATATATACTCTACCTAGCCATGGTTATTTCATATGTTGACCATACTAAGAACATTAAGAAATGTAACAAGTTAATAAGGTGTGTAAGCCACAAGTCAACCAAACATATCCCTAGATGCACTATAGTTTAAGGGTGTAGCAATATGAGACCTTGTCACTAATATTAATAAAAATTTGATCTAAGAATTGATTAGATAATGGATTGAAAAAATGTCCTAATTGAAAAAGAAGATCATTAAATCATTACAAATCATAGTCCTTAAGACTTTGAAGAAAAAACTTAGTTAAAATTTTACCATTAGAAGAATAATCTAAGCATGTTGTAGGAAAAGCATTAAGATGTTGTTGTGGATAACCTTTACCATCATAAAGTGTAATCTTAGGTTCAAAAAACTTATAGTTAAAGTATTAGCAACAATCTCAGGGCTAAAGGGTCATGTAATAATGCATGATAATTAGTTGAAGGACATATTATAGATAAACCTTTCTTTAGATTAGAAATTTCAGCTTGAAGATTGAGTATAATTTGTATAATCCCTTGAATGGTAGGCCAAGATAATGAGTAGCAATAAATGATGTCACATGAGTAACAATACTAGGAGACACAAAAATATGTTGCATAGGAATAGCCATAGAAATACGAGTAGTAACTTGTGTTTCCCCTACACCATGAAAGGGCATCACATGTGTAGCCATATGTGTAGACATATAAATAGTAGCATTAGGATTAATGGTTTGAACACCTACTATAAGATTTATGGCTTTAAAATGTTTATTAGTGGCATTAAAGATCTCATCATGTCATTCCTCATATGTAGGTTTGTTAACATCATTTGCATTCTTAGCCTCTAAGATAATGTTTAAGATCTTATCCAAGTCATTAAGTTGCATACAATTTTGATTTCAAAAATTATAAAGGGCTCCTACTTACACAATATCAACACCATTAAGCTCATCTGGATGTATTCTATAATGATATTCATTATCATTTTCATGAGAATTTTCAAGGTTAGACTTAACATCATCAATAACATGTTATTCTACATATATCTATTTTTTTATCCACATTTACATCAATAGAAGAAGGAATTTGCATTTCATCAATTTTATCCATTTTATATTGCACATAAACATGTGATTAGATCAAAATAATATGATTATAATTAGTTTCAACACCACTTAATCTATCACTTCACCCTACAAGTACAAGAGAACTAACCTTCTTAGATGGCATATAATATGTGCATGAAAATACTAGAAAAGCAATGGCAAACAAAAAGTGCATAAATTATTGCCTTTAAGGGGGAATAAAAAATTATATTTTATTGGAGAATTAATCTTATTTGGGTCCCTTCCTAAGTCTTTAGGAGTGTATTAAGTTATATTTTATTTGGGATAATATATTATCCTAAAGTATTATTCATGTGTAGAGAATTTATATTTATATAAATTATTAATTCATATAAATCTAGATTCCATGAGGTGTCACTCATCTTTATGTCCTCCTTAGAATTTTCAGAGTTACTCCACATGCCATACACATCCTCCCCATTTTTAAGAGGACTAGGGACATATGGAAAACACATGAAGTTTGTTAATGTAACTTATTTTTCTCTTCTTACTCCATTTAAAGATCTTTCCTCTCCCATTCTTCCACACTTGATATACTCTCAACACAATCTTGTTGATTTAGTCTTACCCTTGTATTCTTAATGCTCTCTTGGTCTAAGGTCATTCATCTCCTAATTTATTCATGTTATTTTAATTGGAGATTCATTGTTTACAAACTTTTAATACTGATGTAAAAAAAAAATCATTCAACGGTTTCTTCACTTGTCACCTATCTCAACATTATGGCTTATTTATTTCAAGGAAATATTATTTTGCATACATTTTGTTCATTTATCTCAACATTATTTCATGACCTAGACAATAAGTCTAATATGGTATCAGAGTTACGGTATATTTAATATTGAATGTTGTGATTTTTTTAGATTTGGATGTGGACAAGAATTTTTTTCTTCTAACATTCTATTTTGTCTCATTATTTGCTTTATTTTCAAGGTTTTGAGTGAAAAAACAAGTTTTTAGATATTTTTTGTGGCAATAAACTAACCATTTTTAAAATTTATTAAGAGTAACATTTATTTTCCTTCTAACCTATTTTTTTGGGTCTCTAAATGAGTTTTTGTCATACTTCTTTTAGTTTGTCTTTAGCCTTATTTGTGATTCTAATTCAATTTTTTAAAATTTTAAGTTATTTTTCCACTAAAAACCATCTAAAAAGGGTCTATATATTTTTCTCAGAATTATTTTTTTTCTAATCTTTTTAAGTTTTGTTAATCTAGTATATAAAAATGTTCTATCAAATTTTTGAAAAAACTTAGATCATAGTTTGAAAGAAATCATCAAAATCGTGACTGTGTTTTTAAAAAAATGTGATTATTTTTTTCAAGAAAAAGGTTACGAGTTTTTTTTTAAACCTCTTTCTAAATAATATTTAATATAAGTTTATTATTAATTCAAACACTTGTCATATCAAACTAAATTTATTTTATAATCCCTTTCACTTTTTTCTATGTATAGATATTGTAAAAACATATTTTCATTTATATTTGGAGTTTTGGTGTGGACTTACATTTACAAGTCAATTGATCTAAACTTTGAAATAAGTAAATCTCTATATTCAAATCTTAGTTTTTTGTTACGATGAATATTTTTAAATGTTATTTGGATCAATCAATATTTACAATAATTAATTTTTTTCCGTGATACTTAAATGTATATCTTTGTTCTCATGGCTTTTAAATTAGGATTTTATTTTTATTTATTTTTTAAATTATGCAAACTATTTATTTTAAAAATGATGAAATAACTACTCTTAAAAATAAATTACATATTGAAATGACATTTTAAATTTTTTACAAGCCTTTTTTATTAAGTAAATGCAAACTCTATAATCTTCTATTGATGTATTAAATATTAATTTTGCATATTTTGTACATGATAATAACTCTAATATTGAAACTCACTATGCTTTTACAATAACTAAAACTTCTTTGAACACTTCTACCAACTTCAGTTTTAAAATTATGAATAATGTGGACTATTTAGGTGGTGGGCTTGGTAAGTGTAAAGATGGTATTCTTGAACCTATTTTACTTAAATCAAATATAAATTTTAAAGGTCTTAGCTATAATGATTTAAATGCTTCTAATAAAAATTTGGCATCTTATTGTGGTCTTAACCACATGAATTATAATGCAGCTTCTTTTGATTATACTTATTATAATACTCAATCTATGGTTAAAATTGTTAAATCTTGTACGCATTATGAAAAACAAAGGCATCATATCTCTAAATGTTAGAAATTGCATCTGTATAAATTTTATGATAAATCTACTCATGACACTTTGCATTGTTAGAAAATGACTAAATCCCCTACCTCTAAGGTTAAAATTATTTAGATTCTTTAAATGGTTGACCTTCTCAAGACTTTGATGTGTTTTCATGTAATGTTTCTTCTATTACTTCACGTTGGATATATTTTGCTAGTGACACATCTTCATCTCTATTTCGATTAAACTCAAATTCTTTTATGAATTTCTTACTTTTTGTTACAAAAAAAATATGATTTTGACTAGCTTATTTTCATGTAGGTTTTCACACTTTATGATGAAAGTTATATTTTCTTCATTTTTCCTTGGTGTACATCTACTTTTATTACATTATGTATGTAGATTGTATTTTTGACAAAATGGTTACTTAAATTGAAACATTAGTGATAATTTATGCCTTGCAGGTTTTCTGGATCATTTCTCCTTCTTGTTGGTGTTTGTTCCATTATAGATTGATCACATTATCTAAATATATTTTTTAAAGATTCTTGATGATCACACTTGCATCCTTACAACTTTTGACAACACTTTCTCTTCGTCTTTATTTCTCAAACTATTGTAATTCCTCTTGAAAGAAGTTTCTATTAAGGGGGAGTATCATGTAATTTCAACTCCCTTATTTGTAAAAGGGTTTTCCCACTTTTATAAGCTAAATATAAATTAAAGGGCAATGTTGAAGAATTAATTTTATTTGGGTGTTTTCTTATGCTTTTAAGAATGCATTAGGTTACCCTTTATCTGAGATAAATTTTTCTCCCAATTTTTATTCATGTGTAGAGAATTTGTATTTATGTGAATTATTAATTTATATAAATATGGATTTCATGAGGTGTCACTCACCTCTTTGTCCTCAGAATTTTGGGAGTTACTTATGCATGTAACTTTTCCCCCATATGTCACACATATCTTTCCTACTTGTAAGAGAATTAGGGACACATAGCACATATATGAACCTTATTCATGTAACTCTTTTTTCTCTTCTTGCTCTATTTAAATAGCTTTCCTCTTCTATTCCTCCACACTTGATACACTCTGAATACAATCATGTTGTTCTAATATTGTTCTTGTATTATTGATGTTCTTTTAACCTAAAGTCATTCTCTTCCTAGTTTCTTCATGTTATTATGATTGGAGATTCATTGTTTGCACACTTTGAATACTAGTGGGGTTTTTCTTCATTCAATGGTTTCCCCATTTGTCACCTTTGTCTCAACATTATGGTTTTTTTCTTTCAAGGTGAAGTTATTTGACATTTATTTTAACATTATTTAATGACCTAGGCAATAAATATAACATATTTGAACCCCTAATACAATATAAATTTGAAACCCTAAGAAATAAAGATAAAACATTAACAAGGAAATAAGAAACCCTAAGGAAAAATACCTTAGGTTTGTCACACTCAAAACAAATATTGGGTTCATTTATATTTATATTTAGTGTGGTATAAATATAATAAAACTATTAGAATTTATATTTTTAAAATAGGGGTTTAACTATATAAATATGAATATTGAACTTACTATTTTTAGAATAGACAAATAAATAGATTACAATTTACCCTTAATTAGTTTTTTTATTTGTTTTGCTCACTTTTGCATCACATATTTGGAAGATAATTTATAATATTTCTATAACTTCTCAGATCAAGAAATGGGTCCTCAAAACTTGCTAGAACATTGTTAACAAAGCTTAGACCCTTGCGATGACTAATAATTTCATCTAACTATCAGTATTGTCCAAGTTGATTTTTTTATTTGTGCCACCTTATATTGTTATTTATGCCTTTGTAGAAGATTTTTTTGTATTGAAGTGCCCTTATTCTTATGCCTATATTCTAATTGTGCTTCCATTTGCCTTGAAACCCTAATTTCACTTTTGACATGAGACTAACTTGAAAAAAGAGTTATAAAGATGGGTTAGATAGCCCTAACCACTCCCTTCTAAGTGATTGAGTGTTTCTTATGTTCCAATACTCGTATGAGGGTTTAAACCATATGTATTTCTCTCACTTAGGTGCATGCTCTCAATTGCGATCCACTAAAATTAAATACAATGCTTTGTCTTTCGATACTTGAGAATATGTGACTTTAACATGTGTTTTATATACAAACTTGGCTCTAAGGATACTCCTTTAAGGATTTTTTAATGTATATGCCTTTATGGTAATGTCTCTAGAGAATGAAAGTGGATTTCTCAATGTGAATGCCAAACAGTGACCAAATTAGCCATATCCTTAAGACCTCAAGATTAATTTATTTTAAAGATGACTCTTTGATATTTCCTCCCATGACCAACATACGAAATGTGTTTAGACCAACCTAAGGGAAACATTTGAATTTTTAAATTATTTGTTAAGGGTCTCTAGATGTTGTTGGTAGAAGGAAAACACCTACAACAAACTACAACTATCTGACTATTTCTGATGGTGTCTAGATAGAGTAGGTGTATTTGTTCTTATGCTCTTTTCAATTTCAAATTTAAAGTTTAAAATTCTAATTTCTTATAGAATCATTGATTACTTATAACAATTGATAATTATTTTTGAATGTGTCAACAAAATTCAATGTGGATGAAATTTATCTTGAACATCATTCAATCCCTCCTATAATCACCTAGTAATGACACTTGAGTACTAAGAGTGCTACTTGAGATCACCTATCCCGAACTTATCCCTCGAGCTATCTTAGGGACTATTTTCACAATTATCCAATTTTTGTGTAGGCCACATGCATCCCTGGTCATCCTTAAAGTAGTCCTAGACCCTCATTTTTGTATACTGGCCCTTCAAGCCTCAGGTTCTACCACCTGTACACTAGTGCCATAATAGGGATAGTAGCACCACATGGCATTAGTGTCCCAATTTTGGTTCTACTATCCTTTCCCTCCTCTTTTCACAAGCATATATCTTTTCAAATCTTAGTCCTCTTAGGGTCAACCTAGACAGCTTTTATCACCCACACAAGCACTTTTAGCACTTTGATAATTTGAGTAATATACTAATGTATGATACATATAAACCCAAACATACATAGCGGCATGTCTAGATAAATATTAGAAATTTGTCATGTAGTCAACAATGATCATATACTGAATACTTGAAACTAACATAGAAATACTAAATAAAGATGCATGATATCCATCATGGCATCAAAAAACTTAAGAGATGCATGATATCCATCATGACATTGGAAAACTGAGCAAAACATAGCAAGTAAGAGTCTAGACAATGACACACACACATAAAGAGTACACAAAAGGGCACACAAAGCATGAAAGAATGCCAAGGGATCACATATACGGGATGTTTAAATGTCACTCACATGCATAGAAAGACACAATAAGGTTTAGAGTTGCAATCAATAACATGTTTAAATGTCCATAATCTAAACAAATCAAATACATAAGTAGGAAAAGAGGAAACAAACATGATAAACATGCATGAATAAGTGAAATTCATCTATATAAGCAAGTTTTAACATCATTATATACAACAAATCAAGTATACATTGAGATATCAATGTTAAAGTAAGTGAGCAAATAATGAAAGATTCACACAGCGTACTGTATTATAATATGAATAATAGGGATAGTCATAGAGTGATAAAACATGTGTAAAATATCCCCCAAGTGATTTTGATGTGATACAAATAATCTGTAGAAGTCCTGTGAGTTTTGAATCTAAGAAAAGGGAACCTATGTTCACTAGGACAAGTCTATTGGAATGGGAGAAGAGTGCATTGTGTGACTATTAAGAGTAGTGTGCTTTTTTTTGTGTATTTTTTGGGGGATTGAGACAATATCCCCATATGTAACTGCCTCTAAAAATTACAACCTATATGTTTTATAATTCACTCAGTTACACTTCGAAAGCATATTTGATATAAAACTATATGTCTATATATGTGTGTGTGTGTGTGTGTATATATATGTGTGTGTATATATATATAATCACCTAAAAGTGACACTTGAGTGCTAAGAGTGATACTTGAGACCACCTATCCCTAGCTTGTCCCTAAACCTATTCTAGAGCCCATTTTCACACTTATTCAACCTTCATGTGGGTCACATACATCCCTAGTCATCCCTAAAGCAGTCCCAAACCCTCATTCTTGCAAATTGACCCTTTGTTCCTAGTGTTCTACCACTTGGACACTAGCACCATAATAGGGATAGTAGATCCATATGGTGTTAGTGTCCCAATAATGGCACTAATGTCTTTTCTCTCCTCTTTTCACAAACGGATATCTTTTAAAAACTTAGACCTCCTAAGGTCAGCCTAGACAACTTTTAACACCCATGCAGGCACCAAAATACATTATATACATGAATTTTATCTCTCTAACCACTAGATGAAAATTAGATGCAAATTATATATACAAACTCAGAATAAGTTGTGCACAATTAAGGTTATTAATCCTTATTCTGCCTTACTTCTACATACAACCATTTACAACATTTATAAGTTTAGATTACTCATGTTTCCAATCTCAAGCACATTCAAAGCACTCAGGTCTACAATTATACTAGCTTTACTTGCACTTGTACTAGTACTTACGTGGAGAAAATTACATCAGGCTTGATCCCTCTTTAGAGTATTGATATTTAGGCTACTCTCATCACATCGAGGTGTTGAAGATGTTCATCCTACCCCACTAAAAAACAAACTTAACGGCTTGTATCAATTAGATGAACTAATGATATACAAGATTAGGGTTTACTCCTAAAATCAATCAAAATAGGTCAACTACAGGGTCCTAGAACTTGTGTGAGTAGGAACAGACTTGACAGACCTAGACATAAGTGCACCCAAAAACTCAAAACATTACTTTACAAAGAACACTATAGCCAAAACATAGACACTAATGCCACATGACACTACTATCTAATTAGGGTACTACTATCTAGAAGGGATTTGACACATGGATCCTATTTTTGACACTCAGACTAACCTCTACCTCAATTTTAATCTCTAGAACATCTGTTTCAATCATTTTCTAGCTAAGTACTCATTTATAAATTATTTATTACTATTTTTTTAAAATTCAAATTTAGTCAATTTTGTAACAAATCAATCATTGTATATTGCATATTTCTACCTAATTTATTATAATCAATTATTTAACAACATAGAATATATATTCATCTAAGTCCTAAAAGGTTAAAACATTTTTGATCCTATCTTATGTTGAGATCAACATACCCCCATTTATGAAAATTAGGACCCTTGAGATACTTTGGACCTTAACCCTAAAACCATGACATATTTTGAACATTATTAGAATTTGATTATCATCCACTTTGATAAAATTGGCTTACTAATTTATGGTTTTGTTTTGATCTTACCTAATGTTGCTAATAATTGGTCTTCATGTTTTATAGATACAGGTTTCATGGGGCCCTATTGAAGGGATCATGCTTAGAATTTTTAGAGTGACTCTATTCAAGTTTTCACTGGCCTTGGGTTTGTGAAATTCAAATATAAATTCATTTTTTGAAATCTCTCTTTCAGAAAACCCTAGCTCAAGCCCTTGGTTCAGATTTACATTTGGCAGGAACAAATTGGTGGGAACATTTCAAATTACATTAGACTTAAGTTTAATTTTCATGTTAAGGCTTAGTCATATTTCTTAACATGACCAAACCTTAACTTGAAAGTTCTATTTGGTCCCTTTTATTTTCCCCCTTTTGTTTTCTTTATTTTCTAACCATGTTTAACTTTCATATTAGTAGGGTCCTTTTATTTTTCTAAGCATGGTCTCATTTATTATTTATTTATCCTAAAACTTTAATGTTAAGGCCCCATTCATGTTTATCAACATGAATTAGACCTTAGTCTTAACATTTTATCCTAAGTCTTATTTCATCCCAAATCCTAACTTAAATACCTCTCTTATTTGAAGATCTAATGGCCTACGCTTAATTAGAACTGAAGATAAAATGGTGCAAGGGAATCCTGAAGGTTGGATGGGCCCCAGTATTAAATATAATCTTAAACATAAGTTTTAACATAATGCCTTGTTATATATTTTAATACAAGACCTTAGTTTAAAACTTATGTTTTTGACTTTAATTAATCAAAGGAACCAATCATGTATAGGTGCCTGGATCATGATCCATGATTCACGATCACTCATAGATTTAGATCCAACAGAGTGAAGATAACATCAAAAATTCAAAAGGCCCAAGAAGCCCCTTAAAGCCACCATGTGGTGCTCTCACATACATAAACTTCATGAGCATAAAATTGGCATTCTCATGACCATCATTTGACATCCATGAGGTCGTCATTGATGTCTATGAGACTGTCAACTTTAAGCCCACTGAACCTAAAGGACTTTACGAGTTTAAATTTGATGTTCTCAAAAATGTTATTTGAATTTTATGAGGCCATCATTTACATCCACAAGGCTATCAAATTCAAGTTCATCTCACATTTTTTACTTAGACAAAGGTACTTGTTTTATGTCATTTGAGGGATCCTTTGATATTATTCTTTAAAACTTAGCATAAAATGCTTTAACCTAAGTCTATGGCATGTTCATTGATATGAAATAGACATAAATAAAATAATTTTAACCTAATTTCCTTTCTATAACCATGCATTTATTAAAGTACATGCACCTTGTAGGATGAATGGCTCATGTTGTGTCAGGCACAAATGATCCAACGGTGCAAGATCATCAATGAACTTTTAACAAAGCTATGAGATCTCGTAGTATTGACACATGGTAAACACATATTTAATATGTGACTGGTGTAGGATATAGAGCTTAGATAACACATGAAGGTGCCAAGTGACACAACCATGAAGCTTGATGCAAAGAGGGTAAATGACATAAGAATACTTGCATCATAATCAATGACCTATATCGATCCTTAGATCTTGATCGAATGGTGCAAATCAAAAGGCAATTTTTAAATGCCAATGACTAGTGATTTGAAGGCACTTATGAAAAATGCCATGAAAATTGACAGATAGATGCCAAATAAGCACCACACGAGCACAAAATGACAAAATGAAGATCTTATGTACTCAAAAATGCAAACATATAAAGGCAAAGGTCAAATTCAAATCTAAGGCACGTATGATCCGAATTCCAAGTAAGACATCACCATTAAAACTTTAGGAGAGCCCTAAAATTATATAAAATCCCTAATTTAAGCTTGGATTGATCATAATTAAGCTAGAAGAGAGTCTAATTACAATTTAATTACAAAAGAATTGACCTAGAGACCATTTGGAACATAATAGTAAGCAATTTGTAAAGTTTGGAAGCCATGGCAGCTTAGAGGCAATAATATAATGATGAGATAGAGTTATATTTATCTATAGGCAATGAAGGGAGGGTCTTCAAAGACATAGACCTAGACACTTTTACATTGAGCATAGGTAATAAGAACTGGTCCAAGTTCTTTTAGACCATTGAAGAGATACAACCCATCACAAAAGAAGAATAGAAGATTGCCATTATAACTAAAAGGTATTAAGACCTAGTTGCAATCCAAATGGCCAACCTCCACCATGCTAATGCTAAACCAAAGGTAATCCAATGTATTTACATTCTTACTCCCATTTTCAAGGACTATAGAATTGAACAAGGTTGGATTATTCATGAAAGAACCTTTAGAAGAATTGCATTCATTTCCCCATTGGCCTTTGAGAGTTATTACAAACTTTGGACACCCCAAATGGATTTACCCACTATTAAGGAATGGACTAGCTAGAATGATCTAGACACCATCCTTAGGCCATGGTTTCTCTAACAGAACCACATGATCTGAGACCCTACTGGTAACATCCCATTTCCCAATTTATAGAGGGGGTTAGGGTAATCATGGCTATGTTGAATAGAATCTCTAGAGCCCCTTCAACCACTTATGTCAACAAGAGTTGGGTCTCTTACATCTACTTCATGGTAGAGAAAGACCTCACTACCCCAATTGGAGAGATGATTGGCATCTATTTAGAATGGAAATTTATAGCCATTAAAAAGAAAACTAGTAACCAATTCTTAATGATGTCCTATCTATTGGATGCCTTGCTAGCCTCCACCTAGATCCCTTATATAAAAAATTGTTCACCTGAGGGTAGATTTATAGTCTCCCAACACTATTCAAAGCTATAGATATTCAAATATAGGAATAACATCCAATTCATCTATGACTGTGTGTATCCAGCCTTGGTAGAAGCCATTACAAGGATCCCTATGCCCAAGGTAAGCCTTCTAATCAAGAAATATGTGGAGTTAATGAGAGATATCTAGTTGTATCTAGATTGTACAGTGATCAAAATTAAAGGGATTTTGATCCAACCTTCCAAATTGCCTATCTATGTTCCCACCCAACTGGTAGAGCAATAAATTATATGCCAACTTCTTAATGGTGTGGATAGAGTGTGCAAAGATAAGAGGAAAGGCCTCCTCCATTCCTTTCCTTTAACCATTGGTAGAACTATGTTACAAAATTGGGATCAGGTGAATATTATGGCCATGCATAGGGAATCTTTCAAGTTGTAACGTGATGAGCCAAAGATGTGGGACCCCAATGATAAGGTCTCCACATACTTGAAATCTAAGTAATTACTCAATCCAGTGTATGTGCACCAACTCAATTTTCATGACATTGTATATATCAAAGCAAATAATTTCAAAGAAATATTAGCTAGGATTAAGGGACATAACATTAGACTGGAGCATAGACTGACCAGTGATGAGAAGGCACTAGGTGACATATGGCAAATGGGATTTTTACAATAGCATTTTTTGTCTAGACATTTAAGCCCCCTCAAGATCAACCACAAGTGGAAGGGAAACAACCCTAAGCATAGATTACACAAGGTCCTAGTAAGGAAAAATTTAAAGAAGGACCTGGTGAGGGCCCATCATCTTCAGTCCCTGCCTAAAGACTAGCATCTCTAGTTGAATACCTAGACATGATTGCCCTGGAGCCTGATGAGATAATAGAGGATGCCCTCAAGGTTCTTGCTGAGGCATATGGATCTAGTGAGAAAGGAGGATCATGTTAAATAATCACAAGCCCAAATAGAGGAGGTTAAGAAAGAAAAAGGAAAAGAAGTTGACCTAGACCTAGTCCCAATGACATCCTTGAAGAAGAGAAAGGTAGAATTGGTAAGGGTCCCAATTAGATCAAAGAATCCAAAGTTGACTTTCACTCACCCCATGAGTGAGGTCAACTTATTTAGTGATGAATCTATGGGCCAATCATCCCTGATTGGTTCATCTATGAAAAAATGCATAAAATCCCCACTTGTCACCACTCATGGGCCCTGACCAAGATTGTTAACATTGATGTACATGATGATATCAATCCATGTGTAAGGTCTTTGATGAAGGAGGAAGAAAGAATAATAGTGGCTACTATAGGTTCAAATAGCAAGTAGATAGATGCTCTAAGAGCATCAAGCCGTACCTAGATGGAGGTTCCTAAACCTCCAAAGTACACTAAACCAACTACTACTAAACAATTCAATCTAGAGATAGCTAGATTAGAGAGTGTGACAATTAAAAAAGCCATGGTGGGGACTGAATAATTCACTTTTCAAAGAGTTGAGCCATTTGTAGGATTAACTCCAATTAAAGGTCAGTAACTTGGTGAGCATCCCATTCATGTAGAGGATATTGAATAATAGATTGAGGCTCTCTCAGCTCAAGTTAGGGAAAGCATTAGGGGCATGAAACAAAGAATATCTAACCTAGATAAGGAAAATGAGGATTTAAAGACATAGGTTATCTTATCAATTCCTAGGCTAATGGTCAACATGCTTGAGGAATCCTTCTTTGATATGTTTGAGGCCTTAAAAGTAATGAAGCTAAGGCAAAGTGTGTTGGCATAGTAGAATACAGTGGCTAAGGGTCTAATAACCTAATGACAAGCTTCAAAGGATCAAATAATAGGGCTGATCAATATTTAGGATAGAAGGCATATTCTTGCATTTAAATCAATTAGCTTGGGACACTTGAATCCAATTTTGGGAATTATTATTGGTAGGTCCAGAGTTTATGTTCTTAGTCATAAGAACTAAAGAGACTCCTAAAAAATAATGAGGAGATAATGGAAAGGATTGAAAGTCTCCTTGGGACAATGCTCAAAGACCCTACATAGCCTACTATCCTTGGCATCATCAAGGATGATGAATTCAAACATAGGGATACTTTGGTGACTCAAGAAGTAAAAAGTAAAATTCAAGGCTAGTATGAGATAAATAATAGCAGGATCCTAGACATGATCCTTAATATACGGTAAAGAATAACTGAGGCCAAGAGCATCAAGGAAATTATGGCTAGGAATGATAAGAAATTGAATGAGCTTACTGATAAAGAGAAAAAGTGTCTCTTAAAACTAGCTATAGACTTAGAGTTGGTTAATGAACAATACCAGAGGGCTATGAACTTCCTTTAGCAATATCTAAAAAGTTTTCAAGTGTAGGGCCCACTAACCAGCT
This sequence comes from Torreya grandis, assembly GCA_037957365.1. Classification (NCBI taxonomy): domain Eukaryota; kingdom Viridiplantae; phylum Streptophyta; class Pinopsida; order Cupressales; family Taxaceae; genus Torreya; species Torreya grandis. The sequence goes on from JARHVA010002118.1 coordinate 1,806,627, forward strand.
AATTAATATTCTTTTGTAAAGGCATATGTTAGTTTGTTAATGTATTGCCTTTAGGTCAATTTAATTTAGAAAAGAAAATGTATTCTAGAACTTTAAAGAAAAAACACAATTGTCCTTACTTATTATACATTTGCATCTTGTAAATCCTCCTATAAAAGGCAATACTACCATTTTGTAAAGAGAGATAATTTTGATCAAAATTTGTATACTTTGAGCAGTTAATACAATCAATAAAAACTAAAAAGATTGTCCAAATTTTTTTGTGTCAATTGTTGCATGCTTTTTCTCTCAATTGCTTGTCTTAAGTCTTAAACTTGAATAGTTTCTATGAATTTTGAGTTGCATATTTGATTACAAGGTTTCTAATTTGTGCATATGCTAGATTACTTGAATGATCTTGAATTTGCTTCATTTTATTTGCTATGTATTAGAATGTGCAAATGTTATTTGGGTGTGATAGTAAATCTTTATAGTAAATTTAGTTCTTACTTGTACTTATTTATATCATCCTTGGAGGTTTGCCTAGTGTGTAGTGAGATATGAGCTTATGCTAATTTGCACTATATACTAGTTAAATGTATACTCAGTTGTAATTGAAACTTTGTCATAATGTTTAAAGCTAATACAAGTAATCACTTATTCTCTTTCTTCCTTACCCTTCTCTTTTGCATTTTTTTAACCATGTCACTTTAGTTTAGATTTCATTGTAAATGTCCATTTAGATTAGTTTGTAGGTTAAGCTTCGATCATAATTCACTAGTATTAGCATAGATACTTACACTTTACAAAGATTTGGTCCATGATTGCTCCTAACCATCAATTAATATAATTTTTTTGGAATAGTTAAGCATTGTTCTACCGTTATTTCACCATAGGTAACATAAGTTGCCAAAACTTGCTACTCATGCTCTAAATTCCAAAATTCTAAAATGAGAAGTGTTCTTTGAATACTAAGGACAGATATGATAAATTTAGAGACATCAACAAGTTGTGTTGGCACTAGAAGGAGGGCCTCTTTGTGAATTGGTAGAATCTTTGTTAATCTTAGTGTTTTGATCTAAGATTGATGTTATCTTTGCACTTTTGTTTGATTCCTTGCTCAAAAGTGTAAAGATCATTGATCTTTGTGGTATTTGACATATATTTGTGCTTCCTTTAGACAAATATCATAGTTCTTTAAAGTTTGATGCTAAATTTTGGTAAAGATGGCTTAAGATGTGAAAATCCATGGTAGTTGAGGTTAGAATAGCTTGTTTTGATAAAATATTGGTATATTTTTCATAGATCTGGGTTTATTTGCACTTGGAATTATAAATATAGACCATATTTGCATAATTGAACACATCTGTGAGCTATCTTAGTCAAAGATTGACATCTTTTACTATTATTTATACATATATTTGCAAAAATAGCTTAATGTGCATGTTTAATCCTTGTTTGTTATAAATATTGAATTAACACGTCATATTTCAAAAAAGATCTTCAATCTTCAAGCTAAAATTTCTTAGGATCTGAACAAGATTACATTTAGAGACAAGAGAACCTTTTCTTGAGATTGAGGTCCATAGAAGAGCCAGGCAAGATAAGGGTAGGTTTAGAAATTCCAAATCATTACCAACCTCACCTCTTCAAGGTACCCCTACCTTTAACCTTCATCCAGGTATGGCTTAGTTGGGAGATTCTTCAATCAACATGCCAAGTGTGGTACATGATCTCCCATGTAACCCTAAAAAATACTTGCCAACATTTAGTCCAACTGGTATTGTAACTACTGAAGAGCACATTAAATCTTTCAAAGTTGTTTTTAGGTTGCTAAATGTCATACATAAATATGTAGCATGTAGATTGTTCCCCTTTACTTTTAAATATGTTGCATATAAATGGTTTCTCAATTTGTTTGACAATTATATTACTAGGTGGAATGGTTTCACTAATGTTTTCATAGATCAATTTGGCAAAATTGTTAGTCCATGTGTCATATACCACCAATTCACCACCATCCAGAGGGATGTAAGTGAGCCCATATGGTATTTTAATGTCAAGTTCCAAAAAATGTATAATAGGAGCATTGAACCTTAGAAACCTGATGAGCTTTTAGCTCTGGAAATCTACAAGGATGCAATAGATCCTATGACTTCTATATTTCTAAAACGATCTCTTCCAACTATAACTTCTTTACCTAGGGATTCTTTTGAAGCAGTATTCATCAATGATCAAATGTAGCCCCAGGGACAAATGGCCTACACTATCCTAAATATCAATCCACATTTGCCCATTCTAAACATCTCCCCCAACAACAATCAGAATGTTCCACCCTTGAATCAACTCCCAAATTTGAATCAATTATCTTTGAGTCATGTTACTCCCAATTAGAATTTAGAATTCTTGAGTCATCTTGCTACTAATGGATTCAATGCAAATGATTAAAGAGATTTAATACCAACTATTGGTACTAACAATAACCAGGTGCACAATTTTGAAACTCCCAAGAAGAAGAATGAGTCTATTCTAAAAATGGTCTAAAATTTAAGCATTGATTTCCTTTATCTGTAAAAACAAGTTGGTAATGCTGGAGAAAAATCTGGTTAGAACTTCTCACTCCAAAGGTTTAATAGGCCTAATAATAGGTTTCAAAATGATAGTTTCCATAATAATAATAATAATGAGCCAACTTCTAGAAAGAGGACTATGGACATTAATCTTATTGACATTGCTTTATCTAATTATTGTAGAGTGCATTGTACAACCAAGCATGGCAAGATTGATTTCATTGAGATTTGTAAGGATTTTGAAGCTTTCCAAGAAGAGTTAGACACATTTGAAGTGGTCACTGATAAGGATAGTGGTGTAGGTACTTTAGGGTCCAAGCCTATTGATCAAACTTTCATGGTGGAGAGTTTTAATTTCCATTTTCAAGAGGACAACAAACCTAATGATGTCCCTGAGCAAATCCAAGCCTTCCAACAATTTTTGAAGAAGACATATCCTTTGAGGAATAGAGAGTAGAGTCATCCCTTGACTACCTCAATGCCTCTAAATAACTTTGGAACTCCTCCAAACATGTCTTCAAGCAATGATCTAGAACCACCCAAAGGGAGTACCTCTAAGCATAATGTTGATGTTCCTAGTTCTTCAAACAAGACTAGTTATAATATTGTTGAAGACATGAAAAGGATAAAATCTAACATCACATTGCATGAATTAACGTAGATCATAGAATAAAGGGACCTCTTATTAGAATAATTGTCAAGGAAATCCAACAAACCACCCAAAGTTGACAATGTTAATGTGGCTTTGCACAAAGCTAAGGTAGAATCTCCTCCTTTCCTACTAATAGTTAGGATGTTTGATAATAATTTACACAATTGTTTATTGGATTCTTGTGCATCCACCAATATCATTCCAGCAGGTATTTATATACAACTTGGCTTGACACCTATTAAGTCTAGTAGAGTTATTACTTAATTAGACAAATCTAGAGTCAAGGTGATTTGAGAATTATTAAATGTCCATATGTAATTAGCCTCTGAGCCTAGAGTACATCAGTTTATTGATATCCAAATTGTTGACATTCTTGATGTTTATGGGATCATGTTAAGCAAGGAATGGACCAAAGCTCTGAATGGATACATGTCCATGGATTTTTAATATTTATGGTTGCCTTGGAAAGGAGTTCCAAACTAAATCGGGGTTAAAAGAGAGCCAAAAATGAAGCACACGATCACTGAGTATAATGTTGTCAATGGAAGGGTCAACATAATTGACTTAGACTTAGGTTTTTTAACCTAAACACTACAAAGGTGTGTGATCCTAAGAATACTCATGTTATGCCTGGGCTTTAAAAGCTACATTTTGATGGTGCTAGGTGTAAAATTAGATCTAGATTAGGTATTATCCTAATTGATCCTACTAGTAAGAAATATCATGCTTCCTATATACTCTAGCTCCCATGCACTAATAACCTTACTAAATATGAGACCCTCATTTTAGGCTTACAAATTGCCATAAAAAATAAAGTCAAAGAGCTACTAATCTATGGTGACTCAGAATTAGTAGTCAACCAACTGAGAAGCAAATATCAATGCAAACTCTCATGCCTCAAGAGGTATCAGTTTAGGGTCTAGGATCTAATTGATCCTTTTCATGCCTTTAACATTATCTCCATTCCTAGAGAGGAGAATAAAGTTGTTGATGAGTTGGCATCTACTACAACCAACCTCATGCCTGACCAAGACTCACCCAACTTCAACATTAGGTTGATACCTTGTCCTTCAATCTAAGATAATGTGAATCATTTTTAGGTTTTTAATGATGATCAACAAATCTTGAACTTCATTACTAGTTTAGGAGCATTTGAGGCTTAGATTGTTGATGAAACTAATGAAAATGCACTTAGGGAAGGCAAATTTAATGGTAAAGTCATTCAGTTGAATGACAATAAGATCCTTAAGGGGATGACTACCCTAAAGAGATTATTTGATCAAGACAAGTTGGATGAGGTTTCTAAGATTCCCAAAGTAAGTGGGAAGGATTACAATGTAATTGATCTTGGCCTTCAAGATCAGCCTCAACTGGCTAACATTGGAAAAGCTTGCACTATTATTGAGAACAAGAAGGCAAAAGAGTTGTTAATGAGTACAAAGATGTCATAGATTAGTCTTATGATGACTTGAAGATCTTTGATCCAAGATTCATCACCCATAATATTCCTCCTTAAATAAATTTGTAAACCCTTCATGCAAAAGCACAGACATGTGAACCCTATCTTAAAACCAATGATCTTCAAAGAGGTCAAGAGGTTGTTAGATCCTAGAATAGTGTTTCCCATTAGGCATTCTACCTAGGTGGCCAAATTGGTGCCAATCAGGAAGAAGAATGGTGAGATTAGGTTATGCAATAACTTTAAAATTTTGAACAAAGCTTTTAAAAAGGATAATTATCCTCTTCTCTCCCTTGACCAGGTAATACAAGTTGTTTTAGGGTCAACCACGATCTCTTTTATTGATGGCTTTTTAGGCTATAACCAGGTGTTGGTTGACAAGGAAGACAAAATGAAGATAGCTTTCACAACTAAATGGGGCACCTTTGCATAAAAGAGAATTCCTTTTGGTCTAATAAATGTACAAACCACTTTTCAAAGGGCCATGGACCATGCATTCCAAGGTTTGATTGGTAAGTGTATCATTATATACATGGACTATCTATCCTTTTTTTTTAAAATATGGAAGATCACTTTATGCATTTACAATAAGTATTTGAGAGATGTATAAGGTATGGAATCTCCCTTAACCCCAAGAAAATCATCTTTTGTGTTATTGAAGGCAAATTGTTAGGCCATGTTATAACTAAAGATGGGATTTCCATAGATCCTAAAAGAGTGAAAGTTATATCTAAGATAGAGCCTCCAAATAGTAGAAAAGAGTTAAAATCATTTTTTGGTAAGATAAATTTTGTAATAAAGTTCATTTCTAGCTTTGCAAAGATTATCAAGTCATTAAATGACATGCTAAAGAAGGATGTTAAGGTCTCATGGAATGAGAAATCTAGGAAGGCATTCAATCACATCAAAGAAGCAATTAGTCAAGCTCTAATCTTGATAAGTCCTAACTTATCAAAGAACTTCTATGTCTTTTCTTTTGCGTTTGACCATACTATGGCTGCATTTTTAACTCAGAAAGTTGATAGGTGTTATCACCCAATAGCTTTCATGAGTACTAACCTTAAGAATGTTGAATTGAATTATTCATTGATTAATAAACAAGCATATACATTATTTAAGGTAGTTAAGAAATTTAGGCACTATATCCTTAGAAATAAGGTGCATGTTATTCAACTTGACCCTACCACAAAGCTCATGCTGAGCTAGAATGTACTTCAAGAACTTAGAGGTAAATGGATGTCAATTTTTTAAGAATATGACATAGAAATGAAAAATACAAAGTTTGTAAGGTGCCAAGGTCTAATTCAAATGATTGTTGATACCTGCCCTAAGCTAAGTATTATGCAAGTTGATTAGCAAAGCTTTTACTCTAGTGAGTGGTAGGATTCCATCATTCATTTACTAATTAGGTACCTATCCTATAAGACTAACCAGGGAGCAAAAGAGAACCCTTAGGGTCAAGGCATCTCATTATCTAATCAAAAATAGGGTTTTATATAGAAAACTCTTTGAATGGATCTACTTGAGATGTGCCTCAAAAGAATAAGCTACCCAAATCATGAGGACCTTCTATGAGAAGTTTGACAATGGGCACCATTCTGTAAGGACTACAACCCATAGGATCCTTAGAGCTAGCTACTATTATCCAAATATTTTCAAAGATGCTCATAAGCACGTGAGGTAATGTCACTCATGCTAGATCTTTAACACTAAGGAACCTAAGGTAGCAATGCCTTTATAACTAATCATGGTTGATAAACCCTTTGCAAAATGGGGGTTGGAATTTATAGGGGTAATCAACCCTAATTCATCAGAAGGTCACAAGTATATCTTAATTGCCACAGATTATTACACAAGGTGGACTAAAGTTATAGCCACCAAAAAATACAAGACTGAAGAAGTGATCAGTTTCTTGGAGGAGAATATATGTACCAAATTTAGAACTCTAGTATCTTTGGTGTGTGATAATGGATCCACATTTATATCCATAGAGATGAACAAATAGGTGTATGATAATGGTATTTGTCTTAAGTTTTAATCCAACCATTGTCCCTAAGAAAATTGATTATTTGAGTCTACCAACAAGAACTTAATGAAATCAATCAAGAAGTCTATTGTAGACAAGCCCAAGACTTGGCATAAGCTTCTCAAGTATACCCTAGGGGCAGATAGGATAAGGATCAAGCAAGCCTAAAAGGCATCACCATTTCTATTGGTGTATGGCCAAGAGCCTATATTCCTTATCACTCTTAAGTTACCCACGTATAAATTCATGCAAGAGTATATGGAAGAAATCTAAGAGCTTGCAAATTCAAGATTGCTAGATATCATCTAGATGGAAGATGCACGAGAGGCAGCCTTTGCTAATTTTAGTAGACATCAAACCACATTGAAGAGTTAATTTTACAAGAGATCAAAGATCAAGGTGTTCAGACAAGGGGACTTAGTTCTTCTTTGGGACAAAGTATCTAAGCCTAAGGGAAAGCATGGCAAATTCACACATCTATGGATTAGCCCCTATTAGATTGTAGACACACTAGGAGATAACACTTTAAGACTCAAAAACTTACAAGGAGCAGAGTTCACGCTACCCACCAATGGGTAGTACCTCAAGCATTACTTTTCTACTACTCGCCCTGAGGTCTTTATAAAGTAAATTAGTAAGATGGTTAGACTTAGTGTAGGTAGGCTAGTTAGTTTCTTTCAATTTTTTCCTTCCTATCCCTTATTTGTACATAAGCATGTTTATATCTATTTATTTCCTTTTATTTTTTGTTTTGCTATTTTTTATTGTGTGTTTGATTTTGTTGCCTTGTTCCTTGCTTCTAATAAGTCACTTTGGATAACTCAGCTCAAAGTTTATTTAGCTTGCTTGAAAATCCAAAGTTTAGGAATTCGGGCATGAATCTAAATGTCCTGACCATGGGTCTAAAATGTGAGCCTAATGTTGTGATTTGAAGAAAGTGGTAAAGACCAATGGAAGAGGCCAACTACTCCATGAGAGCTTAAACATTGTCTTGACATAAATGTGGTTTTAAGAAGATTTGCACTTGTAGGATGAATGCTTAATATGTTAAAATAAGGTCATGCTTGCACTTAACAAACATCCTTGCATAGGATAATGGTTATAGCCATAGGTGATTTTTTGAGGATCAAACACTTGACTAAATCCTTAAACCTGGCTACCTTGGTTCCCAACCTTACTAAAAGTATAAAAGATCTAAATAACAAAAATAAGAATGAAATGCAAAATCAAGTATTTTCAATCATAAGTGATTTTGGTAATCTCTATTGGGGTTATGGATGCTTGGTCGGTAGTGGAGCAAGGCCATGAGTGGAGCCAAAGGTATCTCTATTGGGGTTATGGATGCGTGGATACCAGCAGAGCAATGCCTAAGCCTTCCCTAAACTAGAAGCATGGATCTCAACAAATATCTAAACATGCTCCAAGTTAGTGTTAATGATTAAAGATATGAAACCTGGAAGTTGTCCCTTAAATCCCATGTCAAATAGTAAATGGAATTAAAGCACACACACAACATGGCTATAACAAAATGTTTGATCTCAATTTTGTAATTGTAAGATTTGTTTAAATGATAAAATGATCTAGATAATGGCATTAATCAAGTGGAGTGGATGACTTAATTGTTTGTTAGAACCAAAGTCTCTAATTTCTAACATATTTCTATGTTTCCCTTGGAAGTTTCCATTTGTTGAGGTCAACATACCCCCATTTTTGAAAATTGGGACCCTTGAGATACTTTGAACCTTAACCCTCAAACCATGAAATGTTTTGAACATTATTAGAATTTGAAGATCATCCACTTTGATAAAGTTGGCTTATTGATTTATGGTTTTTCTTTAAGCTTGCCTAATGTTGCTTATAATTAGTCTTCATGTCTTATAGATGCAAGTTTCATGGGGCCCTATTAAAGGGATTATTGACGTAGTGGATTGCACCTAGGGTAGGATGCCTACCTCCCGCCCTTCCACATGCAACAATGGAAACTCCCCTCTCGCCTGTGGGACCGATGAAGCTGGAGGGTTGAGTCTCTAGATAAGGGCTAGCTTCCTCTAATGTATCTTTTAGGCTGTGGTTTCTCTTACTACTAACAAAAAATGTAAAAAAGGTGGGGTGAAAAGGGAGAGAGAGATGCTGAAAATAGAACCTAAGCCTAAAAATGAAAAGGTGATACACCATAAAAGTTGACCCACCCAGCCCAAACATACACTTTTCACCAGGAAGAAACACCCATACACTTCATCTGACATGGGAAACTCTTTTGTTTCAGTGAGTCAGGGGTTTGTAGAGATACAGGGAGGAAGGAACTAGCAAAGGTGTTCTGAGACACACTTTGGCAGCCTATTCACATGCGCCTATATTCTTGTTGTAGACAATTTTGGCATACCTACAGAAAAGAGACTTCACAATGCACTAGACATGATGTAATCAATCTGTGAAAAGCATGAAAGACAATGACTTAACACAAAATAAGAACACAGACATATACTTTAAAGTGCAAGTCTAGATAGAGGTAAAACTGCTAAGTCCTGATTCAAGGTAAAATCTAGCAGAGCTCTGCCTTACAAGCCCTGAGAGATTTTTGGGCAGAGTTTTGCCTTAAGGCTAAGAGAATGGATCCTTCTCAAATGAGAATTTTTACATTATATAGAGAAAGGGGAAGAGAAATTGGCACTTCTTTGACAAGCTCAGCCCACGTGCACTAAAAGCATTGGAAAGAGGAAGTCACTGTTGTTGATGTCATTCTTCTAAAAAAGACCTGCTAGAAACATGTTCTATAATCACCAAACCTAACTTTGGAATTTAATCATTAAATGTAAAAGCATGGGCCACACCTCTTTTCCTGCAAATAGACTATCGTTTGTCCCCTCATAAATGCCAAATGGAGAGACCAGGCCGTGTCGCTCACTATTTTCATCATTCGATGACCATCTAGCAATAACTCACCTCCTGCTTTGTCTCTTTCGGCACCTTGTCCTCTTCTTAGGCTCTTTTCCACTTGCCTTGGCCACTTTCCAATAATTTTCAAATAAGTGACACGTGGCGCATTCCACTATGAAACGAGTAGGACACGTGGCAGCATCTGCTTGACTCATAGGAGCTTTAGGCACCCTTTGAAGGTCCTACAAAAGAGGACATGTGTCAGCTTTCACTTTCTTTAGCAATTCATCTAGGGCCCACCATAGTTCTCATGAGACAAAAGAGAGAGACTGCGGGTGTTGACACTTGTCATCTTTCACCGAGCCTTGCAGGGGATATGTGGCACATTCTGCTGCTCCTAGAAAAGCATGTCAAAGCCTTCCGTAGTTGCCACTTGGTGCCTTCTGTGCTCTAGATTTCCTAGTGTAAAATTGACATTCATGGGTCCGTCATAGTTTAAAAACCAATGGCTAGTCTATCTTCTTGAAATTGATAGCTTTCAGGACGTCACCATCCTTGGCAAATTCCTTCAGGATTTTCCTTTTTCACAGGCTTTTCTTCGGACAATTTTCTTGCTGATAAAAAGTCTACGAGAATTGTCTCAGTTGCTTTGATTTATTTAGAAATTTCCTCTCAGGATTTTGCTCGCAGTTTCCCCGAATTCCTTCAGACTTTTTGTTCAAAGGAAATCCTTTAGACAAAATTTTAAAAGAATTCATGACTTTGCCTTAACAAAATTTTGAAAGATCTTAGCCACTTCTTTGTGGCCTCTTTGAAGTGCTCCCTGCCCTCCGCAAGGGCTCTTAAACCCAGAATTTCCCTTTGCAAGGGCACTTGTCCTTTAGCTTTAGGATGTTCCCTTGAACCAAGCCATTAAACTGACCAATTGAACCAAAAATGGTTCAACAGTTCAACACTGCGCGCCACTCATTCATTGAACTGAGCCTTCGAACCTGCCGCTTGAACCCAGAAAGGTTCAATGGTTCAATGGTTCAATGCTTCATCCCATTTGTTGAACTTTATCGATTAAACCAAGACCCTTTGAACCTTCCATGATGAACCAAGGTGTTGAACCAAGTGATGAACCGAGGTGTTGAACTTAAACATTGAACTCTGTCATTGAACCAAAGCGTTAAACTTTGTCATTGAACAAAAGCATTGAACCAAAGTGATGAATCAACTAATCGAACCAAGGCTTTGAACCTAAGTGTTGAACCAAGTCGATGAACTATTTGATTGAACCAAAAGTCGTTGAATCGTTTGAACTGAACTGAAGCATTGAACCTAGGCATTGAACCAAAGCATTGAACCAAAGCATTGAACAGGTTCAATGGTTCAATAGTTTAAAGGTGCCTTACTTTCCTTATGAATTTTTTCAAACAAGAGTCCGAAGAAGCTTTGTAAAACCTTGCACTCTTTGACTGTTTCTTCATCTGCCGAAAGACTACACTTGCAGAGTCCATAAAAATTGCAAGACTCGTGCAAAATCAAAAGTACTGGCTCAAAATAGCATAAAAACGAAGGGGGACCAATTTTTTGGCCTGTTGGGCAAAAAATGGTCAACAAATTGGGGACTCCTAGGGGAAGCATGCTTGTTATGCTTAGAGACTAGTTGCCTTTAAGTCCATTGGGCACAGAGTTAGATGCAGCTTGAACAAAGTTAGCAATAGCCCTAATAGATCCAAAAATCAAACATGAACCTTTTTACCCTAGACACAAGGGAAAGCACACACAAGACTAAAAACACTACTTGTGCAAACTACACTTAGGGAAAGCAGGAAAAGAAACTGAAAGCAAAATACTATATACAGCTAACCAAGAAAAATTACCTCCCTCCTAGATCAAAGGGAAAACTTTTTAAGTCCCCTCCCTGGCAAGGAAATTTATGGTGCCAGACAAGTGGCTGAATGAAAAGGAGATTTGGTGACTTGTTCCTCTTGCCTGTCACCTGGATTGGCTTGTATTCGAGTGGATCAGATTCAAACATGCTTCCAACATTCATGTATTCCTTGTGTTCTTGGAAGCTTGTTGAATGTTGGTCCTTTGTGTTGGTGCATTTCACCAAGAAATCAATGGCTACTGGCTCATCACCATAAGCCCTTTGATATGTATAGCTCCCTTACAGTGCATCATGGTCTGACCCATTTCCTTCTTCTTCATTACAAACTCTATCAGACTCATCCTTTGCTTCCTCTTGGCCTTCTTGAAGAAGGGTGACTGTGGTGATGTCTAAAATAGAATCACAAACTGATTGCTCATCCCACAGAACATCACCTCTCTGTTCAAAGCTCTCTTCTTCAAGGCTTTCCTCAAGGAAGACCAACCTCTCATTCTCCTCCTCAAAGACCAAAATTTCTAGATGTTCAAAGATATTCATCTATTCCTTCTCTAACTCAGGCTCCTCTATGTAGTCATCCTCCTCATCGAAGCAACAAGGAAGTTCATCAAACAAAGGGGGAGAGAGCTCACCATGCTTAAGTTCCTCTTCGTATTGCTGGAACATTTGCATGTACGTGTGACCTGCATCTTCTTCATTTCTGATGAAGTCTTCATAAGGGGCATTGATGATGATTTCTTATTCGTTGTCACTCATGATAGCCTCTTGAAGAGCTACAAATTGGATCTTTTCTTCCTCACTCACCTCTTACAGAACAGGTTCCTCCTCGAGAAGGGATGAAGTGAAAAAACCATGTGGAAGAGGAGGCAGTCCTTGAGCTAGAATCGAATGATTCTCTTCCTTCCATCTAGCTAGAACTTCATCAACATCAGGTGTGGCCTAATAACTCTCTTAGAAGTGTGTAGATGGGGTGTGTTCAGACATGGAATGTGTCGCTTGGTCTGGACCATCATCACACATTGGCCGAGGAATCTCTCTCTGAATTCCAACTCTGCAATTATTTTGGCCATATCCTCTTGAAAGATCCTTTCTTGGAGGTCACCAACATCATCATGAGTAGGAGTAGCCTCATCTTCTTCAAGGTTTTGAGAAAAACCCTTCTCCTCCTTCCTGCCCCATGATTCTACTATTTTCTTCCAGTTCAGGATCTTGAAACTGGAATTTTGCTCCTATGAACAAGCAGTAACTTTGTTTTCTCCAAGGTCCTGGGGCTCCTCCACAAGGTCTAAAAGCTCTAACTCTCTTTCACGAAGCAGCCTCATCTTAGCCTCTAAATCTTTAATTTTTTGGCTAGATTATCTTGAAAGAGTCTTTCTTGGAGGTCACCAGCATCATCATGTTGAGTAGGAGCAGTTTCGAGAGAGATGTGTTGGTTCATAATGTTCCCCCCAAAGGAAGATTCACAATCTAAGGAACTTACAAGGTTCATCTCCATGGGAGGTTGTTCTAGTTCCCTTTGATGCTTGAAGGCTAGGTGCATGGGGTCAAGAGCAAGGTTGATTGATGCATCAAATGAGCCAGAATGAGCAAGTGCCATCTGGTAGAAAGGATTTGGTGTACAAGAGGGGGTTTTCTTTAGGATAGGAAGGGGTGTGCAAGGCTGACTGCCTTGAATGAATGGATTCCTCCATTTTTCTACCTCCTCTTCTATGGAGTGCAAGGCCTGAGCTTGCCTAAACAAGCACTCCTCTTTAAACATTAGCTCCTGCTGATATCCAAACTGCTCATCTAGTCTGTCAATTTCCATTACCTACTTCTCAAACTCTAGTGCCACCTCCCTTATCATTGTAGGGCAACTAGGAGGGCTATTTGAGGTAATTACATGAAAATTATGAGTATGATCGAATTCATATGAAGGAATACAAGGTCCATGATTTTGTGTAAAAGAATTATACATACAAAAATGTGATTTTTGATGGCACCAGGCTACTTAACCAGATGATTCAACTCAGAGTCACCATTGGTGTTGATGTAAAATCCTCCAAAGGCTGGTCAGTTGAAGAACACACCAAAAATTCTTCAACTCTTTGGACACAACTTGTCTTAGTTGGTCCCACTGGGCGTGCCAAAAACTATTGACGCAGTGGATTACACCCGAGGTAGGATGCCTAGCTCCCACCCTTCCACACGCAACAATGTAAATTCCCCTCTCACCTATGGGACTGGTGAAGCTAGAGGGGAGAGTCTCTAGATAAGGGCTAGCTCCCTTTGATGTATCTTTTAGGCCCTAGTTTCTCTTACTGCTAACAAACAAATGTAAAAAATGGGGGGGTGAAAAGGGAGAGAGAGATGCTGAAAACAAAACCTAAGCCTAAAAATGAAAAGGTGATACACCAAAAAAGTTGACCCACCCAGCCTGAACATACACTTTTCACTAGGAAGAAATGCCCATACACTTCATCTGACATGGAAAACTCTTCTGTTTCAGTGAGTCAGGGGTCCGTAGAGATACAGGGAGGAAGGACCTACCAAAGGTGTTCTGAGACACACTTTGACAGCCTATTCACATGCACATATATTCTTGTTTTAGACACTTTTGGCAGACCTACAAAAAAAAGACTTCATAATGCACTGGATATGCTGTAATCGATCTGTGAAAAGCATGAAAGAAAATGACTTAACACAAAAGAAGAACACAGAACATATACTTTAAAGTGCAAGTCCAAATAGAGGTAAAAATGCTAAGTCTTGATTCAAGGTAAAATCTGGCAGAGCTCTGTCTTACAAGCCCTGAGAGATTTTTGGGCAGAGTTTTGCCTTAAGGCTAAGAGAATGGATCCTTCTCAAATGAGAAGTTTTACAATATATAGCGAAAGTGGAAGAGAACTTGGTGCTTCCTTGACAAGCTCAGCCCATGTTCACTAAAATCATCAAGAAGAGGAAGTCACTATTGTTGATGTCATTCTTCTAGAAAAGGCCTACTGGAAACATGTTGTATAATTGCCAAACTTGACTTTGGCATTTAAGCATTAATGTAAAAGCATGGGCTGCGCCTCTTTTCTTGTAAACAACTGCAGCTTGTCCCTTCATAAATGCCAAATGGAAAGGGTAGGCTGTGCCACTCACTGTTTACATCATTTGATGACCATCTAGCAATAACTCGCCTCCTACTTTGTCTCTTTTTGCACCTTGTCCTCTTCCTTAGGCTCTTTTTTGCTTGCCTTGGCCACTTTCCACTAATTTTCAAATAAGTGACACGTGGCACATTCTGTTCTGGAATGGGCAAGACACGTGGCAGCATCTGCTTAACTCATAAGAGCTTTAGGCACCCTTTGAAGGTCATATGGCAGAGGATATGTGTCAGCTTCCACTTTCTTTAGCAATTCGTCTGGGGCCCACCATAGTTCTTGTAGGATAAAAGAGAGAGACTGTGGGTGTTGACACTTGTCAGCTTCTGCTGAGCCTTACAGGGGATACATGGCACGTTCTACTACTCCTAAAAAAGCATGTCAAAGCCTTTTGCGGTTACCACTTGGCGCCTTCCGTGTTTTAGATTTCTTGGTATAAAATTGACGTTCGCGGGCCCGTCACAGTTTGAAAACCAACGGCTAGTTTTTCTTTTTGAAATTGAAGGCTTTTAGGACATCACCGTCCTTGGCAAATTCCTTTGGGCTTTTCCTTTTTTGTGGGCTTTTCTTTAGATAATTTTCTCGCTGACAAAAAGTGTGTGAGAATTGTCTCGGTTACTTTAATTTCTTTGGAAATTTTCTCTCGAGATTTTGCTCACGATTTTCCCAAATTCCTTCAGACTTTTTATCTGAAGGAAATCCTTTAGACAAAAGTTTGAAAGAATTCATGACTTTGCCTTAACAAAATTTTGAAAGATCTTAACCGCTTCTTTGTGGCCTCTTTAAAGTGATCCCTACCCTCCGCAAGGGCTCTTGAACTCAAAACTATCCTTTGCAAGGGCACTTGTCCTTTGGCTTTAAGATGCTCCCTTGAACCAAGTTGTTGAACCGACCGATTGAACTAAAAATGGTTCAATGGTTCAACACTATGCACCACTCATTCGTTGAATTGAGCCTTCGAACCTGCCGCTTGAACCAAACGCTGGAACCCAGAAAGGTTCAATGTTTCAATGCTTCATGCCATTTGTTGAACTTTGTTGATTAAACCAAGCCCCTTTGAACCTTCCATGATGAACCAAGGCATTGAACCAAGTGATTGAACCAAGCGATGAATCAAGGCATTGAACTCTACCGTTGAACCAAAGCATTGAACTTTGTCATTGAACCAAAGCGATGAATCGACTGATCGAACCAAGGCTTTAAACCTAAGCATTGAACTAAGCTGATGAACTGTTTGATTGAACCAAAAGTCGTTGCACCATTTGAACTGAACCGAAGCATTGAATCAAAGCATTGAACTAGTTCAATATTTCAAGGGTTCAAAGGTGCCTCACTTTCCTTATGAATTTTTTTGAACAAGAGTTTGAAGAAGCTTTGTAAAACCTTGCACTCTTTGACTAGTTCTTCATCTACCAAAAGACTACACATATAGAGTCCGTAGAAATTCTGCAGAGTCTATAGAAATTGCAAGACTCATGTAAAATCAAAAGTACTGGCTCAGAATAGCATAAAAAAGAAGGGGGACCAATTTTTTGGCCTGTTGGGAAAAAAATGGTCAACAAATTGGTGACTCCCTGAGGAAGCATGCCTGCTATGCTTAGAGACCAGTTGCCTTTAAGTCCATTAGGTACAGAGTCAGATGTAGCTTGAACAAAGTTAGCAACAACCCTAATAGATCCAAGAATCAAACATGAACCTTTTTACCCCAGACACAAGGAAAAGCACACACAAGACTAAAAACACTACTTGTGCAAACTACACTTAGGGAAAGCAGGAAAAGAAACTGAAAGCAAACTACTATATACAGCCAACCAGGAAAAATTGCCTCCCTCCTAGATCAAAGGGAAAACTTCTTGAGTCCCCTCCATGGCAAGGAAAATTATGGTCCCAGATAAGTGGCTGAATGAAAAGGAGATTTGGTGACTTGCTCCTCTTGCCTGTCACCTGGATTGGCTTGTATCTGAGTGGATCAGATTCAAACATGCTTCCAACATACATGTATTCTTTTTGTTCTTGGAAGCTTGTTGAATGTTGGTCCTTCATGTTGGTGCATTTCACCAAGAAATCAATGGCTACTGGCTCATCACCATAAGCCCTTTGATATGTATAGCTCCCTTGCAGTGCATCATGGTTTAACCCATTTCCTTTTGCTTCATTACAGACTCTGTCAGACTCATCCTCTGCTTCCTCTTGGCCTTCTTGAAGAAGGGTGACTATGGTGATGTCTGAAATGGAATCACAAACTGATTGCTCATCCCACAGAACATCACCTCTCTGTTCAAAGCTCTCTTCTTCAAGGCTTTCCTCAATGAAGACCAACCTCTCATTTTCCTCCTCAAAGACCAAAATTTATAGATGTTCAAAGATATCCATTTGGTCCTCCTCTAACTTAGGCTCCTTTGTGTAGTCATCCTCCTTATCGAAGCAACAGGAAGTTCATCAAATAAAGGGGGAGAGAGCTCACCATGCTTAAGTTCCTCTTTGTATTGCTGGAACATCTGCATGTACACGTGACATGCATCCTTTCCATTGTTGATGAAGTCTTCACAAGGGGCATCGATGATGATTTCTTCCTCGTTGTCACTCATGATAGCCTCCTAAAGAGCTGCAAATTAGAACTTTTCTTCCTCACTCACCTCCTGCAAAACAAGTTCCTCCTCGAGAAGGGATGAAGTGAAAAAGCCATGTGGAAGAGGAGGTAGTCCTTAAGATAGAATCGAATGATTATCTTCCTTCCATCTAGCTAGAACTTCATCAACATTAGGTGTGGCCTGATAACTCTCTTGGAAGTATGTAGATGGGGTGTGTTCAGACATGGAATGTGCCGCTTGGTCTAGACCGTCCATCACACATTGGCCGAGGAATCTCTCTCTGGATTCCAACTCTGTAATTCTTCTGGCCATATCCTCTTAGAAGAGCCTTTCCTAGAGGTCACCAGCATCATCATGAGTAGGAGTAGCCTCATCTTCTTCAAGGTTTTGAGAAAAACCCTTCTTCTCCTCCTTCCTGCCCCATGATTCTACTATTTTCTTCCAGTTCAGGATCTTGAAACTAGAATTTTGCTCCTATGAACAAGCAGTAACTTTGTTTTCTCCAAGGTCCTGGGGCTCCTCCACAAGGTTTAAAAGCTCTAACTCTCTTTCACGAAGCAGCCTCATCTTAGCCTCTAAACCTTTAATTTTTTTGGCTAGATTATCTTGAAAGAGTCTTTCTTGGAGGTCAACAGCATCATCATGTTGAGTAGGAGCAGTTTCAAGAGAGATGTGTTGGTTCATAATGTTCCCCCCAAAGGAATATTCACAATCTAAGGAACTTACAAGGTTCATCTCCATGGGAGGTTGTTCTAGTTCCCTTTGATGCTTGAAGGCTAGGCGCATGGGGTCAAGAGCAAGGTTGATTGATGCATCAAATGAGCTAGAATGAGCAAGTGCCATCTAGTAGAAAGGATTTGGTGTACAAGAGGGGTTTTTATTTAGGATAGGAGGGGGTGTGCAAGGTTGACTGCCTTGAATGAATGGATTCCTCCATTTTTCTACCTCCTCTTCTATGGAGTGCAAGGCCTGAGCTTGCCTGAATAAGCACTCCTCTTTATACATTAGCTCCTGTTGATATCCATAGTGCTCATCCAGTCTGTCAATTGCCATTACCTGCTTCTCAAACTCTAGTGCCACCTCCCTTATCGTTGAAGGGCAACTAGGAGGGCTGTTTGAGGTGATTGCATGAAAATTTTGAGTTTGATCGAAGTCATATGAAGGAATACAAGGTCCATAATTTTGTGCAAAGGAATTATACATACAAAAATGTGATTTTTGATAGCACCAAGCTGCTTAACCAGCTAATTCAACTCAGAGTAACCATTGGTGTTGATGCAAAAGCCTCTAAAGGCTGGTCGGTTGAAGAACACACCAAAAATTCTTTAACTCTTTGGACACAACTTGTCCTAGTTGGTCCCACTGAGCATGCCAAAAACTGTTGACGTAGTAGATTGCACCCAGGGCAAGACACCTAGCTCCCGCCCTCCCACACGCAATAATGGAAACTCCCCTCTCGCTGTGGGATAGGTGAAGCTGGAGGGGAGAGTCTCTAGATAAGGGCTAGCACCCTCTGATGTATCTTTTAGGCCCTAGTTTCTCCTACTGCTAACAAATAAATGTAAAAAAGCGGGGGTGAAAAGGGAAAGAGAGATGCTAAAAATAAAACCTAAGCCTAAAAATGAAAAGGTGATACACCAAAAAAGTTGACCCACCCAGCCCAAACATACACTTTTCACTAGGAAGAAATGCCCATACACTTCATCTGATGTGGGAAACTCTTCTATTTCAGTGAGTCAGGGGTCCGTAGAGATACAAGGAGGAAGGAACTAGCAAAGGTGTTCTGAGACACACTTTGACAGCCTATTCACATGCACCTATATTCTTGCTGTAGAAACTTCTGGCAGACCTACAAAAAAGAGACTTCACAATGCACTGGACATGCTGTAATCGATCTCTGAAAAGCATGAAAGACAATGACTTAACATAAAAGAAGAACACAGACATATACTTTAAAGTGCAAGTCCAGATAGAGGTAAAAATGCTAAGTCCTGATTCAAGGTAAAATCTGGCAGAGCTCTGCCTTACAAGCCCTGAGAGATTTTTGGGCAGAGTTTTGCCTTAAGGCTGAGAGAATGGATCCTTCTCAAATGAGAAGTTTTACATTATATAGAGAAAGGGGAAGAGAACTTGGTGCTTCCTTGACAAGCTCAGCCCATGTGCGCTGAAAGCATCAGGAAGAGGAAGTCATTGTTGCTGATGTCATTCTTCTAGAAAAGGCCTACTAGAAACATGCTATATAATAACCAAACTTGACTTTGGTGTTTAACCATTAATGTAAAAGCATAGGCCATGCCTCTTTTCCTACAAATAGAATGCGATTTGTCCCCTCATAAATGCCAAATGGAGAGAGCAAGCTGTACCGCTCACTATTTGCACCTTTCAATGACCATCTAGTAATAACTCACCTCCTACTTTGTCTCTTTCTACACCTTATCCCCTTTCTTAGGCTCTTTTCCACTTGCCCTAGCCACTTTCTGCTAATTTTCAAATAAGTGACACGTGGCACATTCTACTGTGAAATAGGCAGGACACGTGGCATCATCCACTTGACTCATAGGAGCTTTAGGCACAATTTGAAGGTCCAATAGAAGAGGACATGTGTCTACTTCCACTTTCTTTAGCAATTCGTCTAGGGCCCACCACAATTCTCACAGGACAAAAGAGAGAGACTACGGTGTTGACACTTGTCGACTTCTGTCAAGCCTTGTAGGGGATACATGGCACATTCTGCTACTCCTAGAAAAGCATGTCAAAGCCTTTTACGGTTGTCACTTGGCACCTTCAGCGCTCTGGATTTCTTGGTGTAAAATTGATGTTCGCAGGCCCATCGCAGTTTGAAAACCAATGGCTAGTCTATCTTCTTGAAATTGATGGCTTTCAAGACGTCACCGTCCTTGGCAAATTCCTTCAAGTTTTTCCTTTTTCATGGGATTTTCTTTGAACAATTTTCCTACTGACAAAAAGTCCATGAGAATTGTCTCGATTGCTTTGATTTATTCAAAAATTTCCTCTCGGGCTTTGCTCGTGGTTTCCCCAAATTCCTTCAGACTTTTTGTCTGAAGGAAATCCTTCAAACAAAAGTCTGAAAGAATTCATGACTTTGCCTTAAAAGAATTCATGACTTTGCCTTAACAAAATTTTGAAAGATCTTAGCCGCTTCTTTGTGGCCTCTTTGAAGTGCTCCTTGCCCTATGCAAGGGCTCTTAAACCTGAAACTGCCCTTTGCAAGGGCTCTTGAACCCAAAACTACCCTCCACAAGGGCACTTGTCCTTCGGCTTTAAGACGCTCCCTTGAACTAAGCTGTTGAACCGACTGATTGAACCAAAAATGGTTCAACAGTTTAATGGTTCAACACTGCGCGCCACTCATTCATTAAACTGAGCCTTTGAACCTATTGCTTGAACCAAACGCTTAAACCTAGAAATGTTCAATGGTTTAATGGCTCAATGCTTTGTGCCATTTGTTGAACTTTGTCAATTAAACCAAGCCCCTTTAAACCTTTCACGATGAACCAAGGCATTGAACCAAGTGATTAAACCAAGCGATGAATCGAGGCATTGAACTTAAATGTTGAACTTTTCCATTGAACCAAAGTGTTGAACTTTGTCCTTGAATCAAATTTTTGAACCAAAGTGATGAATTGACTGATCGAACCAAGGCTTTAAACCTAAGCGTTGAACCAAGCCGATGAACCGTTTGATTGAACCAAAAGCCATTGAACCATTTGAACTGAATCGAAGCGTTGAACCTAAGCATTGAACCGAAGCATTGAACCGGTTCAATGTTTCAATGGTTCAAAGGTGCCTCACTTGCCTTATGAATTTTTTTGAACAAGAGTCTGAAAAAGCTTTGTAAAACCTTGCACTCTTTGACTAGTTCTTCATCTGCTGAAAGACTACACCTACAGAGTTCGTAGAAATTTTGCAGAGTCCGTAGAAATTGCAAGACTCGTGCAAAATCAAAAGTACTAGCTTAGAATAGCATAAAAAAGAAGGGGGGGCAATTTTTTGGCCTGTTGGGCAAGAAATGGTCAACAGGGATCATGCTTAGAATTTATAGAGTGACTATTAAAGTTTTCACTAGCCTTGCATTTGTGAAAATTCAAATTTGAATTCATTTTTTGAAAGATCTCCTTCAAAAAACCTTAGCTCAAGCCCTTGGTTCAAATTTACATTTGGTAGGAGTAAATTGGAGGGAACATTTCAAATTACTTTGGACTTAAGTTTAATTTTCATATTAAAGCTTAGTTGTATTTCTTAACACAACCAAACCTTAACCTGAAAGTCTTACTTGGTCCTTTTTATATTCCCCCTTTTATTTCCTTTATTTTCTAACCATGTCTAACTTTTGTAGTAGCAAGGTCCATTTATTTTCTTAAGCATGTTCCCCTTTATTATCTATTTAGCCTAAAGCCTTAATGTTAAGGCTTTGTTCATGTTTATCAACATGAATGAGACCTTAGTCTTAACATTTTAGCCTATGTCTTATTTCATTACAAATCTTAACTAAAATACCTCACTTCTTTGAAGATCCAATGGCCCATGCTTAAGTGAAACCAAAGATCAGACAGTGTGAGGAAAGCCCGAAGGTTGGATGGGCCCCATTATTAAATATAAGCTTAAGCCTAAGTTTTATCATAAGGCCTTATTGTATATTTTAATACAACAAGACCTTAGTTTAAAACTTAGGTTTTTGACTTTAATTAATCAAAGAAACCAATCACATACAAGTGTCTATATCATGATCCATGGTTCACGGTCACTCATTTGACGTCTGTCATACCATCAACTTTAAGTTCCTCAAACCTAAAGGACTTCATGAGCTTAAATTTGATGTTCTCATGAACATCATTTGACATCCATGAAATCATCATTGACATTCGTGAGGCCATAAAATTCAAGCTCATCTAACATTTTTTACTTAGACA
Source organism: Torreya grandis (assembly GCA_037957365.1). Taxonomy (NCBI): domain Eukaryota; kingdom Viridiplantae; phylum Streptophyta; class Pinopsida; order Cupressales; family Taxaceae; genus Torreya; species Torreya grandis. The sequence continues at coordinate 1,828,716 of JARHVA010002118.1, forward strand.
AAGGGGCATGTTTTATGTCATTCGAGGGGTCCTTTGATATTATACTTTAAAACTTAGCATAAAATGCTTTAACCTAAGTTTGAGGCATGTTTATTAATATTAAATAGACTTAGCTACAAGAATTTTAACCTAAGTTCCTTTTTATAACCATGCATTGATTAAAGCTCATGCACCTTACAGGATCAATGGCTCACGTTATATTAGGCCTGCATGATCCAATGATGTGAAATTATCGATAACTTTTTAATAGAGATACAAGAGCCCATTGGCTCTATAGGTGTAAGACATGCATTCCATATGTCATTGGTGTAGGATACAGAGCTTAGAGAGCCTACAAAGGTTCCAAGTAGCACAACCATGAGGCTCGATGTAAAGAGGGTCAATGACATGCGAAGACCCAGATCATGATCAATATCCTGCGTAGACCCAGATCATGATCAATATCCTGCATTGACACTTAGATCTTGATCAAATAATATGAAACAAAAGTCAATTTTTAAATGCCAATGGCTAGTGATTTTAAGGCATTTATGAAAAATGTCACAAAAATTGATAGATAGATTCCAAATAAGCACCACACAAGCACAAATTGAAAAAATGAATATCTTGTGTGCTCAAAAATGCAAACGTATAAAAGCAAAGGTCAAAATCAAATATGAGGCACATATGAGCCAAAGTCCAAGTAAGGCATCATCATTAAAGATTTAGGAGATCCCCAAACTTGCATAAAATCCCTAATTTGATCTTGGATTGATCATAGTTAAGATAAAAGAGAGTCTAATTGCAATTTGAGCACAAAAGAATTGATAGAGAAACCATTCAAAACATAGTTTTAAGCAGTTTTCAAAGTTTAGAAGCCATGGTAGCTTAGAGGAAATAATATAGGGACAAGATAGAGTTATATTTGTCTATAGATAATGAAGGGATGGTCTTCAAGGACATAGACCTGGACACTATTTCATTGAGCACAGGTGATAAGAACTAGTTCGAGCTCTTTTGGACCATTGAAGACATGCAACCCATAACAAAAGAACATAAGATTGCCACTATAACCAGAAGGTATTATGATGTAGTTGTAGTCTAAATGGACATTCTCCACCATGTTTCCACTAAACTAGAGGTATTCCACTATATTGACATCTTTACTCCCATTTTCAAGGACTGTATAATTAAACAAGGTTGGATTATTCATGAAAGGACCTTTAGAAGAATTACATTCATTTACCAATTGGACTTTGAGGGTTATTATAAATTTTGAAAACCCCAAGTGGATTTACCCACTACTAAGGAATGGACTGGAAAGATTGATCTAGACACCATCCTTAGGCCATGGTTGCTTTAAGAGAACCATGTGATCTGAGACCCTAGTGGCAACATCCCAGTTGCCCAATTTAGAGAGGGGGTTAGGGTAATCATGACTATGTTGAATAGAATCTCTAGATCCCCTTTAACCACTTATGTCAACAAAATTTGGGTCTCTTACATCTACTTCATGGTAGAGAAAGAGCCCACTCCCCCAAATTGGAGAGATGGTCAACATCTATTTAGAATGGTAATTTATAGTCATTAAAAAGAAAACTAGTAACCAATTCTTCATGATGCCATATCTATTAGATGCCTTGCTAGCCTCCACCCAGATCCCTTATATCAAAAATTGGTCCCCTAAGGGTAGATTTACAGTCTCTTACCACTATTCAAAGCAAAACATATTCAAATATAGGCATAACATCCAATTCATCTGTGATTATGTGTATCTAGCCTTAATAAAATCCATCATAGGGATCCCTATGCCCAGGGTAATCCCTCTAATCAAGAAATATGTGGAGCTAATGGGAGATATCTGGTTGTATCCATATTGTACAATAATTAGAATTGAAGGGATTTTGATCCAACCTTACAGATTGCCTATCTATTTTCCAAGAAAGCTAGTAGAGGAAGAAATTACATACCAACTTCTTAATGGTGTGAACAGAGTGTGTAGAGATAAGAAGAAAGGCCTCCATTTTTTTCCTTTAACCATTGGTATAATTGTGTTATAGAATTGGGATTAGGTGAATATTATGACTAGGCATAATGAATCTTTCAAATTACAACTTGATGAGCTGAAGATGTGGGACCCCAATGACAAGGTCTCCACACACTTGAAATCCAAGCAATTGCCCAAGCCAATGTATGTGGACCAACTCAGTTTTCATGACACTATATATATCAAAGGAAATAATTTTGAAGAAATATTGGCTAAGCTCAAGGGACATAACATTAGACTCGAGCATAGACTGACTAGTGATGAGAAGCCACTAGGTGACATATGTAAAATGGGACCTTTGCAATACCATTTAGTGCCTAGACCTTTAAGGCCCCCTCAAGAGCAACTAAAGTGGAAGGGCAATGGCCCCAAGCATAGATTACATAAGGTCTTGGTAAGGAAAAGTTGGAATAAAGACCTGGTGAGGGCCCATCATCCCTCAATCCCTCCCCAAATACCAACATATCCAGTTGAACACCTAGACATGATTGCCCTGGAGCCTGATGAGATAGTGGAGGATGCCCTCAAGGTTCTTGTTGAGGGATATGGCTCTAATGAGGAGGAGGAGCATGTTGAATAAGCATAAACCCAAATAGAGGAGGCTGAGAAAGAAAAAGGGAAAGAAGTTAATCTGGACTTAGTTCCAGTGGAACCTTTGAAGAAGAGAAAGGTAAAATTGGCAATGGTCCTAGTTGGATCAAAGAAGCCAAAGTTGACTTTCACTCACCCCATGAAGGAGGTCAACTTATTTAGTGATAAGTACACCATCCATGGAAAAATCATCCATGATTGGTTCATCTATGAAAAAGTGCCAAAAATCCCCACTTGGAACCACTTATGGGCCCTAACTAAGATTGTTAGCATTGATGTGTAGGATGATATCAAGCCATAGATAATGGATTTGATGAAGGAGGAAGAAAGAAGAATAGTGGCTACTGCAAGGCCAAATAGCAAGTAGATAGATGCTCCAGGAGCATCAAGTAATACCCAGTTGGAGGCTCTTGAACCTCCAAAATACACTGAACTAACTACTACTATAAAATTCAATCCAAAAACAACTAGATTAGAGAGAGTGACAACTAGAAAAGCCATGGTAGGCATCACTAAAGAATTCACTTTTCAAATGGTTGAGCACTTTGTAGGCTTAACTCCAATTGGATGTAAGTGTCATGTCCCCTTCTCAGTGACATCTCTCAGAGTACAGGATTAGCCTATCATACGACCCTCGTACGCTGATAGTTTGGATAGAGGGTCACTTTGGAGCTTGGCACATGCTTCAGTTGGCAGAGTTTGATCAGTTGGCTTTCGTTTGGGCTCAATCGGAGACTCCTGGCAGAAGTTACTATTTTTAGCAGTTCTTGGTGGTCAGAGTGGGACCCCTGCTATTTTTAGCAATGTGGGTTGACAGCATTCGGAATCACTTCAGTATATGACCGCTTCAGACGGTTCAGTCATCGGGCGAGTAACGAGGGAAATATTAATATTTAATTATATTAATTAAATATTAATATTACGAGACTATTATATTAAGTTATAATTAAAAATTATAACTTAAGTGATTTTAATGCTGAGGGGGTGCCCATCATCAGGAAGGGGCCAAATTTAAGATTATATGTTATTATAAAATTTGGCCTAAGCTATGAAAAGATTAAAACATTAAAGAAGTGTGATTTTTTTAATTGAAAGCCCTATTATGGAGGAAATCGCACCTCTTTGGTTACTTATGCATTTGCATTGGGAATCATGCCATTATGTCATTTTGGAGAATTGAAAATTGATCAACTTTGGTATGAGCAAGAAGCTTCAGGGTTTCAAGTTCGAATTCCTTGGGGAACGTGCCATCTCCATTGGAAGCAATTCAGAGGGTGTGAAATAACACCTGATTTATTGCAGCGGGGGTTTCTTCATTCAGGAGAAATCATTGATCTTCAGAGGATATTCATTTACAAGTTTTCAGCAAAGTTATTCATTCAACAGACAGGGTTTATTTAGGTGCCTATTTTTGGAGATTGGGAGAGTCAGAAGACAGGCCGTACAACATCATTAATTGTTGGTTTTGACCTAGTTGTACCTATACTTGTCTGTACTATTAACCAGCAGGTCATACCTTCTTGTCATTGGGAAATATGCCTTGCTTCTGGTCTGGTTCTTCCTCACATTGGAGCGCAGTTGTATTGAGGGCAAGCAGAGATCACCAGTTTCAAAAAAGATTATCAAATAGATGCAGCTGTACCATCTCTAGCAGGGCATTTAATGATGTACCAGAATAACCAGGTTTTTAATATATTAGTGCTTTTTACCTTATATGCATCTGGTTTTAATTGTAATCGATTCAGGAAGATTTTATATTAAAGGAAGCTTGGAGTTTGCAGTATAGTATTCAATTTACAGAGTTAGATATTTTTTATAGAATTTATTTATCATTTTATGCAAAAATCGCATTTCCTTCAAATACTGGCAAAAAACCCAAAAACATCAAAAAATTCAAAAACTTCAAAAAAAACCAAATAAACAGTTAGTTGTCAGAATCAGAGGGAACTTGGGGTTCCTACAGTGGTATCAGAGCTAAATCCTGCCATCCTATGAGTTTAGCTATCTTATGCAGCCAGATCAGATTGGGTCACCCAGGTATTACACGCGTAGGCGAGCCCTGATTGACAGGCAACAGAGTTTGAGCAGACAGCCAAGAAATATGGCTGATAGAATAGATATACCTAGGACAAGACATAATGACAGAGATCAGGAGGGTGCAGAGTTCATGCATACGCTCAGAGATCTTCATGCAGGGTAATGGCAGTCTGATGATGTATTACAGCAGGTGGCAGTGGCACTGCAGAGGTTAGGTACTTCGAGGAGATCGTCACCTAACCGTGACGATGACAAGAGTGAGGCAGGGTCACAGAGGGCTACTAGGACAGCGTCAAGGATAGCAGATAGGCCTACTAGGCCCACTTTCATGAGACAGGAGCCTGATGAGGCTATACCAGATGAGGAGCATGATGAGTTATTCGTTGATACCCTTATGACAGCTCATGAAGAATGGGAGTTGGTATCGCCTGCAGTTAAAGAGATGATCACTTTTGACTATTTTATTACACAGAGGCGAGAGCACAATAGATCTTGACAGGATAGGAGACCTCGTCAGCAGAATAATGATCTAAAACATGCTACGAACCAACTCACATTGGCGACGTTTGATGGTAGTGGTAAGATGACAGCCCAAGCTTGGATTAGCAAGCTTGATACCTTCCTTACACTGCGCCCGATGGCTGAGAGTGATGCCATTAGATATGTTACATTGCATCTTGAGGGAGTTGCCTATAACTGGTGGCACCATGGTATGGTGACTTTACAGCATGACAGGATCACTACATACCAGGAGTTTGTGGACAGGTTGGTTGAGCGCTTTGACAGGAAGGATCCAGAAAATTACTTTCGAGACTTAGCACAGTTGAGGCAGAGTGGCAGTGTAGAGACCTATATAGGTGACTTCCAGAAGTTATCCGTTATGGTCCCTAACATCTCAGAGAGGCGCTTAGTAGTACTCTTCATGGAGGGGTTGTCAGAACCATTGCGAGGTTGGATCAAAGCTTTTGATCCTCCTTCGTTACAGGAGGCGATGAAGAAAGCATGAAACATGGAGTTAGCAGCACCATCGAGTAAATTCAGCTCCAGAGGTTCTTCATCATTCAGGGATAACAAGGGCTTTAACAGGAATAAGGATAAGTCTGATTTTAGTAAAGAAAAATCAAACTCTAGGAATGATCCAAAAGGTAAATCAGCAGCCCCACCTTTGGATCATGAGGCCCTTAATGACCTACGTAGGAAGAAGCTTTGCTTCTACTGTAAAGGACCATATGACGCCAATCACGATTGTCCTCTAAGACCTAAGGGCAAGGCAAATCGTATAATGTGGGCATTCTATGAGGACTCGAAATCAGAGGATTTCGAATAGCAGGAGAGTTCTGAGGATTCAGAGCCAGAGGATCCAGAGCATAGAGTTGAGACAGAGCCCGAGCTTTAGGTATAGGAGGCCCATTTATTTAGTATCTAGCAGGAGGGTTCTTTTAGGATTCGTGGTGTGTTGGCAAGACAAAGGGTCATTACCCTACTTGATACAGGAGCCACGCATAATTTCATAGATGCTAGATTTGTTGAGAAACGTGGACTCATCACTGAGGAGTTTGAGGGCATAAGAGTCAAAGTGGCCGATGGGTACACTTTGAAATGTGAACGCATGATTAGGGATCTCCCTTTATGGTTGAACAATTATGAGTTCAAGGCAGATTACTATGTTGTTAATATGGGGGACATTGATTTGGTCTTGGGGATGAAGTGGTTACATTCATTGGATGAGGTCACACTTTGTCTCAAGGACATGGAGATCCGTTTTGATGTTGACGAGAAGACACACATACCTAAGGCAATTCAGGACAGCAACATCAAAACAATTTCTTTCTGCCAGATGGAGCGGCTTATACGTCATGACATGGTAGAGTGGACTGCTGAGTGTCATTTAGCACCTATACAGGAGGGATAGCAAAAGATAGAATATCATCCGGATATACAGGAGTTGAGAGTCAGGCATGACAAGGTGTTCAGTGATATTTTTCCAGGTAGACCTCCAGACAGGGGCATAGAGCACATCATTGAGCTCGAGGAGGGTGCGAAACCCGTTATGATAACTCCTTACAAGCATCCAAAAAGATTGAAGGATGAGATAGAAAAGACAATAAAGGAGTTACTTGCTATGGGTCACATTCGGCCTAGCAAGTCACCATTTGCTTCTTTAGTTGTTTTGGTGAAGAAGAAGGATGGGACTTTACGTATGTGCATTGATTACAGGGTCCTGAATAAGAGGACAATTAAGAATAGATACCCGATATCGAGGATTGACGAGCTTATTGATGAGCTCCATGGGTCATGTTACTTCACTAAGATTGATTTACGGTTGGGATATCATCAGATCAGGGTTCGAGAGCAGGACATAGAGAAGACTACCTTTCGATGCCATTGTGGGCACTTTGAGTTTGTAGTGATGCCATTTGGACTCACTAACGCACTAGCCACTTTTTAGTCTATGATGAACAGGATTTTTCATTCATTACTGAGGAGGTTTGTGTTGGTCTTTTTCGATGACATCCTCATATATAGTAGGACTTGGCAGGAGCACTTAGCTCATTTGGAGACAGTGTTGAGTATCTTGGAGAGGGAGTCCTTGTACGCCAAGGAATCCAAGTGTGATATAGGGATGATCGAATTGCTATATCTCGGTCACATCATTAGTGCAGATGGAGTGCGCATGGATCCTGAAAAGATCCGTGCCATTGTTGACTGGCCTACACCGGCAAACTTGACACAGTTGAGAGGGTTTCTCGGTTTATGTGGGTTCTACCACATATTCGTGAATGGGTATTCATGACATGCAGCCTCGATGACATATTTATTGAAGAAGGGGGCCTTTGTTTGGACTTCAGAGGCATACGAGTGTTTTATGAAGTTCAAGGAGTTGATGACCACATGCCCTATTTTAGCACTACCCGACTTTACGAAGCCGTTCGAGCTTCAATGTGATGCATCAGGTGAGGGCATTGGTGCGGTGCTTATGCAGGACAAGCACCCGATTGTGTATGAGAGTCGCAAGCTCAGAGGACCAGAGAGGCTGTATAGTATATATGATAAGGAGATGCTCGCGATTATGCATGCCTTAGTAAAATTTTGAAAGTATCTTATCGATAGCAAATTTTGCATAAAAATTGATCATAACAGTTTGAGACACTTCTTAGGGCAGCGAGATCTCAATGATAGGCAGTAGAAGTGGGTCAATAAATTGCAGGCTTATGACTTTGATATCTCATATATCAAAGGTACACAGAACGTAGTGGCTGATGCACTTTCACGTAAGCCATTTTTGAGCACTATGGTTCATATCTCAGAGGATTGGAGGCATATGATAGTGGCATAGTATGCCAAGGATAGTTGGGCCTCCAACATTGTTGAGGGATCAGCAGTTGACACCAGGTATACACTTGTGAATGATTTGATCATTTACAAGCATAGGATATATTTGATCCCAGGGTCAGAAGTGAAGAACATTGTTATGCGAGCCTTTCATGACATGCCTACAACAGGACATCCTGGATATTTCAAAATATACAGGTAGATTCAGGAGAGATTCACTTGGAAAGGACTCAAGGCAGATGTTCTTCAGTATGTACGTGAGTGCCCTGTTTGTTAGCAGAACAAGCAGGAGAACACGTACCCTACAGGTTTGTTGCAGCCACTTCCTATTCCTGATAGGAAGTGGGAATGCCTGTCGATGGATTTTATCATGGGCTTGCCTAAGGCCCAAGGGCATGATTGCATTTATGTAGTTGTGGATCAGCTTACGAAGTATGGCCACTTCTTTTTGATCACCATGACTTACACAGCTATGCAGGTAGCAGAGGTTTTCTTTCGCAAGGTATTCAGACTTCATGGGTTGCCTCAGAGTATCATGAGCGACAGAGATAGCCAGTTCCTGAGTAACTTTTGGCAGGAGTTTTTCAGACTTTGTGGGACTGAGCTCACTCTGAGCACTAGCTACCACCCGCAGACTGATGGGCAGACGGAGATTGTGAACAAGTGGGTGGAAGGTTACCTCTGAAACTACATAGCAGGGCAGCAGAAGGCGTGGGTCAAATGGATACATTTGTGTGAGTATTGCTATAACTAGACATTCCATATGACCATTCAGATGTCACCCTTCATGGCGTTGTATGGGTATGAGGCACCGAGTTTCCTTGATTTGCTACTGAGCGACAGTAGAGTGCCGAGTGTAGGAGGTTGGTTGCAGGAGAGTCAAGACACTATGAGGGCTCTCAAAAAAAATATAGCTAAGGCACAAAATCAGCAAAGACAGTATGCGGATCAGAAGAGGACGGAGAGGCATTTCGAGGTGGGTGACATGGTTTACCTCATGCTGCAGCCCTACCGTTAGTCCACTCTTAGGAAGAGTGGGTCAGAGAAGCTTAAGCCACGCTATTACGGACCTTTCAGGATCCTGAGGAGAGTTGGCGAGGTGGCTTACAAGCTTGAGCTTCCAGCGGAGAGCAGGGTACATAATGTTTTTCATGTATCACGCCTCAAGAAGGCATTGGGTCATCATGTGGTACCGTCTGTGGTTCTACCTCCCTTAGATGATGAGGGAAAACTGATTTTAGTACCTGAGTCCATCTTGGAGTATAGGGAGAGACAGTTGCGTTGGAGGACTATCAGGGAATATCTGGTCAAATGGAGAGATTTACCTGTTGAGGATGCGACATGGGAGAGTGAGGATATTCTACAGCATCTGACATTGAGATTGCTTGAGGACAAGTAATTTCAGGAGGGGCAGACTGTCATGTCCCCTTCTCAGTGACATCTCTCAGAGTATAGGATTAGCCTATCATACGACCCTCGTACGCTGATAGTTTGGATAGAGGGTCACTTTGGAGCTTGGCACATGCTTCAGTTGGCAGAGTTTGATCAGTTGGCTTTCGTTTGGGCTCGATCGGAGACTCCTGGCAGAAGTTACTATTTTTAGCAGTTCTTGGTGGTCAGAGTGGGACCCCTGCTATTTTTAGCAATGTGGGTTGACAGCATTCGGAATCACTTCAGTATATGACCGCTTCAGACGGTTCAGTCATCGGGTGAGTAATGAGGGAAATATTAATATTTAATTGTATTAATTAAATATTAATATTGCGAGACTATTATATTAAGTTATAATTAAAAATTATAACTTAAGTGATTTTAATGCTGAGGGGGCGCCCATCATTAGGAAGGGGCCAAATTTAAGATTATATGTTATTATAAAATTTGGCCTAAGCTATGAAAAGATTAAAATATTAAAGAAGTGCGATTTTTTTTAATTGAAAGCCCTATTATGGAGGAAATCGCACTTCTTTGGTTACTTATGCATTTGCATTGGGAATCATGCCATTATGTCATTTTGGAGAATTGAAAATTGATCAACTTTGGTCTGAGCAAGAAGCTTCAGGGTTTCAAGTTCGAATTCCTTGGGGAACGTGCCATCTCCATTGGAAGCAATTCAGAGGGCGTGAAATAACAACTGATTTATTGCAGCAGGGGTTTTTTCATTCAGGAGAAATCATTGATCTTCAGAGGATATTCATTTACAAGTTTTCAGCAGAGTTATTCATTCAACAGACAGGGTTTATTTAGGCGCCTATTTTTGGAGATCGAGAGAGTCAGAAGACAGGCCGTACAACATCATTAATTGCTAGTTTTGACCCAGCCGTACCTGTACCTATCTGTATTATTAACCAGCAAGCCGTACCTTCTTGTCATTGGGAAATATACCTTGCTTCTGGTCTGGTTCTTCCTCACCTTGGAGCGCAGTTGTATTGAGGGCAAGCAGAGATCACCAGTTTCAGAAAAGAATGTCAAACAGATGCAGCCGTGCCATCTCTAGCAGGGCATTTAATGCTGTACCAAAATAACCAGGTTTTTAATATATTAGTGCTTTTTACCTTATATGCATCTGGTTTTAATTGTAATCGATTTAGGAAGATTTTATATTAAAGGAAGCTTGGAGTTTGCAGTATAGTATTCAATTTACAGAGTTAGATATTTTTTATAGAATTTATTTATCATTTTATGCAAAAATCGCATTTCCTTCAAATACTGGCAAAAAACCCAAAAACATCAAAAATTTCAAAAACTTCATAAAAAACCAAATAAACAGTCAGTTGTCAGAATCAGAGGGAACTTGGGGTTCCTATAGTAAGCAACTTGGTGAGCATCCCATCCATGTAGAGGATATTTAATAACTAAATGGGGCTCACTTAGCTCAAGTCAGGGTAGGCATCAAGGGCATGAAAGAAATAATATATAACCTAGAGAAGGAAAATGAGGATTTAAAGACGTAGGCTATCTTATCAGTGCCTGGGGCAATAGTCAAGATGCTTGAGGAATCCTTATTTGATATGTTTGAGGTCTTGAAAGCAATGAAACTAAGGCAAATTATGTTGGCACAATAGAATATAGTGGCTAAGGGTCTAATAACCTAATGGCGAGCTTTAAAGGATCAAATAATAGGATTGATCAACATTCAGGTTGGAAGGCAGATTCTTGGGTTTAAATCAATTAGCTTGGGACACTTGAATGCAATTCTAGGAATTATTATTGGCGCATCTAGAGTTTATGTGCTTGATCAAAATAACTAGAGAGACTCCTAAAAGATGATTAGGAGCTAATGGAAAGGATTGAAAATCTCTTTGGGATAATGCTCAAAGACCCTACATAGCCTACTATCCTTGGCATCATCAAGGATGATGAATTCAAATGCAGGACTACTTTGGTGAGTCAAAAAATAAAAATTAAAAGTTAAGGCCAGTCTAGGGTAGACAATAGCAAGATCCTAGACATGTCCTTAATGCAGGGGAAAGACTAACTAAGGCTAAGAGCATCAAGGAAGTTATGGTTAGGAATGATAGGTAATTGAAAGAACTTGCTGACAAAGAGGAAGAGTGTCTCTTAAAATTGGTTATGGACTTAGAGATGGTTAATGAACAACACCAGATGGTTATGAACATCCTTTAACAATAGCAAGAAAGTTCCCAGGCACAAGGCACACCAACCAGCTAATTAATATTCTATTTTGTAAAATTTGTGTAATATTTTGAAAGAGGAATATTCTTTTGTATAGGCATATGTTAGTTTGTTAGCATATTTCCTCTAGACCAGTTTAGTTTGGAAAAGCAAATGTATTTTATAACTTTATAGAAAAAAGATAGTTGTCCTTACTTCTTGTACATTTATATCTTGTAACTGATTGGTATATTACCTTGTCCTCCTATAAAAGGCAGTACTATCATTTTGTAAAGAGATAATTGTGAGAAAAGTTTGTATACTTTGAGTAGTTAATACAATCAAGGAATTCTAAAAAGATTGTCCAAATTTGTTTTTGTCAATTGATACATGGCTTTTCTCTGAATTGCTAGTCTTAAGTATTAAACTTGAATAGTTTCTATGAATTATGAGTTACATCTTTAATTATAGGGTTGTTAATTTGTGCTTATGCTAGATTACTTGAATGATCTTGAATTTACTTCATTTTATTTGCTCTACATTAGAATGTGCAAATGTTATTTGGGTGTGGTAGCAAATCTTTAAAGTAAATTTAGTTTCTACTTGTATTTTTCTATATCATCCTTGGATGTTTGCCTAGTGTGTATTGAGATTTGAGATTATGTTATTTTTCACTATATACTGGTTAAATTTATACTCATTTGTAATTGAAACTTTGTCATAATGTTTGAGGCTAAGATCAGTAATCACTTGTTCTCTTTCTTCCTTACCCTTCTTTTGCTTCTTTTTTAACTAGATCAATTTAGTTTAGATTTCATTGTAAATGTCCATTTAGATTAGTCTGTAGTTTAAGATTTGATCATATTTCAAGAGTATTAGCATATATACTTACACTTTTCAAAGATTTGGTCCATGATGGCTACCAACCATCAATTAATATAAATTTTGTGGAACAATTAAGCATTGCTCTATTGCTATATCACCATAGGTAACATAAGTTGCCAAAACCTATTACTCATCCTTTGTATTCCCAGAATTTTAAAATGAGAAGTGTTCTTTGAACAATAAATACACCTGTGATACATTTAGAGGCATCAACAAGACCTGTCGATGCTAGAAAGAGGGCCTCTTTCTGAATTGGTTGAATCTTTGTTAATCTTAGTGTTTTGATCTAAGATGTATGTTATCTTTGCAATTTTGCATAATTCTTTGCTCATAAGCATAAAGAGCATTGATCTTTATGGTCTTTGACATATATTTATGCTTCCTTTAAATAAAGATCATAGTTCTTTAAAGTTTGATGCTTAATTTTGGTAAAGATGGATTAATATATGAAAAACCATGGTAATTGAGGTTATAATAGATTGTTTTGATCAAAGATTGGTATATTTTTCATAGATCTAGGTTTATTTGCACTTATAATTATAAATATAGACCATATTTGCATAATTTGACACATCCTTGAGCTAGATTAGTCAAAGATTGATGTCCTTTACTATTATTTATATAGATCTTTTCAAAAATATCTTAATGTACATGTTTAATCCTTATTTTTTATAAAGATTACCTTGACACACTGTATTTCAAACAGGATCTTCAATTTTCAAGTTGGAATTGCCAAGGATCTAAACAAGATCACATTCAGAGACAAGAGAACCTTTGCTTGAGCTTGAGTTCCATAGAAGATCCAAGTAAGATAAAAGTAGGTGTAGCCATTCCAAATCTTTTCTAACCTCACCTCTTCAAGGTACCCATACCTTTGACCTTCATCCAGGTATGGATTGGTTGGGAGATTCTTCAATCAACATGCTAGTTGTGGTACATGATCTCCCACATAACCCTAAAAAATACTTGTCAACATTTAGTCCAACTGGTATTGTAACCGCTAAACAACACATTAAATCTTTCAAAGCTCCTTTAAGGTTGCTAAATGTCATACATAAAGATGTAGCATGCAAATTACTCCCATTTACTTTTAAAGATGCTACATATGAATGGTTCTCAATTTACTTGACAATTCTATTACTAGTTAGGAGGGTTTCACTAATGTTTTCATAGATCAGTTGGCAAACTTATTAGTCCAGCTGTCATATTCCACCAGTTCACCACCATCAGGAGGGATGCAAGTGAGCCCATAAGGTCTTTTAATGCCAAGTTCTAAAAAATGTATAATATGACCATATAACCTTATAAACCTAATGAGGTTTTAGCTCTATAAATCTACAAGGATGTAGTAATCCTATGACTTTTGTATTTATGAAAAGATCTCTTCCAACTATAACTTCATTAGCTAGAGCTTATGCCGAAGCGGTGATCATCAATGATCAAATGCATCCTCAGGGACAAATACCCTACTCTACCCTAAATATCAATCCACATTTGCCCATTCTAAACATCTCCCCCATCAACAATCAGAATGTTCTAGCTTTGAATCAACTCTCAAATTTGAATCAACTGCTTTTGAGTCATGCTACTCCCAGTCAAAATTTAGGATTCTTGAGTCATCTTGTTGCTAATGGATTCAATGCAAATGATCAAAGAGCTTTATTACCAGTTATTAGTACTAAAAATAACTAATTGCATAATTTTAAAACTCCCAAGAATGAGAATCGATCTATTCTAAAAATGGTCCAAAAGTTAAGCTATGATTTCCTTCAGCTACAAAAACAAGTTGGCAATACTGGAGAAAACTTTGGTAGTAACTTCTCATTCCAAAGGTTTAATAGGCCTAATAATAGATTTCAAAATGATAGTTTCCACAATAGTAAATAATGAACCATCTTCTGAAAAGAGGACGATGGACATTAATCTTACTGACATTGCTTTGCCTAATTATTATAGAGTGCATTATATAGCCAAGCATGGTGATATTGATTTCATTGAGTTTTCTAAGTCTTTTTAAGCTTTCCAAGAAGATTTAGACACATTTGAAGTGGTCACTAATAAGGATAGTGGTGCAGGTACTTCAGGGTCCAAACCTACTGATCAAACTTTCATGGTGGAGATGTTTGATTTCCCTTTTCAAGAGGACAACGAACTTGATGATGTCCCTAAGGAAATCCAAGCCTTCTAACAATTCCTAAAGAAGACTTATCCTTTGAGGAATAAAGAGCAGAGGTAGCCCTTGACTACCTTAATGCCTCTAAATAACTTTGAAACTCCTCTAGACACATCTTCAATCAATGATCCAGAACCACCCAAAGGGAGTACCTCTAACCATAATGTTTATGTTCCTAATTCTTCAAACAAGATTGGTTATAATATTTTTGAAGACATGAAAAGTATAAAAGCTAACATCACATTGCATGAATTAACGTAGATCATAGAACAAAGGGAACTCTTGCTGGAATCATTATCAAAGAAATCTAACAAACAACCCAAAGCTGACAATGCTAATGTGGTTTTACACAAAGCTAAGATAGAATCTCCTCCTTTCTTGCTCATAGTTAGGATGTTCAGTAAGAATTTGTAGAATTATTTATTATATTCTGGTGCATCTACCAATATCATCCGAATAGGTATTTGCAAACAACATGTTTTGACACCTATTAAACTTGATAGAGTTATTACTTAATTAGATAAATCTAGAGTCAAGGTGATTGGGGAATTATTAAATGTTCATATGCAATTGGCCTTTGAGCCTAGAGTATAGTAGTTTATTGATATCCAAGTTGTTGAAATTCCTGATGTTTATGGGATCTTGTTAAGCAAGGAATGGACCAAATATCTGAATGGCTACATGTCCATGGATTGTTCACATTTATGGCTACCTTGGAAAGGAGTTCCAAGCCAAATCAGGGTTGAAAGAGAGCCAAGAATGAAGCACATGATCATTGAGTACAATGCTGTCAATTAAAGGGTTAACATAATTGACTCAAACTAAGGGGTTTTCACCCTAGATACTGCAAAGGTATGTGATCCCAAGAATAGTCATGTTATGCCTAGGCTAAGGAAGATACATTTTAATAGTGTTAGGTGTAAGGCGAAATTTGGATTAGGCATTATCCTAAATGATCCTACTGGTAAGAAATATCATGCTTCCTATAGACTCCAGTTCTCATGCACTAATAACATTCTTGAGTATGAGGCCCTCATTTTAGGCTTATAATTTGCCATAAAAAATAAAGTCAAAGAGCTACTAGTCTATGGTGACTCGGAACTAGTAGTCAAGAAAGTGAGAAGTAAATATCAATGCAAACTCTCATACCTCAAGAGGTATAATGTTAAGATCTAGGATCTAATTGAATCTTTTGATGCCTTTAACATTGTCTCCATCCCCATAGAGGAGAACAAAGCTATTGATGAGTTGGCATCTGCTACAACCAACCTCATGTTTGACCAAGACTCATCCAACCTTAGTATTGAGTTAATACCTTGTCCTTCGATCCCAGATAATGTGAATAATTTTTAGGTCTTTAGTGATGATCAACAAATCTTGAACTTCATGACTAGTTCAGGAGCATTTAAGCCTCAGATTATTGATAAACTAAGGAAAATGCACTTAGGGAAGGAAAATTTGATGGTAAAGTAATTCACTTGAGTGACAATAAGATTCCTAAGGGGGTGATTGCACTAGAGAGATTATTTGATCAAGACAATATGGTTGAGGTTTCTAATATTCCCAAAGTAAGTGGGAAGGATTACAATGCAATTGATCTTGGCCCTCAAGATCAACCTTAGCTAGTTAACATTGGAAAAGCTTGCACTAGTATTGAGAACAAGAAGGCCAAACAGCTATTAACAAAGTAGAAATATATCTTAGCTTGGTCTTATGATGACTCGAATATCTTTGATCCAAGAGCCATCACCCATATTATACCCTTTAAATAAAGTTGTAAACCATTTAGGTAAAATCAAAGACTTGTGAACCCTATCTTAGAACTAATGATCTTCGAAGAGGTCAAGAGGTTTCTAGATACTAGAATGGTGTGTCCCACTAGGAATTCTACCTGGGTGACCAATTTGGTGTTAGTCAAGAAGAAGAATGGTGAGATTAGGTTATGCATTTACTTTAGAAATTCGAACAAAGCTTCTAAAAAGGATAAGTATCCTCTTCCCACTCTTGACCAGGTAATACAACCTGCTTCACGTTCAGCCATGATGTCTTTTCTTGATGGTTTTTTAGGCTACAACTAGGTGTTGGTTGACAAGGAAGATATAATGAAGACAACTTTCATAACTAAATGGGGCACCTTTATATATAAGAGAATGCCTTTAAGGCTAATAAACACAGGAGCCACTTTTCAAAAGGCCATAGACCATGCCTTCCAAGGTCTGATTGGTAAGTGTATCATTATATACATTGATGATCTAACCATTTTTTCTAAAAATAAGGAAGATCACTTCATGCATTTACAGCAAGCATTTGAGAGATGCAGAAGGTATGGAATTTCCCTTAACCCTAAGAAAAACATATTTTATGTTATTGAAGGTAAATATTTAGGCCACATTATAACTAAAGATGGGATCTCCATAGATCCTGAAAGAGTGGATGTTATATCTAAGATAGAGCCTCCAAATAGTAGAAAAGAGATAAAATCATTTTTTGGTAAGATAAATTTTGTAAGAAAGTTCATTTCTAGCTTTGTAAATATTATCAAGTCATTAAATGACATGTTAAAGAAGGATGTTAAGGTCTCATGGAATGAGGAATGTAGGAAGGCATACAATGACATCAAAGAAGCAATTAGTCAAGCTCTAGTCTTGATAAGTCTTGAATTTTCAAAGGATTTATATCTCTATTCTTTTGCATCTGACCATATTATGGTTGCAAATTTTAACTCAAGAAGTTGATAGGTATGATCACCCAATAGCTTTCATGAGTACTAACCTTAAGAATGTTGAATTGAATTATTCATTGATTGATAAATAAGCATATACATTAGTTAAGGAAGTAAATAAATTTAGGCACTATATCCTTAGAAATAAGGTGCATGTTATTTTACCTAACCCTACCACAAAGCTCATGCTGAGCCAAAATGAACTTGGAGAATATAGAGGTAAATGGATGTCAATTTTGCAATAATATTACATAGAAATGAAAATTGCAAAGTTGGTAAGGTGTCAAGGCTTGATTCAAATGATTGTTAATATCAGACCTAAGCTAAGTATTATGCAATTTGATCAACAAAGCTTTCAAGCTAGTGAGTGGTATGATTCCATCATTAATTTACTAATCAATGGTACTTGTCCTGCAAGACTAACTAGGGAGCAAAAGAGGGCCCTTAGGCTCAAGGCAGCTCATTATTTGATCAAAAATGGGGTGTTATATAAAATAAAATTTGAAGGGTCTACCTAAGATGTGCCTCAGAAGAAGAAGCTACCCAAATCATGAGCACATTATATGAGAAGTTCAGTAATGGGCACCCATCTGGAAGGACTACAACCCACAAGATCCTCAGAATTGGCTACTATTGGCAAACTATTTTCAAATATGCTCATAAGCACATGAGGTAATGTCACTCATACCATATATTTAGCACCAAGGAGCCTAAGGCAACAATGCCTTTATAACAAGTCATGGTTGATAAACATTTTGC
Organism: Torreya grandis; assembly: GCA_037957365.1. NCBI lineage: Eukaryota > Viridiplantae > Streptophyta > Pinopsida > Cupressales > Taxaceae > Torreya > Torreya grandis. The sequence goes on from JARHVA010002118.1 coordinate 1,846,854, forward strand.
ACAATGGGGGTTAGACTTTGTAGGGTAATCAACCCCAATTCATCAAAAAGTCACAAGTATGTCCTAACTACCATAGACTATTGCATAAGGTAGACTGAAGCTATAGCCACCAAACAATGTAGGATTGAAGAAGTAATCATTTTCTTGGAGGAGAATATATGTACCAGATTTAGAACTCCAATCTCTTTGGTGTGTGACAATGGATCCACATTTATATCCATATAGATGATAGAATGGGCATATGATAATGGCATTTGTCTTAAGTTTTCATCACACCATTATTCCCAAGAAAATGGGTTGTCTGAGTCTACCAACAAGAACTTAATAAAAGTAATCAAGAAGTCAACTGTAGACAAGCCCAGGTCTTGGAATAAGCTTCCAAGTATGCCCTATGGGCTAGATAGGATAAGGATCAAGCAATCTTGAAAGGCATCACCATTTATGTTGGTGTATGGCCAAGAGCCTATCTTCCCTATCACTCTCAAGCTACCTACGTATAAATTCATGTAAGAGTATATGGAAGAAGGTTAGGAGCTTGTAAATTCAAGATTGTTAGACATCATCTAGATGGAAGATGTATGCGAGGAAGCCTTTGATAATTTTATCAAACATTAAAACATGGTGAAGAGGTGGTTTGACAAGAGATCAAATATCAAGGTGTTTAGACAAGGGGACTTAATTCTCTTTTGGGACAAAGCATCCGAGCCTAAAGGAAAGCATGACAAGTTCACACCTCTGTGGATTGGCCCCTATCAGATTGCAGACACACTGGGAGATAACACCTTTAGACTCAAAGAATTATAAGGAACAAAGTTCACACTACACACCAATGGGAATTACCTCAAGCATTACTTTTTTGTTTTTCCCCTTGAGGTCTTTATGGAGTAAATCAGTAATATGGTTAGACTTAGTGTAGGTGGGCTACTTAGTTTCTTTCAGTTCTTTCCTTCATGTCCCTTGTTTCTAAATAAGCATGTATATATCTGTTTGTTTCCTTTTATTTCTTGTTTTATTGTTTTTTGTTGTGTGTTTTCTTTTGTTGCCTTATTCTTTGCTTCCAATAAGTCATTTTGGACAACCCAGCTCAAAGTTTATTTAGCTTGCTTGAAACTCCAAATTCCAAGAATGTGGATATGAACCTAATGCATGTGTTAACCATGGGTCTAAAATGTGATCCTAATGTTTTGATTTGAAGAAATTGGTAAAGACCAATGGAAGAGGCCAACTACTCTATGAGATCTTAAACATTGTCTTGACCTAAATTTGGTTTTAAGAAGATTTGTACGTGTAAGATAAATGCTTAATCTGTTAAGACACAATCATGTTTGCACTTAACAACCATGCTTGCCTGGGATAATGGTTATAGCCATAGGTTATTTTTTGAAGATAAAACACTTGACCAAATCATTAAACCTGGCTACCCTAGTTCCCAACCTTGCTAAAAGCATAAAAGATATAAAAATAAAAAAATAAGAATGCAATGAAAAATCAAAGCTTTTCAAGCATAAGTGATTCTGGTAATCTCTACTAGGGTTATGGACGCCTGACTAGTAGTGAATCAAGGCCATGAGTGGAGCCAAAGGCATCTTTATCATGGCTATGGATGCTTAGATGGCAATAGAGCAAAGCCCAAACCTTCCTTGAATTAGAAGCATGGTTCTTAATGAATATCTAAACATGCTTCAAGTCAGTGTTAATGATTAAAGATATGAAACCTATAAGTTGTCCCTTGAATCCCATGGCAAATAATAAGTGGAATCAAATTCCACACACAGCATGGCTATGCCTTAATGTTTCATCCCAATTCTATAAGTGTAAGGTTTGTTTTAACCATAAAATGATCTAGATAATGGCATTGATCAAGTGGAGTGGATGACTTAGTTGTTTGTCTGAACTCAAGTCTCTAAGTTTTAACATATTTCTATGTTTCCCCTAGAAGTTTCCATTTATTGAGTCAACATACCCCCATTTTTGAAAATTGGGACACTTGAGATACTTTGAACCTTAACCCTGAAACCATGGCATGTTTTGAACATTACTAGAATTTGAAGATCATCCACTTTAATAAAGTTGGCTTATTAATTTATGGTTTTGCTTTGAGCTTGCCTAATGTTGCTAATAATTGGTGTTCATGTCTTATAGATGTAGGTTTCAAGGGGCCCTAATGAGGGATCATACTTAGAATTTGCACAGTTACTCTATTCAAGTTTTCACCAGCCTTGGGTTTGTGAAAATTTGAATCTAAATTCATTTTCTGAAAGCTCTCCTTCAAAAAACCCTATCTCAAGCCCTTGGTTCAAATTTACATTTGGTAGGACCAAATTGGTGGGAACATTTCAAATTACTTTAAACTTAAGTTTAATTTTCATGCTAAGGGTTAGTCGTATTTCTTAACATGACCAAACCTTAACCTAAAAGTCCTAATTGGTCCCTTTTATTTTCCCCCTTTTATTTCTTTTATTTTTTAACCATGTCTAACTTTCTTATTAGCAGGGTTCTTTTATTTTCTTAAGCTTGGTCCCCTTTATTATCTATTTAGCCTAAAGCCTTAATGTTAAGGCCCCGTTCTTGTTTATCAACATGAATGAGACCTTAGTCTTAACGTTTTCACCTAAGTCCTATTTCATCCTGAATCCTAACTTAAATACCTCACTTCTTTGTAGATCCAACGGCTTGTGCTTAATCAAAATTGAAGATCAGATGGTGCAAAGGAACTCGAAGGTTGGTTGGGCCCCAGTATTAAATATAAGCTTAAGCCTAATTTTTATCATAAGGCCATGTTGTATATTTTAATACAATAAGACCTTAGTTTAAAACTTAAGTTTTTGACTTTAATTAATCAAAAGAACCAATCGTGTACAAGTGCCCAGATCATGATCCACAGTTCGTGGTCACTCACAGATTTAGATCTAATAGACTGAAGACAACGTTAAAAATTTAAAAGGCTCAAGAAGCCACACAGAGCTACCATGTGGCACTCCTGTATATAGGAACTTTACAAGCTTAAAATTAATGTTTTCACAACCATCATTTGACATCCATGAAGTTGTCATCGACGTCCACGAGACCATCAACTTTAAGCCCATCGAACCTAAAGGACTTCACAAACTTAAATTTGACATTCTTATGAATGTCATTTGATGTCCATGAGGTAGTCATTGACATTCGTGAGGCCATCAAATTCAAGATCATCTAATATTTTTTACTTAAATAAAAGGGCATGTTTTATGCCATTCAAGGGGTCCTTTGATATTATGCTTTTAAAATTAGCATAAAATGTTTTAACCTAAGTATATGGTGTGTTCACTAATATGAAATAAACTTAGATAAAATCATTGTAACCTAAGTTTCTTTCTATAAACATGTATTGATTAAAGCTTGTACACCTTGCAGGATCAATGGCTCACATTGTGTCAGGCCCGAATGATCCAACGTCATGAGATAACTGGTAACTTTTCAACAAAGCTATAAGAACCCATAGGCTCAACACGTGGTAGAGATGCATTCAATATGTGATTGGTGTAGGATATTGAGCTCAAAAATCTTGTGTAGGTGCCAAGGGGCACAACCACAAGGATTAATACAAAGCGAGTCAATGACATGCAAAGACCCAAACCATGATCAAAGGCCCGTGTCGATCCTTGGATATTGATTGAATGGTACAAAGCAAAAGGAAATTTTTTAATTCTAATGGCTAATGACTTGAAGGCATTTATGAAAAATGCCATGAAAATTGATATATAGATGCCAAATAAGCACCACACAAGCATAAAATGATAAAATGAAGATCATGTGTGCTAAAAAATGCAAACATATAAAGCCAAAGGTCAAAATCAAATTGAGGCATGTATGAGGTGAAGTCCAAGTAAGACATCACCATTGAAGCTTTAAGAGAGCCCCAAACTTTCATAAAATCCCTAATTTGAGCTTGAATTGATCAGATTTAACATAAAGAGAGTTTAATTGCAATTCGAGTATAAAAGAATTGACCTAGAGACATTTGGAACATAGCAGTAAGTAATTTGTAAAGTTTGGAAGCCATGGAAGCTCGAAGGCAACACTACAAGGATGAGATAGAGTTGTATTTGTCTATAGATAATGAAGGGAGGGTCTTAAAGGACATAGACCTGGACACTGCTACATTGAGCACGGGTAATAAGAACTGATCTGGGCTCTTTTGGACCATTGCAGACATGCAACACATCACAAAAGAACAAAAGATTGCCATTGTATCCAGAAGGTATTATAACCTAGTTGCAATCCAAATGGATAGTCTCCACCAAGCTACCACCAAACCAGAGGTAATCCACTATATTGACATCCTTGCTCCCATTTTTAAGTACTATAGAATTGAATAAGGTTGGACTATTCATGAAAGGAACTTTAGAAGAATTACATTCATTTCCCCATTGGTATTTGAGAGTTATTACAAGCTTTGGAAACCCCAAGTGGATTTACCCACTATTAAGGAATGGACTAGCAAGAATGATCTAGACACCATCCTTAGGCCATAGTTGCTCCAAGGGAACCATGTGATCCGAGTCCTTGATAGCAACATCCTAGTTGCCCAATTTAGAGAGGGGGTTAGGGTAATCATGACTCTATTGAATAGAATCTTTGGATCCCTTCAACCACTTATGTCAAAAAGAGTAAGGTCTCTTACATCTACTTCATGTTAGAGAAAGAGCTCACTCCCCTAATTGGAGAGATGATCAACATCTATTTAGAACAATAATTTATAACCATTAAGAAGAAAACTAGTATCCAATTCTTCATGATGTCCTATCTATTAGATGCGTTGTTAGCCTCCACCTAGATCCATTATATCAAAACTTGGTCACCTTAGGGTAGATTTACAGTCTCCCACCACTATTCAAAGCTACACATATTCAAATATAGGCATAACACCCAATTCATCTATGACTTTGTGTATCCAACCTTAGTAGAATCCATCATAGGGATCCCTATACCCAGGTTAAGCCCTCTAATCAAGAAATATGTGGAGATAATGGGAGACATTTGGTTGTATCCATATTGTAAAGTGATCAAAATTGAAGGGATTTTGATCCAACATTATAGATTGTATGTATACGTTCCTAGCAAGCTGACAGAGCAAGCAATTATATACCAACTTCTTAATGGTGAGGATAGAGTGTGCAAAGACAAGAGGAAAGAACTCCTCCATTCCTTTCCTTTAACCACTATCAAAACTATGTTATATATTTGGGATCAGGTGAATATTTTGGCTAGGCATAGGGAATGTTTCAAATTATAACTTGATGAGCTAAAGATGTGAGACCCTAATGGCAAGGTCTTCACACACTTGAAATCTAAGCAATTTCTCAAGACAGTGTATGTGCACTAACTCGATGTCCATGACATTATATGTATCAAAGCAAACACTTTCAAAGAAATATTGGTAAGGATTAAGGGACATAACATTAGATTGGAGCATAGACTGACTAGTGATGAGAAGCCACTAGGTGACATATGGCAAATGGGACCTCTACAATACCATTTGTTGCCTAAACCTTCAAGGCCCCCTCAAGAGTAACCACAAGTGGAAGGGAAACATGCCCAAGCACATATTACACAAGGTCTTAGTAAGGAAAAGTTTAAAGAAAGACCTAATGAGGGCCCATCATCCTTAGTCCCTCCCTAAAGACTAGCATCTCCAATTGAATACCTTGACATGATTTTCATGAAGCCTGATGAGATAATGGAAGATGCCCTCAAGGTTCTTTCTGAGGCATATGGCTCTGATGAAGAGGAGGAGCATATTGAAGAAGCACAAGCCCAAATAGAGGAGGCTAAGAAAGAAAAAGGGAAAGAAGTTGCCTTGGACCTAGTCCTAGTGGCACCCTTGAAGAAGAGAAAGGTAAAATTGGCAATGGTCCTAGTTGGATCAAAGAAGCCAAAGTTGACTTTCACTCACCCCATGAGTGAGGTCAACTTATGTAGTGATGAGTACCCCATCTATGGACCAATCATCCCTTATTGGTTCATCTATGGAAAAATGTAGAAAATCCCCACTTGGCACCACTCATGGGCCCTAACCAAGACTATTAACATTGATGTGCATGATGATATCAAGCCATGGATAATGGATTTGATGAAGGAGGAGGAAAAAAGAAGAATAGTGGCTACTACAGGGTTAGAAAGCAAGTAGATAGATGCTCTAAGAGCATCAAGAAGTACCCAGATGGAGGATCTTAAACCTCTAAAGTATACTAAACCAACTAATACTATATATTTCAATCCAAGATAGCTAGATTAGAGAGAGTGACATCTAGAAAATCCATGGTGGGGACTGAAGAATTCACTTTTCAAAGGGTAGAGCCATTTATAGGCTTAACTCCAATTAAAGGTCAGCAACCTGGTGAGCATCCCATCCATGTAGAGGATATTAAATAACTAACTGAGGCTCACTCAACTCAAGTCAATATAAGCATCAAGGGCATGAAACAAATAATATCTAACCTAGAGAAGGAAAATGAGGATTTAAAGATAGGCTATCTTATTAGTGCCTGGGACAAAGGTCAAGATGCTTGAAGAATCCTTATTTGATATGTTTGAGGCCTTAAAATCAATGAAGATAAGGTAAAGTGTGTTGTCATAGTATAATACAATGGCTAAGGGTCTAATAACCCAATGGAAAGCTTTAAAGGATCAAATAGTAGGGTTGATCAACATGCAGTTTGGAAGGCAGATTCTTGGGTTTAAATCAATTAGCTTGGGACACTTAAATGCAATTTTGGGAATTATTATTGGTAGGTCTAAAGTTTATGTGCTTGGTCACAAGAACTAGAGAGACTCCTGAAAGATGATAAGGAGTTAATGGAAAGGATTGAAACGCTCCTTGGGATAATGCTTAAAGACCCTACACAGCCTACTGTCCATAGCATCATCGAGGATGATAAATTCAAACATAAGATTACTTACATTAGATATCATATTGGGCTATATCACATTAGATATCATAGTTGGGCCAAAACCCATACTTACACAGTTTCAAGTGATGCCTAATCATTTGCACTACAACCTATTACTTGGGAGACCTTGGATACATGTTATGGAGGTTGTACCCTCTACTTTGCACAAATGCATCAAGTTTTTACATGAAAAACACTTATACACTTATCCAAAAAATAATAAACCATTCAGATATTGTAGAGTCATCGAGCCTACCACCACAAGTACATCTTCAAATGGGATACCTCACGTTCTTATATAGTCCCCACCTCACAAGATTATAATTGAGCATATGCATACATATGAGGTTGGGGAATCCAACAAGAATATTCCTACACCTATTCTAGATCCTCCTAAAATGAAGTTAGCTTCACCTAGGATAGAGGAGGACCCTCCCATAGTACAGATATATCCACCCAAGGTGGATGATGGGATTCTCACATCACAGCTACCATTACTCATTAACTCAAAATAAGTATACATACATAACTCTTGTACAAATTTTCAAGCCACCACAAAGGATATTCCAACACCCATAGACATTGATGACTATTTATGTGGATTTAGTTTCACACTAGTGGGCCCTAAAGAGTATAGAGATGATTTTAAGGCACTCGTGCCTTTTTCTACATTGACAACACCACTACTTCATAATCCTACAACTACAAGCTCACCTACTCAATTATAGTCAGTAACAGACCCCTCGATTTAATCAATACATATGGTTACATTTATGGATATGGACCCAGTTATATGGGTTCAGGCAGATGGTTCATAAGATAGACCGCATTAGATTCTACAGATATTACTTGATAAAGGAATGAAAGTATTACCCACAGTTCATCATAAATCTTTTAGTAGATTATCACATTAGGAAGGTCAACCCTTTCTTCATTTTCATATTCTTACAGGACATTATACCGATACATGTTCAACATTAAAACATAAGTTGAATAAGTCCAAGGCTCAAGGCACTATTCAAATTATACAGCCTCTACCTCCATAGGTATAGTCACCATGATAGAATCATCGTCGACATAGATACTCATATAATGATCCATTTACTATCCATAATTTTATTACATATAGATGCATCCCCCATTTGGCTATAGATGAGGATTCTATTCCTAATACTTACACTTTGACATTTTTACAACACATAGGCTATTAGGAAAATGAGCTACAACATGTCATACATTATTAAGAATCCATAGGACACATCACATTCCTAGTTGCATGTGGTCCCAAGATGGCCAACACATTATTATTTATCATGAGCAAGGGCACTCACATATAAGTTACACTTGGTAATACATGGTTAAAGGTGATGGATGCCACAATTAATCAATTAGACAGATGTTTGGCATTCAATCATAAGGGACACATGGTCCACATTTTACATCGTGATGCAGATGAAAATCATAAGTTTCATATAGATACTCTATGGTCTAATGTGGTTTACCCTAGGATTGCATGAGAGGCATCTTACACAGTAGAGCAAGACATTATTCATATGCACAAAATCTAGACTAATGCTAAGGATAAGGGTCCACTAATACATAAAAAATGGTATGATGATCACAATGATGAGGACTTATTTGAGTTTGGATAGAGATATAGTATTTGACATTGGATGACTTCCCACCTAATCCACTATTTGATTATACACATCCCATGGATGTGCTCTTGGGTCTATAGAGATATTTCACTTTGGTTGTAAACTATCTCACTTATTTCCAACATTTTCTTGCATAGAATTTCTATTTTAAGAAATTAGGACTTAATATATGTAAATATTATGTTTGTTAAAGGGTTGAGTAGACTAAATCACAAAAATAATATGTAATAAATACAACCACTAATTTATCACAAATTTGACTAGCTTTGACTTTTATAAAAATAGTAATAAATAGTGTAAATAAAGACTTAGCTAGAAAACACCTAATATAGATGATTTGAGTGGTAGAAAATGAGATGTAAATTGGTATGAATGTCATAAACTAGATCCCTATCTCAAAATCCTCTTGGATAATAGCACCACAACTGGATAATAATGTCATTATTCGTAAAGTGGTGGTAGTGTCCTAATATTGGAAGTAGTGTCTTTTGTGTAAGATTATCTTGAACTTTTGGGTACATGTGTGTCTAGATATATGGGGTCTGTTCTTGCATGAATGAGTTTTATAACATTGTATTGTGATTGTAATGACTGATTTATTGTGCAAAACATGATCTTTTATATAACAAGGACATGAGATAAAAAGTGTGTTTGTTAGTAGGGTAGGCTGGACATTCTCAACACCTCGTTGTGAAGAGAGTTTCCTACATACCAATACTCCAAGGAGGGATCAAGCATAATGTAGTTCTACCCACATAAGTGTTGTTACAAGTGTAAGTGATGCTAGTATGATGGTGTCCTTGAGTGCCTGGAGTGTACTTGAGACTGAAAATCTATAAAATCTGAGCTTAGAGATGTTGTAGATGGTAGTATGCATAAGTAGGGCATAATAGGGATTGATAACCTTAATTATTCTCAACTTGTTATGTGTTTGAATCTGTATTTTTCATATGATTTCCATCTAGTGGTTATAAGGCTAAAATTCATGTATACGTACTATTATGTTGCTTGTGTGGATGATAAAATATGTCTAAGTTGGCCTTAAGAGACTTTGGTTTTGAAAAGATATATGTTTAGGAAAAGCAAGGGCAAAGGACATTAGTGTCATATTAAGGACACTAATGCCAACAAAGCTAGGGCAAATGACATTAGCACCACTTTGAATACACTATATCCATGTGGTGTTAGTGTCCTTATTATGGCACTAGTGTCTAATTGATAGAACATTAGGCACATAGGGCCATGATCAAGAAATGAGGGTTTGAGACTACTTTAGGCCTGATTAAGGATGTTTTTGACCCACATGAAGTTTGAATAAGTGTGACAATAGGCTCTAAAATAACTATATGACTAAGATAGAGATAGGTAGTCTCAAATTGAACTCTTAGCACTCAAATACCACTTTTGGGTGATTACATTTCCCCCTCTTTATTTTATAAATTCAGCAAAGTGAAATGACTATGATAAAGGAAAAAAAGTGTACCTAACTTACTTAGGAGGTGAAGCCCATGAAGTTGAGTCTGAGTGTGTGAATTTGGGTTTGAGTATGTGAAGCATGCTCCAATGCATGTTCTACAAATAAAACATGCATAAATTAGTCCTTACTTAAGATATATCAAAAGCAAGAGACTAAACTAAGTAAAGAAGTAAAGCTAAGTAAAAAAGAGTAAAGAGATGAGAAAGAGGAAAGAACCAAATACACCTCACTGCGTATGTGAACCAATATATGAACCTAGTGACAACCTATGTGTGTGCATTTATATAGTGATCAATTAGTGAATAGCTTGGACTAAGTTGATTGCTTGCTCAATCCTCATGTCTGGGTGGCTCAAGAACTCAATCCTATGTTGACTCCATCATTGCCCACACCAATTCAGTGGATGATGACCTATGAATAGATTTGATTAGATTGATAATGTGTCCAACCCTCTCATGTAGGTGGCTCAAGAACTCAAGTAGGCTATGACTCCATCATTTCCCCCCCATGTGTAGTAGATGCATCTAAAATTGAAATGTTCAAAGTACTTTAAATGTCTAACTAGGTATATCTAACTATGTATGTCAACTCTACGGCCACTTAGGTATATAAGGTAGCTCTAGGCCACTCGAGAATGCCAACCACTGTAGATGGAGTAAGGCATGAAAATAGTGTGTGACTTAGAATATGATGTCAATTGTATATAACTTAGAAAATGACATGGAATTTGTCATTTCATTTGATCAATTAGTGTGTAACTAAACATACAAAAATAATGTGTTGTGCACATACCCCCAAATCAGATATCTAAGCATATGGATTATGGATTGAATTGTAATAAATTATATATGGGTATCTGAATTGAATATGGGAATGGTCATGCCACGCATTATGCCCCCAATCTAAAAAAATTGATATGAATCTGAGCTGAACTAATATGATTCTGAGTATAACTGATAAACCTATAACTGAATCTGGGCAAACATGTACTATACCTATTGTACTATTTTAGATAATCTAAGTTGTTTTGAATTTGAGGCTATTAGATAGTAGTGCCATATCTTGGATAATAGTGCCAAGTGGCACTAGTGTCCCTATTTGGGCACTAGTGTCATTTTGGTCTAAATTCTATGCAACTATACTGCTTTTTAGGTCACTATTTTTCCACTATGAGTATTGTTATCTCCAAATCTCACACCCTAAAAGAGGGTTGTTTAGGCCTCCTCTATATTTGGGAAATGTTGGGACATTTTCAGGCTCGTGGGTGTGCCTATAAGTGGAAATGAACCTCTAGGTTGAAAGGGCTAGCTCCCTGTATTAGCTTTTTGTGTAATAAAACTACTGAACCAATTTGTATGAGTGAAAAGAGTCAGAAGTTTGCATAAATTAAAATCCTAGTCTAAGATGGTGATACACCAAGAATTAGTATCCACATGTATGCCTTATACTTATGTACAATATAATAAAATATAGTCTATAACTCAAGCTCTAGAAGATTCTTACATAAGTATTTCAATGTAGAGACAAAATGAATGAGATTACACAAGGTAAATAACTGGAAAAGATAACCTGTATAGTCTAGAAAAAGGGTTACACATGTGCAAAATATAATATAACTAGAATTCACTCTACATGACCTATTGGATCAACTCTTTGCTCAAAAACATGAAGGATAGAGAACAGAAGGATAAAACATCACTTGTTGTCACTCTATGTCTCTTGCATGCCCAAGCAAATGTCTAGAACTTAGAAAGAAAATAAACTTATGCTTCTTTGCTCAAAAGCAAGAAAATGGAAAAACATTCTAGCAGGGCTTCACTATACTATCTATAGATGATAAAATAAGATTCCAAGGGTCCTATTTATAGCAAAAGAGAGAGAGAAGAGAGAGCTCTTGGGCACCAAAATAGAAGCCTCCAAAATGGTTTGCAGTCACCATCCTAGTGAAACTGATTCCAGTTGTTTTGTCATTCAGTTGGAGTTTGTCCTTCTCTTTGATTCACCCTTTTAAAATGACCAGGATCACTAAAAAATCAATGGTGAGATGACCTTTCATAAGAAATGGCTCAAATCATTGCTACAAACCTTAGATTCTTCCTGAAAGCTCCCATGTTTTACACTGCAAACCCATTCAGGTTTTCTAAGTGACTTTACTTCTTACTTGCTTCTTCGAGTTCTTTGATTGCTTCTACTTGTAAAAGTCATAAACAAAGCTTTTTTGAAAACCTAATTTGCACTATCTCTGCCCTTTTGGGTTTTTTGATTGCTTTTGCTTATAAAAGCCATAAGCAAAGCTCTTTTAAAAACTTGATTTTTCTTTGCTTAAGACCCTATCGAGTTCTCTGAATGGCTTTACTCCTTGCTTGAAGACTTTAGGCATGAATTTGACATCCTACAGCACGTCATCTTTGAATCTCAATGGCTAGTTGGCCACCCTAAATTTGACGTCATGTGGTATGTCATCTTTGCACCCCGATGACTATTTGGTTGTATTAAACTTGATGTCCTATGGCACGTCATGGGGATCCATTAGGTTGGGTTTATCTTTCAGGCAATTTTCCCAAAGTAATTCCTGCAGATAATTTGTCCAAAGGAATTCTTTCAAGGATTTTGCCTGAAAGACAATGACTAGTTCCTTCAAGAACTTTTCCTGAAGGACACTTGGGAAAGGCACAAGGTCCCTTCAAAAAATTCCAAAGGGCATTTCCAAAGACAAAGTGCCCTTTGGAAAAGTCTGAAGGGTCACTTGGGAAAAAAAGTGCCCTTCGAAACTTTTTAGAAGGGTCACTTGGACAACAAAGTGCCCTTCGAAAAAGTTTGAAGGGAAACTTGGGAAAAAAAGTGCCCTTCGAAACTTTTTCGAAGGGTCACTTAGAAAGAAAAGTGCCCTTTAGAAAAGTCTGAAGGGACACTTAGGAAAATAAAGTGCCCTTTGAAAAAGTTTTGAAGGCACACTTGGGGGGGAACAAGGCAAGAAAGGCCCTTCGAAAAATTTCTGAAGGGCCACTTCCAAGAGGCATTATCAAGACCATTTTGGGTTTTCTAAGCCCTAATACTTACTCACTTCAGACCTCTCATTGCTCACTACTTATAAAAAAAATTTAAGACTTGCTCCTTGGAAAACCCAAAGTCATGCATCATTAAAAACTTGTAAAGCATTGGAAGGAGTAATTTGGGTTTGTAAACTCGAATTACTTACTCATGAAATTTTTATAAGTCAAGTCATTCAGAGAACCTAACTTGGTCTGGAGGAGTAACTTAGGTTTATGAGGGGCCAAGACTTGACTTGTGGAGAACCCGACATACACTACAATGGAGCCAAAACACTTTAACCTCCTTGACTTGAAATTTTGGACCTCTAAAATGACCTATTCTTGTAACTATTGTTCATTTCTCCATGAAAATGGTTGAATAAGTTGTACTGAGGTAAAATTTGGTCAACATTCTTGGTGATTATGAGGGGAGGCATGCCTGCTATGTCAAAGACCAATCACCTAAATCCTTCCATTGGACATGGAGTCATGCATATAGGCACTTCAAAGAGAATTAAAAAATCTTTGGTTCAAAAACACATGGGCTGGGTTGATTACACACACAAGACAGAGATGCACACCAAACAAAGGGAAGGAAAACACACCTATGCTATAAAGCACTTAGGGAAAACAAACACAACAAAGGAAACACACCAAAACATAGTATATACAAGACATGGCCAGTAAGGGTCAAAATCAAGGCTTCAAAAGGATTCCATTCATTGGAATAAGTAGCTCCTCTCCATCCATTTTAGATAGTTGAAATGAGTTTCTTTGCTTGCACTTGTTGATGATGTAAGGACCACTCCAAAAGGTATCAAACTTTGTATGTTTGCCTGGTTTTACTCTATCTTCATCCCATTTCAAGACCAAGTCACCTTCTTTGAACACTCTTGCCCTTGACCTTTTGCCAAAGGATTTCTTTGTGAGAACTTGATGGTGTTCTAAAGCTTTGTGTGCATCATCTCTTGCTTCTCACAACTCCATTAATTCTGTCAATCTGACCACCATGGGAGTGTTTTCAAGTAATTTCAACTGTTGTGTAAGTTCTAAGGCAGGGAGCTCTTGTGATATGGATAGACTAGTTTCTCTTCCATAGACAAGTACAAAGGGAGAATTATCAATTGACATCTTGGGAGTGATTCTATCTGCCCATAAGGTTGTCTTCAGCTTGCTATGCCATGCTCTTTGATTCGTTTCTAATGTCCTTTTGATGATCTTGATGAGGTTCTTGTTAGTAGACTTAGCCAATCCATTACCTTGAGGGTAGTAGTTGGATGAGGTACTAAAATGAACTCCACTCATTATTTCCCAATCAAAAGTTTTAGCACTTATAAAAGCTAGTGCATTATCTGAGATGATGACATGAGGAGCTCCAAACCTTGTTATAATGTTGTCATAGAATTCCAAGATGGCATTTTCATTTTTTTACTTTAAAGCAACAACCCCTACCCATATTTTAAAGTAGTCTATAGTAGTCAATATCCATTTGTGTCTAGTACTTAATGAAAGGTTGATCATGCTAATGAAGTCAAGGCCCCATTGCATGAAAGGCCCATCCACTTGGATAGGATTCAATGGAAGGGTAACAAGATTTTATTTGCCAATAAAGAAAGCACATTGAGGACAAACCTTAGCCCAATGATAACAATCCTTAAAAATAATAGGCATAGTAACCAACTCTCATTATTTTTGTAGCTATTGTTCTAAGAGAGAAGTGACCACCATTTGCACCATTATGGAACTTTTCTAGTAGCATATCAAATTGGGCATTGTTAATGCACCTTAGCAACACATTGCTCACATCCTTCTTAAAGATAATGTCATCCACAAGACAATAAGGTATAGCTTGTAGCCTAAAATACATTCTCTGAGATTTGTACAAGCCATTGGGACACTCACCATTTTGAAGAAAACTAATGATGTCTTGTGTCCAACTTTTATTTTGCATTTGATCAGCGGGTTGGTCTTGAACTTGATTACCAAGGCTTGCTCTTTTGGCTCTTGAAAGTCAGATGTTAAGTGCTCACATAAACCTCTTCCTCTTACTAGGTTAGTTACCTTGATGTCAATGTCATATTCCATCACCTTCATGATCCATCCAACTCTCCTCTCATTGAGATCCCTGCTTAGGAGAAACTCCTTGGTGCTAGGTTAGGAGACCGTGACATGGATCATGTTGTTGAAAACCATATGCCTAAACTTTTTCAAACCTCTAATGACAGTTAAATCTTACTTCTCAACAAAATAATATCTCACTTCATAGTCTTCTAAGCCTTGGCTAAAGAAAATAATTAGTTGTTCAACATTTTCATCATTCTTTTGCATAAGCATAGCTGAGATAGTGTCAAGGTTAGCAAAAGTATAAAAAATTAAATCTTTACAAAAATTTGGATTTAAGAGAGTGGGAGAGGTTGTAATTGCTTGCTTGATTGCCTTAAAGCTGCCTTTACCTTCCTTTGTTAGAGTAAAAACTTGGTTCTTTTTTAGCATGGCTGTGATAGGCTTTACCACAGTTGCAAAGTTTGGGATAAACCTCCTTACAAAGTTTATTTTTCCTAAGAAACTTTGTAGCCCTTTCTTGTGTTGAGGTAAAGACAAGCCTAGAATAGCTTCAATCATTTTGGGGTCAATAGATAAGCCTTATTTTGAAATAACATGACCCAAAATCTTACCTTTGTAGACAACGAAGATGCACTTCTTTGGATTGACGGATATGTCATACTCTCTACACTTCTCAAACACTTGCCTTAGATGTCCATATGATTAGCAACATCTTTTGAAAAAATGGTTATGTCACCAAGGTAAACAAGCAAAAACTTATTGATAAAACCTTTGAAAGCCATGTTCATTACCCTTTGAAATGTAGCTCCAACATTAGATAAACCAAATGGCATCTTCTTATAGGCAAAGATACCCCACTTGGTGCTGAAGGTTGTCTTGAATTGATCCGCTTCATTTACCAATATTTTATTATAACCTGAATAACCATCAAGAAGTGAGAAATGTTGAGAACTTGAAACAACTTGTAGAATTTGTTCCATGGAAGGAAGTGGGTAATGATCCTTGAGAGACACTTTGTTTAGATCACAAAAATTCACATGAAGTCTGATTTCTCCAGTCTTCTTTCGAACCGGCACAAGGTTATCTAACCAAGTTGAGTGCTTGATAGGAAAGATAATCCTAGACTCAATCAATTTGGTCAGTTGTTTCTTCATGATTTGTTTTACCTTGGGGTTGATAGGCCTTTGCTTTTGTCTTACCAGTTTAGCTCCATGCTCTAACTCAATGGTGTGATGAGGTAGAATTGGGTCAAAGCCCTTTAAGTTCTATATTCCCAAGCAAAGATGTCATGAAACTCTTTGCATAATGCAATAAAAGCTTGCCTTTCCAGCTGAGAACAAGCCTTGCCAATATTCAAAAGTTTGTTCTTGAAAATTAGAACTCTCTCATAGTTCTCTTCTTTTATTGACATGGTCATTCTTTGGTTTTTCTTTTGATCACCTTCATTCAAGACACTCTCCAAGGTAATTAGCCCCTTGAGTATTTTATTTGTCTTCAATTGTATAATCTACTCTTCATAATGAACATGCAACTTCTTCTAATTTCTTGAAGAGAAGCCTGCCTCATTTTGCAAGAAGTGTGCAATGTGTTCATCACTTTCAAACACTGCCATGACATTTCATTATCCAAAATGGAAGGTCTCACAGTGATCTTAATATGAGATTGATCTTTCTCTTATTCAATGTCAACAATTGAGTCAAAATATGCTCCTATTGTAGCCAGTCTATCAGCGTGCTTGTTCAAGTCTCTTGGTATGGGCTAGATGTTGAAGGCATCAAAATCCTCAAGTAGATCCCATACCCAATGCTTGTAAGACTTGAGCAAGGGGTTCTTGTCTGTAGCTTGACTTCTCACTTGATGAATGACCAGCTCACTATCTCCATAGACTTTCAAAATCTTAATTCCTCTCTTCTTTGCCCATTGGAGATCATGAACTAAGCCTTCATATTCTGCCACATTGCAAGTGTAGCTGAAGTGAAACCTATAAGAAGAGTAGTAATGATTCTTTGATGGGGAAACTAACATGACACCAACTCCTGCACCTCCTTTTCTCCTTCAACCATCAAAGAACATTTCCCACATGCCATCAAGCTCATGATCTTCATTGGTGAGTGAAGGAATTGGGACATTTTCCTCATGCATGCAGTAAACTCCCAAATCAGTTTCCTCAATGAAAGTGTAAAGATCAAGGCTATGTCTTTTAGTGTTGTACTTGTCAAGATACAGGTTAGAAATACCTTCAAGAGGAGAAGATTTTTCACTATTCAGGAATGCCTCTTCCTCCTTACTAATTAGATAGTTTTGATTTGTCATTGTCTCTAAGTATGGCTCAATGTGGAACCTTAATAAGGGTTGAGTCCTTATGGTTACCTTGGTTCCATACCTTGTCTTGAAAGCTAGAAAGGACCAATCAATAGAAAGGTATCCTCTTATCTTGGTCGTAAAGTCCCTAGACAAGCATATAGCAAAGTGTGTTGGAAGGTCCACCACCACAATATCCTACATGATAGGGAAGCTTGGGCAACCATGTAAAAACACTTTCAGACCTTTGACTAATCCTACCATCTTGGTTAGAGTTTCATCCAACTACAACATGCCTTTACTATGTGGCTCATAGTTCAAACCCAGCTTATCAGCCACTACTTTAGGCATAATAGTAGTGCTTGCTCCACTATCCACAATACAATTGTGGACCAGCTTATCTCCTACAATGAGTGTGAGGTAAAAGGGTGGAGGCTTTTCAGATTTAGTGAAAGACTCCAAAATATGATTTGGATAATTTGTGAGAGCCACACTATGATGCCTTGAAGATTGAGGAGCCACCTGCATGCTTGCTAACTACTCTTACAAAAGCTCCTTTTGATCAGGTATATGTAGAACCTCCGAAAGGGATATGCTTTTCTTAGTGCTCTTTAATGAGTCCACGATATTTAGAGGTGGAGTATTCACTTTCTCCTGCATTCTTGATGGTAATAAAGGAGTTGTTCCCTGTTGTGTTGTAATCTTGGCAGGTGTATTTACATTTTGATTTTGTTGAGGAACATGGCTTGTAGAAGGTGTAGCACTTTGATTGGAATTTTTAGCCTTGGAGAAGCATCACTTGGAACTATTAATGGCTCCTAGCCTTCTCCCAAGGCTCTCTTCTTAGACCTTGTATTAGTTGTAATTGGCATGCCTTGAGTCAACACAAAATCATCCTTTTCTTGAAAGTTCATCATCCCCACACTTGGGTTGTTGCCTTCTCCATGATTATCCCTTTGGCTAGGACATGTTTCTTCTATTGTTATGTAAGGAGTAGCTTCTTCATATGTAGTCAAAGCGTAGTTGGTTCCTCCATCATCATGTATAAACTGACCTTGAGGCTACCCCCATTGGTCCACATGATCTTCTCCTTACACTAGATTTGCATGAACTAGAATAATAACCTTTACAGGAGGAGTAGAATTTGGATTATATGCATTGGGTTACATGTTGTAACCTTGTTGATTTTGTCCTCTCCCTTGATAATTGTATTAGGACGGAGCTTTATATCCTTGTTGAGGATAGTATTATGCATTAGGAGGAGCACTTGCCTGATATTGAGCTTGTTTGAGTTGAGCTCTTAATGATATAATTTATTCATCCTTGTCCACAACATTATCCACCTTCTTGGGAAAGGATCTTGGCTTTACATTGGCATTGGGAACCTGAGACATGCTTAGAGCTTCAACTAAATTGTGAAACAACAAAGGCATGGAAACTCTTGGAGGGAGTCTTCCATCCAGAATCAAGCTATTCTCAGCCTCAATTGCTAGCTCATATGCACCTGGAAGAGTGAATCCTCCCATTTACTACAACATTATAGTAACATCAGTACCAATCCCTTTGAGGTATGTTGGAAACACAAAGCTAGGAGGAGGTCTCATGATTGGTGGCAACCTATACAATGTTCTTTGAAATCTCTCATTGAAATCTCCTCTGGATTCATTTGGACCTCTTTTTATTACATTCAACTAATATATTAGGGAAGCATGATCACTCTTATTTTTGAATCTTGTCACCCATAGGTCTCCAAAACCATCCCAACTTGTAATGTAGCCCCCTTTTAACATTTTATACTAGTCAAGTGCTTTGCCTTTTAAAG
Source organism: Torreya grandis (assembly GCA_037957365.1). Lineage (NCBI taxonomy): Eukaryota > Viridiplantae > Streptophyta > Pinopsida > Cupressales > Taxaceae > Torreya > Torreya grandis. Next base: position 1,866,140 of record JARHVA010002118.1, read on the forward strand.
ACATAGCAAGTAGCCTAATGATTATGTTGGCCCTAGTAACATTATAGAAATTGCAAAAATTAGAGATGTCTCTAATATGTTCAAATGGGTTAATAGGACCCTCTCCATTGAAACTAGGAAGATTTTTGGTAGTATTTGGAAGGATGGGATCATATGCAGGAAGCTCTATTAGGTTTTGGGTAATGAAAGCAAGGAAAGGTTGACGTCTATCTATCTTTCCCCTTTCTCCCCTTTCTCTTCTTCCCCTATGATCCTTTATTTCTTCTTCTTCTTTAACTTCCTCCTCTCCTTGAACTTCTTCAACCTCTTCTGCTTCTTCCCCAAAACCTCCTTGACAAGGATTTAATAGGGCTAGGAGTGGTTCAAGGTGTTGTTCTTCAGGAAAAGCTTTAGCTGAAATGGCTTGGTTAGAAAATCTTAAGGACCTTATGAGGACCATGTAGGATAATATATAAAACTTGGTCTAGAACCAGGGCTTCACACCCTTTTAGAGTTGTTAAATGCTTGGTTAGGGGTATTTATACTAATTATGCCTATCAAGACCAGCATTCGCCTTGACTTAGCAATAATTTGGGTCCCACTGGGCATGCCAAAACTGTTGTCTCCAAATCTTACACCCTAGAAGAGGGTTGTTTAGGCCTCCTCCAGATTTGGACAATGCTGAGAAATTTCCAAGCCTGAGGGTGTGCCTATAAGTGGAAATGAACCTCTAAGTTGAAAGGGCTAACTCCCTATATTAGTTTTTTATGCAATAAAATTGCTGAACCAGTTTGTATGAGTGAAAAGAGTTAGAAGTTTGTATAGCTGAAAAGCCTAGTCTAAGATGGTGATACACCAAGAATTAATATCCACATGTATGCCTTATACTTATGCATAATACAATATAATATAGTCTATAACTCAAGCTCTAGAAGATTTCAACATAAGTATTTCAATGTAGAGACAAAATAAATGAGATTACACAAGGTAAATAACTAGAAAATATAACCTGTATAGTCCATAAAAAGGGTTACACATGTACAAAATCTCATATAGCTAAAATGCACTCTACATGACCTATTGGATCAACTCTTGGCTCAAAAACATGAAGGACAGAGAACGAAAGGATAAAACATCACTTTTTGTCACTTTGTGTCTCTTGCATGCCCAGGCAAATGTATAGAACTTAGAAAGAAAATAGACTTATGCTTCTTTGCTTAAAGGCAAGAAAATGACAAAACATTCTAGCAGGGCTTCACCATACTATTTGTGGATGATAAAACAAGAGCCCAAGGGTCCTATTTATAGAGAAAGAGGGAGAAAAGAGAGAGCTCTTGGGTACCAAAATGAAAGCCTCCAAATGGTTTGTAGTTTCCATCATGGTGAAACTAATTCTGGCTATTCTCTCATTCAGTTGGAGTTTGTCATTCTCTTTGATTTGCCCTCTTGAAATGCCCAAGATCATTGCAAAATAAAATGGTGAGATGACCCTCCATAAGAAATGGCTCGAATCAATGATGCAAGCCTTAGATTCTTCCTAAAAGCTCTCGCATTTTGCACTGCAGACCCATTTGAGTTTTCCAAGTGACTTTATTTCTTACTTGCTTCTTCAGGTTCTTTGATTGCTTCTAATTATAAAAGTTATAAGCAAAGTTTGTTTGAAAACCCAATTTGCGCTATCTCTACCCTTTCAGGTTTTTTGATTGCTTTTGCTTATAAAAGCCATAAACAAAGCTCTTTTGAAAACCCAATTTTGCTTTGCTTAAGACCCTGTTAGGTTCTTTGAATGGATTTAATCCTTATTTGAAGACTTTAGGCATGAATTTGACATACTACGACATGTCATCTTTGAACCTCAATGGCTAGTTGACCACCTTAAATTTGACATCATGTGGCACGTCATCTTTACACCCCAATAGCTAGTTGGTTGTATTAAACTTGATCTCCTGTGACACATCATGGGGATCCATTAGGTTGGGTTTATGTTTCAAGAAATTTTCCCAAAGTAATTCCTTCGAATAATTTGTCTGAACGAATTCTTTCAGAGATTTTGCCTGAAAGGCAATGACTAGTTCCTTCAGGAACTTTTCCCGAAGGACACTTGGGAAAGTGTCCTTTAGAAAATTTTCAAAGGACACTTGGGAAAGGCATAGGGTCCATTCAAAAAATGCTGAAGGGCATTTCCAAAAGAAATGGCCCTTTAGAACTTTTTCAAAGGGCATTTCCAAAGACAAAGTGCCCTTCGAAAAAGTCTGAAGGGTCACTTGGTAAGAAAAGTGCCCTTCAAAGCTTTTATGAAGGGTCACTTGGACAATAAATGTCCCTTTGGAAAAGTTTGAAGGGACATTTGGGAAAAAAAGTGCCCTTCAGAACTTTTTTGAAGGGTCACTTAGAAATAAAAGTGCCCTTCAAAAAAGTCTGAAGGGACACTTGGGAAAAAAAAAGTGCCCTTTAAAAAAGTTTTGAAGGGACACTTGTGGGGGGAACAAGGCAAGAAAGGTCCTTCAAAAAAGTTATAAAGGGCCACTTTCGAGAGGCATTATCAAGACCATTTTGAGTTTTCTAAGACCTATTACTTATTCACTTCGTACCTCTCATTGCTCACTACTTATAAAGCAATTTAAGACTTGCTCCTTGAAAAACTTGAAGTCATGCATCATTGAAAACCCACAAAGCATTAAAAGGAGTAATTCGGGTTCATAAACCCGAATTAATTCTACTCATGAAAGTTTTATAAGTCAATTCATTCAGAGCACCTAACTTGGTCTTGAGGAGTAACTTGGGTTTATGAGGGGCCAAGACTTGACTTGTGGAGAACCTGACATACACTATAATGGAGCCAAAACACTTTAGCCTCCTTGACTTGCAATTTTGGACCTCTAAAATGACCTGTTCTTGTAACTATTATTCAACTCTCCATGAAAATAGTTGAATAAATTATACTGAGGTGAAATTTGGTCAACAATTACCTGTGTCTAATTTTTTGTAACTAAGCCTATATGCTAAAAAATGTACTGTGAGTGTAGTATAGGACCCTGATCTCTGTGACAAACCCTTATGAATGCCCTCTCTTTTGAAGAGAGTTGTTGAACCTATGCAAAAACTATCCTAACAAAAAAAAATATGTAAAAATGTGTGTTAGTTGGAGCATATATGATAACTATGTGATAATCCAATATAATGTGCATACATAACATCAAAATGTAAGATAATATGAGCATAGGTCTGTAATATGTGATGTATCCTATGTCTAACATTCACAAGGGTGTCAATCTAGATATAACAATGTATTTAACAATAAATCTGAGTAAAAACTAAGTAGATACTTAGGGGGATAAGGCATGATGTCCATCATGACACTCAATTAGGAAGGGTAGATGCATGAGGTCCTTTATGGCATCAAAAACTAGTGTGTAACAAGTAAAGACAAATGTCATGGACTTGACACATACAAGAAAGCATACATACAAAACACATGAGACACACAAAATAGGCCAAAGGACCACAATACAAGGGACACGGGCACATGCCACTAAATCTAAGAAAACAAGACATACAAGGACATGTTAAAATGTCCACATATGTAAGCAACAAGCATGTTGGCTTAAATCCACATAGAAGTACATGTTCAAAAGTCTACATACACAATCAAGAAAGCACACACAAGGACATGGACACATGTCCAAAGCATACATATTGTGAATAAAAGTGACGTAAAGCCAAAGAGCAATGGCATATTCATATGCCCTAAAATAGAAGAAGCATAGAAATACAATCAATTCTAAATTAGGTAAGCTAGAAATGAAAGTATGCATGCATGTGTAATAAAAATTTATTAAGAGCTCAGATGTACATATATTGAGTCTAAAGTAGTAATATTTAATAATTTTTTTAGTAAGAGTAGCATGATCATATCAAGATATAACAATGCTAAAGCTGGGATGTAGAGTATAGAAGGATGAAACTTAGTAATTGAAACTGTGTATAGGATGCCCCCAAGTGGGTGAATGTGTCAAGTGAAGACCCATGTATTGGTGTATATGCCCCTAGTGAGTATATAATAGCAAGTTTGGATCAATGTAGTGGACTTGAGTCCTATAACAATCTACAAGCACTCAACAAGAACAATTGAAGCATGTATGTATGATAAAACTGACTATACTAAGATAGCTAGCATATGTAATGTCTGAAAAATATAAGAAATGTAAACATAACAATGCATACAATCTATAATTTTGTGTTTTCTAAGTAATTATTTGAATGTTTTTGACATGTGATATTGTTTTTTTTATTTTTCATATATAAAATATGTACAAGTAACACAAAAGTGAACTATGTACAAAGAGTAAGAGAGAAGGAAAGTATGTATAAGAAGAGAGAAACCATACTAATCAATGAGTCTCATGGGAGACTCACTATCACTATGGCCTATGTCAAATAAGGGTATTATGATCATGTACGATGTGTGAAAGGGTAATTGTGGTCCCATAATCTATTATACTAAGTGATTTGTATCTATATCTACCTGTGTAATGGTGTTAGGAATCTATGGCATTGACTGCGGTGTCCTATGAATTAAAGGGGTCTTAGGAACCCATCTAGTAGAAGTTGTAAGTGACATAGGTGCCTTGTGGTGAGAACCCCTATAACCCAATAACATTGATCTCAACAAAAAGTGAGTGGAGGAAGGCCCTATATAATATGTAACATATCTTTGGCTCAAGGGTCTCTCTAATAATGGTCTCTATGGGAGAGTATGCATACATATCAATACTATAGGAGTAGAATTCATATGTGCTAGTGTCTCTACTGAACTCTATGGTGTATCAATAATAACTGTGCTTTGAGTTGTAACTAATAACTATGTTATATCTGGTAATTGTGCTATAACTACAACTGGGAATTGTGTTGTAATTGTCTGTGAAATAGGTAGAGGATAATCATATGGAAATCCCTCAACTTTGACCACTTGATTTGCATGTATATATATTAGGCATTTGTGCACTATGGATGGGATGGCTCGTAGCTACTATATGCATGGCCTACGTAATAACATATCAAACATGCCTACACTAGGCACTAATAAAAATTGAGTGGCCACATGTACTAGTCCAACTTGTAATGGGAGCACAATCTCCCTAATGGAGCTTTGAACATAACCACTAAAACTAGTGATAATTATTTTTGTAAGGAATATATCTTACTCTGAATACCCTAAATGTTGTAGAAGTTTTATAATACACATGTTAATGCTTGACCCATTCTCAACCATAACATTTTGGATGGGATGATGATCTATATGGGCTCGTATAAAGAGTGTGTATAAATCTATATCATCATCAATAATATCCTACTCTGAGAAGGTGATGAGTGGTCTAGCTAGAACTGTAGTGTGGTACATACTAATGATATTGTGTAATGGGTGTTCCTCCTTTGTAATAGTATGATATGAAGCTGGTGGTGAATGTCCTTGATATGTGTAGTGAACACCTGAAGTGCTTCTTTCCTCATTCATTATGTGATTTGGAAATGGATATGAGAATATATTTAATGCTTTAGCTTTCATTTGTTATACTTTTGGTTCCTCTTTAGGTGTGCTCACATCAATAATGTTAACCTCAATCAAATCTTGTATCTTATGTTTCAAGTTAATGCATCTATTTATTATATGGCCTAGTGCCCTATGATACTCGCATAATGCATTGGAATCACAGATATTTAAAAGAGGCCATGTCATATAAAACTCTTTGATGGGAGGGAGCGATATGACATTACATTCCAATAGCTATTGTAAAACCCATGTTGGTGATGTTGGAAGGTTGGTGAAGACTTTGCATGGAGGAGCTAATAAAACCAAGCAAAGAGATGGCTTTGAAGCTGCATTAACCATGGCCTTTTGATCACACTTATTCTCGGTGGTCGCTACCTTGTAGGGAGGTCTATTTGAACTCTTAGCAACTGATTATGATCCATTGATATATTTTAGTTTTCCCATTAATATAAGCTTTACCTCTTTTTCTTTTATTGTGTGGCATAAATCGATGATTTTTGGAAACTTTTTGAACAAGATAGCTTCATGTAATGTTGGTATAAGACTTTGTTTGAAGATGTCTTAAAGCTCTTTGTCTACCATGGGGCTAGTCAATTTAGCTAATATAGTCTTGTATCATAAGACATACTCTGCAATATGTTCCTTTAACTTTTGTTTCAACTATGCAACTTGAGCATATGAGATCTTGTCACTGATATTTATGGAGAAGTGTGATAAAAACATGTCTTACAAATGACTGAATGTTGTGATAGATTGATTTAGCAAGTCATAAAACCATTTTAAGGCATAATCCTTAAAACTACATGGAAACAACTTTGTGAGAAGCCAATCATTGGATACATAGTCCAAACAAGCTGCATGAAAAGCTCAGACATGGTGCTCTGGGTCACCCTTACCATCATATAATGTAAGTTTAAATGCCACAAATCCAAATGGTAAGGGAGTTATCACTGTGTGGTGTGTTAAAGGTGTATGTAAGAGAACTTAGAATCCAAGGCATGTGATGGCCTAGTGGCTCCCTTCTCAAGATGTAACACCTTACCTTGCAGAGTATGAACATCGTGCATAATGGATTGTACATCTCAAGTGGAGGAACTATCCACAAGAGGTGTAGTTGTTACTAAAGGTTGTTGAATTACAATTGTTGGTTGTGCCAACTAAGTTGACCCCACTGTAGGTGTAATAATGTTGTTAGCTAGGGGACTTGAAGATTGACCATTGTTTGATTTATTCTTAATTTTAATTATGGCTTATAAAATTTGTGCATGATCAAGGGGTTATTGCCATAATTTATTTTTGAATCTCTATAGGATCTCATCCTTATTGATAATTGGGTTGTCATTGTTAAGTGGAGGGAGAGTGTCCCTATTTCCAAATGTGTATCATATTGTTCTTGATTATATTGTTCATCTTCATATGCATTATCATTAAAATCCACATAATTAGGGTGGGAAGGATCAACAATGGGAGTTACAATAGGTCCCTTATCCATGATACAAGCTCAAATAATAGGAATTTGAATATGCTCTATAGGATTACCACCTTGCCTAACACTTCTTCTTAATGTAATAAAAATAGCTTTTTTATATGGCATATAATAAACAAAGTGAAATAGAGTTATTAAAATAGAATATATGAAATCTAAAAAATTTATAGTAGCTAATGAAAATAGGAAAAAGAAGGATACAAACCCTAGGAGCATCTAGGGTTATGGTTTGAGTAATGTTCAAAGTAAGTCAAGTTCACCAAATGTTTTAACCTTTTAGGACTTAATGTATGTAAATATTATGTTTTTTAAAGGGTTAAGTAGACCAATTTAGGGAAATAATATGTAATAAATACAACCATTGATTTGTTATAGAATTGACTAGCTTTAAATTTTCTAAAAATAGTGCAAATAAAGACTAAGCTGGAAAAGACCTGATACAGATGATCTAAGTGCTAAAAATTGAGATGAAAGTTGGTTTGAGTGTCATAAATTAGATTCATATGTCGAAACCCGTCTTGGACAGTAGTGCCACCATAATTGGACAATGGAATGTCATTATTGGTAAAGTGGATGATAGTGTCTTGATATTAACCATAGTAGCATCCTCTATACAAAACTACTCCTAAATTTATGGGTGCTCCTATGTCTAGGATCTCTAGGTTCTATTCATTTACACACATAAGTTATGGAAGCATGTGTTGTGCCTGTAATGATTGATTTATTATGCACGCTTGAATCCTCCATATAATTAGGGTGTATGAGCTGAAAAGTTTGTTTAGATAGTAGGGTAGGTTGGACATCCTCAACACCCCACTATGAAGAGAGTTTCCTATATACCAATACTCTGAAAGGGATCAAGTTTGATGTAGTTCTTTCCACCTTAGGTGTCTGGTGTAAGTACAAGTGATACTAGTATGCTAGTGGCCTTGAGTGCCTGGAATTGTGCTTAAGACTAGAAATCTAAAAAATTTGAGCTTAAGGTTGTTGTAGATGGTAATATGTAGAAGTAGGGTGGAATAGGGATTTATAACCTTAATTGTGCTCAACTTGTTCTATGTTTGAATGTGTATTTTGCATTTGATTTCCATCTAATGGTTAGAGGGCTAAAAGTCATGTATATATATATTGTTCCATTGCTTGTGTGGATGATAAAAAATGTTTAGGCCAACCTTAAGAGGCTTTAGTTTTTAAAATATATTTGTTTGAGAAAATCTAGAGCAAAAGACATTAACACCATTTTAGTAACACTAGCACCACGTGGTACTAGTGTTGCCTAAACACTAAGCACAAAGGGCCAGGATCAGGAAATGAGGGTCTAAGACTATTTTAGGGCTAAGTAAGGGTGCATGTGGCCCACATTAAGGTTGAATAAGTGTGATAATAGGCTCTCAGATAGGTATAGGGCTGAGTGAGGGATATGTAGTCTCAAATAACACTCTTAGCACGAAAATAATTTTGGGTGATTACACTTTATTTATTTCTTGGTCCTTGTACATAGTTTCATTTTCATGTTGTTTGTACATAGCTTATATCCAAAAAATATGAAAACAATACAATATTTCAAAAACACACAAAAATTCAAATATTTACTCAAAAAACATAAAATTATAGATTGTATGCAATGCCATGTTTATATTTCTTATATTTGTTAGACACTACATATGCTAGTTATCTTAGTATAGTCAATTTGATCATACATACATGCTTCACTTGTTCTTGTTGAGTGTTCGCACATACTTACAAAACTTAGGTCTATTACACTTATCCATATTTGCTATTATTTACCCATTGGGGCATATGCACAGATACAAGGGTTCTTCATTTGACACATTCACCCATTTGGTGGCACCCTATACACAATTTTGATTACCAGGTTACATCTTTCTATACTCTACATCACAACTTTAGCATTGTTATATCTTGATATTGATGAAGCTACACCTACTTAGATTTTTTGCCAACTACTACTTTAGACTCAGCCTATGTACATCTTAGCTTTTACACATATTTGTATTGCATGTTCATGCATATTTTCATTTCTAGCTTTCCTAGTTTAGAATTGATTATGTCTCTATGCTTCTTCTATTCGAACACATTTGAATATGTCATTGCTCTTTTGCTTTACACCACTTATTTTCACAATATGTATGCTTTGGACATGTGACCATGTCTTTGTGAGTGCCTTCTTGATTGTGTATGTGAACATTTAAACATGTCCTATGTGACTCTAAGCTAACCTGCTTGTTGTTTGCATATGTATATATTCGAACATGTCTATGTATGTCTTTCTTTATTAGATTTATTGACATGTACCCATGTCCTTTGTGTTGTGGCCCCTTGGTCTACTTTACGTGCCTCATATGTGTTGTATGCATACTTTCTTGTATGCATCATAGCCATGACACTTGTCTCTTGCTTGTTACACACTCCAGTTTTTGATGCCATGAGACACCTCATGCATCTTGCCTTCCTAATTAGGTGTCATGATGGACATCATGCCCCATTCCCCTAGGTAGTTACTCAGTTATTACTCAGATTTATTATTCATATACATTGTTACATCTATCTTGACAGCCTTGTGAATGCTAGATCTAACATATATCACACATTACAAATTTGTACTCAGATTATCTTATATTTTGATGTTATGTATGCACATTATATTGGTTTATTATGTATATATCATATATGCTCTAGCTAACACATATTTTATAGAATTTTTTCTTTTAAGGATAGTTCTTACATAGGTATAACAACTCCCTTAAAAAGAGGGAACATTCATAGAGGTTTATCACAGAGATTAGGCTATCAGAATGCACTCATAGAAAAAAAATTAGCACACAGGCTCAGAATACATAAGTTAGACTCAAGAAAACACGGTAAGAAACAATGAAATGAAGATCAGTTATAGTTGCACAAAAATCAAAATAATCAAACATTAGCACCCAAATTGGGACACTAATGCCATGTGGTGCTACTATTCAAGATATGGTGCTACTATCTGGTAGCCTCTATCTCATAAAAAATCTTGATTAGCTAGGAAAGTATAATAGGTATAGTCTAAGTTTGTACAAGTTTAGTTACAGATTTACTAATTTTGGCTCAATTTAGCTTAGATTCATACTGGTTTACTTAGATTGGAGGCATAATGTGTGGTATGACCATTTTTATTTTACAGTTTAGATATTCATATACATATTATTATAACTCAGTCCAAAATCCATATGCTCAAATATCAGATTTGGGGCATGTGTGCATCACATTATTTCCATATGCTCACATATACACTGGTTGATCAGATGGAATGACACACTCCATGTCATTATGTACATTGTATACTTTAGATACCATATTCCAGGTTACACACAAGATTAATACTTTACTCCATCTATGGTGGTTGGCATTCCCAAGTGGCCTAGAGCCACTTAATATACCCTAGTGGTCATAGAGCTAATATCTCCAGTTGGACATTTCTAGTTACATCACACAGTTATAGTTTCATATGCATCTACTACACATGGGTAGGCAATAATGGAGTCATAGTCTACTTAAGTTCTTAATCCACCTACATGAGAGGGTTGGACACATCATCAGTCAAATCTAAACTATTCATAGGTCATGATCCACCAAGCAGGGGTGGGCAACGATGGAGTCAAAATTGGATTGAGTTCTTGAGCCACCCACACATGAGGATTGAGCAAGACATCAACTTAGTCCAATCTATTCACCAATTAATCATTATCTACATGTACACACATAAGTTATCACCATATTTATGCATTGGTTCACATACCTAGTGAGGTGTATTCATTCCTTTCCTCTCTCTTATCCCTTTACTCTGTTTTTGTCTTTGTTTTTGATATATCTTAAGGGTTGATCCATGCACATGTCACTTGTAGAAAATGCAATGGAGAATGCTTCACATACTCAAATCCATACTCACAGGCTTCACCTCTTAGATAAATTCAGGTACACTTCTTTTTTCTTTATCCTAGTCATTTTTCTTTACTGAATTTCTAGAAAAAGTGGGGGAGAATGTAATCACCTAAAAATGACAATTGAGTGCTAAGAGTGCTACTTGAGACCACATATCCCTAACTTAGCTCGAAACCTATCTTAGGGCCTATTTTCATACTTATCCAACCTTCATGTAGGCCACAAACATCCATAGTCATCCCTGAAGTAGTCTCAGACCCTCATTCTTATATCTTAGCCCTTCGTGCCTTAGGTTATACCATCTTGACACTAGCGTCATAATAGAGACAATAGTGCCACATGGCGCTACTATCTCAATTTTAGTGTCATTGTCTTTTCCTTCCTTTTTTGATGAACATATATCTTTTTGAATCTTAGACCACTTAGGGTCAACCTAGACCTCCTTTAATACCTTCAAAAGCACCAAAATAAAATATATACATGGCTTTTAACCCTCTAACCACTATATCAAAATTATATGCAAATTACACATACAAACTCAAAATAAGCTGAGCATAATTAAGGTTATCAATCCCTATTTTTCCCTACTTCTGCATACAACCATCTATAACATTCCTAAGCTCAGATTATTCAGATTTATAGTCTCAAGCACATTCAAAGCATCGAGGTCTACATCATATTATCTTCACTTGCACTTGTACTAGAACTTAGGTGGGGAGAACTATGTTGGGCTTAATCCCTCTTCAGAGTATTGGTATGTAGGCAACTCTCATCACAATATGATGTTGAGGATGTCCAGCCTACCCCACTAATAAACACACTTTACTACTTGTATCAACTAGATGCCCTGGCAACATGGAGGATTAGGGTTTGCTCTTAAAATGAGTCAAAATAGGTCATATATAAGGTTTCAGACCTCGTGTGCACAAGAACATGCTTGATAGACCCAGGTGCATCTAGAAGCTCGAGATAATACTTTACAAAGGACACTACCATCAAAATAAGGACACTAGTGCCACATGGCACTACTATCCAATTAAGGCACTATTGTCCATAAGGGCTTTTGACACCTATATCTGATTTATGACACTCATACCAGCCTCTGCCTCAGTTTTCAGCCTCCAGAACATCCATCTCAGTTATTTTTTATCTAAGTTCTCATTTATATTATTTATTATTATTTTTAGAAAGGTTAAATTTAGTCAATTCTATAATAAATTAGTGGATGTATTTATTGCATATTTCTACCTTTATTTACTATACTCAATCCTTTAACAACATATAATTTATATTCATCTAAGTCCTAAAAGGTTAAAACACCTCCACACTTTCCCAGGTAAGTGAAAATATGTAATTCAATTATTTATTTTTATGTACTTTGACGCACACATGCATTCACTCACATATACACATCAAAGTATAGACATTGTGTAGAATACCCTTTTCCATGGTGTCTTTCCCATGTTTTGTTATGTTTATCACACTCTTTGTTAGGGTGTGGAGCTAAAAGCTTCAAACTATTGCAGACACGAAGAAACAAGAGGTTGCTGAAGATCCAAAAGTACCGATGTCGGCAGCATGACCGACGTCGGTCATTACTAGTGCAGAAGGCAACCGGCGTCGACAGGAAGTCGACCGACGTTGGCAGCACCAGGCAAGCAGGGACCGATGTCGGTCGCCTGTGTGTTCCAGAATTACTGTTGACGAATAGTCAGTTAAGTGAAGCGAGTGTTTGCATATTAATTGACTAATTATAGTCACGAGCTGCATGTCTAATTATTGTAGTTAGAGTTCTATTTTTGTAACCATGGGATTCTATTTAAAGACCCATGAGGCATATATTGTAAATTAAACAAGCAAGTAAATCATTGAAGTATTGAAGCAAGGTCAAGGAGATCTACAGGTGTAAGGTCAAGGAGATCAGCTGAAGTATTCAAGGAGGGGATAACAACTCAGGCTATTGAGTTTGTTGTGTTGAGCAAGAGAGAGAGAGAAGAAGGTCTTGAGGTGTGGCAAGCCTTTGAGGTGGAGGAAGAAGTGGCATCTTCCTTATTGTATTTTCTTCTAGTAATATTTAATACAAGAGTGTGTATTGTCTCTCAAATTCTTTATTGTCTCAAGTTTCTAGTTACTTAATAATTCTGGTATAATTCCGTGTTTAATTGCTTACAAGAAAGTAATCAATTGTGCTTCCGTTGGATAAGGGGTTCTTAACAGTTGGTATCAGAGCTACGGTTTGCAGGAAGCAGGTTATTGTTTGTTGATTACAGGTCATTCACAGGGTTTCTGATTGAGTGGGAGTTCAGTAATGGCAGAAAAGAAAGTAAGCTACGAATGAAGAAGTTTAATGGCAAGAATTATCAACATTGGAGGATGCAGATAGAGGATTATCTGTATTTGAAGGATTTGTACTTATCATTGGGTGGGGTTGCATGCAAGCCCATAGATATGAAGGATGAAGAATGGAGTGTTCTTGATCAGAAGGCTCTCGGTTTCATAAGGTTGAGCCTTGCATCATCTGTGATTTCTAACTTGTCACTGTGCAAGACAACGAAAGAGTTGATAAAATCCTTGGTGAATTTATACGAAAAGCCCTCGGCTTCTAATAAGGTATTTTTTATGAAGCAGTTATTTACTTTGCAAATGCAGGAAGGCGGATCGGTACATACTCATCTTAGTGATTTCCATGGTTTGGTAAACTAGTTAGCTTCAGTCAATATTATTTTTGATGATGAAGTAAAGGCTCTTTTAATTTTATGCTCCTTACCTGAAAGTTGGGATAGTTTGGTTATGGCAGTAAGTAATTCTGCATCTGCTTCTAAAATCTTAAAAGTTGATGATGTTGTGAGTGTGATCTTAAATGAAGAAATACGCAGGAGAAGCACAGGTGAATCATCAGGGAATGCTCTAAATACAGAAAGTAGGGGAAGGCAAAGAGAGAAGGTAGAGCAAGGGAAATCAAGGTCGAAGGTGGGAGGGAGATTCGAATCCAGAGGTGTTACCTGCTGGTTTTGTGGAAAGAAAGGACACACAAAGGAGTGTTGGTTGAGGGATAAAGAGAATCAACATGTAGGTAATGAAGAAGCAAAGGATGCAAATATTATGGTACAAGATGCTCTTATACTTTCTTTGGATAGTCAGGTAGGATCTTGGATTTTAGATTCTGGTTCTTCTTTTCATGCATCCTCAAACAGAGATTTGTTCCATGAGCATGAACAGAGAGACTTTGGAGTGCTTTATTTAGGGGATGGTACGCCTTGTCAAATAGTTGGCAAAGGGAAAGTGCAGCTGAGGTTGCAGATGGACAATACATGGGTGTTGAAGGAGGTCATGCATGTCCCAGTTCTAAAGCAGAGTTTGGTTTCTGTAGGAAGGTTGGGTGATAAGGGATGCACAATAACCCTCACAGCGGATTCTTGGAAGGTTACCAAGGGTGCACTTGTTCTAGCAAGAGGTAAGAAAGTAGGTACTCTTTCTTTATCTACTTGTATTACTGATTCTACTTCTGGTTTATCTACTTTAGCTGTAGATTCGAAGATGTGGCTTAATAGGCTTGGTCACATGAATAAGAAGGGAATGGACGTTCTTGATTCAAAAGGTATGTGTTTAGATTCAGAAAGCATAGATAGAGTTCATTGTAGGAAAAGGAAATTTGATGCTTTTGACAGGAACAAAGAAGCCTTGGTGTTTATGGAGGAGATGAAGGACATAGATCAGTCACATGGGCTGAATAATTTTGAACAGGGCAGTATGGACAGAGGTTTGATCCAAGATGAACTCACGGATGAAAATTTCATCACTTACAGGAACACACATACACCGATGTCGGTCACTTGGGACCGACGTCGATCAGACAGATATCGACATCGATCATGTGCAGACCAGCAGGGTCGATAGAGTCGGGCAGAGAAGTCTGACGTTAGTCAGGCAGGGATCGACGTCGACAGGGAGACACCGGCGTCGATCAGGGAAACGATGTCGATAGTCAGGGTCAGTGCAGGGAACCGACATCAGTCGGGAGCAGACTGGGAGATGGCTGAGATCGGTCACTGAAATGGATGTTGGGTGGACAACAAGCTGTCAAAGAGTCTCAAACACCCATATGGAGGTCAGAAAGGGTAAGTGAACCTCATATTCATTGTTCACCTTCTTTATATTGCTTACTGATAGTCAAGAACTAGGAAGATGGAAGAAGCAATGCAGGTAGAATCCAAAAATAGTGGGAGCTTGGCATGGATGAGGAGTGTGAGTCCTTGGAGAAGAACCAAACAGGTATTTGTTGGTGGAGTTGTCAGCTGGAAGAAAGCACTGGATGAGGGATGGATTCCCATGTTAGAGAAGAGAGTGGATGGACACATGAGACAGAAGGCTATGGTATATGGTCTTGATTAGGTTGCGAGACAATGGAGGTTTGACCATTGTATTTTATCTTTACCAGGTTGGATAATATTAGCTACATTATCCTGTTACTGTATTGTGTTGCTTGTTGCAGGGTTTCATATACAGGGAGTTTTCTGAGCTAAGGGTAGAGTTGGTTCAGAAGTATGTCATGAAGAATTTAGGAGCAGCAAAATTCTTTTGACATAAGTGACAGGTATAGCATCACAGGTTTTGTGGTGGTTGGTCTTCAAGAGTGACATTGAAGAGGGATACAGAGCCAAGGGAATAAAGTAGATGGTGTACAGGTACAATTGCAGCTGTTTATCTCCAAGTGAGAGATTGTTAGGGTGTGGAGCTAAAAGCTTCAAAATGTTGCAGACATGAAAAAACAAGAGGTTGCTGAAGATCCAGAAGTATCGGCGTCGGCAGCATGACCGACATCAGTCATTACCAGTGCAGAAGGCAACTGGCGTCGGCAGGAAGTCAGCCGACGTCGGTAGCACCAGGTAAGCAGGGACCGACGTCGGTCCCTTGTGTGTTCCAGAACTACTGTTGATGAACAGTCAGTTAAGTGAAACGAGTGTTTGCATGTTAAATGACTAATTATAGTCACGAGCTGCATGTCTAATTATTGTAGTTAGAGTTCTATTTTTGTAACCATGGGATTCTATTTAAAGACCTGTGAGGCATGTATTGTAAATTAAGCAAGCAAGTAAATCATTGAAGTATTGAAGCAAGGTCAAGGAGATCTACAGGTGTAAGGTCAAGGAGATCAGCTGAAGTATTCAAGCAGAGGATAACAACTCAGGCTGTTGAGTTTGTTGTGTTGAGCAAGAGAGAGAGAGAAGAAGGTCTTGAGGTGTGGCAAGCCTTTGAGGTGGAGGAAGAAGTGGCATCTTTCTTATTGTATTTTCTTCTAGTAATATTTAATACAAGAGTGTGTATTGTCTCTCAAATTCTTTGCTGTCTCAAGTTTCTAGTTACTTAATAATTCTGGTATAATTCCGTGTTTAATTGCTTACAAGAAAGTAATCAATTGTGCTTCTGTTGGATAAGGGGTTCCTAACACTCTTTTATAATTGTTTGTTTCTAGGACTTCTTTTACCCCACCATACCCCTCATGTAGTCCTAAGCCTTCAAAAAGTATCTAATACTTCTCAAAATTTATTGGTTTTCAACCTCGATCCTATTTGTACACGCTCCTATGCTACTGCTTGAACCTTGCCCTATAATTTTGCTTGGGACGAGATTGTTGGTCCTGCTAATCCTACCCTAGGTGGGGTCAGTGGGCTTGCCAATCCCGTCCTTCATTATTTTGTGGGTTCCTTTCTATTTGGTAGTTCTCCATGTGCCTTGATTATTGCTCCTTATCATTGTTTGAGTCAACCTAAGTGTGAGTTATGTCCTGAAACATCTTATTTATACCAAGTCATCTCAAGCCATTTAAAATGCATAAGAGAGAAAGAGAAAAACCTAAGGAAGAGAAGAATTAAGTGTCTATTATTATGCTATATAATTCAAGTTAATGCCAACTCTTATCATATATATTGCTACACTTACAACATAATTAGATTTGTGCATCACCCTCTTATACAAAAAAAAATGTTTTAGGTGAATGTTCATGTAGTTGCATCTTCACATCTAGGAAGATGAGGTTCAAAACCCTTGTTGAATATTCCATTCACACTACACAAAACCATATTGAGGTCCGATTTCGGTGTGTGGTATACGTAGTTGTAACTCCCATAGTGGTTGCCCAACCTATAATTTTTTTTTGTTGTGAGTTGATGGCAAACTAGTTCCAAAAGAAGAAAAAGACATTATTTTTACATTTATACTCATCACATCAAGAAAGTATAAATACAAGAAGTTACGACATCTAGTAGTGCACATGCACATAATAATTCAAAATTTGATGTCAACACAGGATATGTACGACACAACATGACATGATTGTTGGTCAAAACAAGTGACCAATGATCCCACCTAGAGCACAAATGGAGCAGGAAATGATCCATTCTTGCACTGTTAGATGCCTATATTTTGCACACAAAAATATATGCCTACACAATTTAGATCCAAACTAAAAAATATAGAAAATATTAAGGTGGGATCATTCTATCATCTTTTATTTATTTTCAAATTCAATTTTTAATTTAACAAATTTTTTTGATATCCCTAAAGGTATTACAAGGAATCAATGATTAATTTAACAATTTTTATTTACATGTTTATTGTTTTTAATCATTTAAATAGATTTGGTAGTACTATTTTACATTGTTAAATGATATATTTTTTAATACATTAGTTTTGTATCATTTCATTGATAAACACTTAAAAAGACAAAATATTTTGGTAAACATTCATACTTATCTCGTAAGGTTTCATGAATGTTTTTCTATTTTTTAGATTTGATTTTAAATGTGTTGTATTTATATCTTATTCTCTTTTGTAACTTTTTAATTTGAAAATAAAAAATTCTTAAAAACTATTTGGTATTAAATTCTAGAGTTTAATTTCTTTATTATTAAAATATATTTTATTTTTACATATATATAAAATATCATAAATTTTTTTAAACGATAAATATTAAAGTAGATTTTTTTTTAAATTATAAATATTTACAAACTATTTTTTTTTGGTTATATTAAAATATTTTAAATTACATTTAAAAGTGATGATTAATTATATTTATTTTTTAATTTATAAATATAATAATAAATGATTATATCTAAAAATAAAGATTTTAATAACATTTACAAAATGAAATAAATTTATCAAACAGAGTCTCTTCCCTCATTCATCTAAAATATTATAAAAAAAAAAACATAAAATATGTAATAGTGAGGTTAGTGCAAAACCGCTGTCCGATGAGACTTGCCAAATGTCCATTCCCATTCCCATTCCGTATTAGAGTTGTGAGGGCAAGCTTAACCCAGGCGTCCTTAAGTTTAGTTTGTTGGAATTGCAGAGGTTATCCGTGGAGACGTGGGCCTGGGTTAGGACCTATCGCGGAAGGCAAAGACATTATTTGTCTCATAGAGACACATGAGCATGAGGGATGTAAGACTCCATTATTTGAAGGCTACTGGAAGATGGCAGTATGGAATGAGGCAGCGGCAAATGGTAAAGGTCATGGAGGTATAATGGTTCTAGTAAAAGAAAGAGAAGGTCGTGCCATTCAGTTGGAAAAGATTGATTCTAATAAACAATTCATATGGTTCAAGATCGTGGAAAATAACACTCTTCTCAGGATCGCAGCCTGTTACTTTGCTCCACAAGTATCTAAAACTTATAAAAAATGTGGCTTAGATCACAATGACCCCTATGCTGCGTTAAAGAAAGATGTTGCTGTTTTTTCGCAGCGTGGGGATGTTCTTCTTGTTGGAGATTTCAATGCTAGGACAGCGAATTGGCAAGCAAGTATTTTCAGCTCTGAAGTAAATGATAACCCTATTTAGCTCACAGAAGAGAGAAATCAGCAATGGGAAAGAATATCCGAAGATGCTAAAGGCTACAATCATTTTGGGGAAGAATTGATCACTTTATGTGGCACATTTGATCTAATAATCTGTAATGGTTTGGCTAGATGGGCTAAGTCGGGCAATTTCACTTGCAACACATACAACGGGGCAAGTGTGGTAGATTATGTAATTTGTTCGCAGAATTTGTATAAAAATATTAAATAAGTTGAAATTGGAGAGCACGTTTGGGATCTAAAATCAGATCATAGACCGTTGTACATAAATTTGTATTGGGCAAAGGATAGGCGGCTTGGGGCAAAAATCCAAGGCCCTCAACACCCACCTTCTCAGGGCAGAATTTTGTTAACTTCAGAAAACAGTAACACTTTTAGAGCTACTCTTGAGGAACTTTGTATGGGACACCCTATGTATAAGCATGGTGTTAACAGTCATGACTTATCAAATCTGATTCACGAGGCTCTTTCAAAATGCAAGAGAGCAAAAAATAGAAAATCTGAAACTAATTGTTTTCCAACCAATGCATGGTTTGACAAGGAATGTAAGAGGGCCAGTTGGAACCTAAGGGAGTCGAATAAAACTAAACTCGACATTAAGGCCTACAAACAGATCCTAAAGAAGAAAAAAACTGATTTTATGTTCACAAGGAGAGAGGAGCTAATTTTTTTGGGCAGAAATAACCCCAAACGTTTCTGGAAAGAACTCCAACCAAGGAGAAAGCAAAATGAAAATAATATTACTACCACCCAATGGTTTGAATATGCTAAGAAACTTTATGAACAAGAGGGTGGAGTGGGACACCCACCTTTGGTCAACGATACTACAAACATTTTCACTGTGCAAGAGGTAGAGACAGGGATTAAGAAGTTGGGTGGAGGTAAAGCAAAAGATCTTGTTGCACTTCAAGCCGAATATTTGAAGTGGGGCATGAAAACTCTTGCACCGTACATCACTGAAATCTTCAACAAAATCTGCCAAGAAGGGTTTCCGAAAGATTGGACAATCAGCCTTGCAATACCACTTTTTAAGAGTGGTGATGTTAACAATCCCTCCAACTACAGGACTATAATGATCAATCCCCTCTTTGCTAAACTTTTTGGCAGCATGATAGAAACTAGGATCAGCAAATGGGCAGAAGAAAACCATAAACGTGCTAAAGGGCAAGCTGGTTTTAGGCCAAAGCACTCGACAGTGGATCACTGTGTCACTCTGAGACACATTATTGAAAAAGAGTGGGAGAAAAAGGAAGAGGTTTTTTGTTGCTTTGTTGACTTCAAAAAGGCTTTTGATACCGTTCCGAGAGACAAGCTTTGGTTTAGGATGGAAGAATTGGGGATTCCTAGGCATCTCAGAGCTGCTGTTCATAGGATGTACGAAGAGGTGAAAGTGAAAATCAGAACTTCAGATGGCATTTCAGAATGTTTCAGGAGCGATATTGGGGTCAAACAGGGTTGCCCTTTGTCTCCTACTTTATTTGGTTTATATATTGATAAAATGGAAGAGTGGTTAAACATACAAAAGGGCGAAGGCATTCAGCTAGGTGAATTTGTTATAAAGTTGCTCTTATATGCGGACGATCTCATTTTAATTACCAAATCTGCCTGTGGTTTGCAAGACCATCTATCTTCTCTTGAGCGCTTTTGCAGAATGGTGGGGATGCAGGTCAATATCAGCAAGACTAAGGTTATGATTTTCTCTAATAATAAAAAACAACATCAACATGAATTTTATTACAATGGAAGTCTTCTCGAAGAGGTTGCGGATTATAAATACCTTGGCATCGATTTCAACAAAAAGCTAAGCTGGTCTAGCTGCAGGTATAAAAGGACACTAGGTGGGTGGAAGGCTTTCTATGCTCTTCAGAATAAGTGCCGTGAAGCGGAGTTGTGGGATTGGAAAACTATTCAAACCTTGTTCGGTCTTCTTGTGCTGCTAGTTGTTCTTTACGGGTGTGAATTATGGGCCAGCAGCACTACTATAACACAATGGAAACAAATTAAAGGAATCCAAAAGCGCTTGATTACAAGCAAGATTAAAATCAAAAGCACGGTTCCATATGACATCATGCTAAGTGAAATGGGAGCTGTTCCTATCGAGGCACTTGCTATGGTTCGCCTTTTAAGCTATTTAAAAAGAATCGAAAAAATGGAAGAGGATAGATGGCCTAAAGTTGTTTTTAGTGATACACTATGTAAGCGAAAAAGGACATGGATGCAACAAAATATCACATGGATGAGTAAATGGAATATTCAATTCAATATGTGCCCCACAAATAATAAAGAAATAAAAGTCTTTGTTATGGAGAAATTTTACAAGAGAAATTGGGGAAGCGAGATCGGGAGGAAGAAACTATATTATATAAATGAGTTCAACCCCACTTGTGATCAACTCCAAAAAGCGTACATAGGAGCCAACATTTCTTGGAGGGCTAAAATTCTTATTGCTCAGCTGAGAACCAACTCTCACCAACTTCGTTGTGAGACCGGGCGTTGGAAGAGGCCAAAGGAGGCTTGGGAAGAGAGAATTTGCAGATTTTGCAATTCTGGGAAAGTGGAAACTGAACAACACTTTATTCTAGAATGTGAGGCCTACAAAGATAGCAGAGATAAATTTGCGGATACTATATGTGACAGTTCTTGGCATAACCTATTCAACGAAGAGCACATTGAGCAATTAGGGGGGCTCATCATCAGCGTACACAAGAAGCAAACAGTGCTACTTAAATCTGCTTGAGTTGTCTCGCTGTCCCATAGACTATTTTTAGTCTCGTGGACGTTAAAATTATTATTATTATTATTATTGCCATGCATATATGAAAAAAAGGGGCGGCGACAATTGAGGTTCATAAGCATGAATTCAAGCAATACCGCCATTAATCTTAACATGCAGAAGGTTTGGATTGAGCTGGGAGATGGATCAGAGGTTGAGTATTTTCCACATCTTTTTCCTCACAAGCAGTGCGTGGAGTGGATGAATTATCTGGATCAACACATTCCATGGACCAGGCCTCACCTTCGCATCTTCGGTCGTACATGTTCTCAGGTTTCAAATTACATTGCGCCCCATTAATTTTTTTTTTTAGGGCATTACGTTTATGTTATGTTTTTGTTTTTGGTAAAGAAAAGACGTATTAAATAATACAGAAATCAAGCCATCTATCTGACTTCGACTATGAAAATCAACAATAAGAGTCCTGTGCCGGGCTTATGGAACTAAGAGAGGGCCGCAGTCAACATTCTTATTGCTTTGCCCTTGTCACTTTTTCATCGTCTTCTAGTTCACCGTTTGATGCCATTCCAATCAAAATCCAACGTGCCTCAATCATTTTCAGCAAGCAGTAGAGACTTTGCATTTCAAAAGATAGTCTCACAACCATTTTTACTTGCTGCCAACAGAGAAAACTGCTTATCCAGCTGCTTTACATTGAAATCTGGGTTTGCGATAGAAATCTATCAAATTTCCCCCATATTTCTCTCAGACATATTTCTCGAGTCCATGCAGATGACATCATTAGGCTTCAGTAGTTTACAGCCAAATTTCCCACATGCAGGACCAAACGCATCACTGAACATAAGAATAATAGCACAGTACCCTCCCACAAATCCAGAACCAAGGTACGGAAATGTTGCACTATTCTTTGCCCCAACCGGCTCAAGCAAAAGATCAAGGGAGGGCACATCACTAAAGGTTGCAAATCTAATAAGATTTCAACATTATCAATTTCCACGTAAGAAACCTCAGGATAAGCGGGAGCAATCAAGCCCACAGACATGCCTCAAAAAAAGAGAAAGAAACTTCTGAACAGATCCCCATAGAATGTGATATCAAAAAGATTGTGTTTGAGAAAGGATTATACTAGTCTGCTAATGGTGGCCTTAAAACTGACTCCACATCAGAAAAACAACCCGCCACCTGCAAATTGAAACCTGAGTAATCTCCAGCTGTAGATCCAGAAGCCATCGGAGGTAACTGCATCCATAGTTTGTATTTCTCATCTCGTTCATGCATCTCTCCCACAGTAGCTTAAGGAGCAGGGGAGCGTCTGGCAGCAAGCAATAAGAAAGAAAAGTTCACATTGCTTCACCAAAACAGAGAAACAAACAGCCAGCACTCAAATCCGCTGCATCCAGAATGTATACCAAAATGAAAATCCCACATCAAGCAAGAGGAAAACCATAAAATAAGCAGAAGACGAAGTTCACTGAAGTCAACCATGGTGCTTAATTTTTTTTTGTTTCTATAGAATGCTCTCTTTGGCTTCATTCCACAACTCCCCTTCCTCATAAATGGCCATAAAGCTTATAAACTGGGTTGGCATCATGCATAACCTGTTAGAATATTTAGATGAGTACATACATAGTGTGTGTAATGAGTTGTTAGAACAACTCATCTATAGTGAGTAAAGTGGTTGTAAGAGATAGAATAGGACTCCTTATTCATAGGAGATCCTCTCCTATATATATACTGTTATATTGAATAATTTACTAACGAAGCATTTAAGTGTATTACACTGTCCAAATTCTAAGATTTGGTATCAGAACAAGGTTTTCTCTGATGGAAGTACAAGTAGTTTGGAGGGGAAACCCTATCATTCTACACTGTCCTGTATTATGTTTTTCATTCATTGATAAAATCTTAGGCTATTTGTTGAAGATTAGGTACTATTTCATTTTTATTATGGTTCATTTAGAGCTTTTTAGCTGGAGTTAAGGTAGATCTGTATGATTTTAGGTATATTTGATTCAGCGTGCAGTTTTGGTAGTACCGGCACCGACAAACCTGTCACTATCGTCATTGTCATATCCTGCAGATCAGATTCCTGCGCAGTCCTATTGCCAGCTCGTGAATGTCTCGAATCTGACACATCTCTGATCCTTCGTGTGCTGCTCCTGTCATTTCTGTGCAGCCCTGATTGTCGGCAGTGCATATTTCCTGGTCAACACCTCATGCGCTTGCTCCGGTCAAGCTAAGTGATGTGGACCCAAAATCCGTGCTTTTCTTTTGCATTGTTTGGCTTGAAAGTTATTGTGCAATTGATTCCCCTAGAGCGTTCGAAATCCTTATAGATCTTAGATAAATCCCCACTTGCTGTGGAAATATTGTTGGTGCAAGGTGCACCTCAAGGTCCATGTTGCAGTACTGTCATTTGAGAGAAGGGGGGGGTGTAAAAACCCTATTATAGAATGCGCATTTACTTTTGGATGAACACTTAAAATCCTCTCAAATGACGTATATTGACGGATTCCAACAATACCAAGCAACCTTGTCAGTTTAGGATCTAAGAGGTCTTGTTTGGAGTGAAAACTTGGTGTAAACAAACAATTCAAACCAAACACAGTCCTCATTTTTCTTTGAGCAAAGAGGCGTTATTTTGCCCACATGAAATCATCAAATTTGTTTTGTTCAAAGTTCATCAAAACTTGAGAGTCATATCATCCACTTTGGCGTAGTTATGTTGCCCAATTGAGTCTAGACCTTTGACAAAGTTTGTTTAAGTCCTTCATTCATAATCCAAATTCGAAATTGCACCTTCATAAGTTCATAGGGTTGATGTGTTAAGTGGGTTCGCCATTTGCACTAAACTTGAGGGAACTTAGGTTCAATTCCCAATTTGGGTTGAAGGCCGTTTTAGACTCAAGATCATTATCACCACTTGATAGACTTAAGCCATTTTGTGTTAAACACTTGCACTTTGAGTCTATGCACCACAACATTTTGAGTCAAAAAAAGTAATGTTGTCAAAATTGTGGGAAACTATCATTGCCTTAGAGAGTTTTTGAAACAAACATTTAGCCACACCTTTTGGGTAGTGTAGCATCGTTACGTTGCCCAAAATATTTCAAATATTGTTTCATAGACCCTCTTGCATAGAGTTCAAATTTGTTCTTACATTTTTAGACCAATCCGAGTGTATTTTTGTGATCCTTTGTCTAGCACAGTTATACCATTCACTTTTGTCTAGTTTATTTGTCAAAAGAACCAAGTTTTATACCATTATTTGTGAGAAAATAAATTATCTCTAAAGTGCCTTTTGTATCATACCTTATACCTAGTTGATTGAGTTCATGTTCAAGAATCAAATGCCTAGTGTTTGTTAAAAGTGTTTCAAATCCGTTAGATTAAAACTTTCATCTATTTCAAAGTCTAGCTTTTGACGTTGTTTGGCCAAGAGTCCTAGCACATGTCTTGTTTGAGCCTAGCTTTTGATGCCGCATTTGGCCAAAAGACCTAGCAACTTTTAATTTCCTAGATTAGACTGATTTGAAATACTTCGACCTTAGAGTTTGGCATTTTTATTTTCGGCCTATTTACTTGCTCATCTTTGTGTGAACAGTGAGACATTGGACATTTAACGCTAGCTTGTTTCTTCACTAAATCTTTGCATAAACTTTTTGATCCTTTTGACGATTCTAGACCAAGTTTGAACATCATCTGTTTTAGACATTGTCCTTTTTAGAGTTTGTGGAATTCTTTGACCTTTTTATCACAAAGGCATTGACTATGGACCCCAATATGTATTCCTACACTCGTAGTGTCCTCATGTACAATCCGAGGATTAGTAATGTGGTTGCATAGGAAAAAATGGTGCAAGACCCCTACGCATATAATATTCCTTAGGAGATGGATTCTTATCCCTCTTATAATACTCAATTAGGGGCACAAAGCCAATATTCCTTGGCTAACTATTTGGTTAACACACCACCTTATTTAGAACAAAACCAAGAACAAACCGCACAATACCTAGCTACAATACCCACAGTGGAAAAGACAGTTCTTCAACAGTCATATTCTACTAATACGGCTTTCATGTATGATTCATTTTTGTTTGAGCGACATTTGTTAGACAACAAAAACGAGATTTTGGTTAGAGCCATAGAGGTAGGGGCCAAGTTTCCAGCAGACTTCCCCCATGAAAATTTGCCAAGCTTAGTAAGAGTGCCCCACAACATAATTTATGATCAACAGGTTTCTTCTAGCAATCCTTTGGCTTTAGTCCAAACAACAGATTAGGACCCTAATCTGCCTAATAGAGGCAAAAATATCATGGAAGACCACTTTAACTAAATGCAGATAGCATATCAAACCTACCTGAATCTAGCATGCAATTTCAATCAGATGAACATGGTGAGTAAGTCTCTTATTGACCTAATTCCTTCAATAGGAGTTTTGATAGAGTTAATTGGTCAAGAGAATCAGAGTTCAGACCCATTCGTGCAAAACACTTCAGTAGACAACTTGCTGCATATGCCCATTATTGAAGAAGTGTCTTTTGCTTCTACACAAAACAATGAGCAAAATATAGTGGACAATATGCAAACAACGTCTAATCCCAATCAAATTGGTACTAACACACAAACAACTAGCCAACAACATGTGCCTGTAGTTAATACCATGAGTGGATCATCATACTTGTGAGTAGGAGTTTCTACATCCCAACCTCAATTGACTGCTTCTTCAAGTGTACAACCTATGGGATTAGGTAGTCAAACAACGGCCAATGTCACGCCTCAACAATAGAATGTGACGAATCCTACTCAACAAGTAACGAGTAGTAATCCACAACAATATGCACTATCTAGTGTACCAACGCAATAGAGGACAAATACAATCCCACCTCAATTAGGGGCAACTAATGTTCCACCTCTCCAGGTAATGACAAACATACATTTTCAGTCGCAGACTAATATGCCAATCCAAAACCAAGCAATGACTAGTCAACAACGTGCAAATATTGGTCAACGACATATGTCAAATCTGCAACTTGTTTTCACTTCCCCACAGGTATTCGTGCAACAAGGAGGCTCCCATGTTTCTCAAGTACCGACTAGACAACAAGTGGTTCAAAGTGTGCCACAAGTTCAGAGACAACGTCTTGGTCCATAAGTTCTCACTCAACAACAAAGTTCGATTAGTCGACAACATGTCTTTTTTCAACCACAACAATCACAATATAGTTATATCCCTCCATTCCAACTACAAAATCCTCTAAGTCAAACCTTTATTGCCAACCCAAACCAGAATATTGCGCAACCAAATGTACACTTCCAAGTCCATTTAATCCATGTATGCATATTCTTGGTCTATTTTCCAACCAAACCAATATATCCCAACAAGTATCTCCATCATACCTTAGTCAAAGTGTCCCACTTGTGACCTCCCAACCATCTTACCCAAACCAGTGATCTTCCTCAAACCAATGTTCTTGCCAGTTTCCTATCCCAAGAATTGCAACAGATGAAGGATGCAATTGCTGCCATTCAGGCTGGGAAACAAACTAAAAAGTTTAAGTGGGATGATGTGTGTTATCCATTCAACATGGAGTACTTGCAGATACCATTTCCTCCAGGATACGAACCATCGAAATTTGACAAATACAAAGAGAAAGGTGATCCTAAGGCCTATTTAACCGAATTCTTTGTCGCATGTCAACCAGTAGCATATAGCGATATATATCTTTTGTTGTTGTTTCCAAGGAGCTTGGTTGGACAAGCCTTAGAGTGGTTTTTAAAGTTGCCCAAGAATTCATTAACAAATTTTGATGATCTTTCTGATAAGTTTGTGCAACACTTTTTCCTATAATCTCGAACATGAGATTTCATTAATGAACTTAACACAAGCAAAGTAGAAAGCTGGTGAGAGTTTTGCAAGTTATCTACAGCGATGGAGAGCCCTTGCAAGTCGATTCACCCACAATTTACCAGATAAACAATTAGCTGTTGTGTTTACTAAAAATTTGCATAACGAGATAGCTTATCCTTTGGAACTACAATGTGCACATACTTTCAAGGAGATCATCGACAAAGGCTTGTTGATTGAGCGAGCTCTTATCAATAAAGGAGTCATCAAGCTTAATTTGACTAATCAGAATCAAGGTACCAATCAGGGAAGTGGCTAAAGCCAACATCCAATTCAAACGCAAGCGTCGCAATCGACACAGGCCAATAATCAAGATAGACCAAAGCAATTCAACCGCAATAGGATGTTGTGGGTAATGGAGTAATTGAGTCACAAGCTGTCCAAACAGTGCAAACATCATCTGCACCACCTTTTTAGCTCACTCTTACCCGACGACCTCTCCAACCAATGCCGCAAGTACAACAACCAAGACCCATGCAACAAATACAACAACCTTTACCATTGCAAACCCCTCCTCCAAGGAGAACCGTGCTTGCGTGTCGTGTTTTTAGTGACCTATGAGAGCCTATTGAGTTCGTATTTCGCAAACTTGTTGTTGCAAATGTAATTAGTTAGCCTATACCAAAGCATTATCCGCAAGACATTCTTTATCCTGATCGGTACCATGAAAATGAATTCTATGAATATCATCGTGTCAATGGGCATAATCTACGAAGATGTGTGCAGATCAAGTATTTGATCGAGAATATGTTGGAGAATGGGGATATAACATTGGATAACGGTGCTTCCACTTCCAATCAAACTCTTAGGATTTATCAAAACCCCTTTCCCCAACATAACACACAGCAACAGCAGAACAATCAGCAACAACACCGGCCAGTGCAACAATAAAATCAACAGTATCAAAATCAAAGGCCGAACCAACACAATCAACAATAGAACTCACAACGTCAGAACAATGGACAAAACCAAGATCAGAACGGCAACAACCAACAAATCTACCATGCAATTGCACATGACTACAACAGGGTTGTAGGTCATATTGCAGGGGGTAGTGTTAATACCATCTCCATTAATCTTAGACCAAGCGCTAATCAATCTAGACCATTGCTAAACAATAACAATCAACCAAATTACATGGATGATCCTTCTTTGACCTGGGACTGCATACAAACAAACCAACAAATAAAGACTCCCACTTTTGGA
This sequence comes from Torreya grandis, assembly GCA_037957365.1. Lineage (NCBI taxonomy): Eukaryota > Viridiplantae > Streptophyta > Pinopsida > Cupressales > Taxaceae > Torreya > Torreya grandis. The sequence goes on from JARHVA010002118.1 coordinate 1,894,800, forward strand.
CCTTATACCCACAACTCGTCCTTGTCATGTGACCACATACAAGTGCACCGGCAACCGAGACTTGTCCTATCTAGTCCCACACCATTCCCAACATTTATTAGTAATAATGGTCTAGTATTTAATCTCAATTGTGCAATCACAACTCGGAGGTCGAAGATTACTTTCCCAGGCCCACAACCATCTGTCACTTTGCTTGTAATCCAACCAACTGTTCAGCCTCGGAATAAACCATTCACTACTGACCAAGACAAGAAGTTTGATATTGTGGAACAATTGCAGAAGACACCAACACAAATTTCTATTTTAGATTTGCTGCAAATGTCAATAATCCACAAGAACATTTTGAATGAGTTTTTGACCGAATCCACTGTTTCTAGTGATATATCTCCTGATAAATTTCAAGCTTTGGTTGGACACCTAGTTTCAGCCCAACAAGTCACATTCAACCGAAGTGATGTCTTCCCTTGGCCTGCTCCATAATAATCCATTGTACATAGAGGTTTATATAAAGCGGCACAAAGTGAAACGTGTCCTTACAGACAATGGATCAGGTCTCAACATAGTGTCTTTAAAGCTCATCAAGCGTTTTGGGTACACAATGGCAAATCTCCAGCCGGAAATGATAACCATCAAAGCTTACGATAATCAAGAAAGAGAATCACAAGGCACCATTAGCTTGTCAGTTATCATTGGGCCTTTGACCCATGATACACTTTGTCATGTGCTTGATCTTGAGTTGTCATATAATATGCTTCTGGGTAGGCCTTGGTTACATGAGATTCGTGCAGTCTCGTCAACACTGCATCAATATATCAAGTTCTTGCACTCACGGATGGAAGTGAATATTCTAGGAGATTTGTACCCATATGAACATTGCAAACATCTTGAGGTCGAGTTTCAAAGTTACAATTACCAGTATGGCATGAATCCAAGTTCCAAGCAGGATAAAAGAAAGGCCATACTTATTGATCCTTCATAGGATAATTGCATAGATCCTAATACCTTGGATTCCCTTTCCCACATGCCACCTCCTGAAGCTTCCAATCATTTCACTATTTCAAATAATGGACTGGGTGAGTATGTGACTCATGATACCTTTCATATTGCCAATCTTCCTCAGAATTCGAAGGCCTTTGGATGACTTAAAGTCACCCCACACATGCATTGGCTACGAAAGAACAAAGATAAAGGACCTATCATGTTTGTACCAGCATCAGGGCTAGAACCAAACCCTCTATAAGGGGATGAATCATGATTGTACAATGACAACCAGGCTGATTGTTATAAAAGTGCAAAGTATCCTATTCCCATTAAGATCATGGAAAGTCAAGACTATGAAGGAAGAGGCCTCGGACTGAATCAACAAGGAACGCTGGAACCAATTTCCATGATTAAGTATCAAAGACCCTATAGACTTGGATTTAAACCACCTGGGGGTGACCCCACATATCTTATTCAAACTCCATCACCAACAACTAGTGATGATGATGTCGATAGTGAAGTAGAGTCCGTTTATAGCCTCACCTTTGATGGTCTAGCTGAAACCACCCTGTTTGATAACAATGCCATTTGTACCTTTACCCTGATCATTCATCACAAGCCATTGCCATTATATTATCCCCAATTGATAGATTGAGATCAACAAGAATCCAATCTGTCGATTGATGAGTTCCAGAATGATGAGGCATTTTGTGACTTCTTAGGCCTTAGAGACAACGTTCCGTTCAGAGATCACAAGTCAGGGTTCTTAATTACATTGGATCCTGAAGCCTATTTTGGAGAGTGGGTGAACACCCTTAGCGAAAAACAAATAAGTAAAACATTGAGGTCACCAAGTGAAAACCTCTTTGAGGCGCTTTCTGACCAGAGAAAAATTAAAGATAAAGGCCAGTCTAGTGGTGAAAACCTATTTCAGGCACCATTAGACGGGGGTGTTCATTCTTCTTCGAATTTAGATCAGGAGACCATCAACGATGAACTTCCCTGTGGATCCGAGTTTAGTTTTGAGCAACAACAAGTATTTGATCAAATTCTTCAAAATTTTGACTGTTTTTGTCACATGGCCAGATCTCCCATTAGGGGACTCATATTCATCATGCCTAGGAGAAGTTGAAGAGCAAGACCTAGCAGAGGACCCTGACATAGTCCAATAGTTCAAGTCGTTGCCTACTATCCTAGAAGACGGTTTGACCCTTCTAGTCAAAGATACAACAGAGGTAAACATCGGGTTCCATAAGACCCGAAATGGATAAAATTAGGCGCATCCCTCACCGAGGAGGAACGTAAAGTTTTTACAGCTCTGTTGAGGGAATTTGTAGATATCTTTGCATGGGCCTATTTTGACATGTCAGGTTTGGGCCCCACCTTGGTTTTGCACCACCTTGTGGTCAATCCTGACGCCAAACTGGTAAAACAAAAGTTGCGTAAGATGCATCCTCGCATTACTGTTTTGATAAAGAAAGAGTTGGAAAAAATCTTAGAAGTAGGATGTAGTCGATTCATTGACTACTCAGAATGGATATTTAATGTTGTACCTGTTAGCAAAAACCCTGAAGGGATCATAATTTGTACTGATTTTTGAGACAAACAAAGTTTGTCCTAAATATGACTTTTCATTGTTTAACATTGACATGATTGTTGACTCCACGATAGGTTATGAAATGCTTTCGCTCATGGATGGCTTTTCAGGGTACAACCAGATCATAATAGCACCAAAAGACCAACATAAAACAACGTTCACCACTCCATGTGGAACATTTTATTATCAAGGAATGCCTTTTGGTCTTAAGAATGTTGGAGCTACATATCAAAGGGCCATGATTGTCATATTCCATGATATGATGCATGATATTCTTGAAGACTATGTCGATGACATATTAGGAAAATCCAAGACCAGGGCCGACCATCCAACAGTGTTGCGTAAGATATTTGAAAGATTACAGGAGTACAAAGTCAGATTCAATCCAAAGAAATGTGTATTTGGTGTAACTTTAGGCAAATTACTTGGCTTCATCGTGTCTCGTAGAGGCATTGAAGTCGATCCAGCTAAAGTCCATGCTGTAATAGAGATGTCGCCACCAACCAATTTGAAACAACTCCGTAGTTTGCAGGGTAAGATTCAATCAATCCGATGCTTCATCTCTCAGTTAGTAGAGAAGTGTCATCCATTTACACATCTTCTAAAGGAGTTGCATTTCACTGGGATAATCACTGTCAAACAACTTTCCAACAACTCAAAGACTATCTCGTTAATCTACATGTTTTATTACCTCCTATGCCGAGAAAGCCATTTTTGTTATATCTATCAGCTACTGATAATGCCCTGGGGGCACTCTTGGCTCAACATGATGACAATGGAAAAGAGCATGCCATATACTCTCTAAGCCGTACCTTGGTCACATATGAACATAACTATGCACTTGTTGAAAAAGCTTGTTTGGTCATAGTCTTCGCAGCTCAAAAACTGTGCCATTACATGTTGAATAATAAAACCATGGTCATTTCAAAAGTAGATCAGCTCAAGTATCTACTATCTAAAACAGCTTTACAAGGTAGAATGGTCAAATGGATCATGTTTTTTAGTGAGTTTGACATAGAGTATGTCAATAAGAAAGCAATCAAGGAATAAGTTCTTGCAGATCAACTTGCTAAAGTGCCCCTTGCAGACACAGAGCCGCTCACGTTTCAATTTCTTGATGAATCCATAATGACCGTCATTGACACACCTCTTGAGGAGCAACACTGGAAGCTATATTTTGATGGTTCATTTACTGCACATGGATCGGGGGCGGGTCTCTTATTTATTACACCACAGGGGGATCTAATCCCTAAATCATTCAAAATCAGTTTTTCTTGTACAAACAACATGGCCTAGTATGAAACACTTATCGCAGGACTTCGACAGGCAATACAATGGAATATATCTCATCTAAAGGTTCATGGTGATTCTCAATTAATCATCAATCAGGGCACAGACCATTTTCAGACCAAAGATGACAAGTTGGTTCCATATAAGGCTATGGTCGATACCCTAAAGCAACAAATTGCAAATATCCAATTTGAGCATATACCAAGGGCTAGTAATAAAACTGCAGATGCCATGGCTAGTATCGGTTCTCGATTCGACAAACAGACAAAGCTAGAGAATGTTAGTTTCTTATTGAGAATTTGTTCGCACTAGTTCATGAACCTTCAACTGTTGCAATGATTTGTGATATTGTTGGCCCTAATTCTAATTGGTACTCAGACCTTTACAACTACCTTCATGACCAAGTTCTACCACCTAACCTATCTCGCAAACAAACCAAAGCCTTTATTCATCATTCCAGTCATTATACTCTACTTGGATCCACCCTTTACCGTTGCAGTTTTGATGGAACTCTGCTTCGTTGTTTAACTTCGACAGAGTCTACACTAGCGTTAAGAGAAGTTCATGGAGTATGTGGAGTTCATTCTAGCGGGGCAATCCTATCCAAAAAGGTCTTGCGTACTGGTTATTATTGGGCCACGATGGATGCAGATGCAACTGCATATGTAAAGAAGTGTGACAAATGTCAACGACATGTTAATTTGATTCATGCTTCAGTGCAAACTCTGAAACCGATGTTGACACCATGGCCATTTGCTACATGGGGACTTGACCTCATTGGGAAGATCAACCCCACATCATCTGACGGCCATAAACATATCCTTATCGCCACTGAGTATTTCACTAAGTGGGTTGAAGCTATACCCCTCACGTGACTGGAAAACAAATTTTCACATTTATCTTCAACCATCTCATTTGCCGCTACGGTATCCCCTCTGACATTATATCTGATAATGGAGGATCATTCAAAAACAAGGATGTAGACCAACTATGTATCGAATATAACATCACACAACAATCTTCCACAACATATTACCTTCAAGATAATGGCTAGGCCGAAGCATCGAACAAAACCATTGTCAATATTCTCAAAAAGATTGTCAATGATGTCGGTTATGATTGGCACCTGTAGATATTCTCTGTTCTTTGGGCATATCGTACTAATCATCGTACTCCCACAGGAGCCACTCCATACTCACTTGTTTATGGTACTGAAGCCATCCTTCCCATTGAGGTCGAGTTACCTTCACTACGTATATCTTTCAAGCATGTCCTAGATGATCATGACTATCGAGTAGCTCGCCTGCAAGAGCTAGACCGACTTGATGAAAAATGCACAGTTGCGTTCAACAATCTTCAGGCATATCAAAACCGACTCAAAGGCCACTACAATCGACGTGTCAAATATAAAAAATTTATACTTGATCTTGTTCTTAAAAAAAACCAAAAGAATACCACGACTGAGAAGAAGCATAAAGGTAAATTCAAACCAAATTGGATAGGGCCTTTCATCATTATTGCAGATTATGGATCAGGAGCATATAGGCTTGCACACCAGACGGAGATGAACTTCTTAAGTCGAATATTATTCACTTCAAGCGGTACTATGCTTGAGCGCTAAAGTGTATTGTCTGTAAGGACCGTTTCAGTGGTGCCATTTTATCAATATTATTCTTTGTACAAATATCATTGCTTATCATTTCTTTTAGCCCATTCCATCCATTTTGCCATTCCGTTATATCGACCAGACGTGTTCTAAAGCCTAGTCCATTTGACCTTGGTTTTTGCCATTCGTTACGCATTTTTGGCATCGAAGAGTCTGATCAGTTTCATCAGTTGTTTCAAATACTTAAGACAGAGGTCGTATTTTGGAGTAGTATGATAGAAGTTTCGGCAGTTGCATCCTTCGTTTGTTATTCTTTTCTTATCACCAGTCTTGCTACTAATTATAATCGCCTTTGGGCAAATTGGTACCATTGATCTATGACGTATCCTAGTTATAACCGCCCATGGGCAAACTAGGAGCAACATTTGTTTATTAAGTCTTGATGTACCAACTTGCCACTTCCTATGCCATAATGTGCCTTTTTACTGTGCTTGTTTTGTTTGAACTGACTGCTACACTAGTCGAATTCCTCTGTTGTAAAGGCGAAATTACAGTGACTTGAGGTCCTACTCTGAGACTATGTAGGCAGCGCTCGATACTTGTTGAGGTCAGCTCAGTCACCCTTCCCACCACGCTCTCGCCGTTTTGCGAGCAACCTTAGTTTAAACGCTCTTGCCGTTTTGCGAGTTTGAATTATTTAGTGTCTCGTCATTCTCGATTAAGTTGAAATAATCCAAAACAATTCCAAAAACATTTGAAAAATCGTTAGAAAAGAACAACATTGACCACTTCTTTGCCTTAAGGATTCTGGGAACCCTTACTAAGTTACAAGCAAATCATTTGTCATCTAGTTTTTCCATCTTTTTTGGCCTTTTTCTCTCACGCACTTGCTGTTTTGCAAGACCATTCCTATTCTATCACATCCATTTTGTTTGTTTTCACCAGTTATCATTTTCTTCCCATTCCCTGGGAGAACTACATTTGATTTGAAGTTTTTGTTGGATATTACATCCATGGAATTATGTAGGCAATGTCCACTTGCCTAGTGCATATGGAGATAACTCGGCTATCTCCTTCCTTTTCTTCTATTCCCCCATTTTGTTCGTTTGCTAAGTTGTCGCCTATTTTCTAGAGGTAATGTTCATATGGTTTCTATTGAGTGTTTCTTTGTTTGATTTTTTGTTGTTTTGTTTGTGTGCCTGTTTGTTTGCTTTCAATACTGTTGCCTTGATTCGGTTTATGCTTGTTCATTGGGTGATTTCTTGCCCACACTTACATTTGAATCCATTCATATTCATACGTCAACATTGTCATCATGTTTTGTATCATTGGTGCATTGTTTTCTATTGAGTATTGGATTACGAGAGTTAGTCCTTATGCATATTTCAGCCAAGTCTTCATGATGTTATACTATGATGCCTACTGACACGTGCTACAACAAACGTTAGCTTCAAGAAATCTATTCAGCAATGGCGGTATCTTTTCGACACCGACATCCCGATTTCATCCTAATCATATCCCAAACAAAGTAATTAAACACGAAAGAATTTCAACTTTTATTAGTTCAGACGAGCATCTCCCTACTAGTAGGTTGTTCCAATTTATTATTACCCTCTATGCTACGTTATCATCATCTTCGATCAAGTTCATCATGTTTGCCATAATCGGGGTCCAATGACTATAACCGCCTATGGGCAAATCATTGCACAACGTCTCACTTACATTTCTCAATGATTATAACCGCCTTTGGGCAAATCAGTGTGTTGTCACCACTTCTCTTTTTCTGTCCATATAGGGGCATGTTATTATCTTATTTGTCTGTCTTTACTGAGACAACGCCATCTTCTCAATGATTATAACCACTTTTGAGCAAATAATTATGTTATCATACCACGTTGCCACTATCGGGGTACAATGCTTATAACCGCCTTTGGGCAAGCCATTGTACACCGTCCCACTTGCATTCTCAATGATTTTGACTATATTTTCAATATCATTGTGTTTTCACCCCATCATCTTTCCTTTCTTTGGTCCCCTCGTTTCGCTTCTTATCGAGGGATCGTTTGCCGACCTGCTTGTTTCAACCGTTCCCTCGATGGGGCATTATATAGTTAGTTTATCATCGTTTCAGTTGTAGGCATACATGACTTTTTCATTCTTTGAGAAGACGTTACTGTGTTTATAGCTTGCAATGCCTTTTCAAACAGGGGCAAACTGTAGACACCTAAATCTAGCCACCAATAACCTCCAACTACGTTTTTGGCCAATTTCCACTTAAAATACACAATTTGGCCTAAAAACACTAAAGCATATTAAAAGATTTGAAATTGACATATTCAAATGCGAATTTTGGTTAGGGTATCCATAAATGGGGTAATGCAATTTATGGGCCAGTTAACTTTGATCAAATCATTTCGAGTCAAAATGCCAATTTTGCACCTAGGTGCTTTGGATTGATCTTTCTTATCAAATCTCTTGCACAAGACGTGCCTTCGTTATTTGTTATTGGTAACATCTTAAATGGGATAACGGATCCAACGCATTTGACATTGCCTTCCAATTCCAATCCAGTCGAATTTTGGACCAATAACAAGGCATTTTGATCAATTTGAGTAATTTGTGCACAAAGTGCTTAAATATGCTTAAGAGCTAATTAACCCAAATCAAGGCATAATTAATAATTCCATGAAAACTTGTTGAATAATTTGTTTTGGAAATGAATATTGAATATTTGCATCATCAGGTGATCTCATTTCTTGAGAAGATATCCATAGGCCATAAATGCCACAAATATCAGGATTCATGCCTCCCATGTCTCATCAAAGCCCTCCATGCCTCTTAATTGCTCTTCTATCCCAAATATTGATGAGTCTATTTATCAGTTGTAATTGCATAATTGGATTAATCCTTAGCCACACATCTCAATTCTGAGATGGATGGTTTAGGTTGATTCTAGACATTTGCAAAAATTTATAAATAGGAGACCTTACCACATGAATTTTAACACATGGTTATGTAAAGTTATAATGCATAATTGATTACAAAGCTTCATGCAACTACTGTTACCATGCCAAATTGATTCCAAGCCAAGCCAAGCCAAGCCAAGCCAAACCACAAGCCAAAGGTGCCAAGGAGAGATGGAAGTAGCCACGCTTCCATTGCCAAGGACTTCATGAGCACAAAGCCGAGCAAGCCACTACTACAAAGGCATTTGGAGCATCCAAGGAAGGTGAAAGAATTCTTGTTTTTTCTTACTTTTTAGTTGTGTTTGTCATTTGTTTTTGTTACTAAGCTCACCCTAGTAACTAGACATGAAGATGTTAGCTTAGTGTGTTTTTGATTTGGTTTCATTCATTAACACCATACTAATCTCCTCTTCTTAGTTAAATTCCTAGTTCACACACATCAATGATTTGATGCCTTTGGCAAAACCTCTCTAGATCTGGTTATTCCTTCTGCCGTGTAAACGTCCTTGCAAGATTCTTTCATCCACGAGCCTATGTACAGTTTGTGTTCATGTGACAGATTTCTGCGATTCATGTGCACTTGGATCATGCCCTGTGTGTCCCTGACATGTTGTAATATGTATTAAGGTTTTTGATTTTGTTTAGGTTTTGTATAAAGTCTTTGAGCACATTGGTTAAGGTTTTTGTTTACAACTTTTAAGGTTTGTTATATTATAGTTTTTCGATTTTAGACTTTAGGATGTGTTTAGTTTAGGTTCAAGTTTGTTGAGTCAATTGTATTGAGACATTTCGTATTGGTTTTGTTTTATATAGTGTTTTATTTAAAAGTGATCCGTATATAGTCTATTAGATTTTTTTTTTAGAATATAGTGTATTATAAAATGATTTAATTAATTTAGTTTGTCTCTAATTTTATTATATGGTTAAAGTAGTCTTGGCAATAGTTTAGTGTCTATTTTGTGTGTTTGTGACAATAGAAGTGTTCTTTTCCTCCATGTGACTAGTATTTAGGGTCGTTAATTGGTCAATAAAACTTAATGTCAGTCAAAACATTGTCATTGTCAAAGATTATAATATTAAAATTTCCTTTTGTAACAGAGGCACTTTTGGGCGACCCCAATGTCCAGTTTGAAGAAGGTAACTCAGTCCTCTGGGGTCATATGTTATCAAAACGACATGCAATAGTCATTGATGAAGATCCATTGAGTGCTAACAATTGTGATGACTTTACTGAAGAACTCGTATTTTGAGAAGCCCACACATTGAAGATAGGAAGAGATCTAGTGTAGATGAAGCTCAACATGGATGGCTGCTCAAATAGTTCTGGAGTTTGTGAATTAGGGAGTTTGGGGAGGTGGAATCTGGGTTACGAGACAGCTTGATAGAGTTCTGCCTAGCCTAAAAACTGTTTTCAAAGAGAAGCTTCTGCAGAATATGGTCTTAATTTTTTAGTTTTCTGTTAGCATGTTTTGTCTTTTGCTTTCTATAAGCCTTAAGAGGGTGTGCCTTACTTTTTGTGATAAAGTAATATTAATGTGTGGCGTGGAATCACACCCTATGTCCACACTAGGGGTGGAATGTCAGAGTATCTAGATTAGTACATACACAATGTGTGTAATGAGTTGTTAGAACAACTCATCTATATTGAGTGAAATGGTTGTAAGAGATAGAATAGAACTCCTTATTCATAGGAGATCCTCTTCTATATATGTACTGTTTTATTGAATAGTTTACTAACAAAGCATTTTAGTGTATTACTCTGTCCAAATTCTAAGATAACTGGTTCGCAATTTTGTCAGCAGCTTTATTCTGCTCCCTATATACATGGTGAAAAGAAATATTTGTGAAAAGAACAGAAACATTCAGTGCTTCCTCTAAAAGAGATTTCAATTGCTGATTTAGTATAGTTTTCTCATTTGTGGCATCCATGACAAATTTTGAATCACCTTCCAACCCTCACATTACCCAGACTTTTTTCTTTGGCAATCTTGAGACCTTGAATTAGAGTTTCCATCTGGGCTTTGTTATTTGTATTATGGTTCAGATCCATATTGAAAGCAAAGATGACCTTGTCCTTATCATTTCTGAAAATGCTCCTCGTTCCGGATGGATCTGGGTTCCCTCTAGCAGCACCATCAAAGTTAATCTTTATATGGTTAAGGTCATGAGGCTTCCATTTCAAATTCTGTCTATCACTTTTCTTTTCAGCCTTTCTCACCCAAGCAGCCTTAGGATATGGAAGCAATCTAAAGATCTTCTCCATAGAAACCAAAAAGTAGTTCCAGAGATGTCTGTTTGACCTATGCTTTTGCCTAAAAATCCTATTATATCTTTCGTGCCACAAAGTACACAGCAGCATAAACTTATTAATATCCCATATCTGAGCTGATTTGTTCTCTGTAAGGTTGTTTTATCCATCTGCACCTGGATGTTAAGAGACTCTGGGATGTTTCCTTGAAGGCCCAAGAGATGATACACTTGATACCACAATGAGTCGGAAAATTCACAAGATGCCAGCAAGTGATCAAGGGATTCTTCACTCTTATCACACAACACACATTTGGATGGTCCCTGAAAACCTCTCTTCATGATATTTCCTTGAGTTAGGATTCTTTTATGAATTGACAGCCATAAGAAGGCTACAACTTTAAGCAAGTCTTTACCTTCCCAAATGTCTAGCCAATCAAACTGAACACCCTGTTCCTTCTGATTGACGTAAGCATAACCTTGATTTACTAATTCTTGTGTTTTCTACTGGTCCATCTAAGCTCATCATCCCCTCTCCTGTAGGGCATCCTCTGCTGGTCAAGGATTCCCTTAAGCCAATTCCACTGCTGCTGACTGTGATCATCTTTAAACCTGAAGTCCATCCATATTTTTTCCTTCCATCCACCATGGTCCTTGTCATTCCAATAATGACAAACCTTAATACCCATTTCCTGTTACATTTTTAGTTCAAATCAGTCATATGAGAGAGATTTATGAGTGGGTAAGGAAACAGCCACACATTCTTCCAGAAATAAGCTTGATGATCACTTTGGATGTCCCATTGAAGCCAAAGCAGTAATTGTGCTTCTACTAGCAAAAATAAATTTCCATATAGATGAGCCATCAGTTCGATTCTGGACAGCAAAAGTTTTATTCAGATCCATGTTATCCAAATATTTTTGTTTGAGGGCTTTGCTTCATAGTTAGTCACGATCCTTGTACGTCCTCCATATAAGTTTGGAAACCAAGGCTTTATTCATTTAGATAATATCTCTGATCCCTGCCCCTCTGTTCTCCCGAGGAAAATACATGTTTCTCTATGCCAGAAGAGGAATTTTATTCCTCTCCTCAGAGCCTTGCTAGAGGAACTTACGCTGAATATCAGTGATCATTTTTTGCTACTTTAAATGGAATTTGAAGAATGGACAAAAAGTTGATGGGAAGGGCTTGTAAGACAGCCTTCAACAGTTGGAGTTTACCTACAGCCGTACGCCAAATACCCTTCCATCCTTCAAGATTGTTACTAAAGAGGTCAATTAGACCATCCCATTACTGAGGATTATATATTCCTTGAAACAGGGAAATGCGTAAGTATTTTCTTGGAAAGAAGGAAATCTGGAAACCTAAAATAGATAGAGATCAGAGCTTCTAATCTGGGAAGCGTATCAAAGAAAAAGATCTGAGATTTATTACCATTAACCATCTGACCACCACCGGTTTCATAAATTTTTAAAGTCTTCTTGAAGTGTCTAGCTTCTTGTTGAGTAGAATACTAGAGAGCAATGTATTATCTACAAATTGCAAATGCTAGAGGAGTCTCGAAGGCCTTTTAATTCAGCCTTTTAATTTATTTCTTCTAATATTTTCTTTGATGATTCTTCTGATGAGTCATGATAAAAAGTTAAGGGGAAATAAGGTTCCCCTGTCTTAAACTTCTCTCATCTGAATAGAAACCAGCCGGCATGCTGTTCAATAAAACTGATTTTTTTGGAGATGAAATGCAGCTCTTTACCCATCTTTTCCAATGTTCCCCAAAACCAAAGCTATCAAGTACAATGTCAAGAAAATTCCAGTTCAACCTGTCATAGGCTTTGTCCATATATACTTTTATTATCATATTAGACTTTTTATTCTTAATGGTGGAGTGAATTAGCTCATGGATCAAAGTGATGCCATCCATAATTTGACGGACCTCTACAAAGCAACCTTGCTCCTCTGAGAAAGCTTAGGGAGAAGGTATTTGAGACATTTAGCCATGACCTTGGAGATTATCTTGTACACCGTGTTACATAATGAAATATGTCTGTAAGCATCAAATATCTACTCTCTTTGGATTTCGGAATTAAATCCAGAAAGGTTGTGTTCATTTCCTTAAGGATCTTACTCAAATGTCTGGATTCTTTCAACACAGCTCATACATCATCAACCACCAGGTCCCAAAAGTGTTGAAAAAGGCCAGCAGGGAATCTATCTGGCCTTGGTGCCTTGTCTTTTTTCATACTGAAAAACAGCCGCTTTCACCTTTTCCTTCATAATCGACCCAATCAGCCTTTCATTATCTGCTCCTGAAACCAGCTTTGGAATAGACCGTTTGATACTCTGTTGAGCTGCATTCCTATTCTCCCCACTTTCAGAAAGGAGATATCTATAAAAATTGTCTGTTTTTTGATGGATTTCAGAAGGGGTCTCCAAGGTGCTACCATCTGGTCCAATAACAGCTCTTATCTTGTTAAGATGTATATGAGTCAAGACAGTCTTGTGAAGAATTTTGGTGGTTTTATCTCCTCCTTTCAACCAAGAAACTCTTGACTTTTGCTTCCAATACAGTTCTTTCTGGAGGAGGGCCTGTTCCAGCTCTGCTTGACTTTGTTTTTCCTCATGTAATAGGTCATCACTTGCCCCAATATACTGAATAGTGTCTTCCAAAATTTCAAGACATTTCTCTAACTTATTTTTTCTTGAAAACACTCCAAACACATTTTTATTCCAGATCTGGGCTCCCTGTTTTACCATTTTTAACTTTTGGACCCGGTTAAATATTTTTGATCCCTGCTGGCCTCGAGGGCTCGCCCTTCTTTGAATTTGGGATGTAAGAGCCACATCAATTCAAATTTGAAAGAGCACTCTTTTGGGATGTCCTCCAAATCAATGAACACAGTGATGGGCTAGTGATCTGACCCAGCAACCTGAAGAATGTCACCCGCAATGGCAAAATTGTGACCAACTAATTATCACCCAACATGAATGTATCAAGCCTTTCTAAAATTTGATCAGCTTGTGATCTTCTATTAAACCATGTGAAATTTCAGTTTGTTGGTTCCACATCCCATAATTGATTATTTGAGACAAAGGCCTTGAAAGCATCTCTTGTTTCTACCACCGGCAGCCCACCCTTTTTCTCACTATTTTTTAGCACATTATTAAAATCTCTCCCCATTATCAACGAGGCATTCTCATCCTCTCTAAGACTTGTGAAGTCTGTCCATAAGTATTTTTTCCTTGAGTTTGAGGTTGGAGCATAAATGTTGACCACAATCATTGTAGTATCTAAAATTAGGTGATTAACCATCAAATCAAGCTAACGAATTTTGGCTTCAAGAAGTTGACAATGTACTTTCAGTGTGTTCGAAAAGGTGACAAGACCACCCGAGCTCCCTTTTGAATGAACTATATCCCATCCTGCGCCTTTCGAAATAGAATTAGTCCAAGCACTCATAGCAGCCTTATTGCACTTGGTTTCTTGAATAGGAGCCAACACTCGGGCATTCTTCTGAATTTGCCTTTCAACCAAACTCTGTCTTCCTGGAGAATTTATTCACCTAATATTCCAGTATAGAATGTTCATGAATCAGCTAAGATATTTTCTTTATCTTTCCTCATCTTCCTATATTCTAGTTTCTTGTTTTCTTTTGAAGCTAGTGAAAATCCCTCCATTATTTGGGTTTTCCCACACATTTTTCTGCAATTCATTTATTCTTGTTGTTTTTGGCCTTGTCAATGATCTCTTTGATTCTTGGCTGATTATCTGACCCTACAAGGGTTTGTCTAACCTGCTGTCATGTCCCCTTTTTTATAAAGAAAAAATAATTCAATAATAATGTTTTAAGTTGTTCCCCAACATCACTTTATAATTACAACTTAAAAGGGGGCACTTAGTCATTATTATTAATTGAGTGGGGCCAAAGTTAATTAATTAAAAGGCCAAGAGGGAAAAAGAAAAGAATAATTTAATATTAATGTTTTAAGTGTCCAAAAGTAATTTTATTTCAATAATATGGAAAAAAACACATTTAATCATTATTATTAAAGTGGGCCATAAAACAATGATTATTAATTGGGCCAAAAGCAATGATAAAGATGGCTTTATTAAATAAAGCATGTCAACTTCAAAATAGAAGATAAAGCATTGCTTTTTAAGGTGGAAAAAATAATTATTAAAAGGATAAGAGGGGCAGTAATTTTCATTCATTATGGATTATTCACTTATCAAATTAACGGACGAATCTTGGATTCCTTCTTCTTTTGCAAAAGGACGAAAACCTTCTGGTTTTTCGAGGTGGCTCTACTTGGGAGTTACATTGCAATTCACAGGTTATTTACAGTTCCAACTGCAGGTGTCACACATATCATTGCATGCATGTTGTTCCAGCACAAGGGAATTTACAGCCACCATTAAACGGCTGTACCAGCCCAGAAATATAGTACAGACGTGCACTAGGGCAAGATTTCTAGAAAGTCAGAGACATAATTGGTATTTAGACCTATTTTTGCAATTTGAACCCTTCAGGGATCAATAAGGGTTATTTTAAGTGAATTCCTATATTAATTTGCCTTGTGATTCAGCTGTCTTGTATGATCTTCATGATTTGAATGGAATTTTAAAAAGTGTCAAATAAAAAATTCAGATTTATTTTGAAAAGGGATATTTCACCTGTCTTATAGCTTCTGCCTTTGGTCTTCTGCTCTTGTTTTTTGTACGATATCTGGTATTTTTTTCTTATTGGTTGTAATGCATAGAGCACTCTCTATTTGCTCTTGAAGACCTGTTCTGTGTTGATTAACAGGTGATTCAGGTTGTGACTGCTGCATGGTAGCTTGATGACCATCTACCTCATCATCTTTGGATGAGAGTTCCTCCTCTTTCTCTTGATCCTCTTCATCCTCTGCAAATTTTGGGAACTTGTTCTGGGATTCTATTTCTCTTGAGTCTTGTTGAAATTTTTTATTACCATGGCCCTTACTATTATTCTTTCCTTTTACTGTAGCAAAGTCATTCTTTTCCTCTGGTTTTCAACTGCACTAGCTAGGGGACAATCCTTTGCTAAATGTCCATGAGCATGGCAGAGCATGCATCTGAATGGTACATTTTTATAATCTACTGATTGCTTTAGCAAAGATCTAGTTGAGGATTTCAGCCAGATCCTCTTAGGTAGTTGTTTGCTGAGGTCAAGCTGCACACAAACACTAGCAAAAGCAATATGTTTTCTACCTAGCGTTTCAGAGTTCACACAAATGGTTTTGCCAATAGAATTGCTCATACTTATCAGTATAGGTCCTTTCCATTACGGGATCGGAAGATTGAAAAGACAAATCGATGCTGGAGCTTTCAAAGGATCCTCCTGCATGAAAACAAAGCCTGGCTTCCTTGTTTCCATAAAGTTTTAACAACTCCAAACTTCCATAGAACCATGGCCTCCCTTCGAAAGCTGTGGCTCTTTCTTCTTCCGACATGAGCACCATTAGGGAATAACCCTGGGCTCCAAAATGAATGTCTGCCCCTCCTTTCAGCTTCCAAACTTCTGCAACCCATGTCTGCAAGTATTTTTCCCTGATCCATCTTCCTATGAATTTACAGAGAATTGCGTGTTTCGACAGATATTCGATATCTGTATCGACTTCTTTCTGATCAAATTTCATGACCAGTTTTTCCACCGCCGCCTTTCATGCAGCCAAAGTCCAACCATATTGTACTATTTTGTTCACTATCAGAGAAAGTCCTAAGGGCGCTATTATTATTGATATTTTCTGCTGTCCCGAATGGTATTGTATGAGAGCTTTAAGGATTCCGCTTGGAGAACCCGAGAACCAGAGGAGGATCCAGAGAGGAAAGCAGGATTGTTTGAGCTGGACACCATTTTATGTTCTTGTTATTGTCTTTGTGTTTCGGAATTAATTTTGTTGGGTCATAGAGTCTTTAAATGTAAAGCCTGTTTAATTCGGAATGCTTTGGTAAATATTGGAGCCTTTAAATTGGACATTATACTTGTTTGTGGGGGAAAATTGACTTTTGATTTTAGTTAAGATGAAAAAGTTCCAAACAAACAATAAAAGAATGGGCTTACCCCAAAATGCAGTCACAAAGGTACAAGAAGGCAAACCGAGCCACTCAGAATGAGGATGCTCTTTATACAGGTGTGGAAGGAGTGTGACAGTGAAAGTGCTCAATAGTTTAATTTTGTAGAAATACTGCTGCTTTGGTTGAGGTGTTTCTTGCGGGCTTGAAACAGCTTGGTATTGGCATATTCACACAATGATGGCAAGAAAAAATCAGACCATGATGTGGTTCTTACATGTTATTGACTGTGTTGCAGGATTCCCACCGCCCTCACGTTTCGCGTCTCGATACGCGTTGGGTATCTGTATGTCCTGGGTTCCTGTTGGAGACGTCCCGGAGGCGTCCGGAAAGGTAAACCCAGTCTGAAGTCAACAAAATTTAAAAAAAATGTAAACCCAGTCTGAACCAAACAGTATATAAATAAAATAAACATTTAAAACTAGATGTCCCTATTTAAATGTAAATAAGAAACTAGATGCCCATTTTTAATGTAAACTTATACTTTAAGTTATATTTTGTTTATATACTTTCAGGATGTTTGAGAGTGGTTTCGGACCTGGATGCAAGTATGATAGAATAGTATGAGAACATCTCTCGCAAAGTGCCCCAAGCCGATCCCACGCCATTCCCTGTGCACCCCTTAAGGCATACACTAGGAGATTCAATGAACCGGTGAGCCCTTACGAGAGAAAGCGTCAGTAAATGATAAAATTGAAAAATAATGGGAGTGGCTTCATGATTTTGAGGGCAATCGAGACGATTTATTCTAGATTTGAATGTATATTTTGTCTTTGAAGTAATGAATGAATCAATATTATATATTTTTAAGTGTTTTATATTTTATAGACAAATATTTTCATACTATGTAGTTTCAAGTGTTTTATTGAAAAAATGAGTAATATGTATTACACACACACACACACACACACACACACACACATATACAGACGTACCCACGACGTATCCAAATCAAGGTTTTTGAAAAATGGCATATCCGCGAACCCAAGATGTCCCCGTACCCGTGCCCGTACCCAGACAAAATAGGTTATTGATAGCTGCACTTGGCCTCCTAGTCTGATGGCATTACCGGGAGCAGGAGACATGCAATCAGGTAGGGCAAAGCCTCTTGCTTGATATCCAGAGGTGAGACTATTGGATTTTAACCATTTGCAGGGCTGGAGTGACTTTTCCTGTGTCAGGTATAATCCCCAGGTCACCGGTATCACCTCATCTTGGTGACTAGTATGTATCCTTGTAGAGATTTTTAAAACAGCTGAACTTGCAACCTAGATATCCTGATAACCGGGGGTTGATGCTCAAGCCCTGAGCCTCATCAGTTCAAAATAAAAACTCGTCTCAATCCATGCATCTATCATCAATGTTTAACTACTTGCAAAACTTGAGCGGAAATTGAACCACGAAGGCACACTGCAATCCCTCATCAACCAAATTGCAACCCCAAAAAACATTGCAAACAAATTCAAATAAATTGAACTGTTGCAGGAAAGGATATGCTCCATAGCCTAAAAAAACTATTATTATGAAGAACTTGTGCCAGCTTGTTTTAAACTTTGCAGAATGTTTCATCAATAAGGAAGTAAATTTTCAGCTGTGACTTTATAAATTTCCCCTTCTCCCATAGAAATGTGTTGGGGCTTGCTGCACATAAGAATAAAGTTATTCTGAGATTTTGGAATGCTTGGTATAGGAGAGATGGTAGACAATTGAACTGAAACTTTAGCTGCACTTTAACCTTTCTTACATCAAAACAACTTTCATTAATTGTGGAAGGCTTAGTCCAGTCAGATGCAAACTTGAAGGACATGGATAGGCTGAGACATGAACCTGCACAAACTTTTACAAAGCTATGACCCACCAAGCCCCATTTTGAGGGGGACGGGGAAACATGAGAACACAAAAAGGGGATGTCTTGAAGTACTCATAAAATCCTTGAAATGATATTTGAAAAGGAAAATAGCACGGTGATGGGAACCTGGACATAGTTATGAAGTGGTTTTCTAAGTCCCACCTTGTTTTTCCATCTGGAAAATCTGCAATCTGCTCTAGATGTCGACAGCTAGAAGCATCTGCCTTGCCAGTCATTACCCTATTTTTGTGCCCAACTGGGCAAGATGCTAGAGATAAAGTCTTGATCAAGATCTTTCGCTTTTCAAGAAGAATTGTTGTATACCTTTGACACTTAATGTAAATGGAGCCTCAATATCGATAAGAAACACAGTTAATAAAAAGTAATTGAAATCTTGTCATCTTTCCAATGAAACACGTCATGTTGAGCCAATGCTCCAATCAAAAGCTCTAGAAATATTAAGCTTCAATACCATATAATAACATTAATTATAGGCTGTGCTAGGAATTATCATTAAATCAAACTTTAATTTTGAAATCTTAATAGTTATGACTCCTAAAATGAAAATGGCCTCTTTCTAAGTATACTAAAAATCCATTTTCAATTGTAATGGCAACAATTCACTCATGAGTTCTTTCGTAAGGATTCTTCCTATAGAAGATGTTGTGGAGTTTATCTCCCCTTAAGGATAATTTGCAGGGTGCTGTTTCAAGATTGATCTTCTCAATTTGAAACCTGAACACAACAAAAAATCCTGCTATACATAATTTTTTTTGATTGGTAAAACGAGGGGTTCTATTGGAGCCCTCACCTGTGAATGGAGAGAAGTACATATGCTTTTGAAAATAAAGAAAGGTCACTCTTGAGAGAGAGATATAAAACATGATTGCAACTTACCGAAGCATACTATATGCTATCATAATTGCATTATAACAAAAAGGTGGCCATGCAACGCAGGGGGCATGCAACTACATGCCATCCAAACAGGATTAGATAACTTGTTCAGGTCACCATCAACAACAACATAGCTCAGGGTAAAGGCCTACAAACACTAATCTATGCTGCAAAAAGATAGTGATCAAGAACAGATTAATAATCTTTGTGTGGGGAGTTACCCCAGCCACCATAGAAACAACAGGGTCTTCCCATCCAAACCTAGTGCTAATAGATCCACCTCCACCCATTGGATCTCCACCTAAAGTCCCGCTCCTTGTGACACTGCCTGCAAGCCCAGTTGGAGCAGATTTTTTTTTTCCTTCATTTGGGAGAGGGGGGTGGGGGGTCGGAAGTGGACGCGGGCTGGATAGAAGCACTCCACATAGGTCCACAAAACTAAGAAACTTCTCCTTCCGGAGGTAGAATAACAGTGGGTTGTTCTTGGCTGTAGAGACGTATCTTACTTCGGAAGTGAAGTGCACACACATGTCAAGATCGATAAGCTGCGCTATAGTGAGTTTCAGGGAAGCAAGCAGGTTCCCTAGAGAAGGCTTTTTAGTGTCATTGACCCATTCTAAAGTTGTCATTCTCCCTTCTTTGCTTTTGCACCTTTCGTGCTTAGGTTTTGGATTCGCTAGAGAGGAGACACATGAAGGCTTGTTGGAGGCAAGGGCCTTAGCCTTAGCCCTGGTAGGAACCTTACTATGGACTAAGGTTGGGGAGAGACTCGAAGAGTTGATTCTGGGAGTGGTTCTGAACTTGTTGAATGATTTACATGCCTTTCATTGTTTTTCATTTTTTGCTTAAGAACTGCTAGTTGTTAGAACGTTCCTGCTAGAGGGGTTCTCTGTTGGGCTCGAGTCTGTGATTTCTTAGGCTAGGGCATTTTTAGTGAGCAAAGATGGATTAGTAGAGGGGACATGGATGAGGGTGGGGTGGAAGGCATCCCAGAGGGAATGCAAGTCAGAAATGGCGGGCAAAGCTGAGGGAGGAAACATGGTTTCCACCATGAATTGGAAGACAAACACGACATGAGTGATGGTGGCCAATATGTGGAGAAAGTCCCTCTTTGATGGAGTCGACAGATCTTTTGATGTCTGTGATAATGTTGATATCACTTGCATCTAGGATTTAACAAATCAGGGCCTTGCCCATGCCATCAAGAATGAAGCACGTATGGAGGGTTTGTGAGGTGACGAATCCCTCAAAGAGGCGATTGTCATTGGAGGTGGACATTGGAGTTTGAGAGCAAAGGATTCAAGGTTTTGAGGAGAGCAAACGGTGGGGAATAGGAAAAGGGAAGTTGATTGTAGATAAGAAAGCGGGAAGGGTCAAGAAGGTGTCAACAACATAATGCTTTGAAAAAAGTCTTGTCACTCCTTCGCAAGCTATGAATTGTCTCATTGGTAGTGAGTGGCAAGGGCGTTGCCAACCCACCAATCATGAAAATGCGTTCAATCTCCATGTTATGATTATGGAGAGTTGTTTTGAGAAAAAATCCTTTTTTTTTTAAATAATAATTCTTTTCTTCTACCTTCATTCTGTATAATTGTTGTATTTCAAAATTTTCAACTTTTTAGTCTTTACCTTGCTAAATCTATAGCAATAGTTTGTCAATCATGTTGTAAAATGTTAATTTTTTGGCTATGTTGTAGGGAGGCACGTCCCCCCACCCCTTGGGACGCGTCTTAGGTATTGGTATGTGTCTCCGATACAGGAAACGGGTACGAAGACATATCCTGTACTTGGAGATGGTTGTCAGGGACTTTCAATGTCTCCTTGACATTCCTTGTTGAAAATCACGCATCTCCATTGCAAACCCTAATTGTGTTTTTGCCCAAACCCTGAACATGTGATTTTTATCCATTAATTTTTTTTGCAAATAGTTCATTTTACCATCAATGCAGTTGCATTTGAAGTTCACTGCCAAATTTGTAGTAGTCGTCGGATTCAAAAAACTTCAGTTGTCGGATTTGTAGTAGCAATCGCCAGGTTCAAAAAAATTCATTTGTCGGATTTGTAGCAATAGTCGCCAGAAAGTCACCCTACGGGCCTTGCATTGGGATTTTTGTTTTTAAAAACTAGGGCAATGCCCTGTATTGCCCTCCAATTGCCGTGACGACACTTGGACACCAATGAGGGCATCATTTTTATTTTGTATTTAGCTTTTATTTAATATTTAATTTTTAATAATTTTTATTTAGTTTTTAATTTTTGAATTATTATTTAATTTTTAAAATTATAGTTTAGTTTTTATTTTTTAACTTTTTAGTTAGTTTTAAAAAAATAAAAATTAATATTAATTTTGTAGTATATTTAATAAAATTTTGTTATTATTTTATATTTAGTTTTTAATTATAATTAGTCGTTATTTTTAAATTTTTAGTTAAGTTTTAAAACTAAAATAAAATAAAATTTAATATTAAATTTATAATTATATATATATATATTTTGTTCTCCCTGTGCCTATCTCCTATTTTTTAAAAAAATGGCATACCGGTATTTATACCGGTATCAGTACCGATACCCGTACCCATCTCCTGACAACTATGATTTTTGGCATTATTTTCCCCTATAATAGGTCCGCCTTTTTTTTATCTAGTTTTAAAGGGGTAATAGTTTTTAGATTTCAGTTATTTTTTGTTGTAATAAAGTTGAAATCAGATTTAATGCTTAACCACAATTTACACTTATTTGAGAGATTAAATCCTTGTGATTATGAAATATATCTGATCTATAGTATGTAAGAAATGCAAAAAATGTTTTAGTAAGAAATAGGATTTGTTCTAGAAATTAATAAAATTTAGATTTATAAATAGTTTTTATCATAATTAATGAGAGTTTTCTCCTTTGTGATTCTTTTATTTATCTATTATTTTATTAAGAATTTATCATTTATCATGAATTTAAAGAAACATTTTTTTTGCATAAAAATATATATTTTTAGGCCAACATCTCCAAATTGTGTGCCCTTGTTTACATGTTGCTCCATTAATTTTTTTTGAAACATAGCAAAATCGATCCGTAAGGGGAGAAATCTAAGGCTCACGATCAAGTGTCATGCAATAAATCAATAAAATACAGCCAGTCATATACAAAAGCTGGAAAAGAGGAGTCAAATTATTTTACATACATTTTTGAAATATTTGAGTACACTGTTGAGGAGAAACAGTGCTGCATTATTTTCTTAGAAAAATCAGCAGTTTATGTAAGCCGAGTAGGTGAAATCAATTTCCTGCAAAATAACAATTTGGAGTCTTTTGTTAGAAAGATGGTCTTCAACTGATAACATTTAGGTTTGCAGACCCATTGTATGCAAAAAATGGTTGCTGCAACCTCTATGTTTGGGATTCCTTAAGTTTGTCTTGGTATCCTTCACTGTAGTTTCTGGAAGTGAGTCAAGCACTAGTAGCAGCATACTCCATACGCCACGACTCGAATGAAATTTGTGTGTCAGTCACTAGTAGTGGTCCCAATGTCTCTTGGGACCTTCACGTTCTTTGGGATTAGGGGGGCAGTCATTTACTTCCTTTCCGATGTCTTTTGGATGATCCTTTTGATTCTTAGAGCTTCTTGAAAGAATGTGCTGACTTGTTTTATTAGGTCTGATTTATTTTGTCTTAGTGAGATCCATTTTTAATGTTATGTTTTTTCATGTTATACCATGCATTGCTTTTCAACCACAATTTGACTTGACTATCAATATTATTTGGCCCTTTCTTTCTTTAATTAAGCGTTAGTTTATAAGCTTAAAGATATATCAAATGAGGGTATTAGGGGATCACCTTGGAAATGTACTACTGAAATGTGGTGTTATAACAGATGGAAAGCCTACGTGAAGGGCAACTTTGTGATCAAAGAAGCTTTCAAAGTTTGAATGAGAATTTGGCTTCTCTTCAGAAACTTATTGGTTCTCTTGTTACTTATATATTATTCATTTCATGAGTAATTGTGGTTTATTTCTGTATATATATATGTTATTTTCTGCAAGTATTGTTATTCTATTGAATTCAAGCCAGTTTCCATCTTTTCACATGCAATAAGAGATATTAGAGCTTGGTGTTCATCAGGCCACAAGTTCTTGTCAAGAATTGATTGAAATTTGCATAGCCTCCTGAAAATCAACCATAACATCTGGTTTATAAATCTGAATTAGGTTTCAACGGAAGCACTGGAGAGAAGAAATTTTACTCTCTATGTATTCTAGTTTTCATCTCCAAAACTGCATCAGGGAAATAGTTTTACTGCACTCAAGTTCCTTCAATTTTGGTATGATAGAGTAGCCATAATCATCAAAGTTGGAGACTCTTTTAATATTTTATTGGAAAATAAGTTATTACTGGCTTTCAAGAATGATTTTGTAGTTTAAAGAAAGAATTATGTGGCCTCTGATTTTACATGATGGTACCTTGATGTTAAAGTCTTTTTATAATGGTATAGCCTTTGATAGAAGAGCATTTTTAACTTGGATTTTTTTTATAAAAATGATACTAGTTAAGCAAAACAGAACTGAAGGAACCCTGTAAAGAAAAGGAAATTAAATTATTTATGATCTTCAGGAGGAAAAAAGTATGATCGAAGAAAAGAATGAAGGCCTGAAATTGTATCAGGATGAAAGGAATAAAGATGGGAAAATGATTATGTTTCCATTGCAAGAACCTTCCAGTCGTCAGGTGCAAGGAAACATTTGGAGTGCAACTATTATATTCTCTAATAGATTCAAATATTAGGTGCAACTTCATCAGTGTTAACTCAACAAATCATTTATACGTTTAACAAAGAACATCAAGGAAGCATGAGTATATCGTGAGATAACTCAAGTATTTGAGGATTTCAAACCCACCAAGGGCAATTATGTCTCACATTTTTATTTTCATGCTATATCTATTGATAGATTAGACATCATTGCATCTCCATAGGTAAACTTAACAACATTGGCTACTTTATCCTTCAATCTGCAAAATAATTTATGAAGTTAGGGTACATGAAATTAAAGTTAAGATTATAAGGAATTAGAAAGGGAGAATCTTCTTCCAATGATAAGGAGAATATAGCTTTTTGTGCGGAACAGATAAACCCTTAAAAAATTAAGAATCTGAAGAGGACATAAATATGAATAGGTTGCGGATTTACAGGATAAAGAGCAGGCGATAAAACTTGTCAAGGTTGGGCCATATCACATTATGACAATCAACAATCCTCAAAAACAATATGGAGGAATACTAACATCATGGCATATATTGTACAATTTCAGGAAATCAAATGGCATAACCATTGGTAGGCTTGCTTGCTTGCTATACTCGAGAACTATATATAGCTGCTCACTATATATAGATAGCCGTGGCTGTTGGGAGCCTATCCCTCAGCCTCCAAGACCCCAACCATAGAGTAGAGACAGTCCAGTGCATAAATGACCTTATTTTTTCATGAGTGCCCCTTATATAGATAGGGGGTTCTTTAAATTCTGTGGGTGGTGTAACATCCATGGTGATTGAAATTGATTCATGATCCCACAAAATGGCCCCGCGCGAATTGCTAAAGTCAACAAAAAAAAAAAATCAGCCAAACCAGACAGTAGAAAAGTCAAAAGTCAAGGGTAAAAAAAATCAGCCAAACCAGACAGTAGAAAAGTCAAAAGTCAAGGGTTGTAGTGAATTTGAAAGATCAAGAGACAATTCTAATTCTATTGATACATTGGTTTGACAAAATGGAATCTGATGGGTATTGATACATATTTTCCTATGTTTTCAATATTTTTGCAAATATGCTTTCTAAAACATATCATGTGTTATTAGAGTCATCTTGAAGCCTGCCAAAGATCATTCAACTCTGCTGAAGATTGTGACCATGGAATTTATGGAGACGGATGTTGCTGGAAGATGTGTTGCATCCTTGGATGCTGAGGAATGATGATGTGAGAAGTGTGGATTGCAGATCTATTTATAGAGAGACAGATGACTGAAACTAAATTTTGTTTTCTTTAAGAACTGTAATTCATGGTTAAAGCACCATCTGTTAGATGTTGGATACAGAGCATTTGCAGTGTAGCAACTTGTAAAGGTCTGGATAAAGACTGGTGACACTAATGAATAAAAGGAATCGAGAAGACAGGCCTGTGTGGCTGTTAGAGAATATGATTATAGTAGGCTTGTTTCGAAGAAGACTTGGTAGACAAAATTGTTCAGTCTCAACATTAACAAGGGATGCAGACACAATTGGTTGCAACAGAAGTAGGCTGATGGGAGTTCCTTGATGTGGACAGCATTGGAAGAAATACCAGACTGTCTGGTCAGAGAAAATGACAAAAAACTTGATTTGTTTTTTTGATGTATAAATTTACTAAATCAAACCAGTTTTGAATTTGTTTTCAAATTTGTCCTCCTTATTTGCCTTATTTCATCATACGATATAGGTTTTAAGAGGGAGGCTTGGTGATTTTTATTTGCAATATTTGGTCTCATTAATATTTGGCACATGTTGTTTAGTATTGGTATTATTCAATGTAGATATAATGGGTTCTTTTATTATTTTAGTTATAGGCCATTTTAATTTGTGAAAACTTGGTTTCTTGGTCATTTGATGAGGTTTTTTAACTCTTGGTGAATTGCCGATATAAAGGTGTTTCATATTGGTCATATTGGTCATATGGTCTTAAAAGTATTGCGTGGACTTAACACTTGTTGATAGTGGTCATATTGTGGGAAGAGATGCAAAGTTAGAGACGGAGAACTTTTAAAGCCATACTTTGTGTGTTCTTGTTTTTGTTGTTTGTATAAGAAGTGCACTTGTGTTTGTCTTGTCAGTGTTTTACATATTGTTGAAGCGGTGTGTTTTGCACACAAGTCCGGTATGGAAAGTGTTTACAACTTTTTCCTCTAAGATTCCTTTTATTATGTTTGTTAATTTTGAGACATTGGTATATATTTGTTATATATTTTGCGATGGCATGTGTGCCACTATTTATGCTTCTTGGCCTGCATGTCATGGTTGTTATCCTCGGGCCTTGTGACTTTCAAGATAAGTGTAAGCTCTCTGCTGGTATTGGGTCATGATACCTTTCCACCCACTTTTTTGGTGTATGGCTTGCTCTTTTAACGCTATTTAAAAAAAGGTTGTACACTTCGGAAGCATAAGATGACTTTATTTTCAGTTATAGGAAGCTGTGGAATTTTGTGATGATAGAGCCATAAGACAAGGACAAGAATAACAGATCTGCTACAGAAAATGTGAAGACGAATTTGGAATCCATGATGATTATCAATTTCTTAGTATGCAACAAAAATATTTTATGTGCAAAAAGAAGATGATGCTTTCAGGTTTGGACAAAGTTGAAAACACTGTACAAGACAGCGAACTTAACAAGAGCTATGCACCTAGGAATCAGCTTATCAATTTGAAGGTAAGAGCCAGCCCCTAATCATGTAACAAAATTAAAGAAGACATTAGATCAACTAGCAGCAACTTGTGTCAAGGTTCGTGATGGAGAGGTGGCATCCATTACATTAAATAGTCTTCCAAAGTCATTCTAAGCATTCAAAAAAGTGGTGAATATAATGGCGAAAATAAGACTCGAGGTTTGAAACTTTGGTAGGTTAAGTACTGCAAGGACAAATTAATGGGCGCAAGGTGGAAGGACGCACGAGTCCAGAAAAAGAAAAGGGTTAAAAAAGCTCGAAAGGAAACAATAAAGTATCACAATTGATGAAAGCCCAGGCACCTGAAAAGGGACTGTGTTAACCATAAGTGAGATTTGGTTCATTAGAGTCGGGAAGGATTGAAGGAGATGTAGCAGCGTTTTGGCTATGTAGTGGGACATGAGTGTATAAGGATCACAATCCAAGTATAGATTATTGGGAGCAATGATAGGGTTTCTTTGGCACCAGGAGCAGGTGTTGTGGTGGTATAGGTGACTTCATTGGTGCTGATAACACTTCACGGACCAACTTGTTTCCAAGGTCATTATTTGTATTGTCAGGGGCATATCAGTCACCAAATGTCATTATCAGTGCCATCAGTAATACAAATGGTTATATGCCACACAGCATTAGACAACCGATATCACTCTTTGAGATACTTACAATAAAGACATGAGTTTTCAATATGAGAAATTTTGCAACAAAGCTCTTGGTTTCATCTATCTCTATGTTACCGGTATGGGTTTGTGATATGGAGTTCAGTTTGGGAAAAGTTTCCAAGTTGTGACTAAACCAATTTCACAGCATAGATCTCGTCGAGAGCTTTCTGACGCTTTTCGCGGTTTGCAAAACGGACACCTAATGCAAAAGTTATAGGCTGTTGAAGTTTTAGTTCGATAGGTAAAATGTAGTGTTGCAAGATGACGTGGCACAATGAGGGCATGCCAAGTGGACCAATCAGGGGGCGACACGTGGCAGTCAACAGGGCTCTGTGGAAACCTTTGGGTTTTATATCGCATTGTATTTGAAATTGCAAAGTCTGAAGAAATCCCACAAAAGAGGGACAATTTAAAAAAAAAAAAAAATATTGTAATTATTCCTTGGTAATAGTTTAAAATTACCAAGTGAGCCCCAGCCACATGGGAGAACACATACATGCCACGTGGAACGTGAGAAGAGGACAGGCCTTGAGAATGGAGACAAGACTGAGCCATATTTTGGTTCAAAGTTGGCGTCTATGCTAAGATTGGTACTTGAACCAACGTACCATGCTTGAACCAATGAACCCGTGCTAGTTAAGCGCCTTGAACCCACCAAGAAAATCTGCGACGCCATCAAACCGTCGCCACACAAACCGTGCAAAGACCAAGTCCTAACCGACTATCCTCCACGGTCGGCCTAAGTATAGGCTTTATCTAAGCTTAGCGCCTAAGTCTCCCACCAAAAGGGGGCGTTGAGCAGATTCAAAAGGAGCTGCCACTCTTTTTAAAAGACTTGAGAACCGTTCCACTACCCAATGTGGGACAAATGGATAAGTAAAACGCCTAAATAGAAGGCTGGAGATTTGAAACCGTGACCTGCCCAGTAAAAGGGATAAGCCTTGACCGCCCAAGCTACGGGATGGAAAACAATATAAAAGGCATGAAACTGTATTTGATTTTAAGCTTCGCAGGACTGTGTATTTATTTTTAAGAGGCCAAGAGCTTGTTTTAAGCTTAGAGATAGCTAGCTAATGAGATTTTCTCCAATATCTGACCTTATACACAGAGTGTAAGCCTTTTTAATTATGTTTTGTAATTAAAAAGAGAATGTTATTATTATTATTTGGATATACCAATAGTTTGAATGAATGACCAAAGCACATTCGGAAGGGGATTGAAGATTGAGGAAAGATTCCGTGTGACCGAGTTTTGAGTATATCAGCAAGGTGGAGTTCTTGGACAGAGATCAGACCTGAGGGAAGTTGTGCAGCTTTTCGAATAATTTGTAAGCAATTTGTTGCACAAATTTATAGAAACGGTCCTCACTATTGGGCGGACCCGGAGACGTAGGCAATAAATGCCGAACTCCGTTATCAATTTTATGTGGTAATTTGTCAATTATTGCATAGTTTAAATTCAATTTTTTGATTTTTAATTAATCATGAACATATGCAAGTTTTTAAACATTGACAATTTACGACATTTAATTTAAAACAAAAACCGGTTTAATTGGTAAATGGAAGTAACAAGTCTTTTGACAATTCCAATCCAACTCAAAAAATCGAGAACACTTTTGCCAAACAATATGCAAGTTCTTTTGAGTATTTCAAGAATTTGTTACAATTTGAGAAATAAGAATCCGTAGTTTTAAATTTCACTTTGAGTTTATCAGTGTAGTTTACGGATCAGTTTGGGTTCAAGTATGAGTACAGGGACGGTGTTTGGGCAAGGGGGTTCACCGTTATTTTTGGACCTTGGGTACAAAACATCAAAAAAATCTTTGAAATATAAAAATTATAGACAAAATAAATAAAATTAACCATTATATCCAGGTTATATGCTTAATATAAATAAACAAATAACAAAACACCACTGATAATTCATAAATCAAAATATTAAGTCATGACATATGATATATTGCATAGGTTTATATTATCTGTCCAAAAGAGAAAAATAGTCAATGGTCGTCAAACTCAAGAACTACATGAACAAATTATCATATTGCCCTTCATTAAGAGCATCCAAATCAGCAATTGGTTTATTAGAACTAGTTGCAGTGGGGCGAGCAACAGTTTAGTTGGTCGTGTGTTTTTTTTTGTTCGTTAAATTTTAGTTTTTTTGTTTTTATTATGACCACTGTACCCAAATCAGCACTGTTTTTTAATTATGTTTTTATTATGACAGTTTGGTATCCAGGATAATAGGAGGGTAGGTAAGATATTAGACAAACATTTCCTGCTTATCAATGTGTGCCTTATAAATCTGATCTTGTACAAGCATGTAAATAAAAAATGTCCATTTAAACACATTTTCTTGCTTTTTAAACAGCACACATTCAAAATGAGAATTTGAAAAGGAAGAACAAACAGTTTATTTTACTCAATCTTATCATTTTGCATACTCTCATCAATACCCAATGGTGGAAAAAGTTGTAAATGCAAGCAGGCTTCATTGGATTCAATTTTTGCCCTCCCAAATGTGACCTAGAAAGTTCATTCCAGAGTGTCTACAATTAAATCGGGGGTTGTGCCCATTGGCATTTCATTATTTCTTTTCACGTGCATTTCTGTTTGTCTAACATCTCTATATTGCATTCCAGGGTATGCTTGAAACTCTTCAGTTGTTTTGTGTTAGACTTAGGCCTAAATGCATGACTGCTGTTTTATATCAACTAGTTACTGGTTTCCACTTACCACGAGACACAATTCAGCTTGTTTTAATGGTATCTCTGCAAGCACGATTTCATGACAATAAACCTTCTCCATACATTTTCTATATCCAACATGACTTCAAAGTTTGATGGATCTCTCTGCAGCCAAGAGAAACATGCTATGTGGCCAAAGACGGCTTGCCAACATACAAATACAGTGGATATGAGCCTGCGATTCACTCATGGGATGACTATCGTCCACTTAAAGATATACTAAAGGCTGTAAGTTCACCGAATTCTTTTTCCTGTTTTGGGCATTATTGTAATTCGGAATTCCTTGTCATGAATTTTGTTTTCCCTGGGAGCTCTTTTTATTGCCTGGATTAAACCATGATGTCCACTGAATTCTTAATATTCTTATAGTAACATGGATATGATGTATATTAAATAACATTGGTGGAAGTGGATTGCCTACTTTTTATGAGTAAGAAGTTTAGGATGGATTTTGTTGTCCAAGTAATAACACACATGTTTCCTTCTCTCTTCTTGTATAGATTTGTGAATTGAATTAAATCTGTCATATCAAGGTCATTTACTAGCAATTTTTATGGGCAGGTCTATGATGCACTTCCAGGGACTAATTTTAACAGTGTGTTGTTAAATCGATACAAACATGGGGGTGACTATGTTGGTTGGCACTCTGATAATGAGATCTTGTATGGTCCAACTCCAACAATTGCATCTGTAACATTTGGTGCGGAACGTGAATTTATATTGAGGATGAAGAAAACAGCAAAGACATTAGGAGGGAAGGGTATTACTATTAATGCATTAAACAACGGTGTTAATAGCACAGAAAACAAAAACACAAATGGTAGCGAATCAGAACGTCAGAAGGCTACAACAAACCTTACCTCACTTGGGTCAGTGCCTCCCCTAAGCATAAAGAGGGCTTATGACGCAGGCTCCATATTTGATGAGTTGAAAACAAAAGCTTCAAAAGATCGTCACTCCTTTATGCTAAAGCATGGTTCACTTTTTGTAATGAGAGGTCACACCCAGAGGGACTGGGAACATTCTCTTCCTAAAAGAATGAAATTGTCTAGATTGAGAATAAATCTCACATTTAGGTCTGTGCTTCAAATTTGACATTAAATGTTCTTTTTATTACACAATTTAGCAACTGATATAATATTTTCTTTTTCTCAACTCTTTGTTCATTATTTTGACACTTATTGGGGCATATTGTCATGTCAGCGTTTTCAAAATTAAAAAATAAAATAAAATAAAATTAGTAATAATTATTTAAGTGTTTACAAAGGTACTTTTAACTCACAACTTAAAAGGACATCTAAAGGGTGTTATTAATTGAATTACAAGTCAAGTGAAAATTAGAAAATTAAAGTAATTAATTCCTTTTTGGAACAAAGTGGAATTTAGAATTAAAAATGAATTTTAAATTGTTTTTAGGGTTGTAAGTGAAAAAATAATTATAAGAAAAAAGAAAAGTACATCTATTATTATTATTATTTAATTTTTAAAATATATCGAAGAGCTTGAAGTTACCATACTTTTTTACAGAAGATGAAAACTCTTAATTGAAATTGGGTTGAGGACGAAAACCTTCACACCCAATTGGTAATTTCAATTGGGGATCATATTTGTGCTTTCAGATTTAGAGAAAAATCAGTTTTGAGGGTATTTTCAACGATTCATATCTTTTGGAAATTAGTGTTATATGGTCCAAAACAGTTTGTAGTAATTTACAAGTAGACAAAGCAGGAAAAAAAAGTTCAGATCCGTATAGATTTGTATGACGACCAATGTCAAGTCGTACGACCTCTGCAATAGGGCGTATAACTAGGGTTAGCAAGGGGTACCGATAGAATAATTTTAGGGTAGAAAATAAGGTTCACATCATATGCGTGAGGTCTATTGTAGTTTTCCAAGGCAGTCGTACAATTGTAGGTTCAAATTGATTAGGGTTTGACAATAAGAATTTAGTTTCAACATTTATTTTCATTTTCAGCTTAGGGTTTATGTTGAATATTCATTAAACTATTGTTTTGAAGACATTAGATATCGCTGTACCATTTTCTACATTGAATTTGATTAGGGTTTCAACTCTTTGGACTAAATACTACTTGTTAGTTTCATCTCTGTTCTTCTGATTTTTTGAAACAATATATATTATTTATTGAATGCAATTCTAGCTTTATAGAAATCTTACAAATTGTTTGACAAAATGATTTTGTGAAACCTTTGAACATTGGCATGGTTTAATGATGGATATATGACTTAGAATATTAGTTGCAATTATTATGATTGATAGTATTTAGAAATTCTTTACATTTGGTTGTATGCAAAGTGTTTGACAAAACGCTAATAAGTTAAAAATTAGAAATAGTGCAAGTTTTTGATCAATTTTTTTTAGTAGGACTTTACAATGGTATCAGTGTTGGTTTTCTTGCTAGTTTCTTGGTTAGTGGATGTTTATTGCATATCAAATTTAGTGGTTAATTGTAGTTCAACAGTTGCATATCAGTTTTCAGTGGCTTGGAGTTTCGATAGGGTTCTTCATTCAAGGGATTGTCAACAATGGTGAATCATGGCATCATTTAGTGAAGAATATTTAGGCAATAAGCTTTATAATTCAAGTAAAAGGCTTGAACACCCGCTGCAATTAAAAGATGATTTACTTTGCATTTTGAAAGAAGTGGAGATTTGTTTATTTTTGATAGATCAATCAGATTCAATGAGGATGCAGTATGGTACGACTTCATTAGTTAATTCTTTGGTTAAGCCAGAGCTTTTGAGACATTCAGATGAGGAGGTAAGGCTTGCAGTTACCTTTTGTGTTAATGAAATTATGAGATTAACAACTCCATTGGGACTTTATAACAACAATATCATAAGGAGGTATTTCAACGAATTGTGGAAAGTTTTCAAAGTTTGAATGATAGCAAAAATCTTTCTTTTGCTAAGAGACAAAATTCTAGAAACGATTGCAAAAATCAAATCTTGTGTTATTATGTTGGATCTTGATTGTGAAGATCTTATTCTTGAAATATTTCAACATTTTTTCGCTGCTATTAGTGAAAAGCATACAAAAAATGTTATATCTTCTATGCAGACAATTATGTCTTTGATCATAAATGAGAGTGATGATATCTCCCAACCACTCATATCTTTTCTATTCGTTATTATGAGGCAAGACTGGGTTACTTCTTCAGTTGCACATGAGTTGGTTAACAATGTTGCCAAACAATGTGAGCAGAAGTTGATGCCATACTTATCAACACGAGTTGCAACTACAAGAGTACACGAGTCTTCTTGATAGTGTTGAGATTGAAGGGTATGCTCATTTGGAGTTTGCTAAATTAGTAACTATTGATAAATCATATGATATGGAATTTCTTGATGGTTCATTGCTTGATCAAAGTGTTATCATGCCATCTATTCAAGGAGTTTGCAAGACACCAATGAGAGAGGTAGCTGATTTTGAATGTGATATTGTTCCTAAAAATGAAGACAATTCAAATAACTTGTTGGGTGGTGAGCAAAGTCACTTTGTAGATTTAGATCAAAGGCCTTTAGAATTGCAAGAATTGAATAATCAATTTCTGGTCACGGAAGAGAAAGTGGTGCAAGTGTTAACAAGGGTTGATAGCATAGACAAATTCATTGAAGACCTCATTTGGAAAGCCCAAATTAAGGAGAGGCAAAAAGGCATTGGAGGATGAGCCACTCTTGCAAATTTGCAAACAGTGAAAGATGCATTAGAAATAATGAAATCAGATTGCTTGCAATTGCTCATAGATAGGGATCATGTTATCAAATTTGCAGAGGAAAAGGAGAAAGAGGTTGATGAGCTCAACTTAGAGCTAAGTTTGGCTCGCTTTTCACTCTACAAAGTAGAAAATCAATCATCTATAACAACGACACCCAAGGAACAAAAATATAACACAAGGACTATGTAGATCAAGCCGATAATTGAAGGAATTGATGAGCTCCAAAAAGACTATAAATTGGAGCCAAGCTACCCTTGGAGACATGAAGAGGAAATCATGGAAGATGAATTGCTATCTTGTGGTCTACAGATTACAAGTCCTACTAAAATAAGCAAAAATCAATTGAGGAGAAAACAATGTTTTTTCACATGTCAGGAAGTCTGGTCACCTACTCACACGTGGGAACAACAAAGAAGATGAATTAGTGACTTCCATCACATGTTTATTCCAACAGAGTGATGATGAGAACATAGAAGAGGAATCATATGATACATCTGTAGAGAAACATGAGTACTTGAGCTTTCCTGAAGAAAATGACTCTGAGCATCCTTGTGAAGAAGAGTTGGGTCAACATGAAGATTGGCCTAAACAAGATGATAAAAATAACTTTCGAGTTTTTGATGACCCACTCTTTGAGATGGATATAGAGATGCCTTATGTTAACCCACTTTTTGAGATGGAGTTCTAGGATGACCTTGTTGAGGAGCATGCACTGGAGTAGAATGTTGGGTTTGAGCTTGTTGCAATTCTCAAACCAACAATTGAAGTTAAGCAATTTGATTATCTTGTGGATTATAACCCAAGGCATGAAAGTAATCATGAGAGTAGAAAATTGATGCTCTGTACTTTGTCATTGCAAAGTTGCTTTCGTCAAAGGAAGCATCACAAGAATGGTGAAAGAGTCCAAGCATGTTTGCAAATAAGAGTATGGGACCCAAGGGTTCCATTAAGATATCAAGCATCAAGTATAAAGCGCTGTCTTCCATACAAGAATTGCAGTTTGCAAGTTAAGACAAACAATTTTCTCATCTTGTTATGGCATTGAGTTTACTTTGGGTTAGCCTTGCATGATGTGTGATGTTGTATCTCCAAATTTGTCATGGAGCAAAGAGCACTATCTAGAGTTAAGAATACGTTGGGTGGGAGATACCCTGACTATTGAGAAAGTTATGAGCACCAATAGAAAATTTCAAGGGAAAGTTCACATGGATATCAACATAGAGCAGCATAAGCATGATGGTAGGGAACATCCCCTGATAGTGTTAGAGGTTGGTAGTAATATGGTCATATTGAGGTCTTACAAATTTGAATTGCCTCATCTATGCTAACGATTTTATACAAATCAGTCACCATGAAATTTCATTTGAATACTCACAGATAGTATGGCTGACACTTTATGACAAGGGAAAGAGCACATTTCAAATGGTGATCGAACGTGATGATTTTTTAGTTTTTGTAGGGACAATTTTCATTATTCTATTGCTCACATTATCTACACAAATTAGAAAAATTCATTTTTGCAACTGCGGTCCCAGTTTTAAGTTGCTGATCTTGATGAAATCAACTAGTGAATTGCTGAATTCAGATTTGAGCCAATGCAAGACTAATCCTCTAAAGGCCACTAAATCATGGAAACAATTTGATGAATGGTTTAATATGAAGGAAATCAAAATTTCAGCTCATATATCCTTGTTTTGGTTAGAAATCCAAAATGTTTACAATTGTCAAAATATACTTTCAGCGCAAACTAATCCATGCCATCTCTTTGGGTTCGTTATGATTTTTTTTAGTAACGTGCTTACTGGTTAAACAAATTATTTCTCAGATGCCCAAGATCATGATTGACAGTGGGAGTGAAGGTGACGTCTGCATTGAGATACTCTGGTACAAGGTGTTCCATTTTACAAAGGAAGAATTTAGATCTTGTGGGTATCTCAACTTGGTTCATTAGGATGGTTATTATTCTAGAATACAAGAAGTGAAAACAGAAGAAATTTACATTGATATACCTTTTCTTATAAGAGTGGTGCAGTGGAAACATGGTGTAATTTTTCTGAGATTGATTTGAGATCCTGGTATTTGCAACACAGTTCAAATATTGCTTGAGGGCAAACAATCTATGGGAATGATATACTTTCATGTCCCGTTTTTTGAAATATATATAAAAAAGAATAAATTAGTAATAATTTTTAAAATATTCTCAAGGGTACTTTTAAGTCACAACTTAAAAGGGGGACATCTAAATGGTGTTATTAATTGAATAGGGCAAAAAGGGGTACATTAATTAAAAGCCAAGTGGGGGGAAAAAAAATTAAAGTAATTATTAATTACTTTTTGGAGCAAAGTAGAAATTATAGTTAAAAAATAAATTTAAATTGCTTTTAGGGTTGTACGTGGAAAAGTAATTATAAGAATGATGAAAAAGAAAAAAAAAAAATCTATTATTATTCATCAACTTTCAAAATTTATTGGAGAGCTTGAAGCTACCATATTTTTCCACAGAGGACAAAAACCCTCGATTGGAATTGGGTTGAGGACAAAAACCTTCACACCCAAGTGGTGATTCCATTTGGGGATCAAGTTTGTGCTTTTAGATTTAGAGAAAAATCACTTGAGGCTATTTTTCAACAATCCATCTCTAGGAATCAATGCCATATGGTCTAGATGAGTTCACAGTAATTTATAGGCAGGTAGAGCAGAAAAAAAATTACAAATCTGTATGATGACCAATTTCAGGCCGTACGACATCTGCAACAAGCTGTACAACTAGGGTTAGCAGGGGGCAACAACATAGAGGAATTTTTGGGTAGAAAATAGGGTTCACATCACATGCATGAGGTCTGTTGTACTTTTCCAGGGCAATCATACAACTGCGAGTCCAAATTGATTAGTGTTTGACTGTAAGAATTTAGTTTCAACATTTATTTTTATTTTTAGCTTAGGGTTTATGTTGAATAGTCATTAAACTATTGTTTTGAAGACATTAGGTACTATTGTACCCTTTTCTACATTAAATTTGATTAGGGTTTCAACTCCTCGGACTTAATACTATTTGTTAGTTTTATTTGTGTTCCTCTGATTTTCTGAGACAACAATATATATTATTCATTGAATGCATTTCTAGTTATATATAAAGCTCGCAAACTGTTTGACAAAATGACTATGAAACCTTTGGACATTGGCATGGTTTAATGATGGTATATGACTCAGAATTTTAGTTGCAGCTATTATGATAGTATTTAGAAATTCTTCGCATTTGGTTGTATGCAAAGTGTTTTGCAAAATGCCAATTAGCTAAAAATCATAAATAGTGCAATTTTTTTGGCCAAAAATTCTTAGTGAGACATTACAATGGTATCAAAGTTGGTTTTCTTGCCAGTTTGCTGGGTAGTGGATGTTTATTGCATTTCAAATTTAGTGGTTCATTGCAATTCAACAATTGTATATCAGTTTTTAGTGGCTTGGAGTTCCATTAGCACATTATTAGTTGAATATCAATTAGATTAACCGTGTGCTTATCATTTTGACACTTATTTGGGCATACCTTTAGCATGTTTATAGTTGAAGATTCAATGTTGTATTTAGTACAATTTAACAACAATTACAATATTCTCTTTTATTAAATATTAATGAGATTAACTATGTGCTCATCATTTTAACACTTATTTGAGCATACCTTTAATCATTTGATTAAGAATAAAGATATAAAATTTTGATCAAGAATAAAGATGGAAAATTTTAAAATTGCATCAACCTTCTTTGCTAAACTTGGAACCCTTACCCTTTTGCTTACCAACAAATTCATTCAAAGAGAAGCATCACATATTCTAATATTGTGGAACTCACTTTCCATCACTTTATTTGTTCACAATATAAATAAAATTGTATCGAAGGGTTCTCTCTCTTTTTCGCATCCCATCCGAAACCATAATTTATTAATTAGCAGATGATTTTTATTTATTTATTTAGAAGATAAAAAGACTTGGGAGATGAAAGATACAAATGTGTGGACACCTCCCCGTACAACCTGCACACATGTTGATGTTATGCTTATGTAGGGAAGATCCTTACCAATGGGAAAGCTCCTTCATACACACTGGGTAGGCATGATCAACATCTTTATCGTATCTCGTTGTATGTGTCATTAATTGAATTGTTTAATAAATAAAAATACATCCTCAACCCTTGCGATACATGTCAAATTCTTTTTTATGCCTTGCATACCCAAAATTCAATGTGGATCAACTCATGAAATTCCTTTATGATGCAGGGAATGCGAGTTCATTTCGAAATGGTGGTCAAACTATATCCTATTCTTTGAACACATTTGCTTTTGAAAAGCAATGAGAGAACGAATTTGAGTGTTGTAGAATCATTGCATTTTGAATTGTATTTGACTTTGGGTGTCATACATTCCTTTGGTTCCTTTTTTTATTCTTGTAATAGAAAACACTAGTCCAAGACCACCCCTCCCTTTTTAAATTATTATTTGGTTATTATTAGGTTGACAGGGTTTGGTATTAACGACCCCACCCAAAAAAAAAAAAGCCACCATGAGCCTTGGGAACCCAAAAATCATAACATACATTACAAAGATTGTAAACAAATGAGTGTTGAGCCAAAATGTTGGCACCACAAGTCTTACTATCTATCATTTTGTATAAACAGGGGGCTAAGTGTAATAACTTTGTAAAAGGATATTGGACCCTTTCGTGATATGGGTTATGTTCCTAGAATGTTGAGCCATGTTGGGGTCATGGTTAGCAATGTAGGACATTGGGTAGGTACATTTAATTGTTTTATGATGTACTAAGCCCATGTTTATATAAAAGACCTCGTGATGGATAGTTAAGAGAGAGCATCCATTTGATATTTGTTGTATTAATTTTGCTTGGTGATACATTGCTGATGTTATTGATTGTCATATTCTTTTAATGTTTAGTTGAGGATGATGTATTATGTTGATTTTATATTTGTTCTTAATTTGGTTTGTAATTTTGGGTCTAAGAGGGTCCGAGCAATCCATTGCACACTTCAGTGAAGTGACTTGCAAAGGTTGATATGTTGACACAAGACAATTTTATTTGTTTGCTATAGTTTTAATTTCATAGCCATGTTGGGGTCATGGTTAGCAATGTAGGACATTGGGTAGGTACATTTAATTGTTTTATGATGTACTAAGCCCATGTTTATATAAAAGACCTCGTGATGGATAGTTAAGAGAGAGCATCCATTTGATATTTGTTGTATTAATTTTGCTTGGTGATACATTGCTGATGTTACTGATTGTCATATTCTTTTAATGTTTAGTTGAGGATGATGTATTATGTTGATTTTATATTTGTTCTTAATTTGGTTTGTAATTTTGGGTCTAAGAGGGTCCGAGCAATCCATTGCACACTTCAGTGAAGTGACTTGCAAAGGTTGATATGTTGACACATGACAATTTTATTTGTTTGCTATAGTTTTAATTTCATAATGATAAAATAACTAGCAATGGTTTTGTTGCTGAGACTATCGATGAGATTCCTAGTTGCATAATGATTTTGAAGGTTGTGCAAGATGGGATATATGCATTGATAAATTTCCAGACATTGGAGTTTGCACAATAGGAACAACCTATTGATTTCAATTTGAAGTCTAAAGGGATAATTATTTGTATGATTGTATTAGGCGTTTTTCACTAAGCTACCTACACATCTATTTGAGTGGCTCTTAATGTGGAAGAAATGGTCATTTGCTACATAGTCAAGTGGTAGAGTGGACTCTTGAAAATATTAAGATGTTGTAAAATACATATATTGTGTGCAATTCTATTGTGGACACCTTTGTGAAAAGAGTAACAAAGAACTATATTCTAGAGTTTGCAGTCACCACTTATACCTCTGTGGATGAGGCGTTAACTACTTTATTCATCCTATTTTTACGTTTATTTTAAGATTTAGAGTGACGTAAATAAGATAAAACTATTGAAATTTAGATTGTGCAAATTAGTACATTAACCATACAAATCTGAACATAAAAGAGGGATTGATTCCACTTACTAAATATGGGAAGACCACGCAAAGAGGGGATAGAAAGCACTTAGTTGATTTTCTGATTTATACTGCTCACTACCTATGTCATAGTCACTAGGAACTCTCTGTAATAGCTCTATAACTGCTTAGATAAGGAAATAAACTTGTAGAAGTTGTCAACGAAGCATAGACCCCTATGGCGACCAATACTCTCCTTTATTTATTGGTACTATCTAGGTTAATTTTTTCACCCTGTGCCTCCTTAGATCACTATGCCTACCTTTGTAGATTATTTTTGTGTATTGAATTGCCCTTGGTCATGTGAACAACTTTGCTTTGAAACCCTAGCTTCACTTTTGACCCTAGATTTACTTGGAAAAAGGGGTTAGAAAGATGGGTTGGACAACTCCAACCACTCCTTGTTGAGTGATTGAGTGTTGCTTACGTTCGAATACCCAGAAGAGGGGTTAAATTGCACATAGTTTTTCCACATAGGCATGCATGTGCTCAATCGCACTCTATTAGAATGCAATGCAATGCTTTGGCTTTCAACACTTGACAACATGCAACATTGACTTGCAATTGTATTCATACTTGGCTATAGGGATAGTTCTTTGAAGGATTTTGGATGTGTATGCTTTTATGGTAGTGTCTCAAAAGAGTGCCAATATATTTCTCAATGTGAATGCCAAGTAGTGACCAAGTCAACCCATGAGTATGACCTTAGGATTGACTTGTAGTTTTAGATGACTTTTTGGTGTTTCCCTCACAACCAACATCTGAAACATGCTTAGACCGACCCAAGGGAGACATTTTATTTTTGAAAGAAGCCATTGAGGATCTTGGGACACTGTTGGAGAAGGCGAACATCTACAATAACTGAAACTGTTTGACTGTTGCTAGCACTGTCTAGAGAGAAAATTAGTGACTAGAATATGGCGACAGTCTGCTTAGGATTATGGAGCACTACTGCATAGACCAGGGTGATCTTGAATACATGTGATATAAAATTGGGTAGGTCAAGACAATATATGAGTAAATAAAAAGGGGAAAGTGTGCACAAGAGTCAAATATGTACGCACAAGTCAAACATGTCAAAGATATGTAGAGATTGATGTTGTCGAGTGCCCAAAACCAAAATTATGTGTCTACAAATCCCCCCTTTTAGTCTAGATTAAAAGGATAAAAAAGAGAAATTTAGTATCTGTTATAATCACATTTCGTGTTAACAAGTATGCCTTAAACATCCTGCTTGCTCCATGCAAAACATACAAAGAAACATGTATAGATCAATGTCCATTCAAGATAGAAAATCTAAAATAACTTAGATAATTGTATTACTTAAAATTGAAAAATCTAGGAATGAATATAGTTGAGGGTACATGAACCAAGCCGCCATTTGTTGAACTTAATTGGAGAACGGGATGGGATGATTATGCCCCAAGGAGATGCAATTGCTAAAAATATGGGTTGAGAATACAACTGCCTCAATCCCCATTGGCGATGGAGAAGTGCTAAAACTTGAGTGCCATAAAATCCTTAACCTCATTGCTCAA
Organism: Torreya grandis; assembly: GCA_037957365.1. Taxonomy (NCBI): domain Eukaryota; kingdom Viridiplantae; phylum Streptophyta; class Pinopsida; order Cupressales; family Taxaceae; genus Torreya; species Torreya grandis. The sequence continues at coordinate 1,936,496 of JARHVA010002118.1, forward strand.
AATATCATAATAACTCTTTTTGTGGAACCCTAAAACAAGTTCGTATGTCAATTGAAACTCTAAATCAATGACTGCAAATAGATTTTAGATTCAAAGTGCTTACGTAGTACTATTATTCCCCATCAGTACACATCATACAAATAGAAAAGTGTTTGCATGAGCAACTTTCATGCCCTAAATCTGATCCATTTTTACATCAAAGTGAAATGTAGTGACATCATTTGTTTGTCAATCTACTCATTTTGATAAATCTAATAAAATATGATAAATTTGATAAATATTTTCTCAATCTGAACCTTATAATATATCTTAGAATGCCATAAAATCTACCAACTGTTCCTCACAATCATGTGAAGCACCTTACATATGCCTCACATGTCTCAATTGTCCAATCTACCCTATTTGAATCACATAATCTAACCCAAAATATGAACCAATTGTTTGTCAAGGTTTGAATATCCAAGACAACCCCATTTTATGCCCCTCTTTTGAGGTGATAGATGAAGCTTGTGAATCACTCATCTCAAAATAAAGAGTCATGCACATCATATGTTATATAGAAAATCTAATTATGTGAAGTATGGATATAAACATGATGAGATATGCTATCATATAAAGATTTGATTATTTAAGCACATATAAAATATGTAATCCAAGGCAATGTGCATATACATGTCATGTCAAGAAAATATAACAATTAGGCACATAGTAATAAACCGTTGTAACATGCATCACAATAATACGTATCACATAAGATGCATGATAAAAATCATGGTATCACACACAATAGAAGAATGCATAATAGAAATCATGACATGAAGCTCATCAACATTCATAGATATATTTGCACACATACACCCATAATAACATAATTATGAAGGACACAAGCACTCAAGATATGACTCGGCTCTAGCCTAATATATGTATGCATGAGCTAGGATGACCTAGAATTATCCTCTTTCTCTCAATATACCAGGAATAAAAAAAGGTCAATCAAATCAAATAGAGTTAACTTATATTTGGACAAACGGGTAAGGACCAATAAATTACGTTGATGTAGTAAAGGGTAACCTACAACTCAAATGTAAAAAAAAGGGTTATAAAGCCTAAGCCCATGACACGAGGATATAGCTCCCAGTATACCTCAACAAAAATAAATAGTTGTAACTACGGTTGTAAATATGCAAGTAAAGTAAATAGTTTTAAAAGATACAAATTACAATAAATGATGGATTAGAATAATTTTAAATGGGTAAGGTGCAATGGTCAATCTATGCAACCTAAAGTGATTAATGATGAGTCTAAGCAATCTTATGTATACACCAACTTATTCGGTATAGAGAAAGCCTAAAGAAGGATACACACGTACTACGTGTGGCTTGATTTATCTTATTAGAGTTTTAGATACATAGGCAACAAGCAATCATCAATGGAGGTGATTGGGGTTAGTTCATCCCATCACACTTTCCCAGTTTTTTGTAGGTTTCTAGCCCTCACAAGCACACATGGGGTTTCAAGATGAAAGAGGTTGATTTTTGGAGTTGCACGCATCATCAAGGTTCAACATCGCACATACAAAGATTTTAGAGACAAGTAAAGGTGATCGTATGGTCATAGACCCATATTTAAATAAAAGTCACTATCAACCACTACATGTCACTATCGATTGTCAATACTAACCCAACCTAACAGAACCAACCTTGCGTAGATGGAAACAGAGTTTTAGATTTGAAATAATCACATGCTTGCTTGAGTCAGTTTTCTAGTGTCAAAACATACTCATAATCATTCAAAAAAGCTAATTACCCATCCCTTTGTTGTACTTACTCTATTTAACATGTCACCTATTAAATCATTGCAATCAATTATAACATTTTACATTCAAATGTATGTTTGAATGCCATATATTTTAATTTTAATCTAAATTCATATACTAGTTTCTATCTTATTAGGATTTTAAAAAATAAATTAAGACAAGACATTGGTAAATTTGTACACTAATCAAACCATGTCTAAGCCTATGTCTCCATTAGCATTTCATCCTTTTAGGGTTTTATTTTTAGACTTGATTTTTGATTATTCTTTAATAATACATGTTACCCATATCTATAATAAATGAACATTGTTTGTTAATGAAAGTCATGATGCTAATATATTGATATTGTTCCACTTTGCTATGTTACATTTTGGACAATAATATAATTAAATAGGTCAACTTTAAGAACACTAATAAGGATAAAATTGAAAATGAACAATCCCAAGCCTTCCTCAAATTATATTGTTGCAATAATCAATCCTAGTTTCCTTTTGTTACCATCAGATGTCAGAGGGAATGCATGACCTCCTATAAGGATTATATAGTACATACTACGCACCATGTTGATAGACTTATCATGAATGTTAAGACTGATAATATTCATGAAACAACTAATATGATCAACTTGATGTCATTGATGACCAAGAATTCAAAAAATACATTAACTTGAATCTAGATCAAATTGATGCAATGTTATATATCAAAAGAGACAAACAATTTTTTTTGGCTCAAACTATTACATTTTGGGAATAATATGACCACTTCTATCATATCAACCAATCCTTCTAAGGTACTAACCCAACCACAAGTGTTCAAACCTATGCTATTGGTACTATACCTACATCTACACCTTTAGTGACATATGTGACATCCATCCAAGGTGTGGGGGCAACACAAGGCTTCTAACATATTTCCATACGTATTCCTACACAAGAAACCTTTATCCTTCCTATGATGACTTCATATTACATCACCAACCTCACCTACTATATGTTTTCTTGAGCAAACTATTACAAATTTGTATGTCAGGGTGTTGTGGTTAGAGCAAGGTGCATCTAGAGCTAGTCATTCGATAGATTTATATGCATTGCTTCATAATCCATTATCCCCTAAAATAATAGCTTATCCTTTCCCTGTAGGATTCGTATCTCCTATGCTTCCACTATATAAAGTTAAAAGTGATCCACAACAACATCTTCAATCATTCCACACAACATGTTTGGATTATACATGCAATGAAAAATTATTAACCAAGTTATTCTCAATAAGTCTCAAAGACTATGCTTTGTGATGGTTATGACCTTCTCCTCTAATTATTAAGATCATTCAACCCTTCGACAAATCAATTTATAGCACATTTCACTATCAACATTGATGAAAAACTATGTTATGTGCAAATTACTATACTTAAACAAGGGTAAAACGAGCCAATCAATGATTATGTACTTCAATACGATACTATGATAGCTAAGATGATTAATATTATGGCTGACAATGAGTTACAAGACATATTCAAGCAAAACTTGTTTGCACCACTCCATGAGTCAATAATTTTTCAAGAGATTTAAATCTTTCAATGAGCTATGCCACACAATAAGAGATAGAGAAGCTAAGCTCATAACTCTGAATAAGCTCAAGAATACACCTATTCCTAAAACTACTTCAAAAACAAAAATGCAAAGCAAACCAAGCTACAAGGTCAAACCAACTGACAACGAGAATGAGGTTAAGATTATAGTTAAGATAGTATCACAACCTACAAATTAACTTCAATTGTCAATATCATCAAAGAGATAATTTTATAGATTACCATCACCTCATATACTATTACATAAGCTACATGAGTGCAACATAATCACACTTCCTCCTGCATAAGAGTTTAATCCAAACAGGGCCACACCAAGAAAATATGATAGCAGTGCATACTATGGCTATCATAAAATTGTGGGACATTATATGAGAAATTTTTCAAATTTAGACATAAGATACAAGATCTTAGTGATGACAAAACTATTTAGTTGAATACCCCTATAAAGGAATCTAGACTACAAAACAATGGAAATCATAAGTTGAAAATATTCAATGATTTATTTCCAAAACATGAGATGACAAAGACTAAGGATGCTTCAAAAGTACACTATGCATATAATATGCATCCTCCACCTGTAACATATGATCACCCAATATATGAGATTACTAGCATACTTATCATCACCTCACCACAATGTCCTATGATCACATTTGACAATAGTGATAATGTCGATGATGATTTAAATTTTCATGCACTATTCATACAAACCTATATCAATGAGAAACCCATACATAGTGTCATGATAAAAAATGAGTAAAGTGAGAATGTGCGAATGATGACACTTATTCACTCCCTTGGATACACAACATGATATACAAGATACATCAAGAACAATTAAGGGTTTCTCTAGACAAAAATAGAATACCCTCTGACACATAGTGCTACCTCTTTAAATGGGCTCTACCATACTATCCATTCCATTCTTAGTTATACAACATAACTAGGTCTTTGACATGTTGTTAGGATTCCTTTGGATACAAAACCTTTGTGCAATGAAATTTAAAGTGCATCGATGACTCAAGTATATTCAATACAACAAGGTAGTCATAGTTCCAAATATACAATATGAGTACCATCTACAACTAGTTGTATCTATTCATCCACCCCCACCACCACTGTAGTTGGTTGATACACCCATACATGATCCATATATAGAGATAGAGGTTACACATATATAGGATCTTTGTATACACCCAAATTAAAAGAAAGGAGTTGGGTCTACTAGACAACCAACTATTTAACACCCATCACATCAGATAGTTATTTAGGGCTCATAGAGACCATCATCTCCTATAACATGTATTGAGTCAGTATCATGAACGATTCAACATGTTCCACAGTGAACACAGGTAGTGAGACATTATCCTACCATACAATGGACCCCATAGAGTCCTTGACCTTTTTAAATTACCGATCAGACACAAGATTCTAAGTAGTGACAATGATAATTATTGTACAACACATGACTTCTTATTATATTATGATATAATAACCTTTGTTTACTATAGGTGACATTTACACTATTCGATACAAGCACTCCACGTGGCTATCCCATTGGTAAGATCATTGGGTAGTAATTTTAAAACTTTAAATATTAAAAAAATAATAATTCAAAAATACTAAAACATTCAAAGTATTCAATAATAAAAATCATGACCTCTGAACATAACATGATTATTAGATTACACTATTTACATATGTTATTTATCACATGTTTGGTAGATGGATTATTATTTTCATACATATGCATTTCAAAATATATAAAAGTGATGCATGACATACATGTTACACATCAATATATAGACATTGGACTTACCTCTACCCAGTAGCCATGCCAATACTAAGGGCATATTATTCTACAAATTTCACTATTACAAATTATACTTTTATATAACTTTATACCATGTTGAGGTCTCTATATCTCTTACACGTCTTTCTAGTTATATATTACATATTGTTACATGGATATGTTATTATACTATGATGTGACTGTTATTTCTTGCATAATACGCCCTAATTTCATCATGAAATCATAGAATTTTTTTGTTTTAGAATATGGTGTTTTTTTTGAAAGAGTTTGGTGGCCTTTGCCTGTTCGAAATTGTCAATATGATATGAAAAAGTCCTTAGGATGTTTCAATAATAATTTTAAGGTTGCTTCATTGTTTTGACCAAGTCTGAACATGAATGTTTCATTATATGCTCTTGATCTAGTAATTACATCTAGAACTTCATTGAAAAATTATCTGAATTTACATAAATCTGATGAGTCTTATATATCTTAAAAGATGTTTTGAAATAGGTTAAATTCCTTCTTTTGGACAACTTTGACTCATACTTATGCAAATTATCTAACTATTTTCAGTTTTTTTGTATCTTTCCCATGGTGGTTTGGTCTATGATTATTTCATCTCAAGATTAAATTGGTTGAGTCTTTATATTGTTTTGTATCTAGGCTTAGTCACTTTATCTCTAAATATACTAAATTGACTAAATGTTTGGCAGAAGAGACCTTTCATTCACTTATTTTCGTTTGTCTTGGCTTTCTATTTTGGATTTTCCTTAGCCATTTTCATTTGAATTCAAAACTCTAACAACTATTTCCTTTTCTCATAGGCTTTCGATGATCATGGAACTACCACTTGTCATTCGATCATTTTTCCATAGCTTTCAAGACTTAGTCATTTTTCAAAGACTCACGAGCTCACAATTAAGTGGGATGATGCCACTTGTCTAGATCTCACCACCCTGCACACCCAACCCTTTTGATCTTCATGCTAATTCTTCTAATCTCCCAGACAAGCAGGATGCTTCCAAGTGTCACGATCTTACCTTGTCGCCTCTTTGGAGCATCTTGATCTTTAATATAAGAATCAAGATCCTAAATAAGCGAGATCATGTGATGTGGAAAAATATAATTTCTCTATGGCCTTGGAGTAGTCAATGCACATCAAATAACCAGTTAAGCCCCATATAGTTGAGATGATGCCACTTGTCAAGATATTGGAGCCTTGTCATAATCAATACCTCTTAACTTTTGAGCCAAGGTCTATGACCTCTCAAATGAGTGAGATCATGATACCTTGCAAGATCTCAATGCATCTCAGCCATAGAATAGTCAACATATGCTAAATCCCTAGTGAAGCAATGATAGAGTGAGGAACAACTATGTGGCATGACCTTGACAACTAAGGGTATGCTGACATCCTTTTCAGCATTCACTTTGCTTAAATTTGATGACCATTTTTCTTGTTAAAACCCTTAAAATTTAAACAAGGTTGTAGATCTATATGATTTATGTAGCTTTATTTAAGAGTTTTCTATGTCTTTTCTTTGACTTTGGTTCATTTTTGGTCAAAAGGGTTAAGTGTTTATATGTTTCATTCTAACTTATTCGCTTTATCTTTAACAAGGCTAAAATTAACTAGAGGTTTGGAAAATAGGGTAGTTTTTATTTATTGGATTTGGTCCATTTCTACTTCATTTTGAATTAAAGTGACTAACTATATGTAGTGTTTCATTTATAGACTTAGTCGCTTTCTTCATTTTAGACTAAATCAACTCTAAATTTGGTAAAAGGACCAGTTTAGTTTCTAAATTTCTACATATTTTGACTTTATTTTGGACTTTCAACTTAGTCATTTTCATTCACAATTCATTGCACTAATATCTACTTTTCTCTCTTACACAAGTGCTCTTTTGTTTGAAAATGATGTACGACATTTGCTCACTAGTTTTTGGGCCCAGACTTAACTGTTTGAACTCTTTGAGACTTAATTACATTTTGAAGTCCCCAAGGTCCCAAATGAGTGAGATGATGCCAAGTGTCATGATACTGCTTCATCGCTTTTATGGGGCGGTTTATACTTGTTAATTTTTTAGCAAGCTCCCAAGTGAACAAGATGCTGCCAAGTGTCAAGATCTTGATTCACCATAGCCCTGGGGTGGTTAGTACAGTTTGATCCTATCAAAGATTAAGTGGGTAAGTGAGATGATGCCATGTCTTGAAATCTCACTTCACTACGACCCCAAAGTAGTCCATGCACATTGAATCTGTAGCAAAGGTCTCAAATGAGTGAGATCCTACCAAGTGTCAATATCTCACCCATTCAATTTATTGTAATACCAAAGACATTTCCTATATGATCGTGAACCCCTCAATGAATGAGGTGATGCCACATGGTGAAGTATCATTGTATCAAATCCAAAGAAAAATCAACACACAATGAACCCTTAGTCGAGCAAATATTGAGTGAGGAATGACCATATGGCATGACCTTGACAATAAAGGACACGCTGGCATCCATGTTAGCATACATACAAAACTTAAATTTGATGGTTGTTTCACTTGTCAAAACTACCAAATATCAAACAAACCGTGCGTCCAATTTGTCTTGCAACACTGAATTGTAGAGGGACCTCTTAATAGAAGATTGATCATAAAACTTAGAATTCGATGCCAATAAGGTGGTGGCATTAAATTTGGACATGGCATGCACATTGGGATCAAGCGAAAGGGGACACAAAGGACAAAATATTGCCTTAATGAGGCGTGGTTTCTACTACATAGAATATGGCTAAATGACTATTTTGAGATCTAAGTAACATTCAACTACCCATAATTCAATTCGAATGTAGTTAACATGGCCTTGATATCAATTGCCTTGGGATTGAGCAAGATCCTAGCCAATTAAAATGTAAAACAAATTTATCCCACTAAATACTTGCAACAACCTAGTGGCTGGTTGAGCAATGACTCCATGGACTGGAGTTGCCTATTTAAGACTAGATCTTCGATGTAATAAGGGTTGGATATTTGATCAACTAATAGATTAGAGATAGATAGGCAAGAGGTCAAGCAATTTTTGTCTCCTTATGCATTTTTTTGATTTCTAGTTAGTTTTTTCCTTTAATATGAACCAAGGCTGTTTAGACATATGTTTGTATCTCACTTGAGTATGTGATGATTTCAATGATATTTCATGATTTACCTTCTATTTGAGATCTTTGTGAGTTGATATACATTGTTTGCACATGTATATGGTGGCTATGTTTCTATCTAATTGCATGGTTAATTGTGTTCTCAAACTCCTGCACCATCTTTGTTTCATGGTTGTGCTATGATGGCCATGCAAAGATTGGCTTCCACAAGGGATTTGTCTACTCAACAAGATCACATCTGTGTCCTCTACGAAGTAAGCTCATCTTTTTTTCTCCTTTCCCTCTATCTTCTGATTTTTTTTAATAATTTGATAGCTTAGTTTTAGAGTAGTTTGAATTGCAATAAGTTCTTTCAAGTTTTATCTAGATCGCATAGTTTTTACTTGTCATCATTTATGAATTATTGAATCTAATTGATAAAAGGGAAAATAATCATCAGTTAAAGTTTTTTGTTGCATTTGCATGAATGGATTATTTTGAGCTAGATAGTCTAAGTTTATTTCATAAGTGTGTAAGCTTAAAACTAAAAAAGACCCCTTGTATGGAATAATTTGTAAGGATCACCTGAGTGAGATCTAGTTCGCCAAGACTTGGTAAATTTAGACCTTGGGAAGACCCTCAAGACTTCTTTTAGGAGAGGTTGAATGGTCAACATCCCTCTAAGTTGGTGTGTTGAAAAAACCATCAACAATGACATTGATACACATGGATGGTGTAAAATAGTCCTTGTTCTATAGTACATTATGTAGACACATATATTAACATTTAATCTAAAATCGTGTATTTGTGACCACTCTCTTATACACTTTGCTCTAGACCTATCTTAGGGCCCTTTTTGATCACTTTTGACCACCTTGCACACTCTTCTAAGTTGATAAACTACCCCCAAATGTATTCATACCTATTCTTATCAACCTTAAACATCCTTTAGGCCATGCCTAACACTTAAAACAATGAAATCACCCATTGGACAAGAGCACCCTAGGGGACTATATCACACTTCTCTAGTGTCCTTTCCCCCTCTCCTATCTTCTTACCCAATAATGACTAATTTTCAAAATCAAAAGCTATAGGATGGTCAACCTATGCCCCTAATGAGCCTATTCAAAGTAATTTCAAAGATATGACTATATAAAGATTTTTCAAACTATTTTTTATGGGGGAGGTTTCCACATAAATCATTAGAATTATTAGTTCATATTGAGAGCAAAGTACCTATTTCTCCCAATTTTTATTAGATACAACCCTAGTAGTCGAGAGCTCAAGTCTAAACACATTTTACATGTCACAAGTCATGATTAAGGTACTTAATCAGATTAGTATTGCATTGGAATCTAACACATTTCACCAATTATTCACACATCATTGCAACATGAGAGAACTACATGAAGTTTGATCCCTCTTCAGAGTACTGATATGTAGGCAACACACATGGGGTGTTGAGGTCTCACCCAACTTCAACCACTGACTCCATTTTCTCCATTGATTTATATTGGTCTTCACATGTCAAGGAACTAGAATTTTGAAGGAAAATAAGTCATACAATGGTCTCTACTAGTGATCATAAGCTCCTGCATTAGATATAGGCTTTGTAAATGAAGACACAGAGAATTGAGAAACCCTGATTTCCTCATAAGTGGATAAGATAACCTTAGATTGGACATGAGAGCCACCCATCTAGTGTTCTCTTCCCAACGCTATTATCTATGTCTAGATCTAGTTCCCTATTCCAGATTCTAATCATCAGACCACACACAACAAGTTTCAATGCCTTATTCCTCTTGTAGACACGGTTTCCAGTTAAGTTTTTGTTTTCTCATTACACTTTGCTATTTTTAGTAAGTTTATAGAACACAATATTTCCAAACCAGTGAATGATATTATTGTTATATTATTCTCCTGATTTTGCAAAATAGTGTTGTCATCTAAGATTTTCTATAAAATTCTACACTTGATAAAACATAATAGTAAACCCATATCTTATTCAAATGTTTCTAAACCCTAAATACAAATGTTTATATGGTTTGTATCCCTTTTTTTTCCCATTTATTGTTTTAAGATTTTCAGATCTGATATTTTATGTTATAATTTTTTTTTATAGTTTTAATTTCAAATTCTATAGATAGAAAAGAATCTCTTCCTCCTCCTCCTAAAGCTTAAAGTTGTGATAGCTACTTTCCCTCTAACTAGATCCATGCTATCACTATCACAAGAGGTAAGGTCTCCCATCCTATAGTGCCAAATGAAGCTAATCAACCTATTCTTCCCCAAACCCCTCTACCTCCCCCATCTCCTCTTTAGGAAGTATGTATGCATATTTAATCTGAAGCACTAGGGTTTATGTCTGTCAGGCTCTAAATGATAAAACAATCACTATGGGTAGGTTAATATCACAGTTGGAAAAGAAAAATAAAATTTCAGTTTAAAGATCACATTATTGGAACATTAGATTACATGTGCAAAGAATCTAGAATATCCTAATATTGATCATGTATGTGCATCTCAATATGCCAATGTTGTACCTAATAATATTTCATATCAAAATGAGAAACCAAAACAAAATAAATCTGTAATAAGTGATTCAAAGTATGCAGATGGATAATAAGAGTTATAGTTAGATTATAAGGCAATGATTCAAAATAAAATTTTCAAACTACCTCCTCTACAACCTTTAAGGAGATCAAAATACTATTGGGTATATCATCAAATGCATGGGCATCATACAAATTATTGTTTGCATTTGAAAAATAAAATACAAAAGATAATTTCTAGTAGTGATCTTATCATTGATACATCACTTAAGCACCCCACTCACCTTATGAGTACATCTCCCAAAACACAAGTGACAAAATTATAATTAATACAAAATGACAATTCAGAGCAAGAAAAGGTTCAAAAGGCACAATTAGAACAAGAAAAGGTTCATCAAGATAAATTAGAGTAAGCAAGATTACAAAAGAACAAGATAAAAAAGAACAGTTACAAAGTGAGCAATTTCCAAAGCAAAATAACAAGAAAAAGTGGCATTACAAAATGAGAAGTTGACAAATCAAATTCAAAATAAGCCAAATAACATTCTTAAAAGAGGTTTTCTAGTAGAAGAGTCTCCAAAACATGGAATAACTACAAAATATATAGTTTTAAGTGTGGTTCCAAAGGAGTTGACTAAAAATCATTCATCTTTTTTAGAGCACTTTATTCTCAATCCTCTCATAGATGGAAAATAATGTACCAATGTGGTGATCAATAAAACTATAGAAGTGAATGTTTGTAGCATGACACTCTTACAATTTCTTAGATATGATAAAGAATATTTGGATAAGAGTACTTTAAATAATTTAATAGATCCATTGAGCTACCTTGCATAGTTGGTCCAGAAACATGTTGAATGGTATTTTACGTGTGTCCTAGTTTGACACAATATAATGTTGAATTAGGAAGATCATGAATGATATAAATAGGGGAAACAATGGGTATTTATGCCAACCATGTCACATTTTCACATGAAAGTGCAATGATCACAGTTTCAAGAGAAGATAGAGTTTCTCCAGAGTAAGAGCAACAAACATAATGCATACTTTCAAATAACATATAAAGAAATACAAGTGATGACATATCACTAAAGACACATGACACAATACACATTACAAAGGAGAAATCAGACAAGTCAATATAACATTACTGTTGGCCATTTTGGCCCACATGCCAAGCTTCTGTTGAATAGATAACTGAACAAAGTTTTGGATGGAATCAGTGGTCCAAAGATCTCATATTACTTACAAAGATTTTGAAACACTTTAAACAAGATTAAAGTGAATTTTTTTGATCTTTGAGAAGCAAGTCTTGACACAAGTCTAGAGTTACAAGGGAAGAAGGATCAATAGGATCTCATGGTGATCATGACCTTCATGGACATAAAATAGGTTTCATAGGTCTCAAAAACTTATTTTGATCCTTGAAAGTTCTTATACAAGCATAAAATATCCAGAACATCATCAAAACATGCAGAAACAAATAGAGTAAAACATGCACACAAATGTCAAGTTTAAACTTTGTGAAATAGCTATTTAAATTCAAATATTCCTAGGTTGAATGTGAAGTTGACAAGTGTACAAATCTCAAGAGCTAAGATCAAATCTAATGGCGAGCATTGATCTGATAAATGTCAGTGGGTCTCAAAGATCCAACATCATGTGTTCAATCATACCAAAGAGATCAATAGTGAACATCAAGTCAAAAATTTAGCATGAATGCACAACTGACAAGTGGTAAGATCTTGGGTACTTGAACAGAGATCTAATGGTGCATGATGATTGACTAGGTCAATATGTCTGGATAGATCAACGATGCACATGCGATCATACACAAAAATCTAATGGTGAGTGATGAGTCAACAAGTCAATGAATCTCAAAGATAAATGAGAAGCTGTCAAGTGTCCTAACCATGTTAGACTGACATAAGATCAATGGCTTGCATTAATTTGTATAGAAGTAGATCTATGGTGTGCATGAAGTTAAGGAGTCAAAAGAGATGACAAGAAGATCCTAAGGATGGATGCGAAGCTAACAATTGGCAAAATGTAGGGATCCTAGATCAAGATCGATGGTCGACATTAAAATTCTAAAGCTAAAGGACTTCAATGGAGAGCAAATTTGACTTAGGTCAAACTAGAGGATGCCATGAAGATAGACATGTTGGACAAAGGATTTCACCACCCCGAGTAGGTAAAATACATAATACAAGATCAAACATGATCTGGATAACCAATAACAGACCCTACAAAGCCATCTAACGCCTTTAAAGCCCTATAAAGCTTTTTGAGAGCTATTAGATGTAGGTTTTACATCTCAAAAATCCTAGCCTATGGATCTTCATTTTGTAATCATAACTATATGAAAACCAATAGGGTGATTGCTTTTCATCCATAAAGATATATATTCAAGATTTAGAAGCAATGGCAGAATGATGATTGCACAAGGAATGTCATAAAGAAAATCAAGCATGATCAAAGAATATAGTGAAGGTAATTAATGCATAGGAGCTCGAGAAGGATTCATGCAATAGTGGGGATTGCTTCCTGCAACTTGCCTTGATTTTCACGTTCTCCATCACACCATAAAAAGATACAATGACATAATGCAAAGGAAGGCTTGAGAAGGATTGCAGTGGTGGTTATCCTAAGTGGAATTGGGCTCATTAATGACCCTTTCAATGCCAAATTCTATCTCTTTTACCTTCTTTCTTCATATAAATAATAGATTTGAGATTTTGATTGGGATCCCTCGGCTGGGCATAATGAACCTCTACTAAAATCACTTTGTAAACTCTTTTCAAGCGATATAAGACAATTTTAGATTCTAGTTTAATGCTAAGTGTACTCTATTGAAGTTTGATTTATAAAATGTATATTTTTGGCTCATCATCTGTAGGTCCTTCATGTACCTTGTTTTAAGACTGTTAGTTTTTTTCAGGTTGTGTGAAGTGTTAGCTAGTGAGGTTTATTTTGAAGTTTCATAAGTCCATAATGTCTTACATAGACCTATCTCTTTCTATCCTTCAAGTTATAGGTATCTTTTCAACCTTCATACAAAATACTCATGTTTGGAACTCTGTCATAAAATCTGATCCATCTTTGTCTCCATTAGATTCATTAGTAGTCATGAAAGTGTCCAAGTTGAGAGTAGATAATTGAACATTTGGTGTATCACCACACTTAAAATAGGTTTTCATTCATATATTTTCTCTTATTTTCATCCCAATAGATTGAGTTAGAGATTCGAATGGTCATATTTGAGGAGCTAGCTTCATTAAAAATCCTAGAGGTCTGACCTAATATTAAGTAACCCACAACCTAGGGTCATTCCCATGTTGGACTAGGTTTGAGTAGAGGACATGAGCAATCCTTTGCTCAGCTAGGGTGAAACCTAAAATCTCTAGTAATTATGAGGTAGTTCCTTATTCATATCAAGATACAACAAAAGACAAGAGTGGTATTTCATAATTTCTAAATCTAGATGATGATTATAACAATCTATATTGGTATGATTTTGTTGATACTAATTATAGATAATATGAATATGGCAATATTACAAAACCTACATAGTTTCATGACACACTACATTTACAAGAGACCACCATTCCATTGTTTAATACAAAATATATTGATGGTAAGAATCTTAAGGGAGTCATTAGTTAGTATCTTTCTTTCTCTTTCTCAGTTTATATATGCAAAAATATAGAAACAATAAAATATTCTAGAAAATAACAAAATTATGATCTATGCAAGCTTATAGGTACTTTGTCATATATCAGTTTAGTTGTGCACAATATCATATACTTGTTTTAACTAGTTTTATATCATAAATGATTCACTAGTCTACATAAATGATTGCAGATTACATAGAATATCACTCCTAGATTTAGTTGCATGTACTTTCATAGTTACACACTTAGAAACTACATTTAGCTAGAAGTGCTATGGAGGACAAAAGCACACTGCTATAGTGTCCCTCACTCCATTATTTTTATAGTGAGCTCAAACTATCACCAATCAGTTTTATATTACAAACAGGGTTCCTACAACATGTACAATCATCATTTAGCTCATTGGGGGCATGGTATACATAGATTTTATCTTTCTTTGCTTACAATATCTTACTCACAGCTTAAAATTTATATCACAATACATATTTTGATATTGATCACTCTCTAATATTGTGATATGATATTATTTATCTCAGTTATTGAATATAATCAGGTTACAACTTAACTCTTATTAATCAAATTACATAACCATGCATGCCTTTACAATTGCTTTTTCTAACTTTGCCTGTTGTATACATTCTCTATTTGCTTTGAGGACATTTGAATATGTCATTGCCAACTAGATATAAGACTTAATATTTTTGATCGTATGCATGTTAAGACATTTGAACATGTCCTTATGTGTGTCTTCTATCTCATGTGTGCAGACATTTGAACATGTCCTTTTATGTGGCTCTAAGCCTCCATTGTTTACTTTCATGTGTGTGCAAGCATATAAACATGTCTTTGTATGTGATTTTTATTCAAGTGAATGAAATTTAAACATGTCTCTTGTATGTGGCCCCTTGTCCTCCTATTATGTGTTCTAAGTGTTGTATGTGTACTCTTTGATTGTGTGTGTCATGGCCATGAGACATTACTTGCTTTTTTGCTCATATTTTTGATGCCATGATGGACATCATGCATCCAACCAACCCTTATTATGCCATGGTGGATATCATGCATTCATCCCTAAGTAGTTATAATTAATGTTATATACCCATTTGATCAATTATTTGTGTTCTTAATTATCACATCTATCTAAACACACTATGAAAGTTTATTTCTACATGCATTTTACATTATTACTATGCTCAATTTACATACATAATGATACCATGCTTTTTCATGTTATCAATATTACTCAAATTTCTATTCTCACATCACAACAAGCTACTGCATAACTTTTTATTTTGAGTTAAAGTTCTTGCATAGGCTTAACAACTCACCTCAAAAGAAGGGGCATTCATAGAGGTTTGTCTTAGAGACTAGACTTCCCAGATCAATATACATACATGATTTAATATATATTACATAGTTGACATAGTTTCAAACTAAAAAAATACACATAAGCCACCTTGGATAAGAGTACCGCATTGGACAAGAAGGCACTGCTCTAGTGTCCTTCCCAACAATGTTGTGTAAATGTCTAAAAAATAGGCATTTCCATAATTTCTTAGAACCTCAGTTTACCTAGAACAATACTCAACAGTTTCAAAGTCTCAATTTACAAAATCACTCAATTTGTCTAAGATTTGATCAGTTTAGGGGAAAACATGGAAAACATGTTCCAAGTTACCACACATGTTTAATTAAAATCATAATTGTTTTGATTATTCTCAGAATCTATATGCAGTAGATATCAATTGGGGGCATGTGTATGACACATTATTTACTCATGACTCATTTTTTGCACTAGTCTTGCAAATAGAATGATAAATTCATGTCATTATACATGTTTTATACATTAGACCCATATTATACTCAGTATTTGCACCAGGGTTTCACCAATTTTGTGCCAATTTTGCACCATAATTGAGCCTTATTCCATCTGTGGTGGTTGGTTCACTATTTACACTAATATTTGCACTAGAAATGTCTATTGGGATTCATATAGGGATTACAAATTTTATTTTAATACCATAGGTATGTGATGATGGAGTCAATCACCTTGAGTTCTTAAGCACACCCACTTATTGATGAGGATTGGGACATGTACAAACCAATCCAAACTATTTAACATTAATGAAACTACAAGTGTAGTACCTATAATAGTGACTAGTTTTGCACCAATTTTTACACGTTCACGTACTCTATCAGGTGTATTTTTTCTTTGTCACTCTTTAATTCATTATCTTTCAATTTTTGATATTCAACTTAAGTAAATACTGATATTACATATGTTTTATTATAGGGTTTTGCATGGAGCACAGTTCAACGTGATGGCCTACATCTGGGAATCCTCTTCAAAGGTAAGTTCATGTTCACACTCTTTTTCCTTTTACTCTAGTAATTTCACTTGATGTATTATTAAAATAAAAGGAGGGGGGATTGTAGACATGTAAATTAATATTTAAGCTAAATCTATGCACTTGTGACCATTTTCTCACACACTTAGCTCTAAACCTCTCTTAGGGCCCTTTTGGATCATTTTCGACCACCTTTCGCACATTTATAAGTTGATAAATGATCACTAAATGTATCCATCCCTATTCTTATCAAACTTAGACATCTTTAGGCCCTACTTAACACTCACCATGATTAAATCACCCATTGGACAAAAGTGCCATAGGGGACTATAGTGTACCACTCTAGTTTCTTTGCCCCCTCACCTATCATCCCACCCAATAATGACTAATTTTAAAAACCAAAAGATATAGGAATGCCGGCCTATGCCCCTGATGAGCCCCATTCAAAATAATTTCAAAGATATGACTATATAAACACTTTTCAAACTATTATGGCAGGGGGAAGGCTTCCACATTGAAAACCATTAGAATCATAATTGTAAATTGAGAACAAAGTACCCATTTCTCCTAATTTTGATTGCATACAGTCTTAGTAGCCTAGAGCTCAAGTATAAATACAATTTATAGGTCAAAATTCATGATTAAAGTATCACATTAACATTGCACTAGAATCTATCATATTGCACACCACCGTAGCAAGGGAGAACTACATTAAATTTGATCCCTCGTTAGATTACTGATATGTAGGCAACACTTAACACATAGGGTGTTGAGGTCTCACCCAAGTTTAACCGCTGACCCTTTTTTCCCATTGATTTGTAATGGTCTTCACATGTCAATGAACTAGTGTTTTGAAGGAAAATAAGTCATACAATGGTCTTTGTAAGTGACCATAAACTCCTGCACCAAATATAATCTCTATAGATAAAGACACAAAGAACTAAGAAACCCTAATTTACTCACAACAAGTGAATATGAGAACCTAGATTGGACATGAGATCCACCCCTATAGTTTCCTCTTCCCAATGCTACTGTTCAGGTCTAGATCTAATTCTTGATTCTTAATTCATGTCATTAGATCGCCATGCACAAAAAGTTTCAACTCTTGATTCCTCCTGCAGACATAGTTTTAAGCTAAGTATTTATTTTCTCATTATACTTTGCTATTTTTAGTAAGTTTATGGAATAAAATAGTTCTAAATTAGTGAATGCTATTTTTATATTATTCTCTTAATTTTTTACAGTAGTGTTGTTATTTAGGGTTTTTTAAAAATAAATTCTCATATTTGATAAAACATATTGGTGAACCCATTCTTATTAGAATGTTTCTAAACCTTAAATAATTTTTTTGCTACGATCTTTATCCTTATTTTTCCCTTTCCCATTTGTTTTAGGATTTATAGATATGATATTTTTTATTATAATAATAATTTTTATAGTTTTAGTGTCATATTTTATGGATAGAAAATAATCTCTTCCTATTCCTCCTAACCCTCATAGTTGTGATATCTACTTTCCCTCTACCCTAGACCATGATATCACTATCCCAAGAGGTAAGGTTTCCCATCCTATAGTTACAAATGAAGCTAATCAACCTATCCTTCCTCAAACCCCTCACCTCCCACATCTCTTCTTCAAGGTGTATGTATGCATGTTCAATCTAAAACACCCAGGGTTTGTGTTCGTGAGGCTCTAAAGAATCAAACCATCACTATGGGAAAGTTAATATCATATTTTTAAAATCAAAATTAAATTTTTAGTGCAAATATCACATTTTTGGAACATCAAATTACATATGCAAATAATCTAGAATATGCTAGTATTAATCATTTATGTGCATCTCCATCTACCAATGTTGTACCTAACAAGATTTCATATCAAATTGAGAAATTATAAAAAAATAAATCTACAATAAGTGATTCAAAAAATATGCAAATGGATAATAAGAGTTTAAACGAGATTTTAAGGGCAATGATTCGAAATAAGCTGATCAAACTACTTCCTAGACAACCTCTACGTAGATCAAAATACTATTGTGCATATCATCAAATGCATGAGAATTATACAAATTATTGCTTGGATTTTAAAAATAAAATACAAAAGATAATTAATAGTGGTGACCCTATCATTGATACATCACTTAAGAAACCCAATCACCTTATGAGTACATGTCTTAAAGCACAAGTGACACAATCAAATTTAGTACAAAAATGGATAGAAAAGGACAATTTGAATCAAGAAAAGGTTAAACAAGCTAAGTTAGAGAAAGCAAGATCTTTAAAGGAACAATATTAAAAATATGAATTACAAGGAAAAAATTTTGTAAAGCATAGGTTACAACAAGAAAAAATGGCATTACAAAAAGAGAAGTTAACAAATCAAATTCAAGATACTAAAAAAAACATTCTTAAAAGAGGTTTTATAGTAAAAGAGTCCCCAAAGCATGAATACCTACAAAATATATAGTTTAAAGTGTGGTTCCAAAGAAGTTTATTAAATATCATTCATCTTTTCTAGAGCCTTTGAATCTTAATTCCCTCATAGATGGAAAGTAATGTACCGATGTGGTGATCAATAACACTATAGAAATAAATGTTTGTAGCATGACACTCTTACAATTTCTTAGATATGATTTGGAATATTTGGATAAAAGTAATTTATCTAAATAATTTATTGGATCTATTAAGTTACCTTGCATAGTTGATCCAAAAACATGTTAAATGGTATTTCACGTATGTCCTAGTTTAGAACAATATAATGTTGAATTAAGATCATGGATGATAGAAATGGGAGAACAATGGGTATATATGCCAACCATATCACATTTTCACATGAAAGCACAATGATTACAATTTCAATAGAAGATATACTTTCTTTAAAGGAAGAGTAATAAACATAATGCATACTTTCAAATAACATACAAATAGAGACACGTGATGACATATCACTAATAACACATGACAAAATACACATTGTAAAGGAGAAATAAAAAAGGTTAATATCACAGTACGAGGGAGTTCCTTATTCATATCAAGATACAATAAAAGACAAGAGTGACATTTCATAAGTTCAAAATCTAGATGATGAATATAACAATCCATATTGGTATGACTTTGGTGATACTAATTATAGAGAATATGAATATGGCAATATTACAGAACCTACATAGTTTTATGACCCACTTCATTTGCAAGAGATCACCATTCCATTGTTTAATACAAAATCTATTGATGGTAAGAATCTTAAGGGATTCATTAGTTAGTATCTTTATTTCTTTTTCTCAGTTTAGATATGCAAAAATATAAAAATAATAAAATATTTTAAAAATAGCAAAATTAGGACCTATGTATGCTTATAGGTACTTTGTCATATATCAGTTTAGTTGTGCATAATATTATATACTTGTTTTAGCTAGTTTTATATCATACATGCTTCCCCAGTATACATAAGTGATTGTAAATTACATAGAATATGAATCCTAGATTTAGTTTTAGGTGTTTTCATAGTTACACACTCAAAAACTACATTTAGATTGGAGTGCTGTGGAGGACAAAAGCACATTGATCTAGTTTCCCTCACTCCATTATTGTCCCAGTGAGCTTAAATTTTCACCACTCAGTTCTATATTAAAAAAAAACTTCTTACAACATGTACATTCATCATTTAGCTCATTGGAGGCATGATATACACAGTTTTTATGTTTCTTTTCTTACATTATCTTACTCACAACTCAAATATTTATATCACAATACATATTTTGATATTTCTTCCTCACTGACATTGTGATATGATACTATTTATCTTAGTTATTTAATGTAATCAAGTTACAAATTAACTCTTATTGATAAAAAACCATTATCATGCATGACTTCATATTTATTTTTATAGCTTCACCTATTGTATGCATTCTCTGTTTGCTTTGAGGAAATTTGGATATGTCATTGCCAACTGGATATAATCCTTCATATTTAAGATTTTATGCATGTGAGGACATTTTGAAATGTCCTTATGTGTGTCTTCTATCTCGTGTGTGCAGAAATTTAAACATGTCCTTCCTTCTATGTGGCTCTAAGACTCCATTATTTACTTTCATGTGTGTGCAGGCATTCAAACATGTCCTTGTATATAATTTTTATTCAAGTGCATGACATTTCAATATGTCCCTTGTATATGGCCACTTGGCCTCCTATTGTGTCTTCTAAGTGTTTTCTGTATACTCTTTGATTATGTGCATCATGGCCATGAGATCTTGATTGCTTATGTACTCATATTTTTGATGCCATGATGGATATCATGCATCCACCCAACCCTTCTAATGCCATGGTGGATATCACACATTCCTCCCTAAGTAGTTATAATTAGTGTTATATATTCAGTTGATCAATTATTTATATTCTTCATTGTCACATCTATCTAGACACACTACGAATGTTTGTTTCTACATGCATCTTAAATTATTACAATGCTCAATTTACATACATAATGATACCATGCTTTTCCATGTTATCAATATTACTCAGATTTACATTCTCACATCATAACAAAGTACTGCATATCTTTTTATTTTGAGTTAAGTTCTTTCATACACTCAAAAACTCACCTCAAAAGAGGGGGCATTCATAGAGGTTTGTCTTAGAGAATTGACTTGCCAGATCAATATACATACATGATTCAATAGAGATTACATAGTTGACAAAATTTTAGAATAAAAAATACACATAAAATCACAAGAGGGCACTGTTCTAGTGTCCTTCCCATCATTGTTTTCTAAATGCCTAAAAAATAAGCATTTCAATAATTTCTTAGTTACTCAATTTACCTAGAACAATACCCAACAATTTCAAAGTCTCAATTTATAGGATCACTTAATTGATCTCATGTTTGCTCAGTTTGGGGGAAATATGCAAAACATGTTCTAAGTTACCACACATGTTTAATCAAAATAATAAATTTTTTACTTAGTCTCATAATCTATATGCACCAGATATCAATTAGGGGCATCTGTGTGACACATTATTTCCTCATGGCTCAGTTGTTTGCACCAATCTTGCAGATGAAATGACAATTTCATGTCATTCTGCATGTAGTATACATGAGACCCATATTATACTCAGTATTTGCACCATGTTTTCATTAAATTTTCACCAATTTTGCACCAGAATTGAACCTTATTCCATATGTAGTGTTTGGTTCACTCTTTACACAAATATTTGCACTAGAACGATCTATTAGGAGTCACATAGTGATTACAAATTTTATTTTACTAACCTAGGTATGTGATGATGGAGTGATAAAAACCTTGAGTTCTTAAGCACACCTATTTATTGATGAGGATTGGGGCATGCACAATCTGATTCATACTATTTAAAGTTGATGAAACTACAAGTGTATTACCTGTAATAATCACTAGTTTTGCACCAATTTTTACATGTTCACATACTCTATTAGGTGTATTTGTTCCTTGTTCCTCTCTAGTACATTATATTTCAATTTTTGATATTCAAATTAAGTAAAGACTAATTTTACATATGTTTCATTGCAGGTTTTTGCATGGAGCATAGTGCAACATTATGGCTTACATCTAAGACTCCTCTTCAAAGGTAAGTTTACGTTCACACTCTTTTTATTTTTACTTTAATTCTTTTAATTTGATGCATTATTAGAATAAAATGATAGAGAGGGGGGTGAGGATTTACAGACGTAAATTAATATTTAAGCTAAAACTATGCACTTGTGACCATTCTTTTACACACTTAGCTCGAGACCTCTCTTAGTTCCCTTTTTGATCACTTTCGACCACCTTGTGCACACTTCTAAATTGATAACTGACAACCAAATGTACTCATACCTATTATTATAAAACTTAAACATATTCAGGCCCTACTTAACACTCACCAAGATGAAATCACCTATTGGATAAAAGTGCCCTAAGAGACTATAGTGTACCACTCTTGTTTCCGCCCCTTTGCTTGTCATCCTACCCAATAATAGCTAATTTCAAAAATTAAAAGATATAGGAAGGTTGGGATATGTACCTAATGAGACCCATTGAAAATAATTTTAAAGATATGACTATATAAACACTTTTCAAACTATTTTGGTAGGGGAAAGGCTTCCACATTGAAAACCACTAGAATCATAATTGCACATTCAGAACAAAGTACTTATTTTTCCCAATTCTGATTATATACAGTCCTAGTAGCCTAGAACTCAATTCTAAATATATTTTATAGGTCACAAGTCATGATTAAGGTATCACACTAGTATTACACCAACATCTATCATATTGCACTAATGATTCACACACCACCATATCAATGGAGAACTACATTAAGTTTGATCCCTCTTCAAAGTACTAGTATGTAGTTAACATTTAACACATGGGGTGTTAAGGTCTCACCCAAATTCAACCATTGACTCCTTTTCTCCATTGATTTTGTAATGGTCTTCACATGTCAATGAATTAGTGTTTTGAAGGAAAATAAGTCATATAATGGTCTTTATAAGTGATCGTAAGATCCCACACCAAATATAGACTCTATAGACAAAGATACAAAGAATAAAAAAACCCTAATTTACTCATATTAAGTGGATAGGATCACCCCAAAAATGACATGAGATCCACCCCTCTAGTGTCCTCTACCCAATGCTACTATCCAGGTCCATATCCAATTCTTGATTCCTAATTCTAGTCATCAGACCTCCACACACAAGTTTCAACTCTTGATTCCTCTTGTAGACATAGTTTCCAACTAAATATTTATTTTCTCATTACACTTTGCTATTTATAGTAACTTTCTATGATACAATAGTTCTAAATTAGTGAATGCTATTATTACATTATTCTCTTAATTTTTTACAGTAGTGTTGTCATCCAAGGTTTTCTATAAATTCTCAAAATTTGATAAAACATATTGGTGAACCCATCTCTTATTAGAATGTTTCCAAACATTAACTATAAATGTTGATAGGATATTTATCCTTATTTTTTTCTTTCCTATTTGCTGTTGTAAGATTTCTAGATCTGGTATTTTCAATTATAATAATAATTTTTATAGTTTTAGTGTCATACTCAATGGATATAAAAGAATCTCTTCCTCTTCCTCATAACTTTCACAGTTATGATATCTACTTTTCCTCTAACTTGGTCCATGCTATAAATATCTCAAGAGGTAAGGTTTCCTATCCTATAGTGCTAAATGAAGCTAATCAACCTATCCTTCCTCAAACCCCTCACCTCCCACATCTCCTCTTTAGGGTGTATGTATACATATTCAATCTGAAGTACCTAGGGTTTGTGTTTGTAAGTCTCTAAAAGATAAAATCATCATTATGGGAAAATTAACATAAGAGTTATAAAATCAAAATTAAAATTTTAGTGTAAATATCACATAATAGAACATCAAATTACATGTGTATAGGATCTAGAAATATGCTAGTATTAATCATGTATGTGCATATCCATCTACTAATGTTGTACCTAATAATATTTGATATTAAAATAAGAAACTAAAATAAAATAAATATACAATAAGTGATTCAAAAATTATTTAAATGGATAATAAGAGTTTAAGTGATGTTCTAAGGGCAATGATTCAAAATAAGTTGATCAAACTACCTCCTTTGCAACCTCTAAGGAGATCAAAATACTTTTGTGCATATCATTGAATGCATGGGAATCATACAAATTATTGCTTGGATTTGAAAAATAAAATACAAAAGATAGTTAATAGTGGTGATCTTATAACACCCATGCTAGGATCTAACTAGATATATGTAATTCAAAAAAAAAATAAACACATATACAAAAGTATACTACATATTGAGAGTCTAACAAATATCATGACATCAATTCATATCACAACATAATACATAGATCTCTAACATCATGAGAGAATGACAACCCAAACTAGAAAGTAATTATAACATTTTAAATTCAACTTATCTAAATACACAATCACCACTATCAAAGTGCATCAATGTATAATTATAACTCTTCATGACAATTTTACAATAATAAGTACAATATAATACAATATAAAAATAAGATACTTGGCTACCTTGGAGCATAGTTCCTAAATTTTAAGTATTTGTGGTAATCTCAAGTTTCATCTCGATAAGTACTATTATTGTGGGGAGGGAGAGCATCATCCAAGCACTTTTTCACGCTAACCACAGACCAATGATCCCCCACACTAATTTCATTAGGAAATGGATCTCCTTTCATAAATGGATAGATAGTGATGGTACATAAATCTAGAGAGACTAACAAGTACTCATATGCTATATGATTCTATACTAAACATGTAGTGTATCATAAAAAAATATTTTGTTATAAGATATCACACAAATATGTGAATCACACTTATGAAATGATAATGTCTCACTAAACATACTTTGGTCCAAAGTTTTACAAATAGTAATATAAAAACAATCTATAGATCTATCAATTTCATGCATACCACTTGATCGGTCCATCTTCATATAACATTGTAATGCTAGTAAGCCAGTGAAGTCCATCTCACTTCCTACTCCACATTAGCAATCTAGATGGGTCAAATACAATTCAAATACAATATTTAATAACTCACATCCTACTAACAAGTGCATCATATGATATGCTATACAAGGAAGTAATAACAACATACATTTAGTTTGTCGAACATATGCATGAATCTTTCATTATATTCTATCTTTACTACAAATAATGATTAAAAATATACCACTCAAGTAAACATAAAATTTAATTGTATAATTGGTTTTTAGATATCTACACCCTATGGCAACCCATATTACCACAGTTTAGTGTTCTAAGAATTAACTACTATTTTTTCACAATCAATCATATGAAGTAGTTTAGTGTTATATATTGATTGTGTAATATGAATATTACAGCTTTCACACCTTACATCTTTCATTCATATTACCACAGTTTAGTGTAATATTACAACTTTCAATCATAAGAATTAACTAAACAACAAAGAAAATCAAATATATACAACAAATAAAATCATCATTTCCATGGAACATAATAACATATCAACATAACATTTGCTAATTTTTCAGAGTTTGCATGTACGCATACACAATTCTACCAACTTAAAAAAATACATGCTATCCACATCAATAACTGGTATGTATACAATAAATAAATAAATATAGATATGAGTTAGGTATAATATTTACAGTATGTAATACCCAAGTACAACATACTTTTATATTGTAATATTCTATGATATCCCATACTATCATAGGTTCCCAACTACATAACAACACATAAACCAAACTTATGAATTTCAAGACTCAATTGGTCTATGTAGATAATAAAAATTAAATAATGAGGAACTATACAATCTAAGTATACCTTAAATTAGACCGCATATTAGCATCCCCAGTAACATAACATATAAGGATGCATCATGATACACTAATATATGCTAAATATATGTCTAAATACGTGTACAAAAGATACTCACAATATACACTACACACAAGTATCCACTACTGTAAGTACATATATCTCAACATCTTGGTCAAGTTATTCACAAGAGTCGGATAACTCGTTCACTAATTTATTCCATATTATTTTATTTAATTAACTTAATTCTTTTTTAGGTGATCATTTCCTCATGATTATAGTTCCTGTCCCATGGGTACTTTTTGATTTGTTCAAACACTTAGTTATAGATGTAATCCCTTTATATGAGTACTTGTATATGTACTACATGTAAGTACTCAATTGATATGCAAATAAAATACCACCATTCCATTTATGTTTCTTATAAGAACAACTTCCTATGCTTATAATATCCTTAGCACTTCAATGTTTATGACATACACATTATAGATGATCTTAGAGGAATTTTACAATATGAACTCGATTATAATTACACTCTTCTATGTACATGTATATGCCAACATGCTCATGTATTTGATATTCAGATTCAACTTCCCATTACTAATTCATAAATGCATAGATTATGAGAACGTTATATCCAAACCTTGGATTTTTCATTGTAAATTACATAACATAAGCAATCTCAAGTACACCAAAAAGCTCATCACATGATACCGAAAGGCTACAAATACCTAAACAAAATTTCTTATACTTAATCCAAACCTTGCTCTGATATCAATATTTTTATAATCTTAAACATGCTAGTATAACAAGTTCACAACTATTATAGTTAATTATATGATAAGACCCTATAATACCACTCTATCAGATAATCTATCACCAGATATAAACTCTCTACCCATTAGATTGATTTTTAAGTCTTATTGTTTCTTACTATTTCTAACTCTACTTTTCACTTTTCTATTTTGAAAGGAAGAAATAAATGATGAGGGGTGTGTACCTGGTTAGATGTTGCGGTCATTGATGACTAGATGAAGTGAGAGATCCTTTTTGGTGTGGAAAGATTACCTGTAATAAGACTGCACTAAACCAACTTATTTGTTAGATGAGTATGAAGGGTGGATTGCCTAGCAACACTAGATCCAAGAAGTGAAAGCTTCCTTGGATGACTGTCAATCCACTCCCCTAAAGATAAAAGTGTTCTGACAATAGAAATAAAAGATGATAAATAAATAAAAATATAAATGCTTATGTAAGAAAATAAATAACATATTTGTTCAGTAGAAGATGTAGCACAACGGGTCAATACCATGCACAAGTGTATCAAGGTCAGGTTCAGAGGATCTATAGATAGGTCAAAAATAGAGACAAGGTTTGATTGGGTGTGAAAAGGGAGGAAATAAAAATCAGTTAGTTTCCTTGATAGTGACCATTGATGATCAGGTTGACCGACGATGTTTTTCTTGATCGATGATGGTTAGATAATCGATGATAATTGATTATGGTTACAACTGATGATGGTTGTCTATAGAAAGCCTATGGTTAATGAAATGGAGTTGGGTGTTGAATGATAAGTGGGTAGAAGATTAGAAAGGGGTTATGGAGGTAAGAGATGAAGTGAAGGTGGCTTGATCATGATAGAGAAGTCAATAAAGAAGGGAAACTGGTGAAAACAAACAAGAGATACCTATAAAATGCCGAATGGATGATGATAACAATCTAAAATAAATTGAGCAATGTAATAGTATCTCTAACTTTCAATAGTCACATAGAGTTTTGGGGTCCTGGATACCTATACAAAGAAAATAAGAGAGATTGGATGAAAATTTTTAGATCCACAACTCTTCCAAGAACCTTGTATTTATAACACAAATTTGCTAAGTAAGGAGAGAGGAAGTTGCTAAGTTGGTCCAGGATAAAGATGCCAATTTAGAGAGAATGAAAGCTGTAAGGTGTGCATGGGAAAATTTCCATTTTACCCATGTTTTTCTTGTTTACAATTAGATATTTTTGTGTTGTAGATTTGTAGACCTAACTATCGATGGTCAGGCTAACCATCGATGGTTACACTAACCATTGATGATCGTACTTCTAAGTTAAAAAGGGTTAAAATGAGTCCAAAGTTGATATGTTTAGAATGTTTAACAAAATGTCCTAGGTGTGTTAATTAATGCCAATGTATGAAAATATGTTTCTAAGGGTGAGTTAACTAGGTGAATAGCTAACTAAGGTCAAGGACATGTGCAAGGTGATGTGATATTGAAAACTGGGAAGGGGACTTTTTTCAGTGTCTATATTTTACCCCTTTTTGTTGTACAGCTTTAGGTCAATAAACTATAGAACAAAAATGAGTTGTTGATTGGCCAGGTTTTTGTTTCCCTGAGTATAGGAGGAGGGTATTTCTCCTCAAATTGAGAGTCGATGAGGTAACACCAAAATTAGGTTATGGTTTGATAAAAAGGTAAAATTGAGGTTACGAGGTTGGTGACGAAAAATGTGTGGTATATGAAATACAAATATATGCACAAAATGCGACTCAGTGCAAGAGTAAAAATTGTGTGAAGACTAAAGTTGTCAATGTTGGTAATAATAAATTTAGTTTCTAGGATAAATGACAAGGTAACCAGTCCCCAACATTGGTCATAGCTGATTGGGTCACACTTGTCAAATGTCTTAGATAAGGTTGGTGTTTGCTCAGGTATCTAGGGTTGAAAGTGCTCTCAAGAAAAACATAAATGGGTGGGTCACACATGAGGTTATGCATAATGCAAAAGTTCAACATGGAAACATCAGTTAAGGTGGTCATCATGACCAAAGCAAGGTTGTCACAGGGTAAGCAAATAGGTTGGTTCAAAAAGGTACCAATATTCAGGTGGATGAAGGTAAATGAGTTGGTGGTTGGTTAGGTAGGGAGTGGTCGAGTTGACTCTTGATACACTAGGTAAGAGGACGTTGCCTACATAGTCCCATGGATAGTAGATCCAATATGGACTTTAGGACCAATGTAGTTTTTACTTGGTTAGAAGGAGAGGGTGACTCACGAATAGGTCAAGGTAGCCCCATTTGGATGTGCTACAAGGTTTGTTTTAGGTAGAAAGGGATAATAAAAGTGGAGTAAATAAAACATAACCTTGACCATCGATGGTTAGGGTTAACTGATAATAGTTAGGTAACCATCATTAGTTAGGGTTAATGTATGCAACCATCAATGGTTAGGGTCAACCGTCAATGATTAGGCAACCATTGACGTTTGGGTGAAAACCCTAAAAACCATGGTAAAAAGGCAAATGATCAATCATTTTTTTACATTTGAAAACTTAGCGAGTTATGGTTTTATCCTATCTGAGTATTGTGTAAGAAATCATGCATGAGTACTAGAAAGTGCACTAAGGTGTGGAAATGAGATTTACAATTGTGAGTGATTGAGTGGGGTCAAGATGGATGCTGGAGACGCTTGTGGTCAAGTGGTTAGACATAGACTGAGACTTCGACATCAGTCATGAAATGAGGTAGGGTCTTCATGTTTTAAATTTGATGTGAGTTATAATTTGTGAAGATAAGATAGAAAAAATATGTGTTAATGGGAGGTTGGGGTAGATTGTGTATAGAGGACATGCCCTAGGGTTTGATTCTCTAAGGGTTTTTAGAGATAAAATTGTATGAGTAATATATAAGAATGGAGGTAGAATTATAGAGGTGTAAGGTGTTTGTAGGATTGTAGAGAGAGTTAAAAAAATGATGGAAAGGTTACTGTAGGAGAGATTAGGGTTTTATGGAGGAGGTCACGGGGTTGAGGCTTGCTGCTAACGGTTGACCTGACCGATGATGGTTGACCTTAGGGGTAAAAATGCCCCTAAAAGACCATCGACGGTGGGAGAGATCCATCGATGGTCGAAGAAGAAGGGGTTTGGGTGGGAAAAAGAGGGGGAAAAAGGTAGGGAGGGGAATAATTTATTTATAGCAACTGAGGGAAGAATAAGAGTTGTATATATGACTTTGCATATTGGTATATTACAGTTAATTTGATGATTTTTTCATGATATTTATTAATTTGGAATAAGTTGATGAACTAGTTAGGTATGTTTATTAATATTTTGTGATGATAATAGGTTATGTTGTGTGAAAGATCATTTTGAGGAATAGGTTAATAGTGTGGAGATGATAAATATTTGGTTTTAAAGATGAGGGTAGGGTAGAATGGTTACAGATGTGAAGAAGGAATTGAGGGATGATAATTTTGTGGGGTGTATAAATGGGATAAAAGAAGAAAGTTTTTGGGAAGCATAGTATAGATATTCGGTGAGAGGTAGGTAATTTTTTTAAATGACCATTTAGAATGAGATGCAGTGGTAGTATAAAGGTTATTATAACCTAGTAGAGGGATAGGTGTACAAAATATATGAAGGATTAAAGTTGTGAGAGATAGGCGTAGGAAATAAAGGATATATGAAATAGTGTTAGTAGAGATGTAAGTGTTGAAGAGTTATCATGTACATAGGGGTAGGTCATTACTTAATTCTTGATATGTTTGTTTTACATGTATGAGATCAGATCTAGCTACAAGATCGAGTGCCTGAGATCTTTGGAGAAGTGACTGATGCTAAGTCTACCAAGGATTGGGGACACATGGAGGCAGTTGGTTTTGGATCCATGCATCATTACCAATGCCTTCCTAAAGATGTGATGATAGTTTCCCTCATTGAGAGATGGGACCCAGTGACTAACACATTCTGGTTGCTGACAAGAGAGATGAACATCCTTCTAGAGGATGTGCATCAAATCACATGCTTACCTATCTATGGAGACCTCATCTACCACATAGAGAGAGGAGAGATTGATGAATGCATGGAGTACTTGTATGGGGATGATAGAGAAGATACACAATTTCATGCAGGTGGATTTAGCATTAGGCCATTGTACCAGTGAGCTTTAGGAGAGAAAGGCACTTATTGATGGTGATGTAGCTAGTGGTGACTTGTTATGCTCTACTGGATTCACTTGGAGGGAGGTTTCTTTGTGTTTTGATGGGGGTACTTATGGAGTTGGTGCATGGGAGGATGATATTTGAATGGGCCTAGGTGTTATTAGTCTAGATCTATAGAGAGTTATGGGGTTTTAGAGCACATTAGTGATATGGGATCAATGTGGGGTTTGTGCTCCATTTCTAGACATATAAGCACATATGGGTGTTGAGATCATTGGGCCTATCATTAGATGGTTATTTATAGATAGACTATAGAGTCAAGTTTTACTGGTGGAGGAGGGATGGGGTGATGACAGGTGCTAGTGGTGGTGTGAGGAATATTCATTGGTTTTGAGATGCCCTGGAGGGCTTAGTTCCTAGAGATATAGTTTGGAGGCCATACATGACTTGGCCTATGTGGGTTGGATGTAGGTACCATACATATTGACTATAGAGTTGGAGATGGGTATATGGTAGATGAGATGGTGAGATCGAGCGTATCCCATTTTAGAGGGTGCAGAGATAGTTCAGACTCATACAGGGTATTCCTCTTGATTTTGCTCAGTATAAGAGGGAGGATGTGAAGTTTTTACTTCTAGAGCTGTAGCCATAGGAGGAGGAGTTAGTTTATGAGGATCTTCTTGATAGGGTGAGAGATGACATGGGCATCACATCTGATTATCTTGCATGGTTCTAGGGTAGGTATGTGACAACCAATTTTGGTTGGGGCGATGGGGGTCAGAGACCCATGGATATTGATCTGGCATAGGGACCTACATAGGGTGATCCATAGGCAAATGTGGCATTGGCTATAACCCAGGCCTAGATTACAACATTACAAGAGAAAATGGACACACTACAGGGCTAGAATAAAACTCTTTAGGGACAGGTGGGGGATATGATGATTGAGAGGGACTAGGCACAGGCCTAGGTCATTACTTTATAGGGATAGGTAGCTAGTTTATAGGGATAGGTAGGTGCATTATAAGATCAGATTGGTGTGGGTATGACATCAATAGTAGTAGGAGGGCCAATATATTCAATTCCATGGGCATGTTATTTAACCACTGTACAAGATCTTTATTATTATGAGGTGATGGTATTTGATTAGTTGCCCCATGTTATGAGATTTACTGAGTATAGAGATAACATGGGTGGTGAGGCCATGCTTGATACCTTAGGTCAGTGGGCTATGATAGTGGGTCAGATAGGGGTCCCAAGGGGACCACTGCTAGGTACAGGTACATATGGGGCCAATAGTAACGATACTCTAGGTGCAGGTTCATGATGAGATTGGATACATATTTTATTTTTTGTGATAGGTAAATATGTATTTTGATACTAGCCTTGACGGTGCCAATGCGAGATGTATATGAAAGATATATATATATATATATATATATATATATATATATATATACATACATATATATGTATATGTATGTATGTATGTATTGAGATGTTTTTGATGTACACGATTCAAATGACTTATATGAGATGATTCAAACAATTTTATGGTGATTTCTATGTCTTTATGAGATGCATATTTTCATGTTTATGATGTGATGATTTTAATGACTAATGTTGATTTGTGATTTGGATACTTTTAGATTTTATGGATGACGATTGCTTATGGACTTATAATTATGATGTTTATTTAGATTGATGTTCTTAGCATATGCATATGATGATATATGATTTGATGATGATGGGATTTGGATTATATGGATAGATTTTGATGTGTGGTTAATGCTTATGATGTATATGCTTTGATACTTAAATAATGTGCGAATGTGATGTAACTTGTGAAAGACAATGGTTGGTATGATGTAGTTATTTTGATTCCATGGTTCATGAGATTTTGTTCATTGTGGACTATGTTCAGCTTTAATATTGTTATGATGAATATGGATAGGATTTAATGTACGTGTAGGTAACAAACTAAATGTAAAAAACAACGTCCTCATGAACCAATAGAGAGTAAGAAAAAGGCATGTTGGGTTCATTGTCTTGGACCCTATTAAACTTAGGGTGGATTGATCTTAATGAAAAGAAACCTTTTATATGCTTCACATTTGCATGATTTTAGTGAAAATGTGTCATCATAAATTTAGGGTGCCAAGTGAGCTCATAGTCTTTTGATTTATAGAGGGTATATAGGAAAAAGGGATGATAGGTAAACATAGAGAAAAGGGATGATATAGGAACCTAATGTGGATTTAATTAATCTTTTGATAGGTGACCTGAGAACTAAAATAGACAAGTCCATGTCTTTATAAGGTGTAGACTGATCGATGCATGAAGCCTACAAATATAGTTTTTTGTGAGAGAGTCAATTGTGACCCTTTTATGGGATAGTTTTTTAGTAGTGGGGGTCGTTCATCACTTGCTTTTATGAAAAGAATGAATCTAATCAATGCGGGAAGCTTCAAATGCTTTGATAGAGCTGATTGTGACTTGTATGAAAAGATTATTCTTAAAACTTTGGCTTAGCCATCCTTCAAGGGAGTGGTCTAAGAATAAAATAAGTGTTTGATAGCTGTCCTTTGAGGGATCAGTCTATCTATTTTTGACTTTATTTGGTAGCTATCCTTCAAGGGAGAGGTCTATACATAAGAAAATGGACCCAAATAATATTTTATATCCCATGTAGAATTTTTAAATGCTGTTTTAGACATGGACCTATCTATTCAAGCTTAAAGGTTGACCTTTATTACCACAAAAGGTGGTTACAAGGTAAGGGGGGATGTTTGGAGAAACAAGTGACCATGGGATTCCATTTGGTTAGAGATGAAAAGTATCCATTATAACTATGCCATGGGTAGAGCCATTATACCCATGTTTAAGATGAGGCCATAACTATGACAGATAATCGCACGGGTCTATTGTAATCACATGTTCTCAAGAGGAGTAGGGTAATAGGTCCAGAGAGGTGAAAGTTCCATAAACCAAGGGATGAGCTTAAGTTAGACTACAAGGTTTATTATCATCCTTAACAGTAAAAGGGACATTGAGGTGAAACATTGAGAGGCTCAAGTTCTAGTTTGCTTTCAAGAGAGGAAAAATGATAAGCTCCTGATCTATACTTGTAGGTGATGATATATGGTTCAAGCCAATTGAAAGCAAATTTTCCCCTTTTAATTTTTTCCATATTTGTTACATGTTGGTTTTCCTTAAGGATGAGGTGTCCAATATTAAATTCTCATTCTTCCAGATGTTTGTTATAAGTATGGGTGATACACTCTTGGTAGATGAAAAGATGGTTAAGGGTAGTAAGGTGATGCTCATCGAGTAATTTAAGGCATGTGAGGCATTTTTATCGATATTCATCATCATAAATGATGTTTTGTAAGGATATGTGAAGAGAAGGAATCTAAAATTTGAGAAGGAAGATTTTTTGTTATCAGTGATGATTTTATGAGGAACACCAAAATGACAAATGATGTGGTGATTAATGAAATTGATAATTTTTTTGGCTTTGATCGAGATAAGGGGAATGACTTCCACCCATTTAGTGAAATATTTAGTAGCGGTGATGATAAATTGGTGTCATTGAGATGAGTGAGGATTGATTTCTCCAATGAGATCTAGCCCCCACTGTGAGAAGGGCCAATAATCTTTGGATACCTGAAGTCCATGAGTGGGTGTGTAATGAAATCTATCATGTTGTTGGCATTTGACACACTTCTTTACATAGTCATAATAGTCCTGATTGAGGGTAGGCCAATAGTAGCCTAGGTTAAAATTATTTTGGTGATAATGAGGCTGCTAAAATATCCCCCACAAACTCCATCATGAGTTTCCTTGATAGTGTGCAAAACTTCCTGACTCCATAGACAATGGAGAAGAAGGCCATCAAAGCCACATTTTTAAAGGATTCTCCTTAGTATGGTATAATGAGAGGTACCCTGAATGAAGGCTTTTCGAGCATTCTTGGAGAGGTTAGGGGGAATGATGCCAAGGTTAAGGTAGTTATAAGTTTGGTCATACCAGGTATCTGAAGGAGATGCCTCCACACTACATATGACAAGGTCTGAATTGAGATATGAAGGTGTGATGTAGCGATGATTGGTGACAAATAGTTTTGATTTAGCAGGTTGAGAGGTAATTTAAGAGGTAAGGGAGGCCATTGTATCTTTAAATTTGTTATTATATTAAGGCACTAATTAGATCTAGTAATGTTCAAACTATGCTAAGAGTTTGTAAACTAGAAGATTATGATTTTGCAAAATATCATTTTTACATTGATAGGACCCATTGATTTGGTTGATCACGAGTTGGGAATCACCAAAGACTGAAATGGTTTTGATTCCTAAGCTAAGAGTGGTTTGGAGACTGATGACCAAAGCTTCATATTCTACGATGTTGTTAGTACATTCAAAGTTGAGTTTAAAGGAAAGTGGGATAGGTTCTCCATGAAGGGGAATGAGAATTATCCCCCACCCCCACCATGTTGGCATTTAGAGCTGTCAAAAAATATAGTCATTTTATTAGGGGGTTCTTCCTAGGAAAGAGTCGTAATAGACTCATCTAAAAAGGTCAATGGAATGGGTTGGTTATCTGGAAGGGGAGCTTTAACCAATTGGTCAGTGATGACCTGCCCTTTAATGGATTTCTATTGAAGAAACTCACGATAAAACTCAGCTAGAAGCATGAACCACTTAGCCATACACTGATTCTGGTATGGCTTGGAGTGCATGTACTTGAGTGGGTCAATGTTGGTAATAACATATGTTTTATGATTGAGAAGGTAATGATAGAGTTTATAGGTGACAAAAATGAGAGTGATACAAAGATTTTTAGGATGGGTATATCGTGTCTCATATTCTAGAAGGGTGCAACTAATATAATAGGGAACTTGGTCTTTATTTTGTTCATCTCAATGAGCTAGCATTTCACCTAAAGAGTGATCAATGGTGAATATGTAAAGGTAGAAGGGTTGGTCATCCCTAGGTGGGATAAGAATAGGTGGATAAAGCAAGTATTCTTTGAGTGATTCAAAGGCTTGTTAATAATCTTTGGTTCATCTAAATGAGGTGTCTTTCTTCAGGGGATGGCAAAAGGGTTGGCATTTATCTAATAATTGGGAGATGAAATGATGGATAAATTAGAGTTTTCCTTGCAGAATGTAGAGTTGTTTAAGGTTTATTGGAGGAGGTATTTATAGGATGGCCTTGACCTTAGTGAGATCAATTTCAATTCTATGGAGGGAAATGATAAATCCAAGTATCTTCCCAAAGAGGACCCCAAAAATGCATTTCTTGGGATTGAGCCAAACATGGAATTGGATTAGATGATTGAAAATTATAGCAAGAACAACTAGATGATCTTTGCGATGTTTGGATTTTCCAGATCATCCACATAATCCTCTACAATCTTATGGATAAGATCATGGAAAATATAGGTCATGGCTCATTGATAAGTCGCTCCTACATTTTTTAAACCAAAAGGCATGACCTAATAGCAGAAGGTTTCCCAAGGAGTAATGAAGGTAGTTTTATGTTGATCTAAGGGGGCGATTAGGATCTAATTGTATCCTAAAAAGTTGTCCATGAGAGATAACATCTCATGGCCCACAGTAAGTTCAACTAGTTAATTGATGTTGGGTAAATGAAGGTCATATTTGGGGTATGGAAGGTTAAGGTCATGGAAATCCACATAAAGACAGAGTCCCCTAGTGGGTTTGGTAATGGGAACAATTTTAGAGACCCATTGTGGATAGTCAATGGGTTGAATAAAGTTAACTGATAGGAGACATTGAAACTCTTCTTTGATGAGAAGGGATATGTGAGGGTGCATTTTGTGATTATTTTTCCATATCGGCTTAGCCTTAGGACAAGTAACGATGTAATGAAGAGCAATGGAGGGGTTGATCCTAGGCATATCCTGATAAGACCACATGAATGTGATGCTATGATCTTGAGGGAAGATGGGGTAATATCATTGCTCATTTGAGTTTAAGGATTGACAAAGTTTAATGATATGAGGATCCTCCAAGGTCCCTAAGTTAACGTTGATAGTTAATTCATTGAGCATGGTTTAGTTTTTAGGAGGGAGAGATTTATGGGTAGAAGAATCTACTGCACCAAAATAGGTGAGGATGGAATCATTGTCTTGACACTGAATGGTATGAATGGTGGGTGAATTGTGGTAGATCATCTCAAGATGGATGAGGGGAAAGGTTTTAGTTTGGCTACCCTATTGATAGGTTAGTGGGCCTAGACTAATGGTATTGATAAAAAAAAGTTGGATGGGATGATGTCAGAGTCTTCGGATTGGGAAGATGAACTAGGTGAGGATGGAATCTCTTCCTCAGGGGTAGCAATAGGTTTTGATGAGGTGGGTTCTTTTGGAGGTTGGAACTTGAGCCCAAATAAGTCATGAGGTTTCTAAGTTTTGATAATGGGCAATTCATGAGGTCCTTATTCATAAAGGCCCATACCAAATCCTTTCCAAGCACAATGATGAAGATAGGTTTTGGAAAAGGATGGATTTCTTAGATAGGAGAAATCAAAAGTGAAAGGTTGGATATATGGAGTGGTGATAGGAGTAAGGACTGGTCGATCAAGTCCCCTATAGATAAAATATGTGTGATTTTTGGGAAGTCTAAAGGGGATGATGGTTCCTATGTTGGGGTCATTTTGGAGGTTTCCATATTCCTACGGAGTGGGAAAAGCATCTAAGGTTAAAAGTCAATATTCCCCAAGGGAGAGATGTTGTAAAATTTGCACCAAATAACCCTCAACAAGAATCTGGGAAGAAAGGATAGATGTACTAGTTGAGGCTTCATCATTGTTGATGGTAAAAGCATTGTAGGTTGCGGTTGGTGGTGTAGTTGTATTAATGGGGTTTATTGACTATGTAAGAGATGAATGTGGAAGAAGGACATCATTAGGCCTGAAGGTCATGTTGCAAGATGTAAAAGGACTAGGATTGGCCTTGATGGTTATAACCTATTCTTCATGTTCAAATTTGACACAATGGTGTAAAGTAGATGGGATGAAACTCATAGCTAAATCTAAGGGTGTCCAAGTAGAATGTTATATTAGAAATCGCCCTCTACCACATAAAATAACTCATGAATAGTGTGAGGCCCCAAGCATATTTGAAGGACAACAGTCCCCAAGATAGTAGCCATTATGTTGTTAAAAGAGAGAACCATTGTGATTTTAGCCATGATGTTATTTGATAAGTGTAGCTGATCGAAAGCATGGGGGGAGATTATATTAATGATGGTGCCACCATCAATCATTACCCTTTTCATGTGGGTATGATTAATGTATATGGTGATAAAAAGAGGAGGGTCAAACTCCTCAAAATGGGCTAGGGGTATCTCAAAATCTTGGAAGGTGATGATGGTAAAATGTCGAAGGGCCCCTACAAAAGATGCCAGAGGTTGAGGGTTATCTGGTTGAACCTCTATGGATTGTAGGGCCTCTATCAGTGCCTCATAATGATGAGGTGATATGTTGATTAGCTCATAAAGACTCATCTTGACCAGAGTCTAATGGAGTTGCTTCAACATAATTCATTGAATGGATTTAGAAGGGTTAGTCAGAGAGGCACCAAGGATGGACACCTTGGGCTTTGGTGATGGTGTAGTTGAAGGCATTGATGTTGGGGAGTGGTTGGAAGGTTGGGAGTCCAAAGGATGTGTTCATGGAATGGATTCATTGGCTCTTCCTTTACCTCTTTGTTGAGCTCATGATTGGGTAATCATGTGGATGGTATAGACAATGGGTTTAGGTGGACTAGGTGATGGCCTTGGTTTCTCCCCTTTACTTTTAAGTAACAGTGGTAAAGCTGACATAGGTTGGGATAGTGGTTGAATTAGTTGGGTTGGCAGTTGGATTGGTAAGGGAGGTAATAATGGTTCATCTGATAATAGATCATCATCATCATATAAGTAGTGAAAAAGAGCTTGGAGGGCTTGGCAGTTCTCTGTGTCATGTCCTGGCATCCTATGGTATGCATAGATCTGAGTATCATCAAACCAAGAGGGTTTGGTATTAGAGGGGGTGAATGGATTAATAGGTGGAAGTTTAATGGAGGATGTGTGCAACAACCTTTGTAAACTAACCGAGTAAGATTATTTTAGAGGTGTTGAAGGTGTTGACATGCTCATTAAGGAAGTAGGAACCCTCTTAGAT
The DNA here is from genome assembly GCA_037957365.1 of Torreya grandis. NCBI lineage: Eukaryota > Viridiplantae > Streptophyta > Pinopsida > Cupressales > Taxaceae > Torreya > Torreya grandis. The sequence continues at coordinate 1,975,868 of JARHVA010002118.1, forward strand.
GTGGTCTTAGATTTAGAAAGGATAAGTGGTTGAGAAAATTTAGTAGATGGTTTGGGTTGGGTCAACTTAGCTATGATTGAGTTACCAATGGATGGTTTCAAAGTAGAGGATGAGGGGTTGATAATAGGTGGGAAAGTAGAGGGGGATAAACTAGCTAATAATGATGAAGTATCAGTGGCCTAGGTAGTGGGGGGTAAGCATAGAAAAGGGGGTCGATTTGATTGAAGTGGAGTAGGTGACTGGTATGGTATAAGGGTGGGGTCCCAAAATAGATGGTAAATGAGAAAGAGGTGGCATAGGTTGAGCCCAAGGATGAGGTTTAGGCAAATGTACCTTTCAGTCCATCTTAGTTGGTGGTTTGTTAGGTGGACTAGATGGGGTTAGGTCTAATTTGATGGGTAGATGGGTGATGCTAGGTGTGGGAAGGATACCTAAAGTCTAGGTTGGTCTAGTGAGAAAATTGTGAGATGATTTGGGTGGAGGTGGGTGATATGGTTCTTTTATGTTTTGTGAACAAGTGGTGTTCGATGTTGGGGTTATAATAGGTTTAAGGGTGGATTCCCATGAGGTCAAGGGTTCAACTCTATTTTGGTATGGGAGCCCTAGATGGTGCCATAAGGTGGCTCTATCCAGGCTAGGTTGTGAGACAAATTTTATATTTTGCAGTAACTGAGAAAAGAGCTTGTAAATGGGTTTGGGTCCTTAATCAGTTGTTTTAAATGTTAAGCCCTTGGGTGAAGAAGAGGGAATGGTTCCTTCATCTTTACTTGAGTTATAAGGTTCTAAAATGATGATTACTTATGGGGTGATTAAGGGAAGAGATGGTTGTTTGATTAGGGGTGCAGGTATGGTCCTGTCTCCTTCCTTTACTAGGGTATCCAAAGGAGAAGAAGGGAGTTATACCATTTAATTTGGTGTGGCAGAAGAAGAGGTGGTAAACGCAACAACTGCTTCTATGAAAGGAGAAGATGCAGGGGTTATAGATCCTTCTATTTGTGTCTCCAAAGGGATAAGAGGTGAATTTGATTCTTCCATAGGTGAGGTTGGTGAAGGAGCAATAGAAATATGAGGCTCATCTCCCATGGGCTCATTTATGATGACATTGATTGTGTGTGCCTCATGATATGAAGATGGTTCAAATTGATTATCATGGGCTTGGGTAGGTGGAGGATGGTTAGGAAATGGTTTGTGGAAAATATCGAGAGAATGGTTGGGAGGTGTGTTAGGGTTGTCAAATGACAATTCACCATTATCAATCAGGTTTTGGATAAGACTTTTAAAAGTGTTACACTGATTTATGTCATGTCTAATGACCCAATCAAAATCACAATGGTCATTTTCATTGTACCACATAGGCATAGGGTGAGAGGGGTCAAATTATTGTGGTGGATTGATTAGTGGAAGTTAGATAAGGTTAGTTTTGAGTAGTTTGTCTAGTATGAAGGCCTAAGATTCACCTATAGGTGTGAATTATTTAGGCAAAACCTAGTTTTGATTTCATGTTTGGTGGGTAAAAAGGGTTGGAAGGCATGATTTGATGCGGTTGGTTGATGGATGGAGGTGTGGCAGTTTTCAAGATGACCGTATTTATAGATGTTTTGGATTTGGTATTGGTTGGGTTTGATGTTTTGGTTGAAGAGGGGTCATTGGATTTGAAAGTGAAATTTTTATTTCATAGTTTTATTTTGCCCTCATCTATGGTATGATTTTTAAATTTATGTGCCATTGTGAATGCTTCATCAAAGGTTCTAAATGTTTGTACCTGAAGGGTGCGAGCAATGTTTTTTTGACAACCCCTAGAGAATATTTTAATGAGTTCTATTTGGTGTAGTAAAAAAGATAGTTGATTAATGAGGCCTCACCATCATGTGACAAAGTCAGCAATTGATTCATCGTCAAACTGCCTAATAAAATATAGGCCAGTTATGGAGACCTTCTTGGATATGTTTACCAAAAAATGTTCAAATAAGAATTGGGTGAGTTGGAAGAATGAAAAGATAGAAGGTCTAAGAAGGGCACTATACCAATCCAAGGTGGGTCTTGATAAAGACATAGGGAAGGTTCGGAGGAGGAGGGCATCATCATATGCAATCAAGTAAAAAGAATGGTGAAATTCCCTCAAATGTTGTTGATGGTCCTCCTTACCCTAAAATTTAGAGAATTTGGGGAGCTCTCATTAAGGAGGATAAGCATAAATTGGGACATATGGGTTGATAGGTTCGTTGCAGATTTGGTTCTAGGATAAAAAGTTATGGGACTGAGAGATAAATGACTCAAGTTGGGTCATCTTATCTACAAGCATCATTATTAGGTTGGGTTAGGGTTAGGTGGTTACATAATTTTATGGTAGGTTATGTTGAGGTTGAGTTGTAACTATGAGTTGATATGCAGCAGGAAGTACATAGGCGGGCATATATTATTATGCGGTGGCCTGAGGTTGGGATAGTGCCCCGACAAGATTGATAGGAATTAAAGGTTGAGTAGAGGTTAAAATATATCCTTGTGGGTTGGGAATATATTGATAAGGTGTTGTGAGGGCTTGTAAGGGAACTGATAACAATTAGTTTAAAGGTATATTTGGGTTGGCTAATGGGGGTATGGCTTGGGTTGATAATGCTAAAGTGTTTATGAGTTGTTGATGGGTAGTCACCCTAGTGATAATGGGAGGGAGTGATTGTGGTATGGATAGCACCAAAATTTGAAAAGGGGTTGAGGTTAGTATAATGGTTAAGCTAGAGGGAATGGTAGACATAGGTGTATAAGACATTGTGTTAACAGAAGGGGCAAAAGGTAAATTTGAGCCAACATTAGAGGTATTAGTTGGGGTAACAGGTGTATGGGTGGTAGTAGTAGATGAACTAATGGTTGAAGAAGAATCTTGGCTAATAGAAGTTTGGGATGTTGTAACACCAACCATGAGGTTATGTGGCATACCATAGGGTGGATCCATGGGAGGAATTGAAGTCATTAAAGTACGCTAGGCTAAGGTACTAAGATAGTGTTACAAAGCAACCGAATTTTTGTCTAGAAATGTGACAAAATTTAGATCAGCTTCAAGATCATGTGAGGCACTATAAGTGGGGGAGAATTATGTGGTGAAGCATGGGGTGATTTATCAACATTCAAGGTGTAATCTATGGATGAAGATGAAGAAGAAGATGGTGGTTGGTTGTTTTTATTTCTCACTTGTTGTTTGGTTAAGACCATATGAGAAATTAGAAATGGATAATGAACCTCTCAACTCAAACAATGAGCAAACAAAGAAAAGCCCAAAGCAAGAAAAAAGCACACACTAAAAACATAATTAATCTTAAGGTTTGTTTTAAATCCCTTTTGGCTTATGCTTTAAGGAGTGTGAAAGGGGGAATTGGTTTATAAGTTAGGTCCTAGAAGAGCCATCTAAAGATGGTTTCGGGTTAAGTTTTGGTAATCAAGAAAAATTTACACTAGACTGAATATGTGGCTTGGTATTTGGGGCTTGCTCCCCATACTTTATGAACCTGAATCCAAGCTGGGCCACTTAGCCAATAGATACTATTTGTATAGAGTTTATAATCCACTAGAGAATGGAGTGGGTCCTCCCCTTGGTGATAAAATTCAAGTGGAATCACTAGGTAGGGTAAGGTGATCCAAAGGGTGATGAAATCTTAATGACCCTTGTCTCAAATAAGTTTTGATGTTTATTTTGTGTGTATGGTTTGGTAGTGTAACATACGTGTGCTACAATTAATTCATGATGTATTTAGTTAATCTAGATGAGCTAATCATTAAGCAACCAATACAAATGCACTCAATTTTAGCCAAAAAGATTTTTTTTGATGTCTTTGCATGCAAAAAAGGAACAACTAAAAATACACTTAATGTAGGATGAAAATGCAACCTATCCCTAAGATGAAATTTTTTATTTTTTTTCCTTTTGATTTTTAGGAAGGAAAAGAGTTAAAATTTCTATCTTTTGAAATTTAGAAATAATAGAAATACAAGAGGATGAATTTTCACTAATGCAACTATATGCCTAAAGAGAACTATGAACCCAAAAGGGGTCCCACCAGGTGTGCCAAAGTGTTTCCTACTATTTCTAACTCTACTTTTCACTTTTATATTTTAAAAGGAAAAAATAAATGATGAGGGGTGTGTAACTAGTTAAACATTGCACTCGTTGATGATCAGACGAAGTGAGAGATCTTTTTTTGCAAGGAAGGATTACCTACAAGAAGACCACACTAAACCAACTTCTTTGTTAGATGAGTATGAAGGGTGGACTACCTAGCAATGCTAGATTTAAGAAGTGAAACCTCTCTTGGATGGCTGTCAATCCACTCCCCTAAAGATAAAAGTATTCTAAAAATAGAAATAAAAGATGATAAATAGATAAGAACATAAATGCTTATGCAAGAAAATAAATAACATACCTATTGAATATAAGATGTAGTATGATAGGTCAATACCATGCACAAGTGTATCAAGGTCAGGTTTAGAGGATCTAGATAGGGTTTTTAGACAGGTTAAAAATAGAGATAGGGTTTTATTAGGTATGAAAAGGGTGAAAATAACAATCTATTATTTTCCTTGACAGTGAATGTCGATGGTCAGGTTGATTAGCGATGGTTATCTTAACAAGCAATGGTTAGATAATCGGCAATGGTTGATGTAACCGGTGATGGTTGCAACAACCATTGACGGTTGTCTATAGAAGGCTCGTGGTTAATGAAATGGAGTTGGGGGTGGAATGATAAGTGGGTAGAAGATTGGAAAGGGGTTCTAGAGGTAAGATATGAAGTGCGGGTGGATTTATCATGATAGAGAAGTCAATAAAGAGGGGAGATTGATAAAAACAAATAAGAGATACCTGTAAAATGCCAAATGGATGATGATAGTAATCTAAAAGAAATTAGGTAGCATAACAGTATCTCTAGCTTTCAATAGTCACATGAATAGAGTTTTGTGGTCCTAGATACTTATACAAAAAAAACAAGAGAGCCCAGATGCAAATTTTTTGATCCACAACTCTTCCAAGAGCCTTGTATTTATAGCACAAAGTTGCTAAGTAAGGAGAGAAGAAGTTACCAAGTTAGCCTAGGATAAAGATGCGAATTCAGAGAGAAGGAACACTGTAAGGTGTGCATGGAAAATTTTCCATTTTGGCCATTATTATCTTGTTTACAACTAGATATTTTTGTGTTGCAAATTTTTAGACTTGATCGTTGACAGTCAGGCTAATCATTGATGGTTAGGCTGACTATTGACGGTCGTACTCCTAAGTTAAAGAGGGTCAAAATGAGTCTAAAGTTGATATGTTTATAATGTTTAAAAAAATTTCGTAGGTGTGTTAATGAACACAAACATATGAAAAAATGTTTATAAGGGTGATTTATCTAGGTGAATAACTAACTAAGGTCGAGGATAGGTCTAAGGTGATGTGACATCAAAAACTAGTGAGGGGATGTTTTTGAGTGTTTACACTTAGTTTCATTTTCACCATTACTGATAAGTTTATAATAAACCAATGATTGCCTACTATTATGATCATTTATTACCTAAATGCCATGACATTGGATGACAAAAACCCTAGAAATTTGTAGGAATAACTATTTAATATTCCAGAGTCCATACTAGGCTAAGAAACCACAAGATCATAGTTGGAATCTAATGTAAAAGTAACATCAAAATTATTTTTGTTAACTTCCAAAAGGCTAATATCAAGGTACAAATATCAATATATCACTATATTAATACTATGATAGTCATTTTATCTAAGGCTAATATTTATATATATATATATATATATATATATATATATATATATTTCCATTCTTAATCAATAAGATATAACTATTGTCAACCTTGTTTATCATTATGTTATATAATCAACACCATTACATATGTGATTACCGCATATTATATTAATTTATGATAGGGAATATTTCTCAGGTATTAATCCTCAAGTAAAAAAATAATGCCTTACTATTTTTTTTGGTATCTTTGTTTTTTTAATTTTTTTTTTAATATACAATGATTAATTTAAAAAATATAATCAATAAGAGATTGATATTTTTATTAACTCAGGGTTAAATGAGGTGATGCCTAAGTGCATGGTGACATCATAAAATTATCCAAAAATCCAATGCCATTCAGGCTGTAAGTTCTTCATTAAATGCAGATTTACATGGATAAAACCTACATTCAAATATAATTCTTTGTTTGCTATTTTCGTTCAGTCTTTTAATACATCTAGGTCGATACCCAAGCATTTAATACGCTGACTGCATAATAAAATCTAAAATTAGAATCACCACTAAGCGACACATTCTTTTAGTGACTTCAAATCTAAAGCTAATACTGGCTAGGAATGATCTAAATTAGAATAAATTAGATAGCTATATAAAACAGTGATGCCATACCACAATCATTTAATCTACATATGGTAGCTATGATGCCATACAAAGGCAAATTCATAAAAAGTTGGTTTCATAGCTCATTTATCTTGAGAATGTCTTTTTTAATCAATGCCACACTAGAAACATAGCAGTTAAAAACAACCAATAAAAAGACATTTTTAAAGCCAACACTTAATCGTAAAAGATTAGAGGCCAAGTCAAAGACCATTATAGATCATTCAGTTATTTTTGCATAGAACCTAATTTATTTAAATAAAAATCTACACCATGGAAAAATAACTATTTATTATTGGATAGTTGTCATGATGATGTCATGGAGGTGTCCTAGTGAGTAGATGAAGTACCTTGTTGGTCTATGTGATAATGTAGTTGTTCTTTTATGCTTGAAGGTGGCTTGGTTGATCTTTAGTGTTGACATATTTAGAGATGTTCAGGGATAAGTATAGTGATTAAATAATTTTCAAGAAGTCATTAAGATGTTATCTATTACTTTAAGATCTTGTGTGAACAAGTGGAATTCATCTGGTTGATCATAGTTTTCATCTAGACACTTTGTGTCAAGTAGCATAAAATCTGAGTTAGTAATTTGATGATATCACCATTACCACATGTGAATGAGTCAAGGGGAGTTGGTCATATGGTTATGATCATATTAATTCCTAGTTATTATATGCCAAATTTCAATTCATGCATCAAAGTGTGGTCAAATATATGAGGGTGCAAAATTGGCTTCTCAGTCAAAATTCATTGTTTTTCCATAGCCAAATTTGCAATATGGTCAGATAAAGCCAAGTAAGAAGTTTGATGATGGAATATCTCACACGTGTGGAGATTTAAGGAGAATGTGATCATATGGGTTTATTTAGTTTTAGACCTAGTTTATTTGTGCTAATTTTTAGATCATGTGATGAAGCATGTCAAAATATATGCTTATAAAAAGTTGGTTTCCTAGGAAGATTGATTGTGTTTTTTTCATACTTAGACAATTTTGTAATATGGAAAGAAGAGATGAGTGATCATCTTGATGATGTTATATCTTGCACATGTGAATGTGTCATGATAAACTATTCATATGGGTTTGTTTAGTTTTGAGCTTAGATGATTTATGCTAAATTTGAGATCATGCACTGAAGCATGGCAAAAGTTATGCATGATCAATGTTGGCCTCTTAAGCAAGTTTTGACATAGTTGGATCTGTGTCAAAAGTTTTTCAAAAAGAATTTTAATGACATTATATATCTCACATGTAAGGGTTCTAGGAGTAGTGTGTTACATGGTTTGGTTCTCCATGTGAGGAGATCATCTGGTCCAAATTTGAGATCATGCGAGTATAGATAGAAGTTATTAAGGTTAAAAAATAACTAGTCAATAATATTGAAAGGGTCCCCATAGTCATTTTTGAAAGTGTTAAAGCTCGAGTAAGATCAATGATGCACATTTCTCCAAGAAATCTAGAAGTAGTGAGATGAGAACATGTGCATGATGTTTAACAATTGAGAAAAGGTACATGATAAAGATCCAACGGTGAGTGGGCATTTGTATAAATTGATCAAATGATAAGCGTTTATCATTAAAAACCTAGTTGATCTATAAAGATCAACAAAGTGCATGGAGTCAACATTTTAAATTGCACAAAATGAGGTCAAAGTGACTGAGGTTTAACATTTGGCTTTGGTGGACTACGTATTAAATCTCAAACAAGATCAATGGTGGATATTTGATATGAGCAACAAGGACACGAGTTGATTATAGAGTGGTCAAAGTTTAACTGTGACCGTTTAAATTCAAATATTTAAATTTTAACACAAGAAAAACTAGAGATTTATATTTCATCTATATATTTTGATAGAAGTCAAATTTGCTAGTACTATAAAAAGCAAAGATGAAGAGGACTCCATGGTCTTGATTTGAAAATTTATGAGTACAGTCAAAGATATTGATCCTAAAAGCTGACTGTGTTCCTACTTATTCTAAAAGTGACTAAAGAAATATATTCAATCTTATATTGATGCAATTTTGATGTCTCATGATGACTTGGCTATTGGAGAGTATTATAAACTCTATGAGGATGCTTTGTGTGGATTTTAGAGGTGTGATCAATCTATCTTGAGTATGAATAATGCTTAAAAAGTTGACTGTATATTCAATAATGGTGTTCCTATTTATAAGGTCTATGTTTGAGTTGTTTGAACATACACAGATGTGAGCTAAGATGAATGTGATCATTTTAAGATGTTGAAGGGGACATAAGGAATGGATCCATGTATTTAAAAGTGGTCCCATGTTCTTAATTTGTCTGATGTTGTGCTAAATGGGTGAATTGGTCTCCATGAGACCCATAAGAGCTATAATGGCCTTATTAAAAGGTGTAGTTGCTTAAGGGTGACCCATATATGTTATGACTAACCTATGAAGTTTGTATTGAGCCATCTCTTCATGTGAGAGATGCATTAAGGACTAAGGCATGTCTAATGGCTGACCAAGGTAGTGATTATCAAGATTGCTCTATAAATAGTGGAACTAAAGATGATGGGATTAGAGAGAGGCTTGTGTGTGTATTTTGTGGAGTGAAGGAGGGGTAGAGTGCCCTAAGGATGAGTTTAAGAGTAGAAAAAATTGAGGACTATTTGTATGGCTTATTGGTCATCATTCTATTTGGAGAATAGTGTGCTTGCTGTTTGAGTGTGAACGAAGGTGAAGTGTGTTGATCAAAGGTCCATCATTAGGTGTTGAAGACATCAATGCATAGGTGTACATTTTCATAGGTGTTGTTATGGTAGCTCAACATCTTAGGTGGTTGTAGCCTCCTTGGAAGGTGAAACTTGTTAAAAGGTCTGGTTTTTATTGAAACTTAGCTAGATAGGTGTAACAACACCTTATGGGATTAAAGTCTCACTAAATAGAGATTATAGTTCCTTGATAATTTGTATATGGTCTAAATTAGATCTTGTTATTATAGGATAATAATCCAATTAAAATTTCCAGTGGGTTTTATTTCCCAAGAGGGTTTTCCACGTATGTCATGTGTTATGTGATTGATCTTGCATTGTTTCTCTTTCTTATTGCTATGAATGATATGTATGATTAATGAATGTTTGTGGTAACTAATTAAGTTTTTTTACAGATCATAATTAAAGTTGGATTATTTGGGCTCATTGATTCACCCCCCTCTTAGTGATTGTACCTTTAACAATTGTTATCAGAGCCAGGTCCTTTGGTAAAGACTTAACAGCTTGAAGGTGATCAAAGGTATAATCGTTGATAATAAGATTATGGAGTATCTTCAAAAAAATCTTGTTGTGAAGACACAAGTGTAAAATCTAGAGGCAACCTTCAAGAATCTACAGGTCATAATGAATAAATATCTCAATCAAATAAAAGTAAGTAAAGACATGGATTTACTAGACGTTCTCTTATCCAAGGAAAAAAGGGATTCCATCTCCACCAAAAGGATTAAAAATGAAAATTCATGGATAAGTATTAATCAAGAAAAAGGGAGGTCAAATATGAATAATGTCTTCAATGGGTATTTCTTATCCCGTAATCAATTTTGATCATAGATATAAGGATTGTGCTCTCTCTCCATAAATCAAAAGGGATCTCATATGTTACAACTGTAACCAATAAAGTCACATAGCCAAGAACTACAACATAACCTTTTAGAAAAAATATATACAAGTGATTGACACTATCAAGTGGTTTAAGAAGACCAAGTCTAAAGAAGAAAAGAAGCAAATTCTAAGAAGATCACTAGAGGAAGAGTCATTATTTATTCAAGAAACTTTGCATACTCAAGAAGATGAGAAAAAGAGATGGTTCATAGACATTGGATTCTTAAATCATATGACAGGAGACAAGAGAAAGTTTATCTCTTCTCAAAAAGATCAACCTAGGTGTAGTTAGATTTGGTGATAACAAGTCTACTAACATAGTCAACAAAGGTACTGTAAGTTTGGACAATGGTCATACTAGGACTGAGAATGTCTTATATGTAGAAGGTTTGAAACGTAACCTTTTAAGTGTGAGGCAAATGTGTAAGCAATGAAATGTTGTTACTTTTCATGATAATGTATGTGAAATAAGAAAGGCAAAATATGAAAAGTTAATTACAAATATTCATAAAATAGATAACATGTATGTATTCCATGAATCCAAGAATGAAGAGTGCTTCATAAGTCAATTGGAAGAAAGCTAGCTTTGGCATAAGAGGCTTGGAAATATAAATTTTGATAATATGTTGAAAGGGGTTGGTAAGGCATATGCCTAGGATTTCTAAGATTCCTCATTTTATTTGCAAGGCATTTCTTCATGGGAATAAAACCAAAAGAAGATACAAATCCAAGAAATTACCCACTATAGAGCCATTGGAGTTGATCCACATTGATGTGGACTTATGAGAACTCAAAGTATTCAAGGTAATAGTCACTTCATACTTCTCATTGATGATTTTACTATGATGAATTGGATGTTCTTTCTTAAAGAAAAATTAGAAGGTTTTACAAAATTTATGGCAATCAAAGCTCTTGTTGAAAATGATAAAGGTTCAAAGATCAAGTGTGTGAGATAAAATAGAGGAGGTGAGTTTTGGTCTCATAAGTTCAATGATTTCTATGATAAACATGGGATAAGAAGATAATACTCTATTGCTAGAACACCACAACATAATGGTGTGGTTAAAAGGATTAATAGGACTATGGTTGAGATGGGTAGAACCATTATTTAAGATGCAAAAATATTAGATGGCTATTGGTAAGAGGAAACCAAGACTTCTGTGTACATCTTAAATAGATGTCAAATTAGAGTAAATGGTAATAAAATTTCTTATGAGTTATGAAAGAATAAAGTGGCTAATGTTAAATATTTTAGAGTGTTTAGGAGCAGGTGCTTCATCAAAAGAATGAAGATAATCTTAGATTTTTTTTTTCAAGATCTAATGAGGGTATCTTATTAGGTTATTCTTCTATCAGTATAGCCTATAGATGCTTCAACAAGAAATTTTATAAGATCGTTGAAAGTTCAAATGTAAGGGTAGATGAGACAAGTAGAGTCAAGAATCCAAAATTATAAGTAAGTGACTCAACTTAGAATGCCATTGCAAATAATGATAAGTTATTTATTCAAATAGATGATGAAGATGAAGAGGAAGAAGAAAGACAAGATACTCAAACTCTATATAGAAGAATTTAGAAAGATCATTCAATCTCTCAGATTTTTGAAAATGTTGGTGTAAGGTTACAAACTAGAAGGAGAATGTTGATTAATCAAAATCAATAAGACTCAACTCTGTTATCAATGACTGAACCCAAAACTTTCATGAAATCTAGAAAAGATAAAAATTAGAATGATGCAATGGATGAAGAAGTTAATCAAATAGAAAGGAATGAAACATGGGACCTAGTTCCTAGATCAAAATATAAAAATGTGATAGGTACCAAATGGGTTTTCAAAAACAAGATGAATGAGAAAGGAGAAGTCACAAGAAACAAGTCTAGATTGGTATGTAAAGGATATGCTAAGATTGAAGGAATAGATTTTGATGAGACTTTTGATCCTATGACAAGGATAGAAGCAATTAGACTCTTTTTGGCTTATGAACGTTTCAAAGATTTTAAGATGTATCAAATGGATGTGAAATATGTATTCTTGAATGGAAACTTAGAAGAAGTCTACATTGAGTTCCTTGAAGGATACTTTATGTCAAGTAATCAAGATTTTGTGTGTAAATTGAAGAAGGATCTATATGGTTTTAAACAATCTCCTAGAGCTTGATATGACAGGTTAGATAAGTATGTTTTGAATCAAGGTTTTAAAAGTGGGGTAGTTGATAGTAATTTGTACATTAAGATAAAAGGTAATCATTAATTGATAGTTGTATATATTGATGACATATTTTTTAGTTTTGACAATAATAAAATGAGTAGAGATTTTGCAAATACTATGAAGATTGAGTTTGAAATGTCAATGTTGGAAGAACTGTCTTACTTCTTAAGATTACAAATTAATCAACTTGATGCTGGAATTTTCATTTCTCAAGATAAATACATCAATGATATGCTAAGAAAGTTTGATATGATGGAGTGTAAGCCAATGGGTACTCCAATGATCACAGGATGCAAGTTAAGTAAATTGGATGACTCAGCGAAAATTGATCAAACTTTGTATAGATCCATGATTAGAAGTCTTTTATACTCTACTGCATCTAGGCCTAAAATCATGCAAGCAATATGTCTTTTAGGAAGGTTTCAAGCTAATCCTAGAGAATCTCACTTGAAAGCTGTCAAAAGGATCTTGAGATATCTTCAAGGCACCATAGACTATGGTTTATGGTATCATAAGAGTAAATAATTCTCTTTAAAATCATATACTAATGCTGATTGGGCAGGATGTGTGGATGATAGGAGTACCAGTGGTGGGGTCTTCTTCATGGGAGAATGTTTGGTAACTTGGCTAAGCAAGAAGAAATCCTTAGTGTCTCTATCAACTATAGAAGCTGAGTATATAGAAACTACCTCTTGTTGCACATAAGTAATGTAGATGAAATATACTTTGGAGGCTTACAAGGTAGGACAAAATGGACCTTGTCTTATTTTTTATGATAATACTAGTGCAATTAGTATCTCAAAGAATCCTATTATGCACTAAAAAACTAAACACATTTATATTAGATATCATTTATTGAGAGAATAAGTGATTAATCAATGTGTCAAGTTGGAGCATGTGCTTACAAAAGAGTAGCTTGCAGATATTATGACCAAACCATTGTGAAAATCTACTTTTGAGTATCTAAGATAGAGCTTGGGTGTCATTTCTTTCTTTATGAATTAATAGAATGTCTTTGGTTGAGGGGAAGCAACATTTTCATAAGACTTGCTCCAGAGGTTTTTGAAGGAGCTATAGTACATGGTTAGAATGGGTGTTTTTCAGGTTGACTGAGAGCATGTTTCTATTTGGTGAGTGGCATGAAGTTCTAATTGATGATCCTTGTAGTAACTTGAGATAAGAGGCTAGTTAAAATGTGTAATGGGTTGTCATGGTGTGTGGAGATATAACATTGATCAAAAGGTGTAATTGCTCAAAGTTCTTAGGGGGAGTCCCTATTAGATGATTCTTGTTATGTTCCATCATATTTCTATGGTTTTGTGTGTGTTTTCTTCATTAGTTGTAGTGCTTGATTGAGAGAGTGTTGGCATGGATCAAGAGGATGTTGTCAAGGTAAGAAGAGGTAGGCTCAAGGTAAGGTAGAGTTTCTATCATCTTTATAAGATGGTCATTTCCTATTTTGATAGTATTTTTAGGTCCTTAAGATTAGTGTCTGCCCACTTTTTCATTATGTCAAAATGGGAGAAAGTTTCTATTAGGAAGAAAGTTCCTATTGAAGGAGTGCTTTGAAGAGAGAGAAGGTGAGCTATATATTGCTATATATGATGGGTGTTGTCATCAATGACAAAGGGGGATATTGTTGAGTAGTTTGCATGATGATGTCATGAAGGTGTCTTGGTGAGTGGATGAAGTGCTTTGTTAGTCTATGTGACAATGACAAAATATGGAATGTGCTTGTTCTTGCATGCTTGAAGGTGGCTTGGTTGATCTTTAGTGTTGACATGGCTAGAGATGTTCAAAGATGAGTATGGTGATTGGAGCATGTGTAAGAGGTCTTAAGATTTTATCTATTGCTTTGATATCTTATATGTACAAGTAAAATTCATTTGGTTGATCATAGTTTTCATCTAGACACTTTAGGTCCAGTAGTAAAAAATTTCAGTTGACAGTTTGATGACATCACCATTACCACATATGAATAAGTTAAGGGGAGTTGGTCATATGGTTGTGATCAAATTAGTACCTAGTTTTTATATGCCAAATCTCAAGTCTACATCAAAGCACAATCAAAGATATGAGGGTGTAAAGTTAGATTCTCAGTCAGAATTCATTGTTTCCCCATACTTAGCCATATTTGTAATATGGTTAGAAAGAGCCGAGTAATCAGTTTGATGATGGAATATCTCTCACGTGTGAAAATTTAAGAAGAAGGTGATCATATGGGTTTATTTAGTTTGGGACCTAGTTTATTTATACTAATTTTTAGATCATGCAATGAAGCACATAAAAAGATATGCTTATGTAAAGTTGGGCTCCTAGGTAGATTGATTATGTTTTCTCAGACTTAGCCAATACTGCAATATGTCAAGAAGAGGCAAGTGAGCATATTTATGATGTTATATATTGCACATGTGAAGGTGTTGATAAAAATTGTTTATATGGGTTTATTCAGTTTTGATCATAGATGATTTGCACTAAATTTTAAATCATGTACTAAAGCATGACAAAAGTTATGCATGCTCAAAGTTGGCCTCTTAGGTAGGTTTTGACATAGTTTGGTCTGTGGCAAAAGTTTTTTATTAGGCATTTTAATGGCATTATATCTTGCACATGAAGGTTCCAAGAGCAGTGTGTCGTATGATTAGATTATATTATGTGAGGAGATCATCTGGTCCAAATTTGAGATCATGCGAGTAAGTATAGAAAAATTTATTGAGGTTAAAAAATGGCTACTCAATTATATTGAAAGGGTCCCCATAGTCATTTTTGAAAGTGTTAAATCTCGAATAAGATAAACAGTGCACATTTATTCAAGAAGTCTGGAAGTAACAAGATGAGGATAGGTGCATGATGTTTTATGACTGAGAAAAGGTAAAGAATAAGGATCCAATGGTGAGCAAGCATTCATATAGATTGATCGAATGATGAGCATTGATCATTAAAGACTTGGTTGATCTGCAAAGATCGACATAGTGCACAGAGTCAACATTTTTATATTAGATGAGATGACATCAAAGTGAATGAGGTTTAATGTTTAACTTTGGTAGAATATGCATTAAAGCTCGGATAAGATCAACGATGCATATTTTATTTGAGCAATGAGGATACGAGATGATTGCAAAGTGGTTGAAGTTTAACTATGACCGTTTGAATTTAAATATTTAAATTTTAACATAGGAAAAATAGAAGCTCTGTATTTCATCCATATATTTTGATAGAAGTTAATTTTTTTGGTACCATAAAAAGAAAAAATGAATAAGACTCCATGGTGCATCTATTGAACTTAATTTGAAATTATGAAAGTGAGTGCAGTCAAAGATATTGAACATATAATTTGATTGTATGTTCATGATTATTCTGCAAGTGACCCAAAAAGGATATTGAAGCTTATATTGATGTATTTTTGATGTCTCATGGTGGCTTGGCTATTATGGAGTGTTTTAAACTCCATGAGGATGATCTGTGTGGATTTTAGAGGTGTGATTAATCTATATTGAGAATGAAAAATGCTTAAAAAGTTGACTGTATATTTAGTAATGGTGTTTCTATGTATAAGGCCTATGTTTGAGTTGTTTGAGCATACACATAGATGAGCTAAAATGACTATGATCATTTAAGGATGTCGAAGGGGACATAAAGAGTGGATCTATGTATTTGAAAATGGTCTTATGTTCTTAATTTGTTTGATGATGTGCTAAATGGGTGAATAAGTCTCCATGAGACCTATAAGAATTACAAGGGCCTTATTAAAGGGTGTAGGTACTTAAGGGTGACCCATAGATGTTATGGCTAACCTATGAAGATTGTATTGAGCCATGTCTTTATGTGAGAGATGCTTTAAGGGATAAGACATGCCTAATGGCCGACTAAGATAGTGATTATCAAGATTGCTCTATAAATAGTGGAACCAAAGATGATGGGTTCTAGATTTGGTATGGGAGATTAAAGAAAGATTAGAGAGGCACTTGTGTGTGTGTTTTGTGAATCGAAGGAGGGGTAGAGTTCCATAAGGATGATTTCAAGAATAGAATATATTGAGGACTATTTGTATGACTTCTTGGTCATAATTCTATTGGGAAAATAAAGCACTTTCTATTTGAGTGTGAGTGAAGGTGAAGTATGCTAATCAAAGGTCCATCATTAGGTGTTGAAGATATTAGTGCATAGGTGGATGTGATCATAAGTGTTGTTATAGTAGATCAACATATAAGGTGGTTATAGCCTCCTTTCAAGGTGAAACTTTCTAAAAGGTCTAATTGTTTCAACTCAAAACTAAACAGGTGTGGCAACACCTTATAGGATTGAAGTTTCACTAAATAGGGATTGTAGTTTCTTGATCATTTGCATATTGTTTAAATTGGATCTTGTTACTATAAGACAATAGTCTAATTATAGGTTCTAGTAGGTTTTATTCTCCAAGAGGGTTTCCCACGTATGTCATGTGTTATGTGATTGATCTTGCATTGTCTCTTTTGCTTATTGCTATGAATGATATGTATGCTTGTGATAACTAGTTAAGTATTTGTAAAAATTAGAATTGAAGTTAGATTATTTGGTCTCACTGATTCATCCCCCCTCTTAGTGATTGTAAACATTTATTTGTCCTTAAATAATAAAAGTCCAATTACAGATCCAAATGATACTTTAAACTATTTGCATAAATTGAGGTTAATATTGAAACTCATATAGTTCACTTGTACGGTAAATCATACTAGACTAACATGTGATATTTTATTAAGAGGGACACATAAGTGATTGTATGCAGTGAATTTAGGTGTAAATGAAAGTTTAAAACTAAATCAAAGTTACGTTAATATATACCTCATTGGAGATGATTAAAATTAGCCATAACTCACTATTCTAGAAGATGGATTTCAATATGTTAAATCATTTCTATTATATTACCCAAATCAACCATACTCAATTTTTTTTAATAATGATATATACAATTGAAAACACCACTTATCTGATGAGTTAACAGGTTCTCTATGTCTGATCTTTCTATGTTGTGCCCCCTCCTTTTCCACCTTCAATTTTCTCCTATATATCTCTCCAAAGCTGCTTCCTTCTTCTCTTTTTTTCAATGCATAAATATGCAAATTCCTTTTGAGTCTCACTTAAATAGAAAATAAGTGTTAATTATTTTTCCAAATTTTTATTTTTGGCTTTCTTTTTATTTTATCTTTTTTTACTAATTTTTTTTCTCCTTTTCTAATTTCAATGTTTTTTTCTCTCTTTTAAAACAATTCCTTTTTTTTAATATTTTAATATGAAATTCTAATTTCATATTATACTAATTTAACATTTAATTTTACTTCAACAATTTTATGATAAAATCATAAATAATAACCTATATTTAATTTTACCCTTTATTAAATTTGCTTCAATGTGTATTAATGATACATAATGCCAAGCACACACAAGGAAATTTATTTCTATAATTTTGTCTACTCAGGAAATCACAAAAACTAACAGTCTAAACAAGTACTAAAAACAATCATATTTAAATGTATTTTCTACCATAACTAATTATGATGGTGTATGTAGGGTTTCACTAGCTCTGTATTGATCAGTGATGTCTCCATCTACATCATCCTCTCTGATGATGCTCTCTTTTCAGTACACTTGAAAGAAAGATTTTTTTGCATCCACCTCACAACACACATGTAATTAAGTCTTTTGATATGATAATCATAATAAAAAATATATAATTGAATCAATACATTAATATCTTTAAAAATTTATACATATACATCATCCAATTCATAATAAGTAATCATGTATTATCATCTAATTAAGAAACTTTTTATCATATTGAAATAACATAAATCTCTAGATTAGTTAGAAATATAACTAAATATAAATTTGTTAACTACAAATATCTATGAATAATTTGGTGAGTATGTCTGATGAGGAATCAGGATGTAACATCCTTCCCCTAAATCTAGTCATCATCCCCAATGACTCTTATTTAAAGATAAGTTCTCAATCAAAAATATTTCTTAACAAAGTAATAACGTGATATATAATGTCAACCTAAATAAATAATTGGGAAATTACTTATAAAACTCACTGTGATTTCTTCAAATTGATATATTCCCAATATATTGGTCCGACAAGACCCTAATAAATAACATCTCTAAATTAATCAAACATAGTTGCGAGTATTACTTACTCTGACTGATTCTATCATGACCACTCTAGGATCCAAAATCATCAAAGTAAGCCTATATACTATAGGAATAACCATTTCTATTACTATGAAAGGTCCCACAAGTCTTGGTAAAAATTTCATTAATTTATTAAGAGCACATAAGATCATCGTGCAAGACAAAATAAATGACCACAGAGAGTTTCAAAAAATCATCCAGTCCCAACACATCTTCCTAACCTAGAGAGTGTTTTTCTCATTCTGAAGAAAAGTAATTAGGGAATTTGGTAAAAATAATGTGTATATGCTAATACTATCACTACTTCATGTAACTTTAAATAAGTACAACATGTCAATAATGTTACTAATACATGGAGATCTTGATACATATGATGATGAATAAGAATGGTAAATACAAAGTATACAAAAATCATGGAATACTCATCCATATAGAATCTATCTATTGTATACATGCATATGGCCATACGATTTAATTTGATAAGTTCTGCCTATCAATTCTTGGGTTTGACAAGTCCATTTGTCGATCCAACTCATTATCACAATCTAAATTAATGTGAGGCTAAGTAGGATACCATCTTATCGCTTAGAATTCACATTCCCAATTCACCACTCTTCCCTTAGGTCTTCACAACCTAATGATCTTAAAATGTGCATAATGTTTCAAAGAATCATAATTTTATGCTATCAAATCATTGAAAGCAAAGCTATATGCTAAATTATTCTAGATGTATCCTCATACATACAAAAGATATCATACAATGAATCCATAATTGTATTAAGTTACTACTATTTAAACATACTAGTATCATATTTCAAAGCTTAATCTATTCTATTTTTCTCATGTTTAAGAGGAAAATGATGTTAAAATTAACATAACATACATAGGACAAGAATCACATCGTTCTTTCAGCCTTATAGGGAAATAAACAAAACAATATCTCCTTGTTTTCTCAATTAACACACAACAAGTTAAAAGTTTATTCTAACCCCTAGATTGACAAGATGTTTGGCACCTCCTAAACCTTAATCAATTCTAGTGAGAGGTATAAAAAAACTCTTTCAAAACAACATGTTTTAAGCAAAAAGAGAGAAAATGTCAATCTAATCATGAGTCTATAACATTATACTATTTATAATCAACTTGTAATTCTTAATATAAAATTTAATATATAAATCAAGGTTTGCCACCTCACGTGGTCTTAAAATCACAAGTTAGATCAAATAGTGAATCTAAAGAGTCACAAGTGAAAAGTATAGAACTATCATCTCAAAATTTCCTACATAACCTCAAAAGGTAAAAGGAAGACACCACAACTCAATGTTACTACTTACCAAATTTGTAATTATGGTATCTCAATCTATTTTGACAAATAAGAGATATGCCAACCATAAAGATCTATACATCCATCCAATCTTTAAACTTCTCACTCACCAAGAGTAGAAAACATTCTCGCACAAATTTCAAGGGTGTATAGTCAAATAATATTCAGAAATAATTCCCATTTAAGAGAACACTAAATCAACATCACAATAATATCAAAGAGAATAATATAACAAAAATTCACCTCTATGCTAACTAAAAGAGATGAAACATCTTCTTAAACCACTTATCTTAAGAGTACAAATTCCATAAACAAATTCCTAACACAAAGGAATTATCAAGTAATACAACAACACTCTATTAAAAATATTTCCACCGCCTTAGGTGGTACTAAAAGAAAAATGGTATTATAAGATTTCCTAGTCCTTGTTGAAAATATTGTCATTGATGTCAAAAGAGTCTTTGATTGACGGAATTATGTGATGGAGATTGATGGAATCATTGACAAAAATGTTGATAAAAATGGCAAAAAGTAATGGATGTTGACATAAATAACCAACAGTATAAAAGGGCAAAAAATAGAAGTTTGAGTACATGAAAAGGAGTGGTTAGGCATAAGGAAAATCATTGTATATGTGAATTATAAATAGCTATACATTATAGAAAGATATTGACATTAATTATGAGAAAACTACTATGTTTAATGTGCAAAGAAGAAAAATAAAAGGCAGATTTAAAATCACCATGTTTTTAGTGTGCATAAAGGTGATTATGTGGGTAATTAAATGCACCTAAGGAGTTAATTTTCCATGATTTTAAGTGTTAAATCTACCTTGGTTGACCCATATTAAAAGGTTATTTTATGGAAGGATACAACCTTTTGAATGGACATTATATTTTGAAATGTAAACGTTGATGAAAGGGCATTTATTACCTATATAAGAAGGATTTTTGATTTTGAGGAAGAACAACTATTAATTAAAAATCAATTAGAGTCCAAGAAATCAATTGAGAATAAAAATCAGACTTGTGTTTAGAAAGGAAGAGCAGATCCAAAGAGAGAAAATAAAAGTTCCATCATTTATTGTGTTAGAAATAGATTTATGATGGTAAGAAGAATTTTCATAAGGGGTTGGTGCTCCTGTGAGTTGGTGCTCATGAATCTAAGATGAGTTAGTGCTTGGCAGAAGGGGTTGGTGCTCATGTGGGTTGATGCCTATAAATTGTAATTGGAGATTGGTGTCTCCTGGAGTTTGGTGCCTATGAATATTTGAAAGTTATATACTGAAAAAAAATTTCTCCATGGTTTTCTCTTGAAAGGGTTTCACATAAATCTGTGTCTATTTGCATTGTGTTATTTTGCATTGTGTTCTTTGATTGCATTAGATATATTAATTGAGGATTTGGATTTAAGATTAAGTGTTGAATTTAAAAGAATATCTTATAATGATTCACCCCGCTCTCATTATAATCCTGTGTTTAAAATTTGGTATCAGAGTGGGTTCCTTTGGTGTTAGCATAACTTCTAGAAGGTAGATATTAGAAAACACATATGGTAGGATCTCAAGTGCTGGATGATTTCTCCACTAACAAGGCTCCTTTGTTTGATGGAATGAATTATGCATTTTAGAGTATAAAGATGAAGACTTATTTAATGGCCATAGGTTTTGATATTTGGCAAGCAGTGGTAATCAAATACACAATGCCACAAACTGTACCAATGGATTCTACTAGAAAGAAGGCCACTAAAAACAATGCGAAAGCTATGAATGCAGTCTTATGCAGGATTTTAGAGAATGAGTTTTTTGATGTTATGAATTGTGAATTTATAAAAGAGATTTGGGATAAATTTAATACTATTTATGAGGGTGATAGTAAGATGAGAAAAGCAAAACTCTAAATCCATTGGAGGTAGTTTGAAAGTCTGAAGATGAAGGATGATGAAAACATTGCTGGGTACCTTCTTCATATCAATGAAATTGTTAATGTCATTTGAGGGCTTAGAGAGAAAATTAAAGAATCTGTGATTGTATAGAAGGTCTTGAGATCCTTACCATTGAGATTTGATGTGAATATTTCCACCATTAAATAAATGAAGGATCTAGACATGATGAAAATGGATTAGCTTCATGGAATACTTATGGCATAGGAAATGAGAACTGAATTTGAGAGATAGTCAAATATGGAAGCATCATTCAAGGTCTCAAAGAAAGAGAAGATTAAAGAACCAAAATCAAGTGAGAATTGAAGTAGTGAAGAAGATGAAAATGAAGATCTATTCATTTAGAAGCTAAAGAAAGGATCAGGTAAATATAAAGGAAAGTTATCATTTAAATGTTTTAATTATGGTAAAATTGGTCATTTTAAAGCCAAGTGTCCAGATAAAGGAAATAACGATGATGAGGGAAACAAACCAAAGTCCAAAAAAGGATTCAAGTCGAGCAAAGGCAAGAAAAGATTTGAGAAACAAAATAAAAATCTATACTCTAAGAGGAATAGTAGCTCATCCGAAGAAAGCAAAGTAAGTGATTATGAGAGTGATATTGGAGAGATTCTGTTCATGGCTATAGAAGATAATGCCACTACCAGTAAAAATAATTTGGAGGAAGATGAAGACATGGAAGAAGAAGGTGAAGTGAACCTTGGGGAATAACTTATTTGTGCATTGGGAGAAATAAAGGCATTTAAGAAGAAGAATCATAAACTTAAGTTGTAGCTCTGGAAATATGAAGAAGAAAATTGAGACTTTGAAGCTAAGACATCACAAATACTTGAGGAATTAGAGAAGGTAAACATTGATCTGAAAAATCAAATCGAAAAGTCTAAATGAGTTGAGGAAGAGTTAAGAAGTCAACTAAGAATGAAAGAAGAAAAGTATAAGAAACGTGAATATGAGATTGTTTCCTTAAAAAAGGACTTAGAGAAGGCAAACATAAGTAATTTAAAATTTGGAAAGAACATTGAGGTTTTAGATAAGATCCTAGACCATCACAGATCATTTGTATATAAGTTAGGTCTTAGATATAGAGATGAACAAGAGTTTACTAAGAAGAATTCAAAAGCTACGGAGATCCAAAAGAAGGAAAATGCAAAGAAGACCAAAAACTATGCAAAAATTCTCAAGGAACTTATGAAGAATGAAAGCAGGAAGGAAGAAAATACCACAAACATCATGCATAAAGAAGGGAAAGAAGAGAATACCTTAAAGAGATCATGTGATCCCAAATACATGAATGTGACCAGTTTTGGAAGTTCTTTTCATGGTTATTGCTTTTATTGTAATCACTTTGGTCATAAGAAGGTAGATTGCAAAAAGAGAACAAAAGATAATGAAGCAAGGAATACGAACAAAGGTATTCATAGAGTTTTAAACAAAAACTGAATTCATTTGCTCCCCTATCAGAGTATAATAAGGATGCTATTATTTTCTATAATTGCAACAATTATGGACACATAACACATTTTTGTAAAAGTGTGTTTATATCCTCCAAATAGGATCAAAAGACAAAATCTTCAAATGTAAAGGAAAAGAAAAGGGAACATTCAAAGATTTAGAAAAATAAGTCAGAGGAAGTTAAGCAAGATAAGGAAAAATCCATGCTTGTTCAAATGACATTTCATGTATGAGATGAAGGGCAACAGTGGTATATTGATAGTGGATGTTCAAAATATATGACCAGAGATAAAAGCAAGTTTATCTCACTAAAGAAAGTGAATGAAGATATGGTGAAATTTGGTGATAATTTATAACAAAGATCACTAAAAAGGTACGTTGAGTCTTGATAATGGTAGAACAAAAATGAAAAATGTTTTATATGTTGAAGGATTAAAGCATAATCTCTTGAGTGTAAGCCAAATGTGTGATCAAGGACACACACTTAAGTTTTATGTTGAAGGATGTGAAATAAGGAAGGTAGATACATGAGAATTAGTTGTAGATGCTCATAAAACCACAAACAACCTATACATGATTGGAGAAGTGAGAGGAGAGAAATGTTGTCTGAGTCAAGTTAAAAAGAGTTGGCTATGACATAGAAGGTTAGGGCACATAAATTTTGATAATCTTATGAAAATAAACAATAAGGAGGCTATGCGAGATATGCCCAAATTAATGAAACCTTCAAGCACTCTATGTAGGCAATGCCAACATAGGAAGCAAACCAAAGCAAGGTTTAGAATGAAGGAATATTTGACCACCAAACCATTAGAGATGATTCATATGGATATTTGTGGTCCTACCAGAATTGAAAGCATGCAAGGTGAGAGATACTTTATGTTGCTTATTTATGAATACACTAGAATGACATGGGTAACCTTTTTTGAAAGAAAACATAGAAACATTTAGGAAGTTTAAAGCTTTCAAGGAGTTAGTATAAAATGAAACTAGGTTGAAAATAAAATGCCTAAGGTTAGATCAAAGAGGTGAGTTCATTTCAAATGAATTCATTGAGTTTTGTGAAGATCTTGGAATTAAAAGACAATACTCAATTGTAAGAAATCTACAACAAAATGGAGTGGTGGAAAGGAAGAATCAAACCATTCAGGAGATGGCTAGAACTATGTTGAATGAATCTAAGCTATCAGATAGATTATGGAGAGAAGCGATTAATATAGTAGTGTATATCTTGAATAGAAGGAAAATCAGAGTTAATCATGATAAAACTCCTTACGAGTTGTGGAAAGGAAGACCAACTTTAGTCAAATATTTCAAAGTGTTTGGAAGTAGATGTTTTATCAACAAGAATGAAGAAAACTTCAAAAAATTTGACTCAAGAGCTGATGAAGGAATTTTTCTTGGCTATACCACCAAAATTAAAACCTATAGATGTTATAACAAAAGGCTACAAACTATCATAGAAAGTGCCAATATTAGAATGGATGAGATCATGAACCAAAAGGCAAAATAACCTTTAGAATAACCTTTTGAAATACCTGATCTTGTATAAGAAGAGGAAGAAAATGTAGAAAAGTTGAGTAAATCTAAAAGGCTAGACATCAAAGCACCATCTCACTTTGTTTGGAAGAATCATGTTAAAAATTAGATCATTGGCAACATTGACGTTGGGGTGAAAACTAGAAGAATTATAAGTAGATCTAAGCAAGTAAATTTCTCTTTTCTATCTAAGGTAGATCCTAAGAATTTTTCTAAAGCTAGTCATGATAAACATTGGGTAAAAATAGTGGAAGAAGAGTTAGACCAAATTGAGAAGAATGAGACTTGGGAACTTGTGCTAAGGGTGAAGGATTAGAATGTGATTGGTACTAAGTGGGTATTTCAAAACAAATTGAATGAAGATGGCCAAGTCACTTGAAACAAGGCAAGGTTGGTATGTAAAATGTATGCTCAAGTAGAAGGTGTTCATTTTAAAGAGACTTTTGCTCTTGTTGCTAGATTAGAAGCAATTAGAATGTTTCTTGCTTTTTCAGTGTTTAAAAGTTTCAAAATTAATCAAATGGATGTTGAATCAATATTTCTAAATGGAAAACTAGTAGAGGATGTATATATAGAACAACCAGATGTGTTCCTCTTATCAAAAAATAAGGATTATGTGTGTAATTTGAAGAAGGCTTTGTACAGATTGAAACAAGTTCCTTGAGCATGGTATGCTAGGCTTGATAAACACTTATAAGACCAAGGATTCAAGAGAGGATACACTGATAGTAATCTTTACATCAAAGCTAAAGTTGAGAACCAATTAATTATTGTGATATATATGGATGACATAATCTTTGGAGGAGACAATGAGGAAATGTCTAAGAGATTTATCGAAGATATATAGAAGTTTGAAACATCCATGTTAGGTGAGTTGTCATTTTTCCTTGGTTTACAAATCTCTCAATCTAACAAAGGAATATTCATATTTCAAAACAAGTATGTGAAGGAGATGTTGAAGAAATTTGGTATGGAAGAGTGTGCACCTATTAACACACCTATGGCTAGAAGGACTAAGTTGAGCAAAGATGATAAATATTCAAATGCTAACCAAGCTCTTTATAGGTCAATGATTGGGAGTTTACTATATGTGACATCTAGGCTAGATATCATGCAAGCAGTGGGTATGGTTGCATGATTTCAATTAGCACTGAAAGAAACACATGTGCAAGTTGTGAAATGTATATTCATATATTTAAAGGGAACTTTGGATTATGGGTTGGGGTACCCAAGAGGTAAGGACTTCACATTGGTGGCTTACATGGTTTTAGATTGGGTAGGTTGTGTAGATGACATAAAAAGTACAAGTGGAGGAACATTCTTTCTTGGAGAATGGTTGAGTAAGAAGTGAAATTCTATATGTCTATCCACAACAGAAGCAAAATACATAGTGGTAATGTTATGTTGTATACAAATTTTATGGATGAATCAAACCTTGAAATATATCAAAGTAGAGTATGATCATCCAATATCCATATTTTACGATAATAT
Organism: Torreya grandis; assembly: GCA_037957365.1. NCBI lineage: Eukaryota > Viridiplantae > Streptophyta > Pinopsida > Cupressales > Taxaceae > Torreya > Torreya grandis. The sequence continues at coordinate 2,002,003 of JARHVA010002118.1, forward strand.
TAGTGTGATAAGTATTTTGAAGAATCTAGTTATGCATTCTAAAACTAAGCATATCCCTATAAAGTATCATTCCTTAAGAGAGCAGGTGGCAGAACAACAAGCAAAATTGGAATATATTGCCACTCTAAATAGATAACAAATATCTTCACTAAGCCACTTCCAAAGGAAACATTTGAGTACCTATGATAGAAGTTGGGCGTAATATCTTTTGATTCTTCTCATTAAAAAATCAAGAGAAGCATTAGTTAAAGTGGAGCTAAACATTGTATTATTCAGCTCCTTAGATGACCCTTTGCCATTGATGTCAAAAGGGGAGAATGATAGTATGGGGAAGTTATATCAAGGGGGAGTTACATAAAAATAAGATCATTTTGGAAGGTTACCATCAATGACAAAGGGGGAGATTGTTGGAAATATTATCATTGATGTCAAGGCATAGTCATTGATGTCAAAAGAGTCATTGATTGACAAAATTGTGTGATGGAGGTTGACATAATCATCGACATAAATGGTAAAAAGTAAGGGATGTTGACGGAAATAACTAGCATTATAAAAGGGCAAAAAATAGAAGTTTGAGTACATGAAAAGGAGTAGTTAGGCATAAGGAAAATCATGGTATCTCTGAATTATAAACAACTATACATTAGAGAAAGATATCAACATTAATTATGAGAAAACCTCCATGTTTTAATGTGCAAAGAAGAAAATTAAAGGACATATTTAAAATCACCATGTTTTTACTGTGCATAAATTTGATTATGTGGGTAATTAAATGTGCCTAAGGAAGGAGGTAATTTTCCATGATTTTAAATGTTAAATTTGCCTTGGCTGACCCATATTAAAAGGGTATTTTCTATAAGGTTACACCCTTTTGAATGGGAATTATCTTTTGAGGAGATGTAACCATTGATTAAAGGGCATTTATTGCCTATATAAGAAGGATTTTTGATTGTGAGGAAGAACAAATCTTAATTGATAAATAATTGGAGTCCAAACAATCAATTGAGAATAAAAATTCAGACTTGTGTTTGGAAAGGAAGAGCATATCCAAAAGAGAGAAAAGAAGAGTTCCATCATTTGTTGAGTTAGCAACAAATTTATGGTGGTAAGAAGAATTTTCATAAGGGGTTGGTGCTCTTGTGAGTCGGTGCTCATGTATCTAAGCTGAGTTGGTGCTTGGCAAAAGTGGTTGGTGCTCCTGTGGGTTGGTGTCTATAAATTGTAATTGGATATTGATGTCTCCTATAGGTTGGTGCCTACAAATATTTGAAAGTTATATATTGAGAAATAATTTCTCTATGGTTTTCTCCTGAAAGGGTTTCCATGTAAATATGTGTCTATTTGCATTATGTTATTTGATTGCCTTTGATATATTAATTGAGGATTTGGATTTAAGATTAAGTGTTGAATTTAAAAGAATATCTTATACTGATTCACCCCCCTTTCAATATAAGCCTATGATTAACACTCCTGGGCATTGTAAATAAAAGACATAAAAACTAAAGCATATAAATTTAAGATAAGCATCCTCAGCTTATTTAACACTCACAAAACTCAATGACAAATATGACTTGATAATCAAGAATAACGTAATCATACTTGAGGTGTTTGATCTAAGCGATCAAACTATGGCAGAAAGCTTTTATTCATAAATCTTGAACTATGCTAAATACCCATCTACCCAAACCTTGAATACAACCACCACCATTAGGTCACTCAATAAACTAATCTCCTAAACAAATCAAAGGGGTATGAGTGCTCTTAATGGTACACACTCAATGTTCCACACATAATTTATGAATGTAAAAAAACTCCAATCATGGTGTAACATGGTTTCACACTAAATCACCACAAGTCTAAATACCAGTGCAAAAATTCATGTCACTAGGTTCAAAAGACACAAAAATGCTAATGGACTCATTAGGTCCTAGAGTTCGAGCCACAAGTCTGATACCACATATAACATCCCCACTAGGATCTAACTAGAAATATATAATTTTTTTAAAAAATAAACACATATACAAAAGAAGGCTACATCCTGGGAGTCTAACAAAGGTCATGACATCAATTCATATCACAACATAATATATAGATCTCTAACATCATGAGAGAATGACAACCCAAAATAGAAAGTAATTATAAAGCATTTTAAATTCAACTTATCTAAATACACAATCACCACTATCAAAGTGCATCAATGAATAATTACAACTCTTGATGACAATTTTACAAGAAGTACATTATAATACAATGTACAAATAAGATACTTGGCTACCCTAGAGCATAGTTTCTAAATTTCATGTATCTATGACAATCTCAAGTGTCATCTCGATAAGTAGTATTGCTATGGGGAGGGAGAGCACTATCCAAGCAATTTTCTACACCAACCCTGGACCAATGATCTTCCACACTAATCTCATCATTAAATGGCCCTCCCTTCATGGATGGGTAGGTAGTGATGGCATGAAAATATAGTTTCTATAATAAACATGTAATGTATCATAAAAATATATTCTATTGTAAGATATCACACAAATATGTGATTCACACTTATAAAATGATAATGTTTTACTAAACATATTTTGGCTCAAAGTTTTATAAATAATAATATAAAAGTGATTCATAGATCTATCAATTTCATGCACACCACTTGTTCAGATCACCTTCATCTAACATTATAATACTAGTAAGCCAATGAAGTCCATCTTATTCCTTACTCTGCATTAGCAATGTAGATGGGTTAAATACATTTCAACCACAAGATTCAATAACTTACATCCTACTATAAAGTGCATCATATGACATGCTATACAAGGAAGTAATAACAACATATATTTAGTCTATCAAATATATGCATGAATCTTTCATCATCTTCTATTCCATACTAGAAATAATGAATATAAATATACCACTTAGGTAAACATACAATTTAACTGTACAATTGGTTTCTAGATATATACATCCTATGGCAACCCATATTACCATAGTCCAATGTTCTAAGACTTTACTAGTTTTTCACAATCATTCATATGAAAGAGTCTCAAATACATAGAAACACAAGCATTATACAAGTAAATATTTATAACAAATAAAATAATCATTTTCATAAAACACAATAACATGTGAAAATAATATTTTTAAAATTTTTAGAGTTTGCACGCACACATACACAATTTTACCAACTGAAAAAACACACATGCTATCCACAATAATAACTAGTATGTATATAATAAACAAAAAAATATAGATATGAGTTAGGTATAATATTTGCAGTATGTACTACTTGAGTATAACATAATTTTATACTATAATATCCTATGATATACCATAATATCATAGGTTTCCAAGTACATAACAACACATAAACCAAACTTACGAATTTTAAGACTCAACTGATCTATGTAGATAATAACAAACAAACAATAAGGAATTATATCACCTGACTATACCTTAAATTAGATTGCATAATAGCATATTCAATAACATAACATATAAACATGCATCATGATGCATCAATATATGCTAAATATATGTCTAAACATGTGTATAAAATACAATACACAATATACAATACACACAAGTATCCACTACTGTAAGTACATATATCTCAATAGGTTGGTCAAGTTATTCATAAGAGTCAGATAACTCATTAACTAATTTATTCTATATTCTTTTATTTAATTAAATTAATTCCTTTCTTAGGTGACTATTTCCTCATGGTTATAATTCTGGTCCCATGGTCACTTTTTGATTTGTTCAAAACTTAGTTATAGGTGTAATCCATTTATACGAGTACTTGTACATGTACCACATATAAGTACTCAATTGATATGCAAATATAATACCACCATTCCATTTATGTTTCTTATTAAGAACTTCCTATGCTTATAATAATCCTTATCACTTTCATGTTCATGACATACACATTATAGATGATCTTAGAGGAATTTTACAATATGAACTTGATCATAATTACACTCTCCTATGTACATGTATATGCCAACATGCTCACGTATTCGATATTTAGATTTAACTTCCCATTGCTAATTCACAAATGCGTATCTTATAAGAATGTTATATCCAAACCTTGGCTTTTGCATTAACAATTACATAGCATAAGCAATCTCAAGTACACCAAAAGGCTCATTGTATGATACCAAAAGGCTACAAATACTTAGACAAAATTTCTCATATTTAATCCAAAACTTGCTTTGATATCAATATTTCTATAATCACAAACATGCTAGTATAACAAGTTTACAATTATTATGGTTAATTATATGATAAGCCCCTATAATACCACTCCATTGGATAATCTATCAACATATATAAACTCTCTCCCCATTAGAGTGATTTATAAGTCTTAGTTTCATTTTCACCATTACTGACAAGTTTATAATTAATCAATGATCTCTTAATATTATGATCATTTACTACCTAAATACCATGACATTAGACAATAAAAACACAAAATTTACAGGAATAACTATAATTTTCTAGAGTCTATATTAGGATAAGAAACCATAATATCATAGTTGGAATCTAATGCAAAAGTAACATCAAACTTATTTTTGTCAACTTCCAAAAAATTAATATCATGGTACAAATATCAATCTATCACTGTATTAATATTATGATAGTCATTTTTTCTAAAGCTAATATATATATATATATATATATATATATATATATATATCATTGTTCTTAATCAATAAGATATAACTATTCTCAACCTTGTTTATCATTATGTTATATAATCGACACCATTCCATATGTTTTTTATTTGATAGGTTAAAACAGGTTGAAGGGACCTAAAACTTGTTCAAAAGAGAGTACAATGAAAAGTGGGAGATAAAAAACAAAAAACCAAATGGGATAAGGGTAAACACCCTAAAAACCAACCTAAATTTTGCTAAACATCAGCCAAAAAATAGTCGAGAGCACAAAAAGGACCCAACCCCAAATAAATAAGAAGAACCATAATTATTCTGACTCAGAGTAGGCAATTAGTTTCTTGGTCATTATGTTAGCTTTCTTATGACATTTTCCTCTAGTGCCACTGTCGATGAATTGCTCCTCCTTATTTTTTGGCTTCTTCCTTTTGAGATCTGAATGAGGGGATTCTTTTATGATATCCTCGACAACTTGAGCATCCTCCCCAATGTCCTTCTAGAAAGAGTTTTCACCAGAGTTGTGGGTCTCAGGGGTCTTACCATCATGCATCACAAACTCATTAAAACCAAAAAAATTACTTAACCTTTCGAATTCCTCCAAAATTTCTCTATAGAGGAGATTTTGGATTGTGATTTTAGTATGGAGTTTCAAAAGTGAGTCTTCAACACCCTTGTTACCATCAACCCCTAGTGCAACTTTTACTTTAGAGGTGAAAGAGGGGCTTCCAAGATCAAATTTATTATTCTAAAGTCAGGTGCTAGAATCCTCCAACTGCTTTCCTTGATTATCCTCTTCAAAATCTAAGGATTGAGTGCCCTCTACCTCCAACTCCTCCTTATCATTGTTAATATCAATAACCTTAGAAATGTTCTTGGACTAGATCAATTCCTCCATTTTTATCAACAAAAAAATGAGGCCCTGGTGGATAAGATCCATGGTAAGGTTCTTCAAATTTAAAATAGAAACCTCTAATGATTACAATAAAAAGAAGGGGATACTGATGAGATAACCCTTGAAATGGTTCAAAACCAGGAAGTGATCCAAGTAGAGAATGGTGTGTTTACCTTCTAAAGTGATGTACCATATTATTTGGAGACATACTCTAGCCATTTCCTTGGAAAATTAGTGCACATGTAGCCTTTGTTGGACAAAGGTTTTGGCATGTATTTCTCCTTCTTTTTATTGAAAATAAATATGCATGAGTTCCTCCTTACAATGCATGTATTTGATTGCCTTTACTTCATGGTATTCCATTCCTATTATCTCCCGAATCAACTCCTTTGTTATTTAAATCTTTAGCCTATGCATTCTCACCTCATGATCATTCCAACCATGGGTAAATTCCCTTGAGAGTGATGTGTTGTGACCCGCCAACCTTTACATGAATGGGGCCAGCCACCCTTTAACCATTTTCTGCCAGACATGATCATTTTTCTTTATGTTAGAACAAGAAATTGGTTTGAAGCGATCTTTATCACCACCCATCTTCACTTTAACTTTTTTGTTATTTTTACAGGTGTTCTGAGAAGCACTGGGTGGTATTAAAAAATAGAAGAATGTGGAACAATGATTAGTTATGAGATGGGTGAAAGGACATGATAACTACCCCTCATGCCAGACCTTAGAAAAGATGGATTTGCATATGTGGAAAGCCATTCACATAACCTGTATCTAAACTTAAAAAAACTTAATGTCATGACATTAAATGGAAAGTCCCTTTTCCTTATCGATAATTTAGATGATGTCATTCAAAAATTTGCCATCATTCTAGGTGATGTAATCACTTCTATAGATCCCTATATTTGTAAGGAAATTGGCACCCCTATTTCATTCTCTATAAACATGATCAACAACTCCTTTGAATCAGTTGAGAATGAATTTAGCATCACTGATGATTCCTGAAATGTTCTTGGAAGATGGGGATAGGCCCTTAAGGCAATTAATGATATTCATTGAGTCCCCTTCTATATGAATAAATTGAGAATCTAGTTTAACCACCTCTTCAATACCCCACAAGGTCACTAAAGATTCCACAATGTGGTTGGTTTGAATACAACGAAGCCCTGTATAAGCCTCTTTGATATTTTTTGAAGAATCCCTAACCAAACCACCCACCCCAGCTGGGCCTGAATTCCCCTTTGCCTCCCCATCAAAATTTAATTTTACCTACTGAGGAATGGGGGGAGACCATTTCATGAGAGATCTATCCACCACTTTAGCCTAGGCTTTGCTTGATATGACCAAATTTAGATGTTTCAAGGTTAAGGAATAAAGTGGGGATTTGGGCTAGTTGAAGGTGTGTGTAGAGATTGACTAGTTTTCCTACATGTAGGCCTTGATCCTTTTGAAAGTAAACTCAGGGTGAGGTTGAAGGCCTCCAAATATGTAAAGATTCTTGGCTTTCCATATGCCCTAGAAGAAATGGTGTAGGGCCAGATTCCACCAATGAGTTAACCATTACCACATATTATATTAATTTATGATAGGTAATATCTCTTAGGTATTAATCCTCAAGTAAAAAAATAGTGCCTTACTAATTTTTTTGGGTGTCTTTGTTTTTTATTAATATACAATGATTTTTCTAAACAATATCATCAATAATAGATTGATATTTTTATTAACTCAGTTTTAAATGAGGTGACACTTAAGTGCATGGTGATGTCATAAAATTGTCCAAAAATCTAATGTCATATGTGCTGTAAGTTATCCATTCAACATAGATTTATGTGGACAAAACCTACATTCAAATATAATTATTTGTTTGTTATTTTTGTTCAGTATTTTAATACATCTAGGTCAATACCCAAACATTTAGTACACTATCTATACAAAAAATCTAAAACCAGAATCAACACTAAGTAACACATTCTTTTAGCAACTTCAAATCTGAAGCTAATACTGGATGGGAATGTCCTAAATTAGAATAAATTAGCTAGAAGTACAAACAACGACACTATACCACAATCAATTAATCCATAGATGACAACTATGATGGCATACAAAGGCGACTTCATAAACAAGTTGGTTTCACCTTCACTTGCCTGGAGAATGTATTTTTTAATCAACACCACACAAGAAACATAGTAGTTAAGGAGAGCCAATAAAAAGATATTTTTAAAGCCAACACTTTATCCTAAAAGACTAGAGGCCAATTCAAAGACCATTACAAAGCATTTAGTTGTTTTTCCATAGAAACCTAATTTATTTAAATAAGCATCTACACCATGGTCCAACAACTGTTTATTTGTCCTTAAATAATAAAAGTCCAATTACAGATCCAAATGATACCTTAAAATGTTTGCATAAATTGAGGTTAAAATTAAAACTCACAGAGTTCACCTTTGTGGTAAATCATAACAAAAAAAATAGGTGATATTTTATTAACAAGAACACATAGGTGATTGTATGTAGTGAATTCAAGGATAGATAAAAGTTTAAAACTAAATCAAAGTTATGTTAATATATACCTCATAGGAGATGATTCAAATTAGCCATAACCCACTATTCTAGAAGATGGATTTCAAGTTTGTTAAATCATTTATATTATATTACCCAAGTCAACCATACTAAAATATCTTTCAATAACGATGTATATAATTGAAAACACCACCTACTTCATTTGTTAGTAGGTTCTCTATGTCCGATCTTTCTAAGCTGTATCCCTTCCTTTTCTGCCTTCACTTTTCTCCTATATAAAAATTCCCTTTCAGTCTTTCACTTAAATAGAAAATAAGTGTTAATTCTTTTTCCAAATTTTTATTTTTGGATTTCTTTTTTACTTTATCTTTTTTTTCTAATTTTATTTCTTTTTCTCCTTATTATAATTTTGATATTTTTTTCTCTTTTTAAAGTAATTCCCTTTTTTTAATATATTTTAATATGAAATTTCAATTTCATATTATACTAATTTAACATTTAATTTTACTTCAACAATTTTATGATAAAATCATAAATAATAACCCATATTTAATTTTAGCCTTTATTAAATTTGCCTCAACATGTATTAATGATACATTATGCACAACACACATAAGATAATTTATTTCTATAATTTTACCTACTCAAGTAATCACAAAAAACAATAATTTAAACAAACACCAAAAATAATCATATTTAAATACATTTTTTACTATGACTAATTATGGTAGTGTGTGCAGAGTTTCAGTAGCTCTTTGTCGACCAATGATGTCTCTATTTACATCATTGTTATGCCCTTAACCATTGGTATATCTAAGGATATGTGTGTCTGTTGTTCCCTTTAGACCTCTACACTTTCAGACCTATTTTATCTATGGGGGACTACAAAAATACCTTGTTACTTCTACTACCTCTCTTCCAGCTTGACCATTCATCACCAGTATCTTTTACCTAGATAAACTAAAATTTTCTAATACATACCTTCATTGGTGTGCTTGAAAAGGCTTCGATCTTAGGAGATATGAAAATGGACCACATAAATTATTCTTATATTTCTCTATGTTCTTAGATAGGTTAGCTTATGGAATAACCTTGGCTAAGTAGACTATATATAGAAGGTAGTGGTTAGTCTTTAAGCATCATGTGTGAAGTATTCTACTAATAGTGCATTATTGTGGAGATTGTCCCCTCGAAGTGGTTTTGCTATATTATCTAGTATTATATTCTACTATCAATTATCACTATGAATCTCTCATATTTTCTTATTCTACAAAAAATAAAATCATTTTGTGTGAATATCTAAGTAATTTCATTACAATCATTCTCTTTGATGATGCTCTCCCTCCGATACGCTTGAGGGAAGGATTCACTTGCATCCACCTCACAACACACAAGTAATTAGATATTTTCACATGATAATCATAAGCAAAAATATGTAACTAAATCAATACATTAATATGCTTAAAAATTTAAATGCATACATCATCTAGTTCATAATAAGTAATCATGTATTATCATCTAACTAAGAAATATTATATCATCTTGAAATAACATAAATCTTTAGCTTAGTTAGAAATATAACTAAATATGAATTTGTTAACTACAGATATCTATGGATAATCTAACGAGTTTTTTTGGTGAGGAATCAAGATGTAACATATCCTATCATTGATACATCACTTGAGAAACCCACTCACCTTATGAGTATATTTCCTAAAACATAAGCGAAAAAATTAGAATTAGTACAAAAATGGATATGAAAGGACAATTCAAATCAAGAAAAGTTTCAACAAGATAAGTTAGAATAAACAAGATCATTAAAGGAACAAGATTAAAAATAGAAATTACAAGGCAAACAATTTGCAAAGTAAATGTTACAACAAGAAAAATGGCATTAGAAAAAGAGAAGTTGACAAATCAAATTTAAGATAAGCAAAAAAATATTCTTAAAAGAGGTTTTATAGTAAAAGAGTCTCCAAAGCATGAAATACCTACCAAAAAAATAGTTTAAAGTGTGGTTCCAAAGGAGTTACTAAAAATCATTCATCTTTTCTAAAGCCTGTAATTGTTAATTCCCTCATAGATGGAAAGTAATGTACCAATGTGGTGATCAATAACACTATAGAAATGAAAGTTTTTATCATGACACTCTTAAAATATCTTAGATATGATAAAGAATATTTGGATAAGAGTACTTTATCTAAGTAATTTATTGATCCATTGAGTTACTTTGTACAATTGGTCCAACAACATGTTCAATGGTATTTCACGTATGTCCTAGTTTGGAATAATATAACATTGAATTAGGAAGATCATGGATGATATCAATGGGGAAAACAATGGGTAAATATGCCAATACTGTCACATTTTCACATAAAAGTGCAATGATCATAGTTTTAAGAGAATATAGAGTTTTTTAGAGCAAGAACAAAAAACATAATGCATATTTTAAAATAACATACAAATAAATACAAGTGATGACATGTCTGGAATGATATTAATTCATCAAATAAGTAGAAATTCAACAATATATCATAACGATATGGAAATATAGTAGAAAATATGAATAATAGATAAGCCACTTTGAGGGGGAAACCTCCTAAATGATTGTAATAAGAAATGAATACTCTGATATGATGATGAAAAACTAACCCTACCTCCTATATATAGTCTACCAAGGCCATATACAACCCATAGGCCAACCTACTAAACATATGAATGCATAGATAAATGTAAAATAATATGTAAAAGGGTTATGCAAGCCACAAGTCGGCTACACATGTCCTTATACACACCAATGGCGAAGGGCATAGCATGCCCCTCCCTTTAAAAATAACATTTTCTCAATGTTGAAGCAATCTTAGATGTTGTTACATGAAGGATCCATCCTCCTAGGTAGCATCTTCAGAAGATATATTCTTCCATTTGATCATATACTCTATAATCAATCTAGAACGTAGCTGCTTAGTGCATGTTTGAAGGACCACTCCAAGATCAAGAATAACATTGCCTTCCTCATCTAATTTTGGTAACTCAATTTTAGTGGTAACCCTATGCCCAATGACCTTATTAAGGCAAAATACATGAAATAGAGATGAATGTGAGTGGATGGATGAAATTATAGCTTGTAGGCCACACTACTAATTTTCTACAAGATCTGAGAAGGGATGTAATACTTAGGAGACATCTTATTATACTTTTTATGTTGTTTCAAGGAAATCTACTTATATGGTTTCAAGTGAACAAAGAACCAATTACCAATTTCAAAATGCCTCTCACTCCTGTACCGATCTACCGCTTCATGCGATTCTGACCCAAAGCTAAATTTTCACACAAACTAGCAAGGACTTGATGTTGAAGGTGTTACTCCACTACACACACATTTGGGTGGGACTTCAAGGTTGAAGTGAGGGATGGAAGATGGTATCCATAAAATTCCATAAGAGGAGAGGTTTTGGATGAACTATGCACCAAAGTATTATACCACCATTCAACCAAGGGAAACCATTGAACCCATTTATCCTATTTATTTAAAATAAAGCAATGAAGGAACCCTTCTAGAAACTTTTTGACTACCTTAGTTTTTCCATTGGATTAAGGATGATAGGATGAGATATGAGCCAACTGGGTTCCCAAACATGCAAATAATTCTGTCCAAAAATTATTAGTGAATATGGGATCTTGATCATTGACAATAATCTTGGGAGTACCATGCATTTTTTGAACTATATTGAGGAAGGTATAAGATACTGTACTAGTCACCAATGGTTGAGATAAATAATAAAAATGAGCATACTTTGTGAGTTTATCCACAATAACTATGATAACATTTCTACCTTTAGATTGTGGTAACCCAGTAATGAAATCCATATACACCTCTTCCCATCATTAACTATGGATGGATAAGGGCTATAAAAGACCTGAGGTTTTAATGGTTTCATCTTTATTTTGCTGAAACATCATACATTAGGCCAGATATTTCTATACATCTCCCTTGAGTCATTTCTAAAAAAATCCTTCTTGACTCTATGATAGGTTTTCAAAAAACTTGAGTGACTGCCAAGTGGAGATGCATGAAGTTCTTGAAGGATTTTCTATTTGAGAAGAGAATTATGACACATATATAATCTATCTTTGTACTATAATACATTCCCCTTTCATGTAAACTTTTCAATCCCATCTGAACCCTATTGTAGATTCTAAATCAATGCATGGGTAGTACTATTATTCTCCCATTTTGCCCTTATTTTTTTAAGCTAGTCTACCTGCCAAATGGTCATGACACATAACAATGCCTGAATTATTTCATCTCACTTGGATAGTGCATCGATCACCACATTTTATTTTTTTTTCTTTTAGACTATTTCAAAATCAAAACCTAAAATCTTTGTTGTTCTTCAGAGGATAACCGTTGTTACAAAAAATATTTAAGGCTATCATAATCAATCTTTACCTAAAAGTGACAACCCAATAGATAAGGTCTCCATTGTTTGAATCCATGTAGAATAGCAATTATCTTTTTCTCATAGATGGGTTTGAGTCAATTTTTACCTTGTAATTGATGAATTTCAAAGGCAATGGGACTACCTTCTTGCATGAGTACTGCACCCATACCATATCTAGATAAATCACATTCAACCACAAAATTTTTAGAAAAATATGGAGTAACCGATAACAAGGTGGTATACAGAGCCATTTCTAGTTGTTTAAATGCCTTGGTAGCTATATCAGTCCACTGGAAGGAGTCTTTATTCAACAAGGAAGTGAACGGTGCTTCAATAGTACCATAGTGTTTGATAAACTTACTATAGTAATCATTGAGTCCCAAAAATCCCCTTAGTTGATTAAGTGTCTCAAAAATCTGCCACTCAATGATGGCTTGGATTTTTTTAGGGTCAAATTTTACTCCCTTGTGTCATACAATATGACCCAAATATTCCACTTATTGAACTCCAAAAGCACATTTAGATGGTTTAGCATACAATTGATGCTGTTTAAGAATTGAGAGTACTTATTTCACATGCTGCAAGTGGTCTTCCCAAATTTTTATATAAATAAGGATGTCATAAAAAAACACAAGTATAATCTTTCTCAGAAATGGCCTAAAAATTATATTCATCAAACTCTGAGAGGTAGATGGTGCATTGGTGAGATCGAAAGGCATCACCAAAAATTCATAATGGCTTTTGTGAGTATGGAAGGCTATTTTCAGAATGCCCTCCTCATTGATCCAGATTTGATGATATCGAAAGTGAAGATCCAATTTGTTAAAATAAACAACACCATGTAAATCATCTAACAAATGATCAATTACATGAATAGAAAATCTATCTTTGATAGTGAACTTGTTGATCTCTCTATAATATGGGGACATTCTTCAAGTTTCATCCTTCTTTTGTACCATGAATACTGGAGAAGAATATATATTTTGGATATGGTGAATGGTTCCTACATATAACAACTCTTGTACCATTTTTTCAATTTCACTCTTTTATGCATAAGGATATCTATATGGTTTGATGTTGGGTGGCATAATTTTAGGAATGAGTCTGATGACATGATCATAGGTACAACTAGGAGGAAGACCTTTTGGCATGGTGTCAAAAATAACCAAATGTTCATCTAATATTTATTGTAAATCAGGATGGGTAGACTCCTTAGTTTATTGAACATCAGTGGAAAATAAGCATTGCATAAATTGTTTAGCACCTATTTTTAGCATCTTAGTCATCTAATGTGAACTAACCACTTGTAGAGATTTAAATCTTAATCCACACAGTTCCATTGGCTTGCCTTTAGAATAAAAATACATGAACAAATCTTGAAAATTCATCTCAATAGTACCCAATGTGGTGAGCCATTGAACTCCCATAATAATGTCAGTCTTACCCATAGGAATAACAAACATAGGAAAATCTAGTAAATAGTCCCCCATTGATAACTTAATACTATGGTATTTTATAGAATAATTAATTGTACCACCATCTAAAATCATGACTTGAAATTCTAAGGTTGGGTAGATGAAATAATTTAAATGAGAAATTAACTTATTGTTGATGAAATTATGTGTACTACTTGAGTCAATCAAAACTATGACCTTCTATTTGTTAGTGAAACCCACCACCTTAAGAGTTTGAGGAGTAGAAATACCTACAAGGGCATGGTAGGAGACAGTAGGTTGAGAATCTATAGCTTCATCCTTGGGTCCTTCAAAATTCTCACCAGATGCCTCATCTTCTTCAACCTCGTCAGCCCCTTTAATGTAAAATAACTTATTTACAGTACATCCATGAGATTTACTCTATTTGCTACCATAACCATAATCATAACATAACCCTTTGGCATGTTTCTCCTTAATTTGTTGTGGTGTCAATCTGATAGGTTGAGGAAGTGATGGAGTTAGGAAGGTGAATTCCTAGCTAGTAGTGAAAGGACAATGTTTGATCATCTATTTTTCTTATACTAAGTATGACCTTGGTACAACTTCAAATATAGTTATGGAGTTCAATATATAAATCTACAATTGAATACTATCTTTTAGTCCACCTAGAAAAAGGTCAGTCAGATTTGCCTTAGTGATATCCTCCACATGTAAGGATAGATTCTAGAATTGATGAATATAATCCTTCATTATTCCTGTTTGTCATAGTTTGGCTAACTAGTTAAAGTAGTTTTCAAAAACATTATCTTGATAGTGGAACATCAGTTCATCAGAGAATACTGACCATGTAATAGGAGCACCAATATTTTTTTTTAGCACAAAACCAATGATACCAAATGAATGGATCAGGTTATAGATATATAGATGCCATGACCACCTTTTGAGAGATAAGAGTTTGGTGTAGATCAAACATATTTTAAATTTGAGTGATCTGAATGAGTGTATCCTTACCATCAAACTTGTGTAAATCCACTTTTGGCAACATCAATTTTACCCCCATGTTGGTAGTGTTAGTATTGAGAGGACCAAAAGGAAAAAGTGGAGGGTTGTTTAGTGGTAAAGGAGATGAAATGGTATCCAATTGTGTTGTGATCTACTGAAACTGATTGTTTATGCCATTAAGCTCCCATTGTATTTCTAATGTTTGAGTTTGGACTTGCACATCTTTCTACATTAGGCCATGTATATTTGACTGAATTTGAGAAATCATAACAGATGATTTAGACTCCATGTCATCCCCTAAAAGAGTTTTAGGGGTGTCTTTCCCTTTCT
Source organism: Torreya grandis (assembly GCA_037957365.1). Taxonomy (NCBI): domain Eukaryota; kingdom Viridiplantae; phylum Streptophyta; class Pinopsida; order Cupressales; family Taxaceae; genus Torreya; species Torreya grandis. The sequence continues at coordinate 2,017,307 of JARHVA010002118.1, forward strand.
CCTATCCACAAGTGTTAGGCCCAGCTATATGAAGGCTTTATGGTGAACCTTATTTTTCCTCATGACCCAAATTTGACCACAAATTTGTTTAAATATGTTAGCCTCAAATCATAAATATAAAAAAATAGACCCAAACCAATTTTTTCCAAGGTTTCCAAAAATGTAAATAAATCTAAAAAATTCTACAAATTATGAACTATGGAATGAATTTATGGAAAACCTTGAAATGGAGATAAATTTTAAAAAATATATCTAAATGATATAAAATTTTAATGGAAGCTTACTTGAATTATTTAACAGTTCCAATAAAAAATTGTAGAGAAATTCATAATCATTTGTGAGATATATCCAAATTTCAATATATAGGGTTTTTGACCTGATTATGACCCAAATCAACACTCTGATACCACTTGGAATTATCTTAATTCACCAAATAAGCATAAATACATAAATATATCACAATTATATGGAAATATAATATAACATATGAATAGTAGATAAGCCACTTCAAGGGGGCAACCTCTCATACTTCGATATAATGATGAACAACTAACCCTACCTCCTATATATAGTCTACCAAGGCCATGGACAACCCATAAGATGACCTAATAAGCATATGAATGCATAGATAAATGTAAAATAATATGCAAAAGGGTTATGCAAGCCACAAGTCAGCTACACATATCCCTAGACAAGCTAATAGTTAAGGACGTAGCAATATCACTAAAAGCACATGACATAATACACATTGCAAATGAGAAATAAAAAAGGTCAATATCACAGTACAAGGTAGTTATTTATTCATATCAAGATACAACAAAAGATAAAAGTGACATTTCATAAGTTCACAATCTAGATGATAATTATAACAATCTAGATTGGTATGATTTTGGTGATACTGATTATAGAGAATATGAATATGGCAATATTACAGAAACTACATAGTTTCATGACACACTTAATTTGAAAGAGATCACCATTCAATTATTTAATACAAAATTTATTGATGGTAATAATCTTAAGGGAGTCATTAGTTAGTATATTTCTTTCTTTTTCTCAGTTTATATATGAAAAAATATAAAAAAGAAAAAATATTCTTGAAAATAACAAAATGAGGACCTATGCATGCTTAAAGGCACTTTGTCATATATCAGTCTAGTTGTGCATAATATTATATACTTATTTTAGCTAGTTTTATATCATACATGCTTCACCAATATACATAGGTGATTACAAATTACATAAAATATCACTCCTATATTTAGTTATAAGTACATTCATAGTTACACAGTCAGAAAATACATTTAGATAAGAGTGTTATGGAGGAAAAAAATAGACTGCTCTAGTGTCCCTCATTCCATTATTTTCCTAGTGAGCTCAGACTATCACCACTCAATTCTATTTACACACAAGCTTCCTACAACATGTACATTCATCATTTAAATCACTAGGGGCATGGTATACATAGGTTTTATCTTTTTTTTACTTACATTATCTTACTCATAGATCAAATATTTATATCACAATACATCTTTTGATATTGATCACTCACTAACATTGTGATATAATACTATTTATCTCAGTTATTGAATATAATCAGGTTACAACTTAACTCTTACTAATTAAATTACATAATTATGCATGCCTTTATATTACTTTCTATAGCTTCACCTATTTTATGTATTCTCTTTTTATTTTGAAGACATTTGAATACGTTATTGCCAATTGGATATAAGCCTTCATATTTTTGATTGTATGTGTGTGAATAAATTTGAATATGTCCTTATATGTGTCTTTTATCTCGTGTGTGTGGAGATTTGAACATGTCCTTCCTTCTATGTGGCTCTAAGCCTCCATTGTTTACTTCCATGTGTGTGAAAGCATTTAAACATGTCATTATATGTAATTTTTATTCAAGTGAATGACATTTGAACATGCCCTTTGTATGTGTCCCCTTGGCCTCCTATTGTGTGTTCTAAGTGTTGTGTGTGTACACTTTGCTTGTGTGCATCATGGCCATGAGATATTGCTTGTTTATTTGATCATATTTTTGATGCCATGATGGACATCATGCATCCACCCAACCCTTCTAATGCCATGGTGGATATCATGCATTCTTCCCTAAGTAGTTATAATTAGTGTTATATAATTAGTTGATAAATTATTTTCATTCTTCATTGTCAAATCTATCTAGACACACTACAAATGTTTGTTTCTACATGTATTTTACATTATTACTATGCTCAGTTTACATACATAATGATACTGTGCTTTTCCATTTGATCAATATTACTCAAATTTCCATTCTCACATCACAACTCACTACATAAATTTTTATTTTGAGTTAAGTTCTTTTGTAGGCTCAACAACTCACCTAAAAAAAAAGGGGCATTCACAAAGGTATGTCTTATAGACTAGACTTCTCCGATCAACATACATACATGATTTAATAGAGATTACATAGTTGACATAGTTTTAGACCAAAAAAATACACATAAAGTCACCTTGGATAGGAGTACCACATTGGACAAGAGGGCACTACTCTAGTGTCCTTCCCAACATTGTTGTCTAAATGCATAAAAAATAAGCATTTTTATAATTTCTTAGAATTTCGGTTTACCTATAACATACTCAGTAGTTTCAAAGTCTTAGTTTATAAAATCACTTAGTTTGTCTCAAATTTTCCCAGTTTGGGGGCAAACATGCACCACATGTTGTTCCAAGTTACCACACATTTTAAATCCAAATCACAATTATTTTATTTAGTATCATAATTTATATGCACTAGATATAAATTGGGGGCATGTGTGTGACATGTTATTTCCTTATGGCTTAGTTTTTTGCACTACTCTTGTAGATGGAATGATAAAGTCATGTCATTCTACATGTTTTATACACTAGACCCATATTATACTCAATATTTACACCAGGTTTGCACCAGAATTGAGCCTTATTCCATTTGTAGTGGTTGGTTCACTATTTACACCAATATTTGTACTAGAAATGTCTATTGGGATTCATATAGGGATTTTAAATTTTATTTTACTACCCTAAGTATGTGATGATGGAGTCAAAATCACCTTGAGTTCTTAAGAAAACCCACTTATTGATGAGGATTGGGACATACACAGTCTAATCCAAACTATTTAACATTAATGAAACTACAAGTGTAATACCTATAATAGTCACTAGTTTTACACTAGTTTCTACATGTTAACACACTCTATTAGGTGTATTTCTTCCTTGTCACTCTCTAGTTAATTATCTTTAAATTTTTTATATTCAACTTAAGTAAAGACTGATATTACATATGTTTCATTGTAGATTATTGCATAGATCAAAGTTCAATGTTATGGTCTACATCTAGGACTCCTCTTAAAAGGTAAGTTCAGGTTCACACTCTTTTTCCTCTTATTCAAGTAATTTTACTTTGATATATTATTAGAATAAAATGGGTGTTGCAAAATGAAGAGACATAAATTAATGTTTAAGCTAAAACTATACACTTGTGACCATTCTCTTACATACTTAGCTCTAGACCTCTCTTAGGGTGTTTTTTGATCACTTTCAACTACCTTGCACACACTTCTAAGTTGATAACTGACCATCAAATGCACTCATCACTATTCTTATAAAAATTAAACATTTTAAAGCCCTACTTAATAGCCACCATGATGAAATCATCCATTAGACAAAAGTGCCCTAGGGGGCTATAGTGCACCACTTTAGTTTGCTTGCCCCTCACCTGTCATCCTACCTAATAATGACTAATGTTAAAAATCAAAAGATATAAGAAGGTCAACCTATGTCTCTAATGAGCGCCATTAAAAATAATTTCAAGGATATGACTATATAAACACTTTTTAATCTATTTTAGTAGGGGAAAGGTTTCCACATTGAAAACCACCAGAATCATAATTGAAAAATTAGGAACAAAGTACCTATTTCTCCTGATTCTGATTGCATACAACCCTAGTAGCCCAGAGCTCAAATATGAATATATTTTACAAGTCATAAGTCATGATTAGGGAAATTAATCACATCATTATTGCACCAACATATAATATATTACATTTATTATTCACACACCACCATAGTATGGGGGAACTACATGAAGTTTGATCCCTCTTCGGAGTATTGATCCCTCTTTAGAGTATTGGTATGTAGGCAATGCTCAATACATAGGGTGTTTATGTCTAATCTAAATTCAACTATTGAACCACTTTTTCCCATTAATTTTGTATTGGACTTCACATGTCAAAAAACTAGGGTTTTAAATGAAAATAAGTCATACAATGGTCTCTATAATTAATTGTAAGCTCCCACACAATCTATATGCTCTACAGATGAAGACACAATGAATCCATAATCCTTAATTTCCTCACTACAAGTGGAAAGGAGTGTCCTAAAGTGGAAATGAAAACTAATCCTCTAGTGATCTCTTCCTAACACTATTGTTTCGGTCCAGATCTAGATCTTGATTCTTGATTCTATTTGTTAGACCTCCCTGCACAACAAGTTTCAACTCTTGATTCTTCCCATAGCACAATTTATAGCTAAGTATTTATATTATCATTACACTTTTATATTTTTAGTAACTTTCCAAAATATAGTAGTTATAAATTAGTGAATTGTATTATTGTTATATTATTTTATTGATTTTTCAAAATAATGTTGTCATCTAGGGTTTTCTATACGATTCCAAATTTGATAAAACACATTGATGATGCTACTCTTTTACATGATATAATAATTTATGATTGTTTATTGTGTGTATCTCCTTGACCTTATCTATGATGTCTTTATGTCCTTTGTGTGTGGCCATTGGCCTTTTTTGATACAACATATTTATATTGATTGTTTGTGACATCTTTATGATCCATGTGTGTGGCTCTTTGCCATGTTTATTGTGACATTTTCATGTCCCTTGTAAGCAAACATTGGACTTATGTGTGAAACTAACTATTAATGTTTTTGAGCCTACTATATTTGTTGATATTATTGACATTGAGTGGTGCCATGATCCATATCATATAATTTTACTACATAGCCTTACTCATTTATATTTCAAAAATGGTTACCAATGCATGTTTCATTGATATATCTATCTAGACATGACATTTATATGCCTTATATTATATATTTTATATTCACACCTTGATTAAAATATACATAAATATGATTACATACTCTCCACATGTTCACATGATTATACACAATGCTATATTTATACATGCCATGATATAATGAAATTTTATTTTGAGATGGGTCACTTACAAAAAACATCCCTCATCTCAAAATGGGGGAATTACTAGTGGGTTTTTCATAGAGATATAAGCCTTTATGAACAAAAAATAAGATTATAGTATAAATTTTAAAGATTCAAAATGATTCAGATATCAGACGAGTTAAGTTAAATGACATATATTGGTATATCAATACAAATTATGGGGGTATATACCATGCATATGTACTTATTTTATAGAAAATTGAGTATATATTTATACACACTTGAGTGCATATATATGGACATATTTACATAATTTACATAAACAAAAATTACATGTTTCCACATATACATACATTTGAGATGTAGGTCCTCAGATTTAACCTATAAATGCATAAGATTATGTATTATTCAACTCAAATTGAAGTGATATGATAATGATTCATACACATATACACACTTATAGATTCAAGAGTCATGATAATAATTCATACACATATACACACTTTTAGATTTATGATCCATGATACTAGTTAATGCACATACACACTCTAACAACTTACAATTAGAATAGCTTTAAAAGGGAATGAAAATAATTCATGAACATTTGCACTTTTTTCAATAAGAAATATCATAGTTTTTTTTTCAAAACACTTTCCAATCCACACTGAATTGTAAAAAAACTTGAATCTATAAATCTATATGTAATAGTTGATTCATGTTTTTATGGGTAACATATGTTGAGGTCCAACAATACTCAAAATCTATGACATTACTTCTAGCAAACCCATCACGCGGTTCCCATTTTTAATTATATTTGAGTAGTTATTTGGGTTAGTACATCTCGTACTTCTCCCCATATTTCTGAGGGTTATTGTATGCTATTTTACCAACCCAAGGGCTTACATAGTTACACAAATTTGGGGCACAACCATCCCAACTCTCCACATGTTTTAATAAGGAAGCACAATTTTCCAATGTTTCAACAAGGAAGTATCATCTCCAAAAAGTTGTAATATAAATATGGTTTCACCAATACACCTTTTCTTTTTAATTTTCATAATTCAAATTCAGATTTTAAATTTAAATCTATGGACATTGAATACTACATGTTTTTTGTAGGTTTTTCTATTAAGTAACCTACACAAATGGAGCTTCCTAACAAAGACAAAGTATGTTGTACATATTCAGGTATACCTTTTTCCTTTTACTCTATAAATTCCATTACTAGAATAAAAGGGATCGAGGTGTTCACCAAGATCATTAGATTAATCAAATGCACTAGTTCACTAAATATGAGATAAGTAAACACATAAAGTTGTTGAAAGTAAATAAAATTTCAAAAGAGAAATATTACACAAACATATAATCAATCATCTAATACACTCCATGTATAGCTCATAAATGAAGATGTACAAATAGGAGAGTGAATGTAAAACTCCATGAAAAATGGGTAAAGACTTAAGAATAGAATGTAACTCCCATACTTAAAATAGTTGGCAAAAGAGTAACTCCCACTAAGTACACTTAAACAAGCTAACTCCTCAAGTGTAGGAATAATCCATGTATTTAGGAATAATACAAATAATTAAATAAAAAGAAAACAATATCATACACTAATGTCCCCTCTTAAGCATAGCTTAGGTGGGTAAAACAAATAGGTTACGACAACACGGCCCTATGATTTACCCATGTATAAAAAAAACTCTCATAAAGTGGAGAAAATGTGAAAACCTATAAGAAAAAACTCCCTCGCAAAAGAGAGAAAGAAAAAGAGAGGACCAAAAATCCCTACTAAAAGCTATAACTGCCTATAACCATATTATATCTTGTAAAGGATCTATCTAGAGTGACTATGGATCAAAATTAGATGTAATAAAGAGTGGATCACCCTATAATAGTGAATGTGTCTTTCAAGTGTTTGGTGGATCTCAAAATAAGGTGTGGTTCTTGTTATAGACTCAATTTTCACCCGTGGAGAGGGTTCTTCAGGCTCCTTCCAATTGAGCTATTTAATAGAAACAACCCCATGATGTGGGTATCCTATGATTGGGTTGAACCTTTAAAGAAGGGCAACTTCATCTTTATGCTCACCTAAACTAATGCTTCATAGGGAAAAGGGTTAAAAATATAGTTAAACGATCCTAAGAAAGCTAAAATGGGTGATGCACCAAAGTTAAATAGACACTGATATAAGCTTGAAAATCCATTGGATGAATAAAAGATAACTATAGCTTACTTAATCTTAAAATATCACTACTTACATAAGTAATTCATAGAAGAGGTTGTAATTATAACTCTAATCTAGACTTGCAAGTTAGATTGAAAACACCTTCAAAGAGGAAAGTAAAAGGAAAACAAACTAGGAAGAATTTACTTCACAAATTCACCATACACAAGCATACTAAGTAATGATTAAAAATAAGAGATAGGAAAAGAGTTGATCCTATTAATTTAAAAGGTAGTTATTAAAATATTTTGATAGGGTTGAACCATATCAAATGAGCACACTCTTATAATATTCTTGATGAGTATCCTTGTTCCAAAAAAGAATGATAAATTCTAAGAGTTGAGAACCCTTTCAATGGGAATGAGACCAGGATATATAGGAGAAGAGAGAGATAAATAAAATATGTGGAAGCATGCCATAAAAAAATAACACTTTGTCTTGGGTCATTAATTGAACCTGAGCCACCAACCTTTGCTCCTTAGTGATTGAAAACCTTACCATTTTTTTGATTAATCAGGACATTACCCATGGCTTATTGAGTGAGAAAGTCCCAAAAGGTTTCAAGGATGCATTGGATGCTCCTAGCTACAGTTCCATTCATTGGGACTTTTCCTTGATCCTTCATGTCATCTCTCACTTGAGGACAAAACCTCATGCTCATGGATCTGATTAGATCATGGATCTATGATTTTTAGGCAACTTCTTATCAAGACTATGGCCATGCTGAAGGATGAAGATCCTTTGCATTAGTCACCTATCTACTCCACTTTCATATCTATATCATAGGTCTATCTTATATTTGGAAAACCAATCTAAGGTTATTGGTTTTTTATATCTTCATATAGATGGCACTCTACTCGATGCTTGGTCCCTTTTACAATAAGTTGCCACCCTTTTGGCCTATATTAGGTTTAAAAGACCCATTTCAGTTATATGGAGCTCTATTAGCAATGCTTGATCCTTATTTTTTACCTTGGATCAACTTGGGTTGAGCTCAAACTTGGTTCCATGTATTTTTTTCTAACTCGAGTCCATTCATTTTCTTTACCTGAGTTAAAATGCTCCATTAACCTTAGTTAAAAATGTTCTAGCTTAGTCCTTTATTTATTGGTTGTCAAAAATGATTCAGGTCATTAACCTTTTGACTTAGCTCACTCCATCGATCCTTTTCTGATAGGTTGAATGCATGCCATTAGATCTTCTACCTAAGCTAAAGTGCTATTGACACTTAACACCCATGTATTTGGTCCTTGGATTTAAATCCATGATTAAATATGAGCCATTGATCTATCTAGGATCATTAAACTATTAGTAAACACTCACCATTTGATCATCTGTATGATTGAACACTGATCATTGATCCTATTTTTTAAATTCTAATGGCTACTTCATGATCTTGAATTTTGACGTCTACACAACCATCACTAGGATATTTGAACTTCAATGATTATTTGTTGGGGCTTGAACTTTAACATCTGTATGAATGTATTTGACATCTATGTGACCATCATTGCTTATTTGAAAACCAATGATCATCTTCTATGCTTGAAATTAACACTTGTGGGTCCATCTTGGACTTTTTGAAATCAAATGACTATTTCTTGGTGCTTGAAATTGATGTTTGCACAATCATCGAGATTACATATTCCATGGGATATTTCCTTCAAACCTTTTATTGGACATTTGTTTTAGGATTTATGTCTTGGCCACTTTCTCCAAAAGAATTTTCTTCATTTATCTTTGCCTTGAACAACTTATTGCAAATAAAATGTTTGAAAGAATTCATGTCTTTGAAAAAATTGTCTCAGACAATTTTCTCAAAAGAATTTGTTTCCCTTGTACCTTTTTATTGAACCTTTATCTTTGGTTATTTTGATTGAAAAATTAACCTTTTAATAAAATGTATAGGACACTTTGTATAAAAAGCGACACTTTGAAACTTTTGTATTGGCCGCTTTCTCAAAAGAAATGACCCTTTAAACTTTCTGATTGGATAAGTTTTTGAGGAATGACCTTTCAAGAAAATTATTTTGTGTACTTTGTCAAAGAAATGGCCCTTCAAAATTTTGCTTTGGACCTTTTGGTGAAGAAAAAGTACCCTTCGAAAAAAGTGCTTGGGACACTTTACTGTAAAAAATGACTTTTCGAGAAAATGAATATGACACTTTTATAAAAAAGTGCCCTTTGATAATTTTGTATCGGACCACTTTCCTATAGAAATGCCCTTTGAATTTTTCTTCTTCGACAATTTCCCAAGAAAAATGCTCTTCAGAACTTTTGTCAATCATTTTCCTGGAAAGAATTATGCCTTTGAGAAAATTGTGCAGACAACTTTTTGAAAGAAATCTAACACTTAGCTTGAGAGATATCCTTAAATTTTTTTGAATGGACCACTTTGGTTGAAAAAAGACCATTTGGGCTTTTTTTGTTTGGTACACTTTATGAGAGAATGTTCCTTTGGGATTTCTTCCTTGGATAATTTCTCGAGAAAAAATGTGCTATGAAACATTTATCAAACATTTCCTCCAAAAGAATTATGCCTTCAAAAAAATTATGCAGACAACTTTTCTTAAAGAAATCTGACACTTAGATTGAGAAATATTCTTCAAATTTTTTGAATGGACCACTTTGGCTAAAAAAAGACCCTTCAGGATTTTTTTGGTACACTTTCTAAGAAAATGATCCTTAAGGTTTTTTGTTTTAAACAAAATGTCTAAAATTATTCCTTGCATTTAGCCCAAAAGACCCGAAATAAATCTCTCAAAAAAAATAACACTTAGCCAAAAAATAACTTTTTTATTTGGTGAATGCCCCTTTTTTTTAGGTGAGTTGTTGAGCCTATGAAAGAACTTAACTCAAAATAAAAATTTATGTAGTAGGTTGTTGTCATGTGAGAATGGAAATTTGAGTAATATTGATCAAATGGAAAAGCATGGTATCATTATGTATGTAAACTGAGCATAGTAATAATGTAAAATACATGTAGAAACAAACATTTGTAGCGTGTCTAGATAGATTTGACAATGAAGAATAAAAATAATTTATCAACTAAGTATATAACACTAATTATAAAAAAATAAACTTTTTATTTGGCTAAGTGTTATTTTTTTTGAGAGATTTATTTCGGGTCTTTTGGGCTAAATGCAAGGAATTATTTTAGACATTTTGTTTAAAACAAAAAACCTTAAGGATCATTTTCTTAGAAAGTGTAACAAAAAAAAGCCTGAAGGGTCTTTTTTCAGCCAAAGCGGTCCATTCAAAAAATTTGAAGAATATTTCTCAATCTAAGTGTCAGATTTATTTCAGAAAAGTTCTCTGCATAATTTTCTCGAAGGCATAATTCTTTAGGTGAGTTGCCCCTTTTTTTTAGGTGAGTTGTTGAGCCTACAAAAGAACTTAACTCAAACTAAAAATTTATGTAGTAGGTTGTTGTCATGTGAGAATGGAAATTTGAGTAATATTGATCAAATGGAAAAGCATGGTATCATTATGTATGTAAATTGAGCATAGTAATAATGTAAAATACATGTGGAAACAAACATTCGTAGTGTGTCTAGATAGATTTGACAATGAAGAATGAAAATAATTTATCAACTAAGTATATAACACTAATTATAAAAAAATAACCTTTTTATTTGGTTAAGTGTTATTTTTTTTGAGAGATTTATTTCAAATAATGCCAATCCATTATTAGAAATTATGGTGGCTAAGATACCAAACCTAGGTACAAGGCTATCATAGAAATCCAAGACTACACCTTCACTAGCCTCCTTCAAAACAATGGCTTCCATCCTTATGGTGAAGTAGTCAATTGTAGTGAACACCCATTTATACCCTATACTTGATTATGGATTGATCATTCGTATGAAGTCTAACCCCCATTGCATGAAGGGTTATTCCACCTGAATATAATTGAGTGGAAGGGATGCTAGTTTTTGCTTTCCTACAAAGAGGGCACACTTCTAGATTTTATAATCCATGCATGAGTATCTTTGAAAAGATTGGGCTAGTAATAACTAGCCCTCATTACCTTTTCTATGATGGTTCTAGGTGCAAAATAACCTCTTGTAGGTCCATCATGGAATGGCTCCAAGAGTTTGGTCACCTGGTCATCATCTATGCATCTAAAAAGTACCCCATTAAGGTCCTTTTTATAAATAACACCATCAACTAGTGCATAAGGTATAGATTGAAGCTTGAAATACCTTTTTTTGGCTCTATCCAAACTTTGAGGGCATTCTCCTGTTATCAAGAAGTGAGCCATATCTTGAAGCTAACTCCTTTGAAGTGGAGGTGTTCTTGCTTGTGAGTTGTCTTAGGTCACCAAAATAACTTCCTTATCTTCTTTGAGGTCATTCGCCATGTGTTCACACGAGACCTTACCCCTAAATAGCTTGGTGACCTTGATCTCTATGCCATATTCCATGACCTTTGTGATCTAGAATGTTCTCTTCTCATTCAAATCCTTGTTACGAAGGAAATTCCTAACTCTAGGATGAGGCACCATAAGATGGATCCTACTATTAGAAAGCATGGGCTTGAACTTCTTGAGGCTTCTCAAGGCTGGAAAAACCTGCTTCTCAATGAAAGTGTACCTCACCTCATATCCTTCCAATCCTTGACCAAAGAAGGTAATTGGTTGCTCCATTACTTCATCGATCTTTTGCACTAGCATAACTGATATGTTATCAATGTTAGCAAAGGTGTACAAGATGAAGTCCTTGGAGAAATCAAGATTCAAGAGTTATGGTGTTTGGGTAATGGACTACTTGATGGATTCAAAAGCTGCCTTGCCTTCATCAGACCAAGCAATCACTTAGCTCTTCTTCAACATGATAGTGATAGGCTTGACCAGGTTTATAGAACTAGGTATGAACCTTCTCATAAATTTAATCTTCCCAAGGAAGCTCTAGATCCCCTTTTTGTTTTTTGGTAAGGATAAGGCTAAGATAACACTTACTCTATTAGGGTCAATGTATAATCCCTCTTTTGAAATAATATGACCCAATAGTTTGTCTCTATGCATAGAAAACACACATTTTTTGGGATTTAAAGAGATCCCATACTCTTTACATCTTTGAAATGTCAGCCTCATATGGTCCATGTGCTCACTAGAATTCTTGGTGAGGATTATGATGTCATCCAAGTAGACCAACTCCATTTGATTTAGCAATCCTTGAAAAACAATGTCCATTACTCATTGAAAGGTTACCCCAGCATTAGAAAATCCAAAAATCATCTTCTAATAAGCAAATCTCCCCCACTTAGTGGTTAATTTTAGTCTTGTACTAGTCCTCTTCTCTTATTAGCGCTTGGTTATACTTTGAATATCCATTTAACAGATAAGTATTTTGAACTGAAAACTACTTGCAGGAGTTGGTCCATTGATGGTAGAGGGTAATAATCCTTCAAAAAGACCTTATTAACATTCTTAAAGTCCACACACAATCTAATCTCCCCACTTTTGTTTTATGATAGGTACTATATTAAGTACCCATGAAGAGTGCTTGACTGGGAAGATGATCCTAGATTCAATAAGCTTCGTCAAGTCCTTTCTCATGAGCTCTTCAATCTTGGCATTTATGGGCTTGATAGGGTTAGTATTAGCCTCTAGCTCTATTATGTGTTGGGATAGATTAGGTTCAAAGCTCCTTAGGTCACTATATTTCCAAGTAAAGATGTCTGCATATTCTTTATAGAGCTTTATGAAAGCGTGCCTTTCAACTTTAGTGCTTACCTTTTCAAGCATGAGGAGCTTGTCTTCAAAGATAAGAATCTCTCATAGTTCTCTTTATTAGTTGACATCACTACTTTATCCTTACACATATGGTATCCTTCATGAAGAGGCCTTCTAGGGTGACTAGCCTTTTAAGAAGCTTATTGGACCTTAATTAAACAATCTGCTCCCCATACTGATGCTACAATTTTTCTTGGTTGAGGGAGGAGAACTCTACTTCTTACTACAAAAAACATGCAATCCACTTATTATTTTCAAAGACCTACTAATGAGCTTTGTTATCTGGTACTGATGGTCTTACTACCACTTTAACATGTGATTGAACCTTGGTCATTTTCAATTCATTGGGATGCCAAAATAAGCCCCCACAACTGCTAGTATGTTAACATGTTAATTTTGGCCTCTCGACACTGATTGGATGTTGAAAGCCTCAAAGTCCTCAATTAGGTTTCACACTTATGTTTATAGGACTTCATTAAGGGGTTCTAAATAGCATTCTGACCTCTGACTTGGTATATAACTAATTCATTATACCCATAGACTTACAATTGCCTGATCCTTCTCTTATTAGCCCATTGAAGGCCATAGATGATACCCTCATATTCTGTTACATTGCAAGAGCAATTAAATTTGAACCTATATGAAGAGAAATACGTATCATTTGAAGGGGATATTAGTGTAACACCTGCACCCACCCATGCTTGCTCCTTGAACCATCAAATAATAGATTCCATAGACTACTAGGATCTTCTTGAGGCCTCATGAGGGATAACATGGGATGGCTTTATTCATGGAAATAGTAGACACCCATGTCCCTTTCTTTAACACCTTTTAAGGGGTCTATTGGCTGACTATCATTCCATAGGTAATCCAAGAACATGTCTAGTACCTCTTTTAGATGAGTGTTTAGCTCTTGCCCTATTGTAAATTCATCCTCATCAATGATGATGCAATTGATGTTGACATTATCTAACCCATACGACTATATATGGAATTATGTAATGGGCTCAACTTTGAAACTTTAGCCCCCATACCTTGTCTTAAATGCCATATAGGACCAATATGCTACAATATAGTCCCTTATATTTACTATGACATCTTTAGATAAACATAGTGAAAAGCGAGGAGGCACATCTATGATCAATACATCTTGAGCCATTGAGCCACCAGGACAAGCTTTGAGGGTCATATTAAGGTCTCTAATTATACTAGATGGCTTGGGATAAGAACCATCAAGTTACAACACTCCTTTGGACTATGGCTCATATTTTAGACCAAGTTGATCAGCGATGGACTTTGGCATCACTGAGGTACTAACCCCACTATCCACTAAACAATTTTGTACTAAAGAGTTACTTATGATCACTGAGATGTAGAAAGGAGGCTTGACTCCTTTTCCTAATTTCCCTTCATTTGGCCCTTTGGCTACATTGGTGAGAACTTTATTCACCTTATTTTGTGGCTTGCCTACAACATTGATCTTTGATAGTCCTTCTTAAAGGATGTCTACCTGGACAAGCATGAAGAACATATCCCACATGAACACACTTACATTTGAATTTTTCATTTATTCAACAATGTTGATGGGTGAATCACTAACCTTTGCTTATGTTTTAGGAGTCACCACTATTTCTTCTTGAAAATGTGAGCCTTAGGGCACAAAAATATTCCCTTGGCTCTAATTTTTGGGAGGTACTAGAGCCTTTAGAGTGACAACGGGTTCATTTAGCTTCATCAGTTAAGGAGTAATGGTAATAATCTCTTTGACTACTTCCTGGTTACCATATATGTTCCTTATTTTAAATCTTGTGTTTGCTGCCACTAGAATATAGACTTGGCTAGAATTAGCCTACTGGTTGGATGCATACCACTATTCTTATTCATAGTTCATCATTGTAGCATCAGACTAATTTGGTCCCTGATTAGAACATTGACCTTGTTAAGGCTCCTCTAACTTAGTCATCATATGTATCTCTACATTTTGGGCCATAAGAGTTTGTTTGTATCCAAAATTAGTAGCTTACTACCATTGATCATTAAGGGCTTAATTAAGGTCAATATTTAGGATAATATTCTAACCAAAGGATTGATTCTAAGGCATGGTACCCTCTACTTCTTGAGACACATTATGTTGAACTAGAACCAAAGAATTGGAAGTACTAGCAACATTAGGATTATAGTTATTCTACCTATTGTAGCCATGCTACCATTATCCTTGGTTTTGACCTTGGCCTTGGCTTTGGTAGTTCCCCTTATATGGTGGCCTATTTGATTGAAATGCCTACTGAGAGGGTTGATATGAACCTTGATAAGGCCTACTGAAAGTTTGTTTCCTTTTGAAATTTACTAGTTAATTCCCTAAGGACTAAAACATGCTTTTGAGCTTTTAAAAGTTCTTTTATTATAGTGAATCACTAGATCCACTAGTGGAAGCTTTCTCTTGTTTTGGTGTAGGGATTGTAAAAATTGTTGGTGTATGAGGAATGACATCTAGTGGGAGAATAAAAATAGGAGATGGTCTTATTTTAGGAAATAAGGGCATTGGTGGTCTGGGTGTAAGCTTTCCATCTTGAACCAAACAATTTTTTGCTTTGATAGCCACCTCATATGCATCTGAAAGTATATTTCCTCCCATAGATTGGATCACTACTACTATGCCACTATTTAAAGCCTTTAATAATATATGAAAGCAAAGTTAGGAGTTGGTCTAACTAAATTTGGGATTCTATGCTAAGTTTTTTAAAACCTTTTGTTGAAGTCCTATAAGACTTCATGAGGAGCTCTCTTAATGGTAGTTAGTTGTTTTTAAAGTGAAAAATGGTCACTTTTATCTTTAAATATTTTAAATAAAGCTTCTCTTAATTGATTCCAAGTTTTAATGGAGTTAGAAATAAGGCCTCTATACCAATCTAGGGCCTTTTTTATAAAAGAATTAGCCAACAACCTAATATCTATATTCTCCTTAGTGACATTATGGATATTTTAAAAGTTGGCTCTGTCCATGAGGTACTTAGAGGGTGTTGTAGCTTGGTTTATAGTGTAATAGGGAATACTTTGAAGTGCTGTAATTAGGATAGGGTCATAATGAGCAAGAGATAGAGGTCTTTGGCCATTGAAAGCCACAAAATCTCTAGGGACTTCCATGGCTATGGGAGGGTTTAATAAAGGTCTTCTTATATGGGTAGACCTTGGAAATGATCTAGGAGCAAAATTTCCCTTATATGGATGTGTAATGACAAACTTTAATCTTTTTTCTAAATTTAAAACTAGTTCAAAAAATTCAAAGGGACTACCTCTTAAAGCTGACCTTGATATTACATTTGGCATGAGATGCAACTACTATTCTGCACCAGAGTGTTGGATATGTGATCTAGGAATTTAAATCAAGAGATGATGGTTAGTATGGTGTTAGTTCTAAAATAAAAGTAAAATGAAATAAACACACTAATAGCATAAAATATCTAGGCCTAAACACTAGGGAGAGCTTAGTTAACAAGAACGAATGACAAACAAACTTAAAAAACAAGGAATAAAAAACATAATAATTCCTTGACCTTCTTTGGATGATCCAAATGCCTTTGTAGTGGCGGCTTGCTCGGCTTGTGCTCATGAAGTCCTTGGTAATGGAAGTTTGGCTACGTCCATCTCTCCTTGGTACCTTTGGCTTGTATCTTGGCTTGGATTGGAATCAATTTGGCATGGTAACACTAGTTTCTTGAAGGTTTTGGAACCAATTTGGAATTACAACTTTGAATCAAAAAAACTTAGAAATGATGTTGTGAGGCCTCCTATTTATAGATTTGATCATAATCAACCTGAATTATCCATCTCAAGATTGAGATGTGTGGTTGAGGATTAATTTAATTTTTGGAATTAAGTTTTTAATTATCCTCATCATGACATTGGAAGAAAGGGGTAATTAAGAGGCATGGAGGTCATCATGGAAGGCATTGATGAGGCATGGGAGGCATGAATCCTGATATTTATGGCATTTATGGCCTAGAGATATCTTCCTAAGAAAGAAGGTCATTTGATGATGCAGATATTCAATATTCCTTTCAAAAAATAATTATTCAACAAGTTTTCATGGATTTTTTGATTAGGCCTTGATATGGGTTAATTAACTCTTAAGCATGATTAAGCACATTATGCACAAATTACTCAAATTTATCAGAATGCCTTGTTATTGGTCTAAAATTTGATTGGATTGGAATTGGAAGTCACTATCAAATGCGTTGGATGCATATTCCCATTTAGGATGTTGCTAATAATAAATAACAAAGACACAAGTATTGTAAAAAAGATTTGATAGGGAAGAACAATCTAGAGCATGCAGATGCAGATTTGACATTTTGACTCAAAATATACTGATCAAAGTTAGTTGCCTCATAAATTGCATTGCCCTATTTAGGGATACCCTGGCCAAAATCAGCACTTGAATATGTCAGTTTCACATCATTTAGCATGTTTTAATATTTTTATGCCAAATTATGTTTTTTGGGTAGAAATTGGTCAAAAGCTTGGTTGAAGGTTATCGATAATAGTTTTAGGTGTGTACAATTTGCCCCTGTTTGGGAAGATATTTCAAACCATAGGAAAAACAATGTCTTCTCAAAGAATGAGAAATAGCTTGTATGCTAGAAAAAAGATGATGGTTGAAGAACAAATCTCCAAATAATGTTTGGAAAGCCTAGGATGATACCCCTTGAGGGATTGGCCATCACATTTATTGATGGATGGTCCCTTGAAAAGAAACAAGAAGGAAGGTAGAATTAACTCATGGTTGAGATGAATCCAAATGACAAAATACTTGCATGCATTGATGTAAAAATGAAGCTAATTTGCCCAAAGGTGGTTATAATCAAAATAAATATCAAAATAATGATTTTCCTATAGGTAGTTATAATCATTAAGAGGACCTAGATTGGCTAAAGATGATTGTGCCCCAATTAGGGATAATTAGCAAGCATAACTCAAGGATATAACCTAGAATACAAATTAAATATGAGTGGATGTAAAGTGATGAAAGAGATGGATAAAGGAATAAGATTAATCAATGTAAATGATTCAACTGTACTTGTTAATGAGGAGATGCTCATCCTGAGTAACAATGATATAATTAAAATGGTCAATGGGTTGATTTGATCAATATGGGTGAAAATATTTACCAAGGTACTAAGGAGAAACTTCTATAGCTGCATTGATTGTAGACCTTCTTGAAGCTAATTTTTGCTGTATCATGTGATGGTAGGATTCATGATAGAACACCATAAAGACTTGGCCAAAATGTGTAAGGATTGACTTCTAATCTAATAAACACTAAAAAAACAATGCACCAATGATAAAAACCATGATTATAATGTTAATAGATGATATATGAATGGACTCAAGAATAATGTGCTTAAAGAATCACCCAATGAACACATATAGATCGAGTCAAGGCAATAGTGATGAAAGTAAACAAATAGGAAAGTGAATAAATAAACAAACAAACAAATAAATAAGGAACCTAAAATAAACAAAAAAATATAAAGTCTAAAAACACAAGCAAAATAAAGCATCCTAACAATGACAATGCCTCAGTAAGGTGGATTGAGGATAACTAACTAGACTTAGACAGGACAAATGTTTTTGGATTTTTGAAATGTTATGAATGTTTTTGGAATTTTGAGGTATCTTAACTTGTTAGAGAAGGACAAGATACCTGCTCATAAAATGACAAGAGCGTTTGGCTTATGTTACTTGTAAAATGGTGAGAGTGTATGGAAAGGGGGACTGAGGTGACCTCAACATGAATTGAGTATGACCCACATAGTCCTAAAATGACATCAAATCATAGTAATTCCATCTACACAAAAGGTGGGGAAAACTAACTAGGTCACAACAAGTTCTTAAATTTGACAAATGACTAGTCAAATAAAAACAAAAAGGGAAAAATGATGCGACAATGCATGATAAACAAGTGTTGCCCATAGTTTACCTATATGTGATTATAATGAAGATATAGTGGCATAGGTCAATGATACTAATTTACCCATAGGTAGTTATAATCAGGCTCACATAAACAAACTTGATAGGATAAAAGATATCTTTCCAAATCAACTGTCACACTACTTTTATATACTATCATTGAAACACATATTGGATTGATTATTAAAACTTGATCGAAACCCTCTCAAAAAAAGTGTAGGAAGAACCAAAGTAGCTAAGATTAAAATAGGATTGGGTAGGATGACTAAAAATAGGCTTTAGTCTAGATAATAATGGAATGATAGGATGGTATGGTCTTATTTAGGATAATGATGGTATAAATAGATTAGATAAAATGGTAAGAAGGTTTCCCTCGAGTGGTGGGGTGAATGGTTGAGATCAAAAACAATGGTAAATAGATATGCAACAATGGGAATGACAATGTGAGATGATATGGTACATGTTTATGGCCTGGGTGTGGTTTTTGAATTTGTTGTTCTTACTGATGGGGAGATGCACATCCTAATAAAAAAATGATAAAAATATAATACTTGATCATGTTAATTTCTATCCCACACCTCATCTGAAAAGTTACTCTATCAAGAACTGGCTATAGATTTAGATGCCAAAAATGTTGTTGTGTTCTTCCTTGGTCATGAATTCTATTTTTTTTAAATGTCAAGATAAGGTATATTTATAGCCTCTACAAAGGAAAGTGTGACCATGGATGGTAAATAATGACAAATAATAGATGGTATGATTGATTGTGAAATGGAATGGTAGATGATAATGGAATGTGAAATGGTGAGAAAACAAATGAAGATTAGGACTTTCATTCACATGTAATGTTGTTGATGCCAAATTTGACATAATTTTGATTGTGGTGGGGCTGAAGACTTTTTCTCTCAATAGGACCACTAGATTTTTTGTTATTTGATCTAAAGAGTAACTAACATCTGATTAGGTTATATATTGAAAGTTATTTTTATTTGATCTTTGATTTTGTCTTCATCCAGTAGTAAATAACTTTTATGCTCAGCTATTGGTGCTTCAATGAGGTTTTTACCAATGAAGTTATTTTGATTATCTCGTAGCACCTTTGAGAAGGTTTCACTAATGAACATTGGCTTTTGACTTTGATTGTCTTCTAGTGCTTCCAAAAAAGTTTCACTAAGAGAGTGTTTTTCTGCTACATGAATATTGTCTTGGTCTCCTTGCTCTTCTTTAATTGCTATGTTTCCATGGATGTAGTTCAAGAAAGTGTGATTCTATCAGTCCCAATTGACACTTGTGAGAAATAAAATGCCAATAATATGTCTATTTTGATTGATGGTAATGCCCTGTGGAATGGAAATGAAATGGAGAGAGGTTGCACAATCTTCTTATAAGATACTAGGATAACTTGTGTCAAATCTGAAGTAATCATCCTTAAAAATTGTAGAAGGATCACAAATATATTAAAATTGATCTGCAAGGCATGCATAACCAACATTGTAATAGCCATGAACATATTCTTCTTATGAATCTGATTCTAACTCAAGGGACTCTGAATATAATCCTAAGACTAATGTTGATTTTTATTCTGATGCTAAATCTGATGTCAATTTAAGAATAAAACTTGACTCTAATTTTGATTCTTCATCTGATAGGTATTTTGTTACAATGATATCTTGTTGAATATTTGGTTTTGGATAAGTAACAACCTATAATAGCATGATGGGCTCTACAAAGATTGGTTTGTCCAAGTGAGACTCCTTTAGGATGGTAAAAGGGTCAAAAAATAACTCCTTAAAGATTGGATTGTTAATAGGAGGCTCTTTTAAAATAAGCACATGGTTAAGGTAATGATTTTCCCAAAGGCAATTATAATCATTAAGAAGTGACAACAAATATTATCTCGTTAGAGTGAGACTCCTCAACAACTGGTATAAGATTAATAGGAAATTCATCACAAGTTGACTTATCACAAATGGTTGATTCAACATAAACATCTCAGATTGGTTGGTTCACTTGACCTTGGTTTCCAATGAGTTGGAAAATACCAATTTTGAATACAGCCTGGTCTTCAAATGATTAGATCGATTGAGGTTTGGATGGGATTGGTTTTGGATGAGGAATGGCTCATGGTTAGATAATGGTAGGGCTTTGTGGAGCATGATTACTTGCATGAGCCAAAGATGAAGTCCTAAAATGGTAATGATAGGGCATTGTGGGGCTTGATTGCTCACAAAAGCCAAAAGACTAAGTCTTGAAATGATGAATGGGTATTATGGACCTTGATTGCTTACACAAACTAAAGGATGAGGTCTTGATATGATAATGGTATTCCTTGGATATTATAGAGCTGAATAGCTCGTATAATCCAAAGGAGGGTTAGGGGTAGTTGATGATCAGATAAAAAAAGGACATTGTGAAACTTGATTGCTTGCATAAGCAAAACCATCCAAGTCTTCCTCATAAACTAGATCATCCCAATCTTGAGTTAGATTATAAGCTGGTTCTTGACTGTATTCCACATACTGATTATTGCAAAGAAGGTATGGATCTATATTCTAAATAATATTATCTATAGTTGGGTCTTCAAATTCCTCTTCACAAGTTTCTTCATACCAATCAAGGTCTTGAGTTGGATCGTAAGCTGTTTCATGAATTTTCTCCCATGAATGATTAATATGAGGTAGATAAAAATCTATCTCACGAACCATATTAGCATCATTGGGGTCTTGAATAAAGCCATTAAAGTCATTTTTTGTGGCCATTCTATCATAAGTTGGATTGTAAGTGACTACATTATAACTGTAGAGAGACATATCCATGTAAATGATGAAAGCTCCAAAATAAAAAGGCTTAGAGTTCTACAAACTTTGAAAAATTATGTCCAAAGGACAAATAGTTCAAACTTGTTTCAACTTGGTTGAAGGGGTGGAGATGTATCTCCAATATGGTTTGAAAGTGGAGTTCTATCTCCAAAATTGTTTGTGCTAAGATTTAGCATAAAATAGTATAACGTCAAATGTATAATGTCAAATGTCATACACATAAAAGGTTAAGCATCTGAATAAAAACTACCATGTCAAAGATCTAGGTCAAAGTGTTCCAAATAAGGTCTAAACTAGGAAAGGAAAAAGTTGAGTTGTGAAGTCTTTTATCCAAACATGGAGTTAAAAGCTAGGATCAAACAAATAAGCATGATATGCTTTGTTTAATATAATAAGTTTGGAAACAACTTTGACATGGACCTGGCAAATATAATCAAACATAAACATGATCAGTTGGCATAAGGCATAAGACAAAAAGCTCTTTAAAAAAGGCTATGTTCTACTAAATAAAGGCACAAACAATGATGAGAATATGCTTTAAACAAACAAATAATCAATAGTTTTCAAATTTGGGTAATCGATTAACTAAAGTTATGTAACTCAAAATAGAAAGATCTATGTATCAGACCCAATAATTAAAGCCTAAATAGAAATCAATCAATGTTTGAATCTAAACTTGACAAGGCTAATTAAAAACTCAATGATGAAAACTAGGATTTGACCAAATAAGCTAGACAAGATCGAATAGTATGATAGCACAAGACAAAGGTCCAAATGGTATACATGACATGGTTTGAAATAAATGGTTTTTGACATAAGGTGAAATAAGTCTTAAAACAAATTGAGTAGCCTAATGGCGTAAACATGCTTGAATAAAGTGATCAATGTTATGTTTCAAAGACTCAAAATTTTCAAAATGTTTTGACATGATTTGGGCAGCATAAAACCACCCTCCTTAACTCAAATTGCACACACACAAACAAGTTTAAGAATTTTCAAGGCATAAGTGTGGTGTAAAATATTCAGTATAATGCCTCTTTAGATAAAAGAGTGACATATAGACAAATTGGTTCTGACATGGTTTATACACAAATAAATAAGTTTTAGTCTCAAAATATACCAAGCAAAAATAGCCAAAATACACTAAGTATAATCATCTAAATCCTAGCAAGGGTATAAAAAAATGGGGTTGACTAAAACTAGCAAGGTTTCATTTATTCTAGGGGAATCCATTGCATAATAACTTTCATGCCAAATAATGCAAAAAACAACACAAAAATTGGGTGA
Organism: Torreya grandis; assembly: GCA_037957365.1. Classification (NCBI taxonomy): domain Eukaryota; kingdom Viridiplantae; phylum Streptophyta; class Pinopsida; order Cupressales; family Taxaceae; genus Torreya; species Torreya grandis. The sequence continues at coordinate 2,040,577 of JARHVA010002118.1, forward strand.
CCGTGGCATTGACTAGTTGTAAAAAGGTCTAGTCCTTTTTACAACCACTACATCTTGCTTTTCGCTTAGTGTAGTGTGATATCCAAATGTAGATACATCCTATGTGCAACTCCAAAGGAGTAAGTGAAGTCAACGTCGAGAGGTAAAATTCTAGGTCAAATCTTCCCTAAATAACTCATGGGAGGTAATGACGTCCCCCTCACAAGCCAAGTTTTCATGAAATAAAAGACTAATAGAAATACTTCAGGGTCATTTTCAAGATCGCCCAAACTTTAATGAGTTTTTAGGGAGTGCTTTAAATGACTTTATTTCTAAGCCTTGGACTAGGCTATTTACAATAGGAATAGTGATTTTGATAATAAATGTTCCCTAAAAGAGACAAATAGAAGAGCATACATGCAACATTCCTCTTTTTGCCAAACAAAAATTTGATTAAACAACTATTATAAATAAGAATTGACAAGTGTGTTCAATTTTAAATCCAAAATGAAATATTTAGTGGTGTTCATTTGACCCCTTGGTCTTAGTTACAAATTTTGAAAAAACATTCACTAAAAACATCTAAATTCTTTGTTAAACACCCAAAATAAGGTTTCTAATTGAATTTTAAGCATGCAAAAATGATTTAAACATGTTTTAAACAAATATCAAGCTTGGTCCTGTAGCAAAATTGTTAGCATGTCCTTTAGCTTTGAAGCTCTTTTTAGTTTAAAATAATGAACTTAAAAAAAGTAGCTCTTAAATTTGTGTTTTTGAAAAAACATAGTCACGGTCATCGATTATTACCATTGACATTGATTACTTTGGCTAACCAAAATCTAACTGATGTCAGTTTTGCTAATCAACATCAGTTAAGCAGGTAACTGATATCGATATCACTTGCCAACATCGATTACTATGTAAAACTGTGGCAAATAAAAATTTCAAAATAAAGTTAAAAAATCAATTTATAAGAGTTTTAAGGGCTTAAATAAATATTTTAGAGTTGAAAAAGGATCTTCTTTATGTGTAGGATGCATCTAGTCCCACCAGGCATGCCATTATGTGATCTAGGAATTTGACTCAAAAGAAGATGGTTAGTATGGTGTTAGTTCCAAAATAAAAGTAAAATGAAATAAACACACTAATAACATAACATATCTAGGCCTAGACACTAGGGAGAGCTTAGTTAATAAAATTAAATGATAAACATAACTAAAAATCAATGAATGAAAAACATAATAATTCCTTCACCTTCCTTGGATGCTCTAAGTGCCTTTGTAGTGGTGGCTTGCTTGGCTTGTGCTCATGAAGTCCTTGGAAATGGAAGTGTGGCTACCTCCATCTCTCCTTGGTACCTTTGGCTTGTAGCTTGGCTTGGCTTGAAATCAATTTGGCATGGTAACACTAGTGTTTGAAGCTTTTGGAACCAATTTAGAATTATAACTTTGCATAAAAAAAATTAGAAATGATATTGTGAGGCCTCCTATTTATAGATTTTTAGATTTGATCAAAATCAATCTAAACCATCCATCTCAAGATTGAGACGTGTGGTTGAGGATTAATTCAATTTTTGGAATTAAATTTTTAATTATCCTCATCATGACATTAGAAGAAGGGGAAATTAAGAGGCATGTAAGGCATCATGGAAGGCATTGATGAGGCATGAATCTTGATATTTGTGGCATTTATGGCATAGGGATGTCTTCTCAAGAAATGAGGTCACTTGATGATGTATATATTCAATATTCATTTCCAAAAATAAGTATTCAAAAAATTTTCATAGAATTTTTGACTAGGCCTTGATATGGGTTAATTAGCTCTTAAGCATGATTAAACACATTATGCACAAATTACCCAAATTGATTAGAATGCCTTGTTATTGGTCCAAAATTTGACTATATTAGAATTGGAAGTCACTATCAGATACATTAGATGCGTATTTCCATTTAGGATGTTTTCAACAACAAATAATAAAGGCAAAAGTCTTTTGTAAAAGATTTGATAGGGAAGATCAATTCAGAGTACGCATGTGTAAATTTGACATTTTGACTCAAAATAAACTGATCAAAGTTAGCTAGCCCATAAATTGCATTACCCTATTTAAAGATACCCTAGCTAAAATTGGCACTTGAATATGTTAGTTTCACATCATTTATCATGTTTTAGTGTTTTTAAGCCAAATTGTGCATTTTGGATACAAATTGGTTAAAAGCCTAGTTGGAGGTTATCGATGACTAGTTTTAGGTGTCTACAGATTCTTTCTTTTGAATTCACTAGATGCTATTGTTTGAGAGCTTAACTACTATAAATTTGATCAAACTAGAATCAAATTTGATCAATCCTCATTTTGGATAAGTGTGTGTCCTATCTAGCATGCCAGAAACTATTATAGGATCAATTTTCACCCTTGAAGAGGGTTTTTCAAGCTTCCTCTAATTAAGCTATATAATGGGAATAACCCTAGGCTATGGGTATCTTATGATGGGGTTGAACTTATAGAGAAGGCTGACTTACTCTTGATTCTCACTTAGACTAATGTTAAACTAATGCTTCATAGGGAAAAGGGTTAGAAATATGGTTAAAGGCTCCTAAGAAATCTAAATGGGGTGATGCACCAAAGTTAAATAGACACTCATATAAGCTTGAACATGAACTGGATCAATAAAAGATAACTATGGATTACTCAATCTCACAATCTCACTACTTGCATAAGTATTTCATAGAAGATGTTCCTAGTATAACACTAATCTAGACCTATAAGTTAGTTTGAAAACACCTTTAAAGAGGCAAGTAGAGTGACAACAAACTAGGAAAAAATTACTTCATAAATTCACCATACACAAGCATATTAAACATTGATTAAAGACAAGAGATAGGTAAAGAGATGATCTTATTACTTTAAAATATAGTTTATACAATATTTTGATAGGGTTTAACCATATCAAATGAGCACACTCTTACAAGAGTCTTGATGAGTATCCTTGTCCTAGAAAAGAATGCCAAATTCTAAGAGTTGAGAACCCCTTTAATGGGAATAAGACCAAGATATATAGGAGAAGAGAGAGAAAGAAAAGATGTGGGAGCATGCCATTAGAAAAAGAACACTTTGTCCTAGGTCATTAATTGAACCTGAGTTACCACCTTTTGCTCCTTATCCAATGAGAACTTTGCCACTTTTTTGATCAATCAAGACACTGCTTATGGCTTGTTGAGTGAGAAAGTCCCCAAAGGTTCCAAAGATGCATTAAATGATCCTAGATATAGTTTCCATCAATGGGCCTTTTCCTTAATCCTTCATGCCATCTCTCACTTGAGGAAAAAACCTCATGCTCATGGATTTGATTGGATCATGGCTCTGTGATTTTTAGGTGGCTGCTTGTCAAGACTATGGCCATGCTGAGGATGAAGACCCTTTGCATTAGTCACCTATCTGCTCCATTTTCATATTTGGATCATATGTTTATCTTATATTTGGAAAACTAATATAAGGTTATTTATTTTCCTATAGCTTCATATAGATGGCACTCTGCTTGATGTTTGGCCCCTTTTACAACAAGTTGCCATCCTTTTGGTCTATATTAGGTCTAAAAGACCTAATTTACCATTATAGAGCTTTTTTGGTAATGCTTGATCCTTATTATTTACCCTAGCTCAACTTGGGTCAAGATCAAGCTCAGTTCCATATATTTCCTTCTAGTTTGGGTCCATTCATTTACTTTGCCTGAGTCAAAATGCTCCATCAACCTTAGTTAAAAATGTCTCAGCTTGATCTTTTGTTCATTGGTTATCAAAAATGACTTGGTTTATTGACCTTTTGATTCAACTTGCTCTATCAATCCTTCTCTAACAAGTTGAACATGTACCATTAGATATTTTTCTTGAGCTAATGCACTATTGACACTTGGCACCCACATGTTTGGCCCTTAGATCTACTCATCAGTCTATTTACTACTACATTTATGCCACATGGTGGCCTTTGATCTCCCTGACCTTTTAACTTGCTCGTGTATCACTGGATCTGAATCCATGATTGAATATGAGCCATTAATCTGCTTGGGCTCATTAAACTATCAGTTTTCACTCATCATTAGGTCATTTATATGATTGAACATCAATCATTGATCCTATTTTTTGAATTCTAATAGCTACTTCATGAGCTCAAATTTTGACATCTACGTAACTATCACTGGGATATTTGAACTTCAATAATTTTTTGTTGGGGATTATACTTTGACATCTACACAAATGTATTTAACATGCACATGACCATCATTGCTTATTCAAAAACTAATGGTCATATTTTATGCTTAAAATTGACACTTGCGAGGCCTTCTTAGACTTTTTGAAATGAAACAACTATTCCCTATTACTTGAAATTAACATTTGCACAATCATTTGGATCAAAAATTCCATGGGTTATTTCCTTTGAACGTTTTACTGAACATTTATTTTGAGCTTTGTGTCTCATCCACTTTCTCTAAAGGAATTTGATTGCTTTATCTTTACCTTGAACATTTTATTGTAGACAAAATGTCCAAAAAAATTCATGTCTTCCGAAAAATTGTCCCAAACAATTTTCTTGAAAGAATTTGTTTTCCTTGTACCTTTTGACCGAACCTTTATCTTTGGTCTTTTACTTGAAAAATTACCCTTTAGAAAAAATGTCTAGAACACTTTGTCTAAAAAGTGACCCTTTGAAACTTTTTCATTGGTCCCTTTCCCAAAAGAAATGACCCTTCATATTTTATGCTTAGATAATTTCTCGAGGAATGACCCTTCGAGAAAATCATTCTGGTACTTTGTCAAATAAATGGCCATTTGGAATTTTGATTTGGACCTTTTGGAAAATAAAAATTACCCTTTAGAAAAAGTGTATGTGACACTTTACTACAAAAAATGACTTTTCAGGAAAATGAATAGGAAGGACACTTTGCTAAAAAAGTGCCCTTTAAGAATTTTGTATCAGACCACTTTCTTGTAGAAAATGCCCTTCAATATTTTTTTCTTGTACAATTTTTTGAGAAAAAATGCCCTTCACAAATTTTGTTTAACATTTTCCTTAAAAGAATTATGCCTTCATGAAAATTGTGTGGACAACTTTCTCGAAAGAAATCTGACACTTAGCTTGAGAAATATCCTTCAATTTTTTTAAAAGGACCACTTTGGCTGAAAAGAGACCCTTCGAGCTTTTTGTTTGGTACACTTTTCAAGAGAATTATTCTTTAGGATTTTTTACTTGGACAATTTTTTGAGAAAAAATTCTCTTCGAAACTTTTGTCAAACATTTTCCTTAAAAGAATTATGCCGTCGGGAAAATTGTGCGGATAACTTTCTTGAAAGAAATCTTACACTTAGCTCGATAAATATCCTTTGGAATTTTTTAAATGGACCACTTTGGCTAAAAAATACCCTTTGGGCTTTTTTTTTGGTATACTTTATGAGAGAATGATCCTTTAGGTTTTTTTTTCAAATAAAATATCCAAAACTATTCTTGACATTTAGCCCAAAAGACCCAAAACAAATCTCCTAAAAGAAATAACACTTAGCCAAATAAAAACATTATAAAAAATTAAACTTAACAAAATGAAAACCCAAACCTAAGGATTTACCCTAAAATGTTTGGCACTTAGCTTTTCTTTTTAGGCTCCTCTGAACTTATGCTTGAACTAGAGCCTGATTTTTGAAGTCTCAGACATTATGAAAATTTGTTCAGATACATGCTCTTTACAACTGTAGACTTGTCCCTTTAGAAATTGGCAATATACACTTTTAAGCAAGCTTAAAGTGTTTCAAAATATTGAAATCTGTATGATCCCTTTGGTCCATTAATTTCATTTAGAAATCTTGTCCAAGCCTTGCTCCATACTTGATCCTTAGGGAACTACACTACATTCTAGCAAGTTTGGTATGTGGGCCAAAAATGGCACAATTCTTATATAAGTAACTATACTCCTTATGCATAGTAGATGGGATACTTTCTCCATAAAATGATAGTGCATCTAAATCAAAGGTGATGAAAGAATGTAGAATGCCCTATAATTGTGTACTAGATTTCCCAATATATGATGAGTCCTAGATTAATATACCTACTCTATGCAATGTCTGAAGTGGACCAGAAGTAGGTAGATCAATAAATCACTCCTCAATATCTATAAGGTGACAAAGATATGGTAAATGTTTGTACCCATCATTACTAGAGTTATCAGTGCTAGAAGAGGAGTCTTCATCATACAAAATGTGCTCAAGCTCAGAAATGTCATCAAATCCAAGTGATTTTGATGAATAATCTGAAGGAGAGTTAGGGATAAAGTGTGAGAAGGTAAACAATCGAGTCTAATGATTAACTATTCCTACTGCAATTTTAGTATCACTATGCAACTCTCGAACATACACTGAATTGAGAGTGAACTCAACTTGTGTGTCTAAACTAAGGTGAGTAATCTATTAGAATGATAAGAAATTAGTTGACATTGATGAAACACTTAAAACATTATTGAATGTTTCACCTTTCACTTCAATAAACCCTCTCCTAAAACCCCATTTAAAAGTTTCATCACCCAATTAGATAGTGGACATGCCACATGTTTCCAAGGAAGTGAACTATACTTTTTAAGAACATGCGATGTGATACACCAAAGTCAATAACCCATGTAGTAGTCAGAGTTATAAATACAACTAAGGCCATACCTTTTAATTTATCCTTACCATATTCTTTTGCCTTTTCTTTACCATTTCCATTTGGCTTGGATGATTTTAGGGTTGATGAACTTGGTTTTATAGACTCATGAACACTTTTATTGTTCTTCTCACAAAGGCTAGTTAGGTGGTCAATCTACTTTTTCAAACATTTTATTTCATCATGCTTTTCTGAGGAATACCCACATTGAATCCTCTATTTATTAGGCTTAGCACTAGAATAAGAGGTCTCATTGTTTGATTTAGAGGTGGGATGATTTTGATCTTTTTCCTCTTCATCCTTTTTATTCTATTTCTTCTCCTTGTTATTTATAGCTTTTGTTTCCCATTTCCAGTAATTAGGGCTTGTGATTTTGAGGACTTTAGTGTACCCATATTTATTAAATTATCTTTCTCTCAAGTCAAGTTGGTAATAAAATCATTTAAAGAGGCCATTTTCCAATTGACTTCAAGAGAACTTTTTATGGCATGGAAAATAGAGACAAACATAGAATAGTCTGGACCTCGTTTGGAGAGTATAGAAAGAATAAGTTGATTATATTTTTTTCTCTATTCCACATTATTTTAACTATAATCTCAAATACTTCTACTTAGTGAAGAAATCCTATAGGGTGTCATAATTTATAAGACAAACTAATGAGCTCGTTCTTCAATTTATGACTTTTCATCACATCTAGCTTCCCAAAGAGCTTTTCCAATGTGTTCCATACTTAATTAGGTTTTTTTGTAGATTCATCATGAAAGAGTAGATCAGGAGACATAAAAAGACATAAAAATATAAAGACTTTCGCATAATAGTTAAAATATTTAACTTTGTTATAGTGGAATTTGGTTTAATCTCAATGCCCATTGTTATGTAATGTAAACCCTTGCTCCTCAAAATGATTTGCATTTTAGTTTTCCATTCATGATAGTTAAATAGCATGAGTGGAATTATAAAATTAAGCTCCATAGTTCAAAATTAAGTTTGTTGTTTTAAAAATGAAAAGAAGGCTTAAAAAAAATGAAAGAGACACACACCATCTCCCTAAAAATATTTTTGATTAACCCTCCCAAATTTTGACACTTTCTAATTTAGTATATTTTATAAAATAAATTAGACCAATGGACATGTTATGAAAAATCATGCATTTTTAAACAAATAACACTCAATTATGAGTTATCAATCAAAACTTATTACAATTTTCATTTTCCCATCATTAATGGTCTAAATTAATTAAAATTGCACAAAATTTAAATGCACTAAGGGATAAAAAATAAATATAGCATTACCTAAAATGGATGGAATCATACTAGATACCTCTCCAACATAATTACAAGTATTTAACCAATCCACCGATACACCTTTACATGTGAAACTCAATGAATAAATTTCACTTGAGGTGCAAAATAAAAAGCAAGTTATTTTAAAAAAAAATAAAAATAAAAATCTTTGAATTTTAGGGAAAAATAAAGTTTGTTTTGACTTAGCTTTGGAAATAAAGAAAATAAAACACCATCATGGATATTAGAATGTGGGTCATTAAATAACTACACATGCCAAGGAAGGATGATATTCACCAATGTATGAATGCCAATGGATAAATGATGTAGGTTTTTGTCCACATCTATTGGAGCTTGAAAATTAATTGAATGTAACAGGACAATAGGCCAAGAATAGAGAGGCTGTGAGAAGGCTATAATAGAGCTTGCAAGGTATTTGGAGATCCCAAGGACTTTGCAGGGTTGGAATTTAACATATTTTAGGCTCTGTATATGCCATTGGAATTCCATGAAGGCATTTAGGTAGATTATTAATAATAAAAAGCATGGGTTTCAACCCTTAGCCAAATGTGAGCTTGTTGAGGAAAACAAAGATGTAAAAAATAGACCCTACTCACTATTATTTCTCTCTCTCACTATACAAACAAACCTACACCAAAAAAGATCCAACCTTCCTAAAAAATTTGAAGCACTAACACAATAGAGCTGAAAACACCAGAGTCCCAATGATCGCATAGAAATACAAAAAATTAATGCAATGAAACCATGTTTTTTAAATATCTAATAGTAAATAACTAAATAATCAAATACCAGAATGGATCTAGTACCATATCGAGGTGTTTGCCAAGATCATTGGATCAATCAAATGCACTAGTTCACCAAACATGTGTCACATCCAATTCTACTCTGAATAACTATTTAAGCATTAATAATGGACTATGACACTACTTAGTTATAGTTTTATTTTTTAATTTGATCTAGATATATGCATGTTGTATGATTGATAGTTATAGGATTTGTTTCATGATCAATATTATGATTGGATAGTAATTTCATATGTCATATTATGATTTATAATCATGATGACTAATTTATTTTGAAAACTATTTGCATTTAGCTGATTATTTATGATTATATATTGATGACTATTATGTTTTCAGACTAACTATTCATTCATTTGATTGAGGTGGTTACAAGACTGTCCCCCCTCATAGGCAGTAGAAAGGGATGTTGGAAATATGATTGTCATTAATGTTAAAAGGGAGATTATTGACATTATGGATGTCATTAATGCTCAGGGCTGAATATGGTGATTAAAAGATATGCAAGGGATCATATCAGATGCCAAGGATGATTGGAGTGTATGAGTAGAATTCATATGGTTCTTCATAATGATCATCTAGACATTTTGGGTCTATAGAGGAAAATATAAACAAGAAGTTTTTTGATGTCACCATTGCCACGTGTGGACAAGTCTGGGGGAGTTGGTCATATGGTTGTGATCACATTAGTCCCTAATTATTATGTGCCCTATTGGAAGACATGTGATGAAGCATAGTTGAAGATATGGGGATGCAAAGTTGACTAATCATGAAGGATGACATGGGCTAAATTTATTCATACAAATAGTAGATACCCAAGTCCCTTTATTTAACACCTTCTAAGGGGTCCATCGACTGGCTGTCACTCCATAGTTGATTTGAGAACATGTCTGGTACCTCTTTTAGATGAGTGTTCAACTCTTACCCCATTGCAAATTCATCTTCATCAATGATGGTGCAATTGATGTTGACATTTTTTGGCCCATAGGGATCTATATGAAATTATGTAATGGGTTCAACTTTGATTGACACTTTGGCTTCATACCTTGTCTTGAATGCCATATAGGACCAATCTAATGCAATATAACCCCCTATCTTTGCTATGAACTCTTTGGATAAGCATAATGCAAATCAAGGAGGCACATCTAAGATCAATATATCTTGAGCCATTGAGACACTAGGACAAGCTTGTAGGGTCATATTCAGGTATTTGATTATACCAGATGGCTTGGGAGAAGAACCATCAAGTTACATCAGTCTTTTGGATTGTGGTTCATATTTCAGACCAAGCTGATTAGCATGGACTTTGGAATCACTGAGGTACTGTCCCTATTATCCACTAAATAATTATGCACCAGAGAGTTACCAATAATCACTAAGATGTAGAAAAGAGGAGGATTGATTGTTTTACCTGATTTCCCTTCATTTAACCTATTGACTGCATTGGTGAGAACCTCATTCACTTTGTTTGGTGGCTTGTCTGTAACATTGATCTTTGATAGTCCTTCTAGAAGGTTATCTACCTGGCCAGGAATGGATAGCATATCCCACATGTGCAGACTCACATTTAAATTTTTCATTTATTCAACAATGTTGATTGGTGAACCACCAACCTTTGCTTATACTTTGGGAGCCACCACTATTGTTTATTGAGCTTGTGAGCCTTGGGGCATAAAAACATTCCCTTGGCTCACATTTTTGGGAGGTAATAGAGACTTTAGAGTGACATTAGGTTCATTTGGATTTGTGAATGAAGGAGTAATGGTAGTAATATTTTTGACTATTTTTCGATTACCATCCATGTTTTTTATTTTAAGTCTTGTGTTTGTTACCACTGGAATATAGGCCTAGCTAGATCTAGCTTACTGGTTGGATGCGTATCACTCTTTTTGTTCATAGTTCATTATAGCATCTGGCTAATTTGGTTCTTTATGGAGGTTATTCTAATATGGTCACCATAGGTATCTCTACATTTTGGGCATAAAAGCTTGATTGTATCCAAAATTAGTAGCTTGCTACCATTGATCATTGAAGGCTTGGTTAAGATCAATATTTTGGATAATATGTTGACCAAAGGACTAACTCCAAGGCATGGTACTCTCTGCTTATTAAGCCACATTATTTTCAACTAAGACCAAGGAGTTGGAAGTATTAACAACATTAGGATTGTAGTTATTTTGTTTATTGTAGCCATGTTATCCTTGTCCTTGGTTTTAACCTTAGCCCTAGCTTTCGTAGTTCCCCTTATATGGTGGCTATTTGTTTGAAAGTCCTAATATTAGGGTTGATATGAACCTTGATAAGCCCTGTTGAAAGTCTATTACCTTTTGACATTTACTAGTTCATTCCCTAAGGACTAACACATGATTTTGAGCTCTTGAAATTTCTTTTGCTCTAGTGAATCACTAAATCCACTAGTGGAAGCTTTCTCTTGTTTTGGTGTAGGGATTGAATTTTTTTTTGGTATAGGAGGAATGACATACATTAGGGAATAACAATAGGAGGTGGTCTTATTTTAAGAAATAAGGGCATTAGTGGTCTAGGTGTAAGCTTGCTAGCTTGAACCATACATTTTTTTGCTTTTATGGCCACCTCATATGCATCTGGAAGTATATTTCCTCCCATAGATTATATCATCAATGTTATGTCACTATTTAAAGCCTTTAAATAATATAAGACAAAGTTAGGGGTTGGTCTAACTAAAATTGGGATTCCTATCCCAATTTTTTTGGAACCTTATGTTGGACTCTTACATGACTTCATGAGGAGCTCTCTTAATGGAAGTTAATTGCTTTGCAAGTGACAAATGATCACTTTTGTCTTCAAATATTTTAAACAAAGTTTCTCCTAATTGATCCCAAGTTTGAATGGATTTAGTAGCAAGGCCTTTATACCAATCCAAGGCCTTTCCTTTGAAAGAAGTAGATAAAAACCTAATATCTATATTCTCCTCAGTGACATTATGGATTTTCAAAAGTTGTATATGTCCATAAGGTGCTCATAGGGTGTTTTATCTTAGTCTCTAGTATAATAGGGAACACTTTTAAGAGCTACAATTGGCATAGGGTCACAGTGAACAAGGGCTAGAGGGCTTTGGCCATTGAAAACCACGAAAGCTCTAGGGATTGACATAGCTATGGGAGGGTTTAATAAAGGTATTATTATAGGGGTAGGCCTTGGAAATGACCTAGGAGAAAAAGTTCCTTGATATGGATGTGTATTGGTAAATCTTAATATTTTTGCTGATTTTAAAGACAGTTCAATAAATTCAAAGGAAATACCTCTTAAAGCTAACCTTGTTATTACTTTGGAATGAGATATAGCTAATTTTATACATTAGAGTGTCGATTTGAGCTCGTAGATTTGATCAGATCATGTCTCTTTGCTTTTTAGGCAATTACTTGTCGAGACTATGACCATGCTAAAGGATGAAGACCCTTTACATTTGTCACCTATCTGCTCCACTTTCATATCTGGATGATAAGTCTATCCTATATTCTAAAAACCAATCTAAAGTTATTTGATTCTTATAGCTTCATATAGATGGCACTCTGCTTGATGCTTGGTCTATTTTACAATAAGTTGCCACCCTTTTGGCCTATGATAGGTCTAAAAGACCTAGTTTACCTCTATGAAGCTCTGTTGGTAGTGCTTGATCCTTATTATTTACCCTGGCTCAAATTGGGTTGAGATCAAGCTTAGTTCCATGTATTTTTCACTAGCTTGAGTCCATTCATTTGCTTTACCTGAGTTGAAATTATCCATCGACCTTAGTTGAAAATGTCCCAGCTCGGTCCTTTGTTCATTGGCTATCAAAAATGAATTGAGTCATTAATCTTTTGACTCAGCTTACTCCATCAATCCTTCTCTAACAAATTAAATGTGTGTCATTAGATCTTATACTAAAGCTAATACACTATTAAAACTTGGCACCCACATGTTTGGTCTTTAGATCTGCTCGTCAGTCTATCTACTCTCACGCTTATGCCATGTAGTGGCCTCTGAGCTTCTTTACCTTTTGACTTACTCACACACCATTAGATCTGAGTCCATGATTAAATGTGAGCCATTGATTTTTTTTGAGCTCATTTAACTATTAGTCACCACTCACTATAGGATATTTTATATGATTGAATGCTGATCATTGATCTTATTTTTTGAATTCTAATGGTTACTTCACAAGCTCAAATTTTGACATCCTTGCAACCGTCACTAGGATATTTGAACTTCAATAATTATTTGTTAGGGATTGAAATTTAATGTTTACACAAATGTATTTTATCTTCACACAACTGTCATTGCTTATTTGAAACGTAATAGTCATCTTCTGTGCTTAAAATTGACACTTACGGGGCCATTTTAGACTTTTTGAAATCAAATGACTATTTTTTGTTGCCGGAATTGATGTTTACACAATAATATGGATCAAAAATTACATAGGATATTTCATTTGGACCTTTTATTGGACATTTATTACAAGATTTGTGTCTTGACCACTTTTTTTGAAGTAATTTGCTTGCTTGATCTTTGCCTTGAATAATTTCTTGTGAACAAAATGTCTGAAAGAATTCATGTCTTCAAAAAAATTATCTTAGATAATTTTTTTGAAAGAATTTATTATCCTTGTAACTTTTGATTGAACCTTTGTCTTTGGGTCTTTTTCTTGAGAAATGACCCTTCAAAAAAAATGTCTAGGACACCGTTTAAAAAGTGACCCTTTGGAACTTTTGTATTGGTCTGTTTTCTAAAATTAATGACCCTTTAGATTTTCTGCTTGGATAGCTTCCCAAGGAATGACCCTTTGAGAAAATTGTTTTGCGTATTATGTCAAATAAATGATCTTTTAGAATTTTGTTTTGGATATTTTGGTGAAGAAAAAGTACCCTTCAAAAAAAGTTTTAGGACACATTACTACAGAAAATGACTTTTCAAGAAAATGAATAGGACACTTTGCTGAAAAGTGCCCTTCGGGAATTTTGTATCAAACCACTTTCCTATAGAAATGCCCTTCAGGATTTTCTTCTTGGATAATTTCTTGAGAAAAAATACCCTTCAGAACTTTTGTCAAACATTTTCCTCAAAAAAATTATGCCTATGGGAAAATTATGCAAACAACTTTCTCGAAATAAATTTGACACTTAGCTTGAGAAATATCCTTTAGGTTTTTTAAATGGACCACTTTGGATAAAAAAGACCCTTTAGGATTTTTATTTGGTACACTTTTCAAGATAATGATCTTTTGAAATTTTCTACTTTGATAATTTATTGAGAAAAAATGCCCTTTAGAACTTTTGTCAAACATTTTCCTCGAAAGAATTATGCCTTCAGGGAAATTATGTAGATAAATTTCTTGTAATAAATTTGTCACATAGATTGAGAAATATCCTTTGTAATTTTTGAATATACCACTTTCGCTGAAAAAGACCCTTTTGGCTTTTTGTTTGGTATACTTTTTGACAAAATGATCCTTCGGGTTTTTTGTTTCAATAAAAATGTTTGAAATAATTGTTGACATTTAGCCCAAAAGACCCAAAACAAATCTCTCAAAAAAATAACACTTAGCCAAATAAAAAGGTTAGAAAGAATTGAACTTAACAATAGGAAAACCTAAAATATTTCCTAAGTAAAGATTTACTTGAAAAGGTTTGAAACTTATATTTTCTTCTTAGGCTCCTCTGAACTTATGGTTGAATTGTAACTTGATCTTTAAAGGCTCAAACATTATGAAAATGTATTCAAATACCTACTTTTTACAACTGTAGACCTGTCCCTTTAGAAATTGACAAGATATACTTTTAAGCAAGTTCAAAATATTTTAAAATCTTGAACTCTGTATGATCCCTTTGGTCTATTAATTTCATCCAAAATTCTTGTCCAAGCTTTGCTCCATACTTGATCCTTAGGAAACTACAATGCATTGAGCCAAGTTTGGTATGTGGGCCAAAAATTGCCAACATTTCCTATATAAGGAACTATACTCCTCATGCATCTAAATCATAGGCAATGAAAAAATGTAGAATGCTTTATAATTATGTACTAGATTTCCCAATATATGATGAGTCCTAGATTAATGTACCTACTCTATGCAATGTCTAAAGTGGACTGAAAGTAGGTAGATTAATAAATCACTCCTAAATATCTATAAAATGACAAAGAGATGGTAGAGGTGTGTCCCCATCACTACTATAGTCATCTATGATATAAGAGTATTCATCATAAAAAATATGCTCGAGTTCAATTTTTTTTATCAAATACAAGTGATTTTGATGAAGAAGAATATGAAGGAGAGTGAAGGATAAATTGTGAGAAGGTATATGATAGAGATTGATAATTAAATATTCCTAATACCATTGCAGTATCACTATGCAACTCTCTAACATACACTGAATCTGGAGTGAACTCAACTTGCATGCCTAGACTAAAGTGAGTAATTTGGTAGATTGATAGGAGATTAATTGAAATTGATTAAACACTTAGAATATTATTGAATGTTCTAACTTTCAATTCAGTAGACCCTCTCCAAAAAACTTGTGTAGAAGTTTCATCACCCAATAGAATAGTGGACATGTCACATGTTTCCAAGGAAGTGAACTATACCTGTTAAGAACATGCATTGTGATGCACTAGAGTCAATAACCCATGTAGTAGTTAGAGGTATAACTAAAAATCAGGCCCTTCCTTTTAATTTCTCCTTACCATATTATTTTTCCTTTTCTTTACCATTGCCATTTGGATTTGAGGATTTTAGGGTTGATAAACTTGGTTTTATAGACTCAAGAACACTTATATTATTCTTCTCACAAAGACTAGTTAGGTGGTCAATCTACTTTTTCAAACATTTTATTTTATCATGATTTACTAAGAAATACACACATTTTATCATCTATTTATTAGGCTCAACACTAGAAGAGGAGGTCTCATTGGTTGATTTGGAAGTGGGATTATTTTGATCTTTTTCCTCTTAATCCTTTTTATTCTATTTCTTCTCCTTATTATTTGAAGCTTTTTATTTCCTATTTCCAGTAATTAGGTTATGGTTTTGAGGACTTCAGTGTACCCATATTTATTAAATTATATTTTTCTCATGTCAAGTTGGTAATAAAATCATGTAAAGAGGGCATTTTCCAATCAGCTGCAAGAGCACTTTTATGGCATGGAAAGTAGAGACAAACATAAAATAGTCTAGACCTAGTTTTGAGAGCATAGAAAGAATAAGTTGATCATATTTTTTATTTATTCCACATTATTTAAACTTTAATCTCAAATACTTATACTTAGTGAAGAAATCCTATAGGGTGTCAACATTTCTAAGAATCAAACTAATGAGCTCATTCTCTAGTTCATGACTTCTCATCACATCTAGCTTCCCAAAGAGATTTTTCAATGTGTTACATACTTCATTAGGGTTTTTTGTAGATTCAACATGAAAGAGTAGATCAAGAGACATGGAAAGACACAAAAATCTAAAGGCTTCCTCACAATAGTCAAATAATT
This sequence comes from Torreya grandis, assembly GCA_037957365.1. Lineage (NCBI taxonomy): Eukaryota > Viridiplantae > Streptophyta > Pinopsida > Cupressales > Taxaceae > Torreya > Torreya grandis. The sequence goes on from JARHVA010002118.1 coordinate 2,056,833, forward strand.
TTACTTTATCTATAATGGAATTTGGTTCAATCTTGGTGCCCTTTGTTATGCAATGTAAACCATTGCTCCTCAAAATGATTTGCATTTTAGATTTCCATTCATGATAATTAAATAGCATGAGTGGACTTATAAAATTAGGATCCATAGTTCAAAATTAATTTTGTTTTTAAAAAAAATGAAAATAAGGCTTGAAGAGAATGAAAGAGACACATAATACCCCCTTGAAAATATTTTTGATTAACCTCTCTAGGATTTGACACTTTTTAATTTAGTGTATTTTATAAAATAAGTTAGACCAGTGGACAAGGCATGAAAAATCATGCATTTTTAAACAAATGACACTCAATTATGAGTTATCAATCAAATGTTATTACAATTTTCATTTTCCCATAATTAGTGGTCCAAATTAATTAAAATTGCACAAAATTTAAATGCACTAAGGGATAAAAATAAATATATCCTTAAATAAAAATGATGGAATAAAACATGATACCTTTCCAAAATAATTACAAGTCTTTAACCAATCCACCTATGCACCTCTACATGTGAAACTCAATGAAGAAATTTTAATTGTCAGGAAAAATAAAAAACAAGTTATTTAAAATAAATTAATAAAATAACTATTTGAATTTTAGGGCAGAATAAAGTTTATTTTGACTTAGATTTAGAAATAAGAAAATCAAACACCATCATGGATATTATAATGTAATTCATTGAATATCTGGACATGGAAAAGAAGGACGATGTTCAACAATATATGAATGTCAATTGAAGAATGACATAGGCATTTGTCCATGTTTGTTGGAGCTTGGGAATGAATTAAATGTATCAAGACAATAGACCAAGAATGGAGAGGCTATGAGAAGGATTTGATAGATCTTGAAAGGTGTTTGGAGATCCCAAAGACTTTGTAGGGTTAAGCTTTAACACATTATAGACTCTATATATGCCATTGGAATTCCATGAAGGCCTTTAGGTAGATTATTAATAATATAAAGTAAGGGTTTCGACCCTGAGCCAAATATGAGCTTGTCGAGTAAAAAAAAAGATGTGAAAAATAAACCCTACTCACTATTATTACTCTCTCTCACTATATAAATTTCCCTACATAAAAAATATCCAACCTTCCTCAGAAATTTAAAGCACTAACACAATAGAACTCAAAACATAGGAGACACAATGATCACATAGAAATATGATAATTCAATATAATAAAACCATGTTTTTTAAATATCTAATAATAAATAACTAAACAATCAAATACTATAATGGATCTGGTACCATATTGGGGTGTTTTCCAAGATCATTGGATCAATCAAATGCACTAGTTCACCAAACATGTGTCACATCTAATTCTACTCTAAATAACTATTTAAGCATTAATAATGGACTATGAGATTACTAATTTGTAGTTCTAATTTTTATCTAATCTAGATATATGCATGTTGTGTGATTGAAAGCCATATGATTTATTTCATGATCAATATTATGATTGTATAGCTATAACATATGTCATATTATGCTTTATGATCATGATTACTGATTTCATTTAAAAATTATTTGCATTTAGTATTTTGTTTATGCTTATATACTGATGAATATTATGTTTTTGAACTAACTACTCATTCATCTAATTGAGGTGGTTACAATATTATCCCCCCCTCATAAGAAGTACATAGGGATGTTGGCAATATGATTATCATTGATGTGAGAAGGTAGATTATTGGTATTATGGACGTCATTGATGATTAGTTTTGAATATGATTATTAGAGGATATGCAAGGTATCCTATTAGAGGTCAAGGATGATCAGAGTGCTTGTGTGTATGAGTAGAATTCATATGGTTCTTCATATTGATCATCTAGACATTTTGGGTTTATACAAAAAAATTTGAATGGGTAGTTTACTGATGTGACTGTTACCATGGGTGGATGAGTCTGGGAGAATTGGTCATATGGTTGTGATCACATTAGTCTCTAGTTGTTATACACCATATTGAAGCAATAAAATGTAGTGCAATTGAAGATATGGGGATGCAAACTTGGTTACTCACATAAAATTCACTAAGTTTTTATACGTAGCTAAATTTGCAAAAGGGTTCAAGCAAAGCCAAATAAGCATGTTGATGAGGTCAAAATTCACACACATGGAGGTGTCAAGATAAAATGATCATATGGGTTTGTTCATTTTTGGGCCTAGTTTCCATGTGATAAATATTAGGTCACACGATGTAGTGTGACAAAATATGTGCATGTGTAAATTTGGGCTCCTAAGCATTTTGATAGTGTTTTCCCACACTTTGTCAAATTTGCAGGTGGCAAGGAAAATCTGAGTAGGCATTTTTATGATGTCATATCTTGCATGTATGAAGGTTTCTACAGTATATGAATATATTTATAGAATCCATTATATGAGAGGATACTATGCACTAAATTACAGGTCATTTGATAAAACACATCAAAAGTTATGCAAGAACAAAGTTGGCCTTCTAGGTAGTTCAAAGCATAGTTAGCTCCATGGTAGAAGAATATGAGTGAGAAAATTAATGGCATTATATCTTTCACATGCAAAGGATTCAATAAAAAATGAGAATATGGGTTTGTTCAGTGTAATGCCTAGTTTACATGGTCTAAATTTTAGAACATACAAATGAGCGAAGCAAAAGATATGAAGGTGCAAAGTTAGCCTTCCAGGCATATTGAGATGGTCCCTATACTTAGTCAAATTTGCACAAGGTAAATTTTAAGCTTGTTAGAAGATCTAATAGTAAATTCTTAATCATATGTTGAAGATCTAATGACATGCAATATGTCAAAGGTACCTATGAGTGGATGCATTAATAACAAGTGTCACAATTACTAATCTTGAATAGTAAATCTATGATGTGGTTCAAAGTCAAATAGTCAATGATCAATGCAAGGATGCCAAGTGTCTCAATAGCAGAAACTAATATAAATATGCAGAAGGCACACACTAATTCTAAGTGTCACATTCTCGAGAGCTTGTTAGAGATAAAGATCGAGCTTGTCAAAAGATTGAATGGTGAGTGAATGATTATGCAATAAATATATAATGGAGCAAGTGGACTCAATGGGATCAAGTGCTCAACATTTAATGACATAGAGGTGAGTTAAAGACTGAGCTAGTTTGATGAGATTGAAACATATTTATTCTAAAGACTCAAGAAGCAGTAATATGAGATAAAGAGATCAATGTTTAATGACTAGTAGAGGTAAAGTTCATGAAAATATGAAGATCTAATGGCACCTAAGAGTTGGGATCAGAAAGATCAACATACATGTTTTAAAGTTAAAAATTTAAAGTCTAGAAGCATACAAAGATTGAATTAAGTGTATGAGCCTATCAAAACTTGATCTAGCAAACACATTTTAAATTTGGGTAGATTGAATGAGGATCTTCAGAGCATGGTGCCAAACTTAAGATTAATGGCTAGTATTTAAAGATATGTTCATCCTAATGGTCAAGCATTGAAACATGTAGGAACTTATAATTAAGGCATAAATTAAGACACAAATAATGAATTTGATTTCTATAATCGATCAAATTTGTGTAATATGGCATGTGCATCAAAAATAGAGCCAAGTATATGCTAAAAATAGTAATGAGGCATGAGTTCAGGATGTAATAAAGTTGTAGTTAAACATAAGAACTAAAGTACAATAGAACTAAGCATGATTTGTTAGAAAACTAGTGTGAGCATAACAAAGATAGAAAACCTAGATTAATTGATTATATATATGACATCTAGGATACAAGTAATTTCTACTAGAATTATGTCATATAAAAGAATATAGAGACATAGAGGTAGAGGTGCAGAGAATATGAGCTGGTGTAATTGAATTGTGTTAAACAGAGAAATATAAGAGACACAAAACTAGAGGAAAAAAGAAGAGGTTGCAGAGACAAATGAAGTGTGTAGAATAAGAGATATATCTAGACACATAGACAAAGGAGTTGAGTGAAATAATAGAGAGAGATAATATGTAGAGTATGAGAAGTTACTGATCAGACCTATAATAGATAATAAATAATTAGATTCAATTATGAATCTATATTGTAATCTAGAGTTGTAACTCTATAGTAGAAACTGATAGGTAGGTGCCATCAGATAAGTTGAGTTGGTACTCTGTGAGGGAGTGGGTTATTCCTTAGAGTAGGTGGTCTTAAACCAGAGAATTAGTGTCTCCTTAGGGTTGTTTCCCTTAAATGTGTAACTAATGAGGTTTTGACAATGAGGGTGGATTAGAATAGTAGATTCTAGAAACTATTTTCATCATGGTTTTTTCCATATTGGGCTTTCCATGTAAACATATGGTGATATTTTTGTGTGTGTGTGATCTCTACATATATGTTTTAATCTGCATATCCTTTCTAATTTGATTTTAAAAGAGATTGAAAGGACTAATTTAGTCAATCTATTGATTCACCTCCCCTCTTAATAGATAGTTGTGTTTCAATAATTGGTATCAAAGCCTTGGTTCTTATGGTGAACATAAATGGCTAGTCAAGAAGGATCTTCCTCAAACAAGTCACCTCCCTTTGATGGATCAAACTATGCATTTTAGAGCATAAAAATTGAAGAATATTTATCTTCATTAGGGTTTGATGTAAGGATGTCTATTGTAAATGGATATACAACTCCTTCTACAACTCCTACTAATCAGGCTACTAAGAAGAATATGAGAGCAATGCTAAGGCTAAGAATGCTATTTTATGTGGATTTTCTAATTCAAATTTTATAAAAGTGATGCATTATCAAAATGAAAAAGATATCTAGAACAAATTGAAAAATATCTATGAAGGTAATGACAAGGTAAAGCAGACCAAGATACAAAAATTCAAAAGCAAGTTTGAAATCCTTAAAATTAATGAAGAACAGAGAATTATAGACTACATCCTTAGAGTAGATAAAATAGTCAATACAATCAGAGGCCTTGGAGAAGAGATGAAATATTCATTCATTGTTAATAAGGTCCTAAGATTTATACCATCAAGGTGTCACTCAAAAATATTTGCAATAGAGGAAGCAAGAGATCTAGATAAACTCACTATTGATGAGTTGCATGGAACATTCACAGCCTATGAGATGAGAATGGGAAAAACATATACCATAAAGAGAGAATTTTCTTTCAAATCATCCAAACTAGTGAAGGCAAAAGCACCTACATCTAGATTTGAGGAGACTGATGAAGAAGAATCTAACTTTGTCTGAAGATTGAGAAGAGGGTCTAGAAAGTACAAAAGTAAGTTACCCTTTAAATGTTTTAACTATGGTAAATTAGGATATTTTGATGCTAAATGCCCTTATAACAAGAATGATAATCTGAGTAAGAAGATAATAGTAAAAAAGTGAAACCTCACTATTCGAAGAAGAAGAACTTCATAAGAAATAAGAAAGGTCTGTACACAAAAAAAGATAGTGATTCAATGGATGAAATTGATATTTCTAATGATGATCATGAATGTGCTTTTATTGCTGAGAAAAATGAAGTCTTATTCATGACAATAGGATCAAATTCTATGGATCAAGAAAAAGTTGAAGACTCAAATGAAGAACAAGAAGGAAAAGTGGATTTAGAATTTGAACTTATCAATGATCTAGAAGAAGTAGACAAGTTGAGAAAAGAGGACTCAAAATAGAAGAAGCTTGGACAGAAAGAAATTGAGAAAATGTTCAAAAGTCTTGAAAAATCTAATCAAATGGTGGTTAGCCTAAAAACACAATTTGAAGAGGCTAAAAGAATAGAAGATGTATTTAAATTTAAACTACAATCTAAATTTGATGAGTGCTTGAAGTTAGAAGCAGAGATAATGGCTTTGAGAAAAGATCTTGATAAATCTAAAGATCAAATAGATAAAGGTCTAAAGCTGAAAGGAGGATCATACATTATTGATGATTTGATCAACTCTTAAAATCTTTTAATAGAGAGATCTGGTCTTGGTTATAAAAAATGAAAAAGTTTCATAACTAGTACATATACTAACCTATATGATAACTTTAAAGTAGAAGGAGAATCAAGAGAAAAGAAAGAGAGCTCATACAAGGATACAAAGACATACACAATCACAACTGATGTGAAGAACCCTAAATAAAAGAAGAAGACAAAGGTAACTACTATAGATAGATACACAAAAGTGAGAGACTTGAAGAAGCCAAAGTTTAGAAGAGATCCTCATACTACATAAAGAAATGCTATGACCAGGATTTCCTCATCTTTCTATGGTTATTTTTATTATTATAATCAGTTTGATCATAGGGATATTAATTGTATAGTTATACTTGAAAAGGAAAACAAATTTTTTAAGTAAAAATTCATTTGCTCCCTTGTTAGATACACATATAATATGCTATAATTTCAATAATTTTGGTCACATAGCTAAACAACATAGAACAAACTTTGTAAGACCAAAAACATAAAGTAAAATAGAAAGACACACCTCCCCATGTGAATAAAGGATCATAAGTATCTAAAAAGGAGAAAAAAAAGCCAAATTAGAAACCCAAGGATGTGTGGAAAGTAAAAGATTAATTTATGATTGCTCAAACTGCACTCCATGCTAACAAGCAAAATTTGTGGGTAATAGACAATGGGTGCTCAAAACATATGACTGGTGTCAAAATCAAGTTCATCAAATTGATCAAATATAAATAATGATCTATTAGATTGAGAGATAACACTACAATAAGATTAGAGGTAAGGAAACCTTGAACATAGATGAAAAAATACCTACACATGATGTCCTTTATGTTGAAGGATTGAAGCATAATCTGCTAAGTGTCATCCAAATATGTGACAATGGATATAAGGTCACATTGAATGTATAAAGCTAAAAGTTAAAGAGATCTGGTAGACTAGTTGTAGAAGGGAAAATAATTGAAAGCAATATCTATAATCTTGTTGAAGTGAATGGTAATATTTTCCTGATAGGAAAGATTGATGAGAGTTGGTTATGCCATTGAAGAATGGGTCATGTCAACTTTGATAACTTAGTCAAAATGAGATAAAATAAGTGTGTTATACACATGCCTAAGATAACCAAACCTATAGACACTACTTGCAAGGAATGTAAACTAGTCAAGCAAACAAAGGTCAGCTTTCAAACAAAGGAGTATGCAACTACAAATAATCTAGAATTAGTTCATACTGATCTTTGTGGTCCTACTAAGACAAGAAGATCTAAAGGAGAGAGATACTTCATTTTATTTGTAGATGATTATTCAATAATGACATGGGTAACCTTTTTAAAGGACAAGTCACATGTATTTGAGAGATTCAAGATATTTAAGGTCATGGTAGAGAATGAGATGGATAAAAAATCAAATGCTTAAGATCTGATAAAGGTGGAGAATTCATCTCAAATGAGTTCATAGAGTCTTGTGAGAAACATGGAATCAAAAGACATTAATTTGCATCAAGGAATTTATAACAAAATAGAGTTATTGAAAGAAATAATAGGATAGTCAAGGAGATGGCCAAAAAAATGCTAAAAGAGGCCAAGTTACCTAATGGATACTGGAGAGAAGTAGTATAAATAGAAGTATATAACTTGGATAGAGTTCAACTAAGGGTAAATAGTGACAAAACTCCCTATGAACTATGGTCTGGAAAACCTACCTCTTTTAAGTAATTCAAAGTGTTTGGAAGAAATGCTACATTAGGAGAAAGGAGGAAAAATTGGGAAGCTTTGAGTCAAGATGTGATGAAATAATATTTCTTAGTTATTCCACCCAAAGCAAAGCCTACATATGTTAAACCATAGGCTATACACACTTGTAGAGAACGTCAATGTCAAGGTTAAAGAATGCTTAAAACATGTTAAACGTGACAAAGAAATCTATAATGAATAATTAGATCATGAAGATGAAACAACTAATGAAGAACATGAGGAAGTAAATGAAAAGGCACCTACAAGATTTGTTCAAAAGAATAATCATATAGAGAAGATCATTGGCAATAAGAATACAGGAGTGTAGACAAGGAGAAGAGTTGTATAGAACAAGGAGAAAGTAAGTTTTGCTTTAATGTATGAAATCAAGCCTAATATCTATGTTGAATCTAACAAGGATGAGAATTGGCTAAAATCCATAGAAGATAAACTGAGCCAAATTGAAAAGAACAAAACTTGGAAATTAGTTTTAAGACCTTCAAACAAGAATGTGATAGGTACAAAGTGGGTCTTTAAGAACAAGCTCAATGAAAATGGAGATGTTATAAGAAATAAAGAAATGTTGGTGTGTAAAGGATATGCACAAGTTGAGGGCATATATTTTGAGGAAACATTTGCTCTAATTGCTAGATTGGAAGCCATAAGATTTTTTTTAGCATTCTCTATTTATAATAAGTTTAAAGTCTATCAAATGGATGTTAAGTTTGCCTTCTTTAATGGGAACCTAGAAGAGGAAGTTTACATAAAACAACCTAAAGATTTTCAACTATTAGAGGAAGAATATTATGTGTGTAGATTGAAGAAAGCTCTATATGGTTTAAAATAGGCACCTAGCGTATGGTATTCATGATTAGGCTAGTACCTGCAACAATAATGATTCAATAAAGGATGTGTAAACAAAAATCTATACTTCAAATTAGAAGGTGAGCATATGTTGTTGTTTATGTAGATGAAATCATCTTTGGTGGTAGCAAAAATGAAATGTGCAAATAATTTTCTACGTAAATGCAAAGTGAGTTTGAAATGTCTATACTTGGATAACTTTCTTTCTTTCTTGGTCTACAAATAACATAATGTGATGAAGGGATATTTATATCTAAAACCAAGTATGTTAAGGAAATGATCAAGAAGTTTGAAATTAAAGATAACAAACCAATAGGTACTTCCATGATTATTATTTGTAAGTTGAGCAAAGAGGATGAGTCCTTTGATGCAAACTAGACTTTGTATAGATCAATGATAGGAAGCTTGTTATACCTAACTACATCAAGACCAAATATCATGCAAGTAGTGTGCATGGTTTCAAGATTTCTAGATACTCCCAAAGAATCACATGTCAAGGCAGTGAAAAGGATCTTTAGATACATCAAGATCTTAATTGACTATGGCTTATGGTATCCTACAAGTGAAGATTTCACTTTGACAACATATATAGATGCTAATTGGGCAAGAAGTGTGGATGATAGAGGAAACACTAGTGGTGGTGTATTTTTCCTTGGAAATAGACTTGTTTCATGACTGAGCAAAAATAAAGATTCAATTACTCTTTCTAGAATAGAAACATAGTATGTGGCAGTAGTGACATGCTACACTCAAGTCTTGTGGATGAATCAAACACTCAAAGACATCAAGGTAGAGTAAAAAACACCTATCTCTATTCTTTGTGATAATTCAAGTTATATTAATATATCAAAGAATCTAGTGATACACTATATAACCAAACACATATCGATCAAGTGTCACTTCTTAAGAAAAAAGGTTGCAGATTAAGAGGTCACAATGGAGTACATTCTAACTTAGGATCAAATTATAGACATATTCACTGAACCTCTTCCCAAGGAACAATTGAGTATCTAAGATAGAAGTTGGAAGTGGTGGCTCCTACATCACATAGCTATATCCTAGTGATAGGGCATGAGTTTATGGGAAGTCTCATAAAAGCTTTGTTAATCCTTGGAAGAAGAGAGAAAAGGCAACTCAAGTATGCATACTATTTCAAATTTCTAATGAGTTGATAGTTGCATATTCTTGAATAATTTCATTTATCTGATAAAGAGGGAGAAACATTTAGACAAATAATGAGAAAGATTCCCTTTTCCATTGATGTCAAAGGGGGAGAATAAGTGCAAATGATCTCTATAAAAGTTTGGAAAAAAAGTGCAAATGCTAAATAAGATCAGAGCATATGTCTTAGTTGAGTTTAGAAAAATGTGCCATTGCCTAAGGGGGAGCAAATTTGGTATGAATAAATTTAATTCATACTCATAAAAATCCAATGCAAGCAATGCTAGAAAAGGAGAAGAATATTAAAAGATCAGAGCATTTAGTTTACCATCAATGACAAAGGGGGAGATTGTTGGCAATATGATTGTAATTGATGTCAAAAGGGAGATTATTTGCATTATGGATGTCATTGATGCTCAAGGTTAAATATAGTGATTTAAAGATATATAAGGGATCCTATCAGAGGTCAAGGATGACTAGAGTGCTTGTGTGCATGAGTGGAATTCATTTAGTTCTTCATATTGATCATCTAGACATTTTAAGTCTATACAAGAAAATCTGAATAGGAAGTTTGTTGATGTCACCATTGCCACATGTGGATGAGTCTAGGGGAGTTAGTCATATGGTTGTGATCAAATTAGTCCTTAATTATTATGAACTATATTTGAAGCCATGTGATGAAGTGTAGTTGAAGATATGGGGATGCAAAGCTGGCTAATTAGATATAATTCACTAAATTTCTATACTTCACCAAATTTGCAAAAGGGTTCAAGTAGACCCAAGCAAGCATGTTGACGAGGTCAACATTCACACACATGAAGGTGTCAAGATAAAATGATCATATGGATTGGTTTGTTTTTATGCCTAGTTTATATGCATTGAATATCAGGTCACATGATGTAGCATGATAAAATATGTGCATGTGTAAAGTTGGGCTCCCAGGTATTTTGAGAGTGTTTTCCCACACTTGGTCAAATTTGTAGATTGCAAGAAAAATTTGGGTAGTTATTTTTATGATGTCATATATTACATGTATGAAGGTTTATAGAGTAGATGAATCTATGAACGAAATCCCCTATGTGAGAGGATCTTATTCACTAAATTATAGGTCATGTAATGAAGTGCATCAAAATTTATGCAAGAATAAAGTTGGCCTTCTAGGCAGTTCTAAGCATAGTTAGCTCTATGGAAGAAGAATCTGAGTGAGAGTATTAATGGAATTATATCTAACATGTGAAAAGGAATTAGGAAGAAATGAACATATGGGTTTGTTCAATGTTATGCCTAGTTTATATGGTCTAATTTTAGAACAGGTGGATGAGTGAAGCAAAAGATATGAAGGTGCAAAGTTAGTCTTCTAGGCATATTGAGATGGTCCCCTTAGTCAAATATGCACAAGGTAAAGTTTGAGTTGGTTAGAAGATCTAACAGTGAGTGTTTAATCCTATGTTGAAGATCCAATGATGCACATCAAAGTCAATATGTAAAAGGTACATATAAGTTAATGTGCTAGTGATAAGTGTCACAATCACAAAGTTTGAACAGTAAATCTATGGTGTGGTTCAAAGTCAAATAGTCAATGATAAATGCAAGGATTACAAGTGTCTCAATAGCAAGAACTGACAATAATATGCAAAAGGCACATGTTAATGCTAAGTGTCACGTTCTTAAGAGATTATTAGATAAAAAAATCAAACTTGTTAGAAGATCGAATGGTGAGTGGATGATCATGCAATAAATATCTAATAGATTGAGTAGACTCAATGGGATCAAGTTCTCAAAATTTAATGAGATAGAATAAAGTTAAATACCGACTTAGTTTGACAAGATCAATAGTGTTTTCATTCCAAAAACTTAGGAATCAATGAGATGAGATAAAGAGATTGATGTTTAATGACTAGCAGAGGTAAAGTTCATGAAACTATGAGTATCTAATGGCATGTGGGAGCTCAGATTAGAAAGATAAATGAACACATTTTAAATTTTAAAAGTTAAAGTCTAGAAGTGTACAAAGATTGAATGAAGCACATAAACCTGTCTAAACTTAATCTAATGGATACACTTTAAAGTTGAGCAGATTGAACAAGGATCATTAGATCATGGTGTTAAACTTAAGATCAATGGTTAGTATTTAAATATATGTTTGTCCCAATGGTCAAGCATTATAACATGTAAAAACTTGTAGTTAAACCATAAATTACAACACAAATAATGAATTTGATTGCTATAATCGATCAAATTTTTGTAATATGGCATGTGCATAAAAACTAGAGCCCAATATATGCTAAAAATAATAATGAGACCAAAAATCATGGTGATGGATCATGAGTTCAAGATGCAGGAAACTTAAATTTAAATATAGGAATTAAAGTCCAATAGAACTAAGCATGATGTGTTAGTAAACTAGTGTGAACACATAAAAGATACACACCCTATATTAATTGCTTAAATATATGACATCTAAGATATAGGCAATTACTACTAGAATTGTGTTATATATAAAAATATAGAGACACAGAGGTAAAGGTACAGAGAGTATAAGTTGGTGTAGTTGAATTGTGTCAAACAAAGAAATATAAGAGACACAAAATCAAAAAAGAAGAGAAAAGGCTACATAAAGAAATGAAGTGTGTCAAATAAGAGATATATCTAGACACTGAGACAGAGGGGTAGAGTGAAAGAGTAGAGAGAGATAATGTGCAAAGTATGATCAGTTAAGATCAGACTTATAACAGAGAACAAAGAATTAGATTCATTTATGAATCTATATTGTAATCTAGAATTGTAGCTCCATAGTAGAATCTGATAGGTAGGTTCCATCAAATAATCTAAGTTGGTGCTCAGTTAGGGAGTGGGTGCTTCCTTATTAATGTCTCCTTAGGGTTGGTGCCCTTAAATATGTAACCAATGAAGTTTTAACTATGATGTTGGATTATAATAGTAGATTCTATCAATTATTCTCACTATGGTTTTTTCCATGTTGGTTTTTCCATGTATACATATGGTGTTATGTATTTTTTATGTATGTGATCTCTGCATATATGTTTTAATCTGCATAAACTTTCTAGTTTTATTTTAAAAGGGATTGAAAAGATTAATTTAGTCAATCTACTAATTCACCCGGCTCTCATTAGATAGTTGTGTTCTAACAAGGGAGAGTATCATTGGAGAGGGTTTGTAGATACCAAAATTTAGAGTTGAGATAACTTAGCTAAAACTATGCACACACCATATATAGTTTCTTGAATGAAATTAATATTACCTGCATTGGTTTTTTGAAATTAGATGAGTCTTGTTTGTATTGATTATTTCAATACTCATCATGATTTGCGTAAGTATGTTAAGTCTATGGAAATATTGATTGTGATTCTTTAAATCCCTTTCAGAACTTACTATGTTGTGCTAATCTTCACTACATTATATTTTTTAAAGGCATGAATGTATAAGTCTGATTTGATTGATGCTTGACTAGCACTAGATTTATGTTGGCTGTCTTGATTTCATTAAATCTTTTCATGAATTAGATCATGTTGTATTGTGTGTTTAAGGCAATTCAATTAAATTTTTAAACACTAGGAGAGTGTTGATTAATTATTTGGTCTTTTTTATGTTTTACTTATTGTCCCTTTTGGTGATTTATTAAGGAGGCAAAAGAAGGTAAAACACCCAAAAAACAAATAGATTAAAAAGATATTTTGATAATTTAATATTATAATGTTCACCATGGGCAGATGCTATGTAGTGAAAAGGAAAAAAAATTAGGGTTTTTTGTTTGGTTTCTATGAAATTGGGAGTTGACCATGCCATTTGAAAGGGTGAGGGTTTCTTCTACCGCCATGCTTAGATTGAGAGGAATGACTGCAAGTAAATGATAAGCATGAGTAAATTTGAGCATTGATTGAGAGGAGTTTCATGATGGAAAAAATTTAGAAAAGGAGTTTTCATTGGTCATGTAAAATGTGCATGGATGATAAAAAAATAATAAGAGAAGAAATGAAAGGAGGAAGAAGGAATGATAAAGGATAAAAAATGGAGTTTCTTGGTAAGGAGAATAAGATTTAAACACATTTAATTGGAACAGGGACAATCCTATAACTAGGAAAGTAACACTATTGATTAGTGTAAATAGGTTAAAAAGGATTTTATTTTATAGTATTAAGCTTATTTGAGATCAAAATAATACAAATTTGACCTAGGTTTTATGCTGGTCGATTGTATGCATTGATAGATTTCTTATAAATTTAGGGTATTATGTTTATAGCCATGGGGATGGAATTAAATTCCATTCTTATGCCTATAAAAGTAATATTGAACCCTTCTCTTTTTGGAAAATTAGAAATTTATTACTTGTTAAAATCCCTTCAGGGATATTTTGTTATGGGTTATTCTTTTATTATGCAAAAGGCTATCAATTTCATATTTAAGATGAGTCAAATCTCTCTTGGTAGATAAGGAATATTATATTTTACTTCATTTTAAATATTTCATGGGTTTGAATAGTAACAAAATTTATTTAAATAAACTATTGAGCCACTACAATTTTAGGGAATCACTTGAGATGTTTAAATGTTACTATATATTTTGTTCAAAACCTTGTTGGCCTATCGTCCTTGTGAAATCTGGTATAAACTTGGACTTTTATAAATGAATTGAAATTATTGTTTTGCTTCATCAACAACATAGGTTTTGGGGTTGATTTATATATGATAGATAAAATTATATGAATCTTCATGAACACATATATATGTTCTTTCATAAATAAATCTACAATGGTAAAAATAGATATACCCACGTATATATGTATGTATGTAAGGGAATATAGTATACCTATATATGGAAAAGTATAGATGATGAAATTTACATGTATGTAAGGGAATATGGTAGACCTAGATATGAAAAAGTATAGATGATGAAATCTACCTACATATATAACCAAGTTATAATTATGTAATTAAAACATGTCATGAGATAGTAACATTGAATGCATTTACTTGTAAACATAGCTTAGGACTATATTGGGATATCAAGTTATTTGGAACACACACACACACACACACACACACACACACACACACACACACACACACACACACACACACACACACACATGTATATAAGGTGATTTTACCCAATTGTGTATGTAGATGTGTAGACAACCATTTTTGGGATGATAAACTTGGATCTATATTGTCTCTTTTCAAGGAATTATCATAGTTGTAGGTATACAAAGAATAATGTAGACCTGTACATTTATCATTTATGTAGTAGTCTAAATAAATATATAATTGTTATTTAGTTCAAAAAACATACATTAACTTGTATGCATAAATGAATATATGTGTGTGTGTGTGTGTGTGTGTGTGTGTGTGTGTGTATACACTTATAATTAATTACGTTCATTTATGTATGTATATATATGTCAAAAATGAAGTATAGACTTGTCCCTTGTGAAAGTGTGAAAGAGTTTTAGGCTATAAAAGTGGAAGATCTAAGTTTAATTTCATGTACATTAATGGTGTTGACCGCCTGTAATTTATATGAGTTAAAGAACAAACTTATTTATCTCTATATACATTTTTAGATATTGTAATATTTGTAATGATAATTATTTACATATGAATAATAGAGTAAATCCTATCATAAAGTATGAATAGGCTAAAATATTATATTAATGAGACTTACCCCTACAATAGAAAAATATGAAATAAGGGAAGGATGTGAAAAGGAAACTTATAGACTTAATTCTGTTTATGAGATATTTTGAGATTTCATGGATTATGATGTTGATAGAGTTATATTATTAGATATATAAATATATATGAATTATGAATGAAATATGTATTGATAAGGGACTTAAAATGATTTGATTCTTGTTCTAATCTCCTATATATATATATATATATATATATCTAGTTTTGGATTCATTTCATTTGATAAACCCATGTTGTCATTTTTGTTGTTAAGTGAATGGAAACGAAGAGATTCATGATTTATTGTTGCTTGTATCTTATAACACTATTTGGGTTGAGTGTATGCTGCAATCTATGTTATTTTGATTGAATATTTATGTGAAAGTTAATGGTCTGCATTTTTGGATTACATGTGATAGTTATATGAGGATGTCAATACGCAACTCATATACCTATCCCTTGATATCATTTGATAGTCATGACTTAATAGTATAAAGTTTAGTGTGAGTGGAAATTGACTCATATTTTTAGATCCAATTTTTATAATAAAAACTTTGTCTAAATTAATGTTATAGTTGAGACATTATCATTCTATTATAATTTTTATTTTACATGGGTATATTGATTTCATAGTAGATATAGGATTGGATTCCATGGTCTACATGATTGCTACATGTATTAGTGATTATACACACATAACTTCCAGTTGATTTCTTGATATCTACACTATTCTTATCTACCCCTCCATGAAGGGTAGGTCCACTCCCAGTGGGGAGGTGTGTGAGATATAATTTCTCTATGTTTAGAGGTAAAGAACTCAGATGATGCTCTCTATCTATCAATTGTTTCAACCATTTGAAATCATACTCAAGCTATATTTATGAATCATTGAGTTGTTTATGAGGCTCATTTGTATTGCTGTACATATTATGTTGTATATTTGACTTGGTATTGAAATATAACATGTCTATTAATATTTGATGGATATTCAACACAATAATGGCTATAAATTTGTTAATTAATTCTAAATATTATGACAACAATAGTTGTACACTTATTTATAACTAAAATAAGAATTATATTAGTGTTATGTTGTACTTTATTAATTCTACTATTCATTTTGTGATAAATATTTATATGGTAATCTGATTTAGATTGTTTGGAAACTAGATGGATCAATTTATTATCTAGTGGGTTAATATGTTAGCATTAGATGTATTTAATAGTTAAATAATGGTTATTCAGATAGTTATACATGGTTTCATAAATAAACTATGTGAGCAAAAAATAGTGTCACTATTGGTTAACCCAGTGGGGTCCTAACAACATGAGACAAGCAAACACATAAGGTTGCTGAAAGTGCATAAAATCATAAAAAAAAAATATTGTACAAGCTTAAAATCAATCATTTAACACACTTCATGAATATGTCATAAATGAAGATGTACAAATAGGAGAGTGAGTATGTAACTCCTACATGAAAAGTGGGAGAAGACCCGAGAATGGAATGTAACTCCCATATAATCCAAATAAATAATTAAAAGGAAAATAATATCCTACACTAACAAAAGGGGGAGTTTTTAGATACTAAAATATAGTATTAAATACTTGACAATGATAAGCTTGACATACATTTTTCACATATAACTTGTGTGTAAAAATATGGTCCTAACCAACCATTATATCATAACTACATACTACCTTATGAGTTTAACCCTATAGTTATGTTGTTACACACCTATAATAAACTCAATATATATTTCAAACCTACATATTATCTAGAAATAACATGCCTAGATGATCATTTTAATCCTCACGTGCATATGTTAAAAATGTTATATTAGGTTAGTATTACCAATCTATACTGGCATGTGCCTAATGTTACTAACCTTATCATAGCAATGGCTAATTTTTAAAATCAAACATTTACTTAGGTCATCACATTTTCATTACATGTTGGTGGTGTGAGAAATAATCCTATTTGAATCATAAATAAATAAATTAAAGCTTCACTTGATACAAGACTTGAAATTTATCTGGTACACATCTATACACTACTACACATTAAGAAAATCTACCTTATTCTTATTTAATTATAAACCAATCACTAAGATCAATCACAAGCCAAATGTGAAGCACACAAAATTTAAGTCAAAGCAAACATTTTCAATTATCAAATCCAAATAATTAACTATATTTATATAATAAAGGAACAAAATTTCATAATAATAATAGGTGGGAGAGATATGTATGGTTTGATTGACCTCCTCAAAGTATCAAATACTGTTATAGGTATAATTACTGAGAGGGGGGGAGTGAATAGGTGAGCTCAGATAATCTAACTTCAAATTCAATCCTTTCAAACTCTTAATGAATCATCACAAGTATTTATGATGCATACACATTATTCATAATAATGAACAAGAGAAATAATACAAGATCAAGAACATAACACAAAAACTCTTGAAAACTGATTGCCTACAAATTTGATGGTGACACAATGTATATCATCTCTCTTCAAATCTGTACACTCTCTGGTCTTCACACCTTCTCAAGGCATCCAAAACCACCTTTTAGATCACTCTACACTATTTAACAATAAATCTATGACCATATTAACAACATGACTAGATGGTCATACACATAGTCCACACTCTGATCTATCTCTCAAATTAGCCACCAAAATCTCATAGACAACATCTATCCTTCGCTCATGCTCAAAACATCTAAAACATCCTTTTGGATCACCCTAGACCTCTTTGCTCATCTTCAACCTACAAGAGCACTATTATTAGAAACATGACCTACATGTCATACATAGTCTTCAATATTATTTGATCATAATCCCAACTAGTAGGCATACTCACTCTCTTCTCTTCTTTGATTCAACAAATACTCCTCTCCCTCAAGACAATAAACCATCTTCTTTGGTTTCACTATATATAGAGTTATAATGAATATCAATTCCTTGGTCAACCATTAGATATGAATTAAACCTTAAGGCTTATCTCACAACAAAAAATTGTTTAATACAATCCATAAAGGTCATCCATATCATTCATGGATCACCCTTAAGCAACAACCCCTTTCAATTAGGCCATACTAACTCTTATAAGTCTCATGGAGACCTATTCACTCCATTAGCAAAATAATGAGAAAAATAGAAACATAAGACCACTTGAAAATACATATGTACACTCTACATGACCCCTTAGTCATTCTCAAATGATCATAGTCATCTTTACTCATCTCTATGTAAGCTCAATCAACTCAAACACTGACCTGGTGCACATGAATATCATAAACAAACACATAGTCAACTTATTAATCATTGTTAATAATAAATATAGATTGATCACACATCCAAATACCACAAAAATCATCCTCATGAAGTATAAAAGACTCCTTAATATCTAATTGATCATGAGATATTGAAACAACATCAAAACAAGCTTGAATAATCTTCTCAGGTCACTTGCAAGACACAGTCAAACACATAGTAAACTTTGGAGCTAAATATATTTGACTATATATACATTCAAACCTTCTAACTAGGTTCAATAAATATGGCATGGAGTATTATTAAAATTTGATTTTTATATCACCTTTGAATTCATCCTGGTTCAAAATTATGGATAAAATATAGAGCACTAGTTTTTCCCTTTATAAAATCAAATATTTAAATGCCAACAATCACAATTAAACCTCAAACACCTTGTCCTTATCTCATGTATTTGCATCTTAGATTAAACATGCATTGTTAATATTCCCTAAAGTATATCAACATTTACCTTTCATCTCTCATCATTGGATTTTCATCTTGGTTATTTGACTTAATGCACTATGTCAATCTCTTGTACATAGCTTAGTCTTTATCTATGTTAAACATTGGACACCTTGAAATCATCTCACTTAATATGCACTGTTAATTTGTATATGTATGAAAATTTGATCACTATTAGATATTATAATAATCCTTATCTTTATCTCTTCTCAATGTTAAATTTTAAACACTTGTCCTTATCTCATTGCTTCCTGACACCTTAGAATAAACAAACTCCATTGATCTTTTTGTAAGGAGCTCGATATTTAACTTCATTAACCAAAGAACACTTTGAATCATTTAAATAAAAATGCATCATATATATTCATATTATGATCACCTTATGATCCATTATATATCCATTTGGTCCTGATCTTCAATATCATTGAAAATAGACTAAGTATGGGGACCATTGTTATTTGTCTAAAAAGCCAAATTTGCATAGTCATATCTATTGATGCACTTCATCGCATGAAATAAAACTTAGCACATGAAACTAGGCACAAAAATGAATAAAACCATATGATTAAATCATTCTAATATTTTCACACATGTGAAATATGACTATATCAAAATGCCTACTCAGCTTTTCTTACCACATGTAAATTTGGCTATGGGAAAACACTATCAAACTACCTAGGAGCCCAACTTTGCACTTGTATATATTTTTTGTGCTTAGTTTCATGGCCTAAGATTTAGTGTATAATATATTATTTCATAGCATAATTCATCCATAGATCAAGATAATCTTGAAAATTTCATATGTGTGAGATATGATGTCACCAAATTGCTTACTCGACTTTGTTTGAACATAAAAAACACTATCAAAATGCATAAGAGCCCAAATTTTCACACACATATCTTTGGTTGAACTTAGTCACATGATCTAAAACTTAAACCATGTGATATCTTCACATAGGATAATCCATCCATATATCGAGCAAATCTTAGAACCCTCTCATGTGTGAGATATGATGACATCAAAATGCCTCCTCAAAATTTTCTACTATAGACCCATTATGCCTAGATGAACAAAATAAATAACCAAGTGAATTCTACTCATATACACAAGCTCTTCAATCATCTTTCACCATTGATAATAACCCTTGCACATGCTCAATACTTTAGACTCATCTTTGAACATCTCTGACCATGCCAAAATTGAAGATCAACCAAGCCTACTTCAAGCATACTAGGACAAACACATTTCATACTTTGTTATTATCACTTAGACTATCAAAGAAGTTCATCCACTCACCTAGAAATATCCATGACATCATCATGATATCATTGAAAACTCTCCCATAATCTTCTTCTTTGTTATTGATGTCAACAACCATCATATGACAATATGCCACTCACCTTCCTTCTCTCTCTTCAAGCACTCTCATAATAGGAACTTTCTCCCCCTTTGACACAATGACAAAGTGGGAACCAATTGATCTTGAGGACCTAAAAAGACTAGAAACAAGATATGACCACCTTAAAAATATGATACAAACTCCCCCTTACCTTGAGCCTACCTCTTCTTGCCTTGACAACATTCTTCTTACTACATGCCAACATTCTTCTTCAACCAAACACTACAACCAATGACTAAAGAACCCATTAAATATAAAAATATAATTTAAATCACCAAGAAAAATATAAGAATAACTCATCCTAATATTTTTGAGTAATTTCACCTTCTAATCATCTTCAGATCTCTGCATACCATGAAGAACCACCATATAAGCTTACTAGCCTTCTATTTTAAGTTATCACAAGGACCACCAATAAAAATTAATGCCACTAACCAAATGAGAAACATGATATAAAACAATATTATAACTCTCCTTGAAGCATACATACCTATATACCTTTCTCTTCTGAATAAACTAAGCAAAAAACACTCTTCTTCACAGTAGGCCTGTCTAGTCTCCTTGTAGCCCTACCTAAAACTTGTAGAGCCCACAAATTTTAGTAGACACACATTAAAGACATAAAATTTCATATCTAAATCACTCTTATATTCCCCATCAATCACATCAATTCCCATCACCTAGATAATCCTCTGGAACATACTTATTTCATAAACATACTAATTAATTACGCCTTCATCTTGACAAAAACATGAATAATTTGAAAACCACAAACCTTCAGATCTTTATGAAGATTAATTTAAAAACCCATTTGGCCCATTCAACCTATTAATAATCCTCATAATTTCAAATCATAAATCAAACCACTTTTCTATCATAGCTCAAAACCCTACAATCTTAAAACAAATAGAGTGAACAATCTTCCTTCTAGTCAACTCCCATCTTTGAAACTTATTACACACCTAGAGACAACCATCCCATACTTATATACCAGTATTTGAGATTATATACCTTTGGGAACCTTAACTTATTATACCATGTCTTTTAACCTACAATAAAATAGATAAAACCAAGAACACACAAAAACCCTCCATATCTTCTTTCTCAGATTCAACACTTAGTCCTGTGATCCTAGGACCTAACCAATTACAAAGATCCCCCTAACTCCATGCTTCATGTAAATCATGAAATCTTCAACAACTCTTCAAATACTATCCAATCATATTCAATACCTATATAGAGACACCTCATCTTAAAAACACTGTGAACTTCCATGGCATCCATAACTTTTCAACAAGCCTTTAATAGGCTTACCAAGATCTAAGACATAAACCTAGAAGAGAGGCCTTCAAATTATAGGCTCACATGGAATCTACCATAAATTTATATGTAGATAGATATTTGAAACTCACCTTTACACCAGAGCATCCAAACCATGATTAAAAAGCTAAAACTTTCTCAGGATAGGACCACTGAGATTCTTCACAAGCTTCTTTTTTTCATACCTTCTCATCAAATAATATTTGACAGCCACCAAGCTTTCTTTGAATGACAAGTGTCTCCTTAAAGCCTAGATAGAGACACCCCTTTCAAATAGAGAGACTAAAAGTCCTAAAATTCAGGAAACTCCCATATCTCCATATCTTTCTTTGACTTGTAGTCCTACCTCATCATTTAATTGATTTTGAATGGATGCTTGATTTCATTCTTTACTTTAGATTTGTCAATAAATGCTAACAATATAAACTCTTGATTTTCTTTTTTGTCTATCATGGTAAATAAACCATATTTGGTCTCAAACTGATCTCTCATGATAGACTTAGGTTTTCAAACCCATGTGTGAGACCTCTTCCTTGCACAATAGGAGCTCCATACACCTTGTTTTGATTTTTATTGTAGTATCTAGAAATGTGACCAAGTTTATGACATTTAAAACAAACAAGATCACTTATACCTTTTTCTTGATGATGATTGTGATCTTCCTTTTCTATCTTGATAGAAGATAACATTTGTACCTTCTTCATATATGACACCTTTCCTATAGTAGACAATCCACCTTGATCACAAATACCCTTCATAGTCTTTGGTCTTAATACCATTGAGTGACTTTTAGGAGCATCTTTCTTCTTGTCAAAACTTGAGTGCATCTTCAAAATTTCTTATAGAATTTAACATTATATCCTACTTTATTGAAACTATAACAAATAGTATCATTCAACATACCTCTTGACTGATCTGAGTTATGATTTCTTTAAGACCAATTGCTGCTTCTTCCAAGGCTCCATGAGGACTCATTCTTGACCAAATTCCTTCTATAGTCCTTAGCTCTATGACCATACTTTATACATATATAACAATGACCATGAAATAAAATTACCTTAAAGCATTTCACTGTCTAACATACCTTCTTATATTGATTTCAAATCTTGTATTCTCCTTGACATACTCAATATTCTTGTGCTTCTCTTCCAGCTTATCTAACTTGATTATAACAATATCATGTTCACTTTTTAATGACTTTATATCAACCTTCAACTGATTGCACTCATTTTTTTTCTTTCAAATTTGCATTTATAGTCCTTAACTGATCCTCAAGAATACTGATCTTCTCTTTATCCTCTTTGGCTTTGTTGGCCATATGTTTTAATCTATATGCTTGCAATTTAATAGACCTAATATATTCTTGATACTTATTTTACTCTTTATTGGACATGCCTAATAAACTTCCCTCAGGAGAACTGACTCGTATTTCAAGACCTTTGATCATATTCCTCATTTTATATTTCTTCTTCTATTTTTTTAGTTCACCAAGTGCACTAATGAGCTAAGCTTCTAGATCAACTTCTTCTTTACTATCATATTCTCTACTATTATGGCAAGATTCTTTATCAAACTCGATGTATTTTTATGTTGATGACAAACTTGACTTGGAATCTACTAGCTGAATCTTGAGATCATTGATAACATTCTCATCCTCTTTGATATATTTCTTCAAATTACATATCTAATCTTCAAGTGCCTTGATAACAACCTTCCACTATTGATCCCCTTTCTTCAACTATTTAGCCATCTTTATACCAACTCAGGTTCTCCGTCAAGCTATTAAGCTTCTTCCAAAGCACTAGTTGTAATACTAATTGTTAGAGGTAAATCATTTAGATGGGGGGTGAGTCAGTGAGATTAGATAATCCAAATTCAATTTCAATCCTTTCAAATTCTTAATAAATTATCATAAGCATTCATGAATCATACACACCATTCATAGTAATGAATAAGAGAAACAATGTAAAATTAGGCACATAACACATGACATATGTGGAAATCCTTGTTGGAGAAGAAAACCCAATAAAACCTATAATTGGACTACTATCTTATAATAACAAGAACTAATTTAGACAAACTACAACTGATCAGGGAACTGCTATCCCTTATTTAGTGAGACTACAAGCCCACAAGGTGCCAAAACACCTATCTAGCTAAGTAACCACAACAACTAGACTTTTAGAAAGCTTCACCTTAAAAGGAGGATATAACTCCCTAGATGTTGAGTAGCCATAAAAACACATATGAACATAACATCTCCTAAACATTGATTTCTTATTAATATGATGGAGATACAATGTATATCAGCTCTCTTCAACTTTGCACACTCTTTTTAGTCTTCACACCTTCTCAATGCATCCAAAGACACCTTTTGGATCACTCTACACTTATCAAAAACAACTATGTCACCACATTAACAACATGATCAGATGGTCATACACATAGTACACACTCTAATCTATCTCTTAAATTAGCCACCAAGCTCTCACATATAACATCTATTCTTTGTTCATACTCAAAGCACCCAAAACATCCTTTTGGATCACTCTAGACCTCTTCTCTCATCCTCAACCTGCAAGAGCACTATTATGACATCATAAACATGACCTATATGTCATAAACATAGTCCTCAATTTGCTATACTCATCACCTCAACTATTTGGCTTCTCTTTTTTGATTTAATGATTACTCCTCTCCCTCAAGCCTATAAAGCATCTTCTTTGGTTTCACTATAAATAGAGTTATCATGATAATCAATTCCTTGGTTAGACATTAGATATGCCTTAAGCCTTAAATATTCTCTCACACCAAAACATGGCTCAATACAATCCACAAAGGTCAGCCATAACATTCATGGGTCACCCTTAAGCAACAACCCCTTTTAATTAGGCCATACTAGCCCTTATAGGTCTCATGGAGACTTGTCCACTCCATTAGCATAACAATGAGAAAAAGAGAAACATAGTACTTCTAAATACATAGGTACACTCTACATGACCCCTTATTCATCATCAAATTATCACATCCATCTTTACTCACCTTTGCATATGCTCAATCAACTCAAACACTAACCTAGTGCACAAGAACATCATGAGTAGACACACATTCAACTTTTTAAGAGTTATTTATACTTAAGATATATTGATCACACCTCCAAATACCACATATATCATCCTCATGAAGTCTAAAACACTCTTCAATAGCGAATTCATCATGAGATATTGAAATAACATCAAAATAAGCTCAAACAATCTTCTTGGGTCACTTGTATGACATAATCAAACATATATTCAAATTTGGAGATCAATATCTTTGATTGTATGTAAATTCAAACCTTCTAACTAGGTTTAATAGATGAAACATAGAGTCCTATTAAATTTTTTTTATATCACCTTCGAATTCATCCTGGATCAAAATTTATGAACAAAATATAGAGCACTAGTTTTTACCTTTACAAAATTAAAATATTCAAATGCTAACAGTCACAATTAAAACTTAGACACCTTGTCCTCATCTCATATACTCACATATTAGGTTAAACACGCATCATCAATATTCCTTAAAGTATATTAACCTTTAGCTTTCATTTCTCATCATTGGATTTTCATCTTGACTATTTGACTTAATGCACTTTGTCAATCTCCTATACATAGCTTGATCTTTATTTGTGTTAAACTTTAGAAACCTTAAAATCATCTTGCTGAATATGCATCATTGATCTATATATGTATAAACATTCACTCACTTTTAGATCTTAGAAGAAGCTTGATTTTTATCTCTGCTTAATGTTAAACTTTAAACACTTGTCCTCATCTCACTACTTCTTGATACATTGGAATAAACACGCTCTATTTATCCTTCTGTAAGGAGCTCAATTTTTAACTTCATTAACCAACAAACACTTTAACTCATTTTAATAAAAACACACCATAAATCTTCATTGTATGATCACCCATGAGCCACTAGATCTTTATCTAGTCCTGATCTTTAACATCATGCAAAATAAACTAAGTATGGAGACCATTGCTATCTACTTGGAAGGCCAATTTTTCACAGTCATATCTTTTGATATGCTTCATTGCATGACCTGAAACCTAGTACATATAAAATAGGCAAAAAACTAAACAATACCATATGATCAACTCATTTTGAAACTATCACACATGCAAAATATGACTACATCAAAAGGCCTACTCAACTTTTCTTGCCATATGCGAATTTGGAAAAATTTGGGAAAACACTGTCAAACTACTTGGGAGCCCATCTTTTTACTTGTATATATATTTTTATACTTAGTCACATGACTTGAGATATAGTAAATAATACATTATCTAATAGGGTAATTCATACATATATCAATCTACTCCTGAAACTTTCATACGTGCAAGATATGATGTTACCAAATTGTTTATTTGATTTTGGTTGAACATAAAAAACACTATCAAAATGTCAGGGAGCCTAAATTTGCACACACATATCTTTGGATGAACTTAGTTGCATGATCTAAAAATTGAACCATGTGATATCCTTACATAGGAGAATCCATCCATATATTGATAAGATCCTATAACCCTCACACATATGAGATATGATGACATCAAAATTCCTCAAATTTTTTTGCTACAGACCCATTTATGCTTAGATGAAAAAAATGAATAACTAGGTGAATTTCACTCATAAAAACAAGCTATTCAATCATCCTTGAAAATTGATAAAAATCCTTACACATGATCAATACTTTAGACTCATCCCTAAACATATCTAGCCATGCAAAAATTGAAAATTAACCAAGCATACTAGGACAAACACACTGCAAACTTTGTCATTGTCACTTAAACTATCAGGGCACTTTAATCACTCACCTAGACATCATCATGAAATCATTTACAAATCTCCAATAAATATATAAAAAATAATCAATCATCAATGAGGCTGATTAGGGTTAGATCAATCTATTACACCTTAGTTTTTGTAGGTTTATATCCCTCACAAGCACACTTAGGATTTCAAGTTGAATGAGGCTATTTTTTAGAGTTACACTCATCATCATGGTTTGGAATCACATATATAGAGCTATAGGTGAAGGTGACCACATAGTCATAGACCCATCTTTTAACATGTATCACTATCAATCACTATAGGTCATCATTGATTGTCTATATTAACCCAACCGAACAAAATCAACCATGTGGATTAGATACACAATTCCAGATCTAAATGAATCACATGCCTAATTTAGTCTATTTTCAACTATCAGAACATAGTCATAGTTAAATAATTAGTGTTAGTTGCCCAAGTTGCACCCTCTTAAAGAATACTATTTAAACCCTCCTTAAACTTGGACTAATATGGGATTAACTTATAGGTTGTGGGCTACTTGTAGTTTAGGTTAAAATTATAGTTTTATGGGGCTAACTCCCCCAAATTTTTAGTTGAATCCTCTCTCTAAGACCTAATTATATTGGGATGAAAAGGGATAAAGATGAAACTTAGGAATAAACCTACACTAACAATAGTAATGCACCAATGATTGACTATCCTCTCTTGCTTTGCCCCTTAGACACACTTATGAATCCAATGAAACTAACAATTGATCAAACCTCTCAATAAAGTCCTAGGCATGAATGTTTCATGTGATCATCAAGTGGAAGTTTTATAACTTGAAGGCTAAGAACTTAGATCTGCACAAGACAATATTATCTCATCAACACCTAAAGAACACCTCTACCGATCAAGACTTCACACAACCTAAATAGATTAAAAATAAGACATTAGGTGCATGAAAGGGAATTCAAGAGATAATGGAACTCATACATGATGAAAATCAACTATCATAATACACACTAACATTCAAACCAGAAGTCTGTAACTATTCTTTTATTGATTCAAATGCACATGGTATAATTTTGGTAGAGCTTTGCTACACCCAGTTAAGGGATAAGAACAAAGAGATCAATTCTTCCTTACATATATAATGTTCATGAGAGAGGAAATAAGGATATAGGTATAAGAGGTCTATGAAAGAGGTAAAGGTGGCCATATAGAATTTACAACAGTCATAATCACTCCTTCCATGCATTGACACTTCTTTAATGACTCCCTTTTGGCATTGAGTGAGGTGTGGAGGCTATAAATTCCATATTTAACTTCATGTAGAGCATGAAAATGCCAAAAATAGATCATTAATCCTCTAATGATAGTTATAACATGCACATGGGGTGTGAATAAGTCTCTAAGAGGCATTGAGTAACCTACTCTTCAATGTGCATGTTGATATGGATTTGAATATGTCTTCACTCTTGATAGTGGTCTTCAAAATGAAATATAATCACCTATATGGTAGTTAAAAACACCTCAAGGTGGATAATTCATATCATAATGCCATTTTACGCCTACTAAGACCTTCTACCTACTGATTAAGTAAGTCTTAACTGCAAGTTCTTTATCTTTCTACTCATCTACTTGGGTGATTGAAATAGTTGAATCAGACTCTGAAGCCATTTGAGAAGGATTGAAATATTATTTGATTAATCCTTTGTATCAATGCTTAGTCCTTTAAAGTATCCTTCATCTGCAACTCATCTACCTTGTATGAATTTGACACTTAGACTAGCTCCACAGACTAGATAATTAGAAAAATTTAGCAAAGATACCTATAGGAAAATATATAAATCATTATAGTTTTATAGGAGTATAAAACGTCTCAAACTCACATTTACCATAGTTTATATCCCTTGATTAGGTCTTTCATCCCATTTTATGCTCAAAACCCTACATATTTACATTTTCTAGAGGTGTTCATATAGCCCCCATATGACCTCTCCTAAGTGGACAACATAATATAGGTGTTAGTAAATTACTTCCTACCTAATTAGGTTTATCTCTCACAAAATATTTCTAGTTGAGTTCTTAGTAGGGTTTTTAAGGGGTTTAATAGTGCCTATGACTCTTAATGATGGTTAATAGAGATCAGGGCTAGAATCTATTAACCAATTGAAATATATGCATGTCAATAGACCCCTCTACCTCTCCTAAAGTGCTTGACCTCCAATGCAAAGTTTTTGTATAGTTGTGATAATTTGAAAATTATCCTTGGGTGAGAAACATGCTTTTTGAGTAGTGTTAGGGTGTTTACAGACCAAAAAGATTAATTATATGAAATTTACTGGAACTTAAAGTGACCAAAATATCCTTAAACACCATGATTACCTCTACCATAAAGGTCTAAGGTGCCTTTACTTCTTAATTGGCTCTCTACTCCACCTTCTTGTGACATTATGCTAGTGGGGGTGTTAGACCAGTATATCTACACACATGAAACCTAAATTTTTCCCTTATCCTTAGGTTGTGAATAACTTATACATTTATTTTCAATTTGAATATCACCTTAGATGTTTCATGGAGTAGGAATATTGGCTTGATTAGGCCATTTGGCTTTTATTGAATGCACATAACTATTTATCTCAACATTTGTGCCTATTTTCTTATAGAACCAATCATGAAGGTCATTATATATGACTATTAGAGATCTATTTAGAGGCTTTGGGAGCCATTGCCTCTCCCTAACTTCATAATGCACATAAACACTTTTAATTTCTTTTCTTTTAGACTCAAACTAGTCTTCTTAGCCCTATTTTGTATAGTATGACCCCTAAACATGCCAATCAATGAGTTTTTATGATGCTCAAAAGACCTAAGGAGACCTTCAAGATGATTTTAGGATAAAATAACCTCATGTGGGTGTGTTTTAAAGTAATAATTCACCATTGGGTATTGTTTAGGGTTTAGATAGGGTTTAAGATGTCCACCATCTTAATTATGGTTCATAGTGTTTGGATATCCAAAATAGTACTAATTGACATGAAATTGTATTGCATTGACCCATTCATCTTCCCCTAATGCCTTGGGATCCCATGCAGAAGGTGTGTTGAGAGAGGAACATTGAAAGGTGACATTCAGGCTTTCTATTAGCCAATTTCAATAGGTTAACTTCTTAAGGATCATTCATAAAAGTTATCCCCTTAGTTCCTATCATTATTTCATGGATTTTTAGTCCATAGGGGGACTTAAATTTCCCAAAAGGCCTTGGGATAGAGCCCCTCTATGGTGGAGTGTATGAACACTTGAAGTTACACCTTGAGTTGACTATGTTAGGGCTTTGAGACTCAAGTAGGGTTTTGAGGTCATTCTTGAATTTTTATTGATTCCATTCAATTTAAACCTTATTATCAAGCAAAAAACACCCTTAAACATCTTTCATGGCCATAAACTTATTAGAAGGACTTGGGGATTCTTCAAGGTGGCAGTAGGGCTTAAGACTAAGCTTAGATATGTCTTCTTTGGGTTAAAATAAAAGACATCTGATTCTAACCCTAGATGTTTCTTCCATTGGAGAGTGTATAAATATATTTATCATCACCTCACATTACTTCAAAATCAATTATGGACTCTAGTCTACCTATAAGCCCTTCAAAACATGAATTCACTCACTTAGCCCCAAAATTGTCTATCATAGACTGGGCTATGTCTAAGAAAAAATAATGGGTACCCCAATATTTATCTAACCTAAATGGAATCATGGAGGACCTTGAACACTCAAAATTACCATTTTTATTATGTTTGAAGGCCTAGTCATACCTACAAAGACCTTAAACAACCATTTTGTCCTGACTAGCT
This sequence comes from Torreya grandis, assembly GCA_037957365.1. NCBI lineage: Eukaryota > Viridiplantae > Streptophyta > Pinopsida > Cupressales > Taxaceae > Torreya > Torreya grandis. The sequence goes on from JARHVA010002118.1 coordinate 2,087,399, forward strand.
ATAGGATGCCTGTAAATTTGAGTGGTTAGTAACATGAGGGTTTTTGGGGCCTTTGTCCTTTATTTATTAAGATTATTATGGTAATGAGATGTCAATAATATGTCTCATGGCTGATTATACTCTTAGATAGTGAATTTAGAAAAGCCTTTTCTCTTGAAAATATTCTCCTTCTTAGGCTTAGGGTTCATGCTCATCAGGCTTGTGTTATTCTCAAGTCCATGCTTAATGTTTTGTTTCCCTTTTGATGTGATGATCACCTAGATTTATCCTCATTTTTATTTTTAATATTTATCCTTATTGTATTTATTCTTTCCCTTAATCTAATTAAGATAGAGTTATTAATATGCACCAATAATGGTACATGCTTTCACCTACCTGCATTGACTATCTACTGGGGTTTGAGCAATAGGCTTATAGGTGAAGAGGGTGACTTGAAAGTATTTGAATACCTTATGAATTGTTTAAATATTCATCTACTTCCCTAGGGAATCCATTATCTTATTCTCATATCATTTCTTATGCCCATGAGTGGTCTGAACATAATGCTCTTAAAGGTTCTCACTTAGTATGCTTATGGTGGTTTCTTGTAGGTGGTCATTTCCTACTTCAACAGGGTATATGACACATATAGATATGTATTTATATAATATCATGATTCTTGATGGTTACAAGGGTTATTTAGGTATGTTTACATGTTTCGAGCTTGGGAGGGAGGGTGGATGAGTTGATGAGGATGATTGTGGAGTGATCTAGGGTTATAACATGAAAGACAAGGTTGAAACATAGTGTAATGACAATGAAAACAACATGAAATGATAGAGTTATGAGTGTGACATGAAATAAATTATGAGAAACTCCCCAAGATAAAACACATGAACCTTTAAGACCTTCATACACATAACCATCAAAACATAACACTTTGGAGACTAGGCAAAATGCATATGCAGTCAAAAATGAAACCTAGGAATCTTTGTGAAACCTTAACATTGGCTAAAAAACCTTAAATTTTGATAAAACTAATTGTGTGAGATTTGGAGGTAATGAGGGTGGTTTATAGGCCTATAAGGATATCGTGGAAGCTAAATAATCTTTTTATAAGGATGTAATGATGGCTTATCAGGGTTTCAACACTCTATTTCAAGTCCTTAACTATGTTTGAAGTTTCTAAGTGCAACATTGAACAACATATAGTGCTCCTACATAGTGAACTTCAAATATATATGATCCCTTTATTTGAAGACACAGAGAATATAAGAGGAAAATGTGAAAATCAACCTTGAGCAAAATATATGGGGAAGATTGGAACACCTAACTGATCTTTCAATGTAATCAACTTCCTTAGGAGAAAGCACTTAACACTCTATATATTATCCACATTTTCCTACAAAATATAAACCCTTCCAGTCTAGATGTGCTATGTACCTAAGGATATGATGTATTGATGTATATGGGTTGATGGAGATGCTGACATGTGGCACACATCCCCTTAGTTAGTTATATGGGTACAATATATTAGGATAATAGAGTAACTTGTGGAAGTAGTATATTGGGTAATGGTCAGCCTACATTGGGATTAGGAGGTTATCCATCCATGGGTTAGATAGATGTATATATATAGGAGATGATTATCATGGTAAAGATATGAAGTAAGCATTGAGTCTTTTATTGTAAGAGGATATTGGAGGTTGTCCCCTTGAAGAGACATTGTGGAGTTATTCCTTCCTAAAGGAGTATTATATGGTGTTTCCCTACCTTAAGGGTATATATGTATATATTGATTATCAAGATCATTACAAGTGGTATCAGAGCTTCAATTTGAGAAATTTGTGTGGAGCGAAACACTAATTTCACTATATCTTCTGAAATATAAGAAATTTTTATTTGAATTTTTACTGAAGATGTAAGAAATATAATAGAAGCGTAGTAAAAATTTTAGAATTTTTTGATTCATTTTGAGGGAGTTATTGATATTTTAGGGTTTATAATAATTTTGCTATATCTTCTGAAATATAAGGAATTTTTATTGAAATTTTTTTCTGTGGATGTAAGAAGATATAAGTAAAGTATAGTAAAAAATTTAAATTTTTTTGAGTTGTTTGGAGTGATTTTTTACGATTTTATGGATCAATTTTGACATTTTAGGGTTTCATGAACATTAATTTTTTTGTGGATCATGGAGTTGCAACTATTTTCAGGAGAAGATGATATTGATGTTAGAGAATGGTGGCTCCTTTTGAAGAATCATTTTACAAAAACTTGTAGGCAAAGATGATTAACTCCTTTTTTGTCTGGGCCTACACTAGATTGGTTTGATCAGTTGAGCTGTACAGAAAGGTTTTCTTCATGGAAAGAAATGGAAAAGATTTTTTTAGATCGATGGGCTATAAAACAAGAAGTAGAATAAAAAGAATCAGTAGAAGAAGAAGAATAAGTAGAAAAAGAAGAAGAATAAATAGAAGAATCATTGAAAGAACAAGAAGAAGTAGAAGAAGCAATAGAAGAAGAAGAAGAAGAAGAAGAAGAAGAAGAAGAAGAAGAAGAAGAAGAAGAAGAAGAAGGGTTCAAATAATTTAGCTCCAAAGAAATATGAGTCAATTTTTCAATTTCATGGATACATTCAAAAGAAGAAGGTAGTTGTGTCCATAAACCCTACTAGCAAGTATAACTTCATTAACATGAATGTGGCCAAGCATCTACATGTTCAAACAAAGAATATCAAAGAGGTTCAAGTAGATTGTAAGAATATTTCAATGTTTGAAGATCTGAAGCTCATTATGGAAAAATATGTTTTGCATTCAGATTTTTATACTTTGGATATGGATGATATGGATATAGTTCCTGGATATCCATGGTTAGAGACTTTGGGAACAATGAATATCAATGTTCAAAAAAATTTCATGAAGTTTTGGTATAAGAAAAAGAAGATCACTTTACAAGATATCATAGTGAGAAAGGCACCAATAACAATCCAGGTAGATCATAAGGATGAGATTGAAATAGGTGATGAAGATCATGATGAAGATTCAGATGATATAGATAAAGACACACTACAAATAAACAATTCATCTACTCAAGAGATAAAGAAGGAAAATGTGGAAGAGGTAGAAGCAAAGGTGGATAAGGTCAAATTATTGGAAAAGGTTGAGGTATATAGACACCCACATCATCATGAGAGGAAACAATCATGGAACTAGGCGAGGAAGTGTCATAACAACAATCATTTTGTCTATACAGGAAATAAAATTTCCAATCATTATGGTTATGCATGGAATCCAAAGAAAAAATACTATGGCACATGGAATGAATGGGGAAAACACTATGACTATGCATGAAAGAATACCTACTATGGTCATGGTTGGAATTAGAGTAGCGCAGTAGAATATGGTACATGGAATAAAAAGAGGAATAATTATGCTTGGACACCAAAGAAATATAATTATGATCATGAACAAAATTAGATGAGCACAATAAAATTTGGAAACAAGCTTGGAGAGCTATCACCTGCCAAGATCACATATGGATGGCTAGATGATCGAGATTGGAGACAAGTGTGTAATGATTTGAAGCACACTCATTATTTGGTTTCTTCCTATGTTTCGGGGATGAAACATGTCAAGGAGGGAAGGAATGCTATGTACCTAGGGATATGATGTATTGATGTATATGGGTTGATGGAGATGCCAACATGTGGCACACATCCCCTTAGTTAGTTATATGGGTACAATATATTAGGATAATAGAGTAACTTGTGGAAGTAGTATATTGGGTAATGGTCGGCCTACATTGGGATTAAGAGGTTATCCATCCATGAGTTAGATAGATGTATATATACAGGAGATGATTATCATGGTAAAGATATGAAGTAAGCATTGAGTCTTCTATTGTAAGAGGATATTGGAGGTTGTCCCCTCAAAGAAACATTGTGGAGTTATTCCTTCCTAAAGGAGTATTATATGGTGTTTCCCTACCTTAAGGGTATTTATGCATATATTGAATATTTGAATCATTACAAGATGTTTATTGGTTCTATAAGCTTACACGTCTGAGATAAAAACTAAATATGCCATGAGAGGCTCTTTCAAGAGCTAAGGAAATAGGAATAACCATTGGTTTGGCCAAATAAGCTAAAAACCCATCAAAATCATTTTATTCCATTTGGCTTGTGAAGATATGGATGATTCTTAGATACCTTAAGTTCTAAAGGAATGTTCATAGAGCTTAATGGACTAATCTAGAAACCAATGCCCATGAATGAAACCTAACCAGGTTTGATTCCTTTGGCTAAGATCTTGGGTCTTTGTTCTCTCTCCTCTATACAGTCCAAGCATCCAAACCTACCAATGATATTGATGGGAAAGAGGGTTGGCTTTGAGCTCTCCAAGCATTCAAACATTTTGATTTCTTTCAAAAATTCCATTATTGACTTCCCCTATAGATCCCTGACTCTACCTAAGTTAGTCCCTACTATATGGATACCTACCATTTGAAAAACCTTTGAATCCTACAATTTCTTTGCATTTTCTCTTATTTCAGACCAAAAACCATTGTAAATAGGCATGCTAGAGGGAAAGTAGAAGTCATGTACTATTTTAAAGTCTATGGTATGAATTAAGGAAGCTAAAAAGGCATAAATTAGCATGTGTGGGGTCCCATAAAGAGGATTTAAGTGTTGAATTTTGTGGTAATGGGTTCAATGATGCATGTAATGCCTTATTAATAGCCTAATAAAGTTCATGAAGTGTATTTAAGGTGTGTAGGGTGGTTTAGTGGCCCATTAAGGTCAAATTAGGTCTCAAAATCATTAAAAATATTGCTTTTAGGACATATTCATAACGTTAAAGAGATATAACAAATAGACATCACACAAACATATATGAGAGACCTTTATAACCTATCAAAGACCTCAACTAGACCCCAAAACACTCTCATGATGTTCTTAAAAGTTTGAAAATGAACATACCTCACATGATTGGGAAAATCAATGGTGTTTATGATTCTTCACTAGTCTGCCTTGTCAACCCACCTTTACCATGGCATTTTTGAATGTTGAAGCTTTATAAAATTGACTAAGGACCTTTATGCATGTTCAAACATCATGAAAACACTTGATACAATTTAAAACAAAGGTATTGAGGATCATTAAGCAATGATATAACATGAAAAGATAGTGAACTACTTGAATAACCCAATCTCATAGGGATGAATGACAACCATGAGGACTAATGATATTGGATTAGGTCTCTAAGAATTTAGGTTGATCCCTTTCTAGGTCTGAGACTAGAAAGTGATCAACATTTTTGGTGACTCAACTAGATTGACTAGCCTGTTGGTCAAGAGAACTCAAAACTCCTTGACTTTCTCTTCATGAATAGAAAATAGACCTTTGACTTCACATATAGTCTTCTTAGTACATTATAGACCTTGAAACTCAATGAGACACAACATGACACCAAACAAGAGGCAATAAAATATAAGCACACATAAAAATAAACAACAAGGACAAGATAATAAATAACTAAGCATGTGCATAAAAACTTAGAGGAAAGAGATAAACACTAACTACTATGTACAAGATGACTTGATGAGACTAATAATAATACTTGAGGAACATCCCATTGAAAGGGATGGGAATTTCCTCACCATTCAACTTGGATAGTTGAAAATCATTACTCTCCTTGTAGTTAATTATGATATAAGGTCCACTCCAAAGACTCTCAAACTTTGAGTGTTTACCTAGCTTGGCATGGTCTTCATCCCATTTAAGCACTATGTCTCCTTGTTAAAAGGTCTTAGATGAAGCTATGTTATCAAATTATCTCTTAAATTAGTGTTGAATAGATCACATGACATGCATAACACTGTCCCTTATTTCTTCTAACTTTCTTAACTCATTCATTCTTACTTCTATTTCATTATCTTCTATGAGATCAAGTTGGTGATCAATCTCTAAGGTTGAAAGTTCAAGTAAATTAGTTGTTTTGCCTCTCTACTATAAATAAGGAGGTAAGGAGAGTGAAAAATAGACCTTTTAAGTGTGACTCTATCTACCCATAAGGTAGTCTTCAACTTTGTGTGCCCTTTTCTTTGACTGTCTTCTATTATCCTCTTAATGATCCTTATCAAAATTGTGTTGATGAACTTTGATAGCCCATCACAATATGGGTAGTAGTTGGAGGAATATTTGAGATAGATTCCATGGATAAGGGCCCACTCATATACTTTATCATTGATGAAGGCCAATGCATTATCTGATATGATGGTTGAGGGGACACCAAACCTGGTCATAAGACTGTCATAAAACTCCAAAACTATGTTCTCATTATCTTTTTTGAGTGAATCTACCTCTACCCACCTTGTGAAGTAATTAATGTCTATTAGAACCCACTTATTCCCAACACTATAAGGTTGATAGATCATGCCTATGAATTTTAAGCCCCATTTCATGAAGGGCTATTCAACTTAGATGGGTTGCAAGGGTAAGGTAACTAACCTTTATTTACCAGTGAACATGGCACACTTAGAACACTTTTTGACCTAAACATGTGAGTATATAAATAAGGTGGGCCAAAATTAGCCTACTATAATGATCTTGGAGGCTATAATATTGGCTACAAAGTTCCCACTTATAGGCCCATCATGAAACTACTCTATCAACTTATCAATTTGATTTTATTCAACACACCTTAAGAGCATACCTCCTATATACTTATTGAAGAGCACTCCATCAACCAAGATGTAAGGGATGGAATGTAGTCTAAATTATATTATTTTGGTCCTATCTAAGCCCATAGGACATTAGCCTATTTGGAAAAACTTTACCACATCATTGGTCTAACTAAGATGGGTCATGTTTGAAACTGCCTGCTAACAATTATGGAATGCCAACACCATCTCTTTTTCTTTTTTAATCTCTGCTACAAGATGTTCACATAGACCCCTCACTTTGATCAGTTTGGTAACCCTCACTTCAATGTCATATTTCATACATTTTTTCACCTAGCCAACCCTCTTCTCACTTAAGTCCCTATTTAGTATGAAATATTTTATGCTTGGGTGAACTACCATTACAATTACTTTGTTATTAGACACCATGTGTCTGAAATTTTTAATCCCTCTCATGATAGAAATGACATGTTATTCAATAAAAGTGTATATTTACTCATACCCTTCCAATGTTTGGTTGAAGAAAGCAATTAGTTGTTCTAGTCTTTCATCATTTTACTACATGATCATAACATAAATGGCATCAGATGTGGAGAATGCATACATAAAAAGTACTTGTTAAAGTTAGTGCTAAGGAGGGTAGGAGCTTGAGAGATGGCTTGATTGATGTAATCAAAACTTATTTTTCCTTTTTGGTTCCATGAGAATTCCCTGTGCTTCTTAAGCATATAAGTGAGTGGCTTCACCAACTTTGCAAATCCTAGAATGAATCTTCTTATGAAGTTAATCTTTCCCAAGAAGCTCTACAAACCTTTCTTGTGCTTGGGCAAGGGTAAGGCTAGGATTTATTCAATCCTCTTAGGGTTAATGGAGATACCATATTTTAACATAATATGTCCTAATAATCTACCCTCATGGACTAAAAATATGCATTTTTTGGGGTTCAAAGAGACCCAAAACTGCCTGCACCTATCAAACACTAACCTTAAGTGTTCCATGTGATCCTTAGGCTCATTTAAAAATACAATGACATAATTAAGATAAATGAACACCATATCATTAATGAGCCCTTGGAAGGCAACACACATTTCCCTTTGGAAAGTTTCCCTTGCATTGAATAATTGAAAGGGCATCTTCATGTATGTATAAGAACCCTAATTTATTGTGAAGGTAATCTTGTGTCTATATTATTCTCTCACTAATGTATGATTATACCTAGAGTATCCATCAAAAAAATAAAACCTTTGAGAGATTTTAATCTTCTAAAGAATTTGATCCATGGATGGTAGGGGATAATGGTCTCTTAAAGACACATTGTTGAGGTCTTTAAAGTCAACACATAAACATATCTCCCCATTCTTATTCCTCATAGGCACAAGATTTTCCATCCTTGAGGAATTTTTAATAGGGAATACGATCTTAGATTCAATAAATTTTGTCAACTTCCTTCTCATGAGTACCTTAACTTTAGGGATGACTGGTCTTTATTTCTACCTTATCATTTTTACATCATCCTCCGACTCTATGGTGTGTTAGGCCAATCTAGGGTCAAACCCTTTCAAATCATGGTAATCCCATGTAAATACATCTATAAACTTGTAAGATAAGGCTATAAAGGAAACTCTCTCATCCTTGATATTCACTTTCTCTAACCTAAGCAACTTGTCTTTGAAAATAACTACCTTCTCATAATGCTCCTTTTTAGTGGAGATAATCACCTTGTCCTTCCTCAACTGATCATCTTAATTAAAAATACTCTCTAATATCACTAAACCTTTAGGCAATTTATTTATCCTTAACTAGAAAATATGATCACCAAATTGATGGTACAATGTACCTTGGTTCTTATGACAAAATTCTACTTCATGTTGGAGAAAGAAAGAAATATGATTGTCCCTCTCAGAAACTTTCCAAATTTTCTCATTATCAAGTAGCAATGGCCTTAACACCACCTTTATTTATGACTACATTTTGGTGCCATTAACTCTATCAACTATGTCATATTGTACACTAATGGTAGCTAGTCTATCTGCATGATGATTTGACTCCTTAGGTATATAATGAATATCAAAGGCCTAGAAGTCCTCCAAAATATTCAAAAATTAGTGCTTGTAGGCATTCAAAAGTGGATTTTATATTTCACTAATACCCATAACCTATTTCACCACATGTTCACTTTCTACCTTCACTTGTAAGAGCTGAATTTCCCTTCTCCTTGCCCATTGTAGCCCATGAATGAGGGCCTCATATTCTACAATGTTTGAAGTGAAATTAAACTAAAACCTTAAGGCAAAATAATATGTCTAATTAGAAGGGGAGAAAAGTATAAAAACTACTCCACTCCCATTATTTGACCTTGATCCATCAATGAATAGACTCCATATATCTTCATGCTCTTGACTTGGGCTTGTGAGACTAGGCATGACAACTCTTTCATGCATATAGTAAACACATAAGCCTACCTCCTCAATGGAATTGTAGGGGTCATAACCATTATTGTCTATTGCCCACTCATAAGGAGCAGATTTGAGATGCCTTCAAGTGGTTCTTTAGACTCTTGATCATTGATATTCTCATCTTCATCTGAGAAGTGCAGTTCACATTGGATAGGTTGGGCATGTAGGGTTCTAAGTGAAACCTAGAAATAGGTTTAGACCCAATGGTAATCTTTTTCCCATACCTAGTCCTAAAGACCATGTATGACCAGTTAGAAGAAATATTCCCCCAAATTTTTTAGTGAAATACCTAAATAAGCATAGGGAATAATATGGAGGAAGGTCAACTACCATGACATCTTGGGAGATGGTATAGTTAGTGTAGGAAACCAATACAATATTGAGGTCCTTAAGAACACCTAAAATCTTTTTGGTAGACCCATCTAATTTCAAAACTCCCTTTTCATTGGGTTCATACTTAAGTTCTAACTTATCAATAATGGCTTTTGGCATGACATAAGTATTGACACCACTATCTATCATGCAATTGTGAACAAGGGAGTCTCCTATTATGATTGAAAAGTAGAATAGAGGTAGATTAACTAATTTAGAAGCTTGGGATTCATTAGGTTGACTGACATTATCAAAGACTACACTTACCTTATCATCTTGTTTGTCCATGACATGAAGCTTGGAGAACTCTTATAGAAGGAGATCTTTCTACCTTGGAATAAGTAAAGCATCCCAAAAAATAATAGTAACATTGGCATTATTCATATAGTCTACAATGATAAAGGGAGAGATGACTATCTTAGGATGCAACTTAGAAGTAGAAGAATCATTTTTAACTTGTGTGACTTGGGGAATGAAAGGACTTTTTTGCTGCTACTCATATCCTTATGATGTCTGCTATGTTGGAGGTGTTTTATAGATTGCACCTTGAGTAGCAACCTCTTGATTTTTTTTGGGATGTGTTGGGGTTACCTTAGACTAACCCAAACTATCATCAACCATCCTTATCTTATCCCTTGTGTGGGATACAACTAAGTTATTTTCTTTGAGCACATTCTACCCCTAATTTGCCTCCACTTGATCAAATGAGTGCTCACCTTATTGAAAGTTAAAAAAAGTGGTTTCAAAAGGTGCCTTACTTCCATTTCCTAGTTATTGATTTGGTACCTTAGCTAGGATCATGAAAGGCATGCCTCCATGAAGCATTTGAGAACCTTCTTTGTGTTGTGGAGGAGGCATGTTGTCATGTATTTGAAAGGTAGGACCCTATCACATATAAGATGTTTGACATCCTTCTCCACTTGGAGACATTATCATATCATGTTATTTCCCCCATGAGTAGACCATTGGCCTTCATGTGCACAATTTTTTTGAGTTGGCACCAAGGTCCTTGAAATACTAGTAACATTAGGGTTGAAACTATTATAAGGTTTAGCTTGTGTAATATGCCCTTGGCCTTGTTGGTTGGGTTGATAAGGAAGCTTATTATATGGGTAATATTGATATGGATCTTGGTAAGGGGATTGATAGGGTCTATAAGATGATTTTTTTTGCCTCTCCAAGGCTACTAGTTTGTTGTTTTAGGCTTTGAGTAGTACCTCTATCTTACTTAACCTATTTACTTAGATGTCATCAGACTGATCTTGATTGTTTGGGGTTAGAAATGGAGAAATGGTGGAAGTAGGGGATTGAATTTATATAAATAAGATCATTATAGTCCTAGGAGTAAGTTTTCTTGTTTGGATAAGGCAATTTTATGCTCTTATAACTATCTCATAGGCTTCTGGCAATGTAGTCCCCCCCATTGACTATATCATCATACCTACATAGGAGTTTAAGGCCCTTAGATAATATAATAATGCATAGTTATGGGTGAGATTTATGATGATAGGAATCATATCCTAGGTTTTTTGAAACCTATAATTGAAACTACCATGGATTCTTAGGGGGATCTCTTGATTAAGGTGAGTTATTCAACTAGGGAGACATGATCACTCCTATCCGAAAAATGTTTATATAAATACTCACCGAACTCATCCCATGTGTTTATAGAGGTAGGTGGGAGACTCCTATACCATTGAAGTGATTTACCCTTCAAGGAGGTTGCCAAAAATCTCATAGCCACATTTTCTTGGGTTATGTTATATAATGAGCATAGATTGCCTATGTCTATTATGTGATCTACGGGGGTGGTTGAGTTTCCTCCTATAAATTAGGGAAGAATTTTATGGGAAACAACTAGGATATCATCAAATTAGTTAAGATTCAAGGGAATGCCAAAATTAAAAGGTATAAAATCTCTCATCCTAGGTCTGGCGTTTAGGATTAGAGGGCTTGTAAAATTTTTTTTTAGGGAATAATTGGTAGAATTTAGAAGTGTAGGATCAAGGTTAAAACCTAATAAGCCTCTTTATTATTTCAATATCCAATGATAGTTCAAAAAATTCAATATTTTTATATTTAAAAGAAAATATAGTAGACACCTTTTACATCAAACTGCTTGTAGATCTGCCACTGAATGTATTTATCCTTTAGACATCCTTGAAAGTTGTCAAATCATGTCTCAAAGCACTTTATGGCTGTCCTAATAGGCATGCCATAACTATTACCTACCAAAGTTATACCCTCTTGAACAAGACTACTCAAACCCTCTTCAAACTTATACTAACATGGGATTGACCTATAGGTTGTGGGTTACTTGCAGTCTAGGTCAAACTTTTAGTTTTATGGGGATAGATTTCAAGATTTTTCACTTGAATTCTCTCTATAAGATCTAATTATATAGGGATGAAAAGGGATAAAGATGAAACTTAGAAAGAAACCTACACCAACGGTGGTGATGCACCAATGATTGACTATCCTCTCTTGCATTGCCCTTTAAAAACAATTATGAATATGATGAAACTAACAACTCATCATACCTTTAAATAAAGTCTTAGGCATGAATGTCTCATGTGAAGGTCAAGAGGAAAAACTATATCTTGAAGGTTAAGAACCTAGATCTGCACAGGACACTATTAACTCATAAACACTTCAAGAACGCCTCTACCTATCAACTCTTCACACAACCTGCATAGACTAACAATAGGACATTAGGTGCATGAAGGACCTAAAAAAGACAATGGAAATAATACATTATATAAATCAACTATCCCAATGCACATTAACATTCAAATAAGAAGTCTGCAACTATTCTTCTATTGATTCAAAAGCACAAGGTATAATTTTGGTAGAGCTTTGCTATACCTAGCTGAGGGATAAGAATAAAGAGATAAATTCCTCCTTATATAAAATGTTCATGAGAGAGGAAATAAGGATATAGGCATATGAGGGCCATAAATGAGGAAAATGTGGCTATTGTCACCAAATCTTTCATCATAGAAGAAGTTGTTCAAGCTTCTTCCAGATTTAGGCAATATGGAAATATTTTTAGATATGTGGGTGTACCTATATTGGAAATGAACCTCTAGATTTAAGGGCTAGATCCATGAATGTATCTTGAAATGCTTTTATCTATGCTAACTAATTATTTATGGGGAAAAGAGTTATAGAATACATTAATTTGACCTACTCTAAAGGAGGTGATAATTAAATATTCAAAGATCCACTCTCAAGATTGACCCATTAGCACACTAATAGAGTATGAACATAACTAATGTAATGTCTACAATTATTTTGAAACAATAGTATTCTACCTATAGGTTGATTTAATAGACTTAGGCTAGAGGTTAATGAAGGAAGGGATTGATTGAAAGTACTTATAGTCAACTATCCACTTTACACCTAAGACATCAACTTTAAGACACACTATATGACCTATAAGAAAAGTTTATTAGTGCTGAGGTTGAAGTTAGGATTGCAAAAGGAAGATGATGACCACTTTTACATATCAAATAAATACAAAAAACTAAGCAAAAATTAGTAAACAACTACAATATTCTCTATTCATTATTCTAAGAGGTGTAGAATACAATTTTTGGGAGAGTTTAGTCATACCAACTTGAGGGATGTTAAAATAATATATCAAAGGCTATATTTATAGAAAAAAAGAGCAAGATTAAGGGATATATGAGCACTAAAAAAAGAATCAATCAGCTCAACTCCATTTGAACCACAAATATAACTACCCCTATAAATTATGCTCATTCAGACCATTTGATTGATCTAGGTCACTTTAGCCCATGACATAGTTATGTTATTCTCTCGTTGATGCTCCCTGATGGTTCCAACAACAAGATCAAGTTATTTTGAGTTGGGTTTTGGCATCGATGTAGTTACAAAAATTAGATCACTATATTAGAGCTTTATCCTAGTGCTAACTTCTCTTCATTGGTTTATCATGGTGTGTAAAAGTGGAGAGATGGGTCCTTTTCATGCAGTTGGTCATGGATATGAAACTATTGGGGTCTACGTGTTTGCCTTGGTGGCATCCTTAGAAACTTGGCTCTAGTTTAAACTGGACCATGCTCAAACTTGGATCTATGTTTTTATTTACCTTGCCCCATCAAAAATTTCTTTGTCAACTTTCATCTAAGTCACCTGGGCTCACCTTCATTTGATTATCTATCAAAAATTGACTTGAATAATTAACCTTTTGACTCATCTCATATCGTTGATCTGCCTGATGTAAATGAATTCAATCTGTATATCCTTTACCAACTAGAATGTGATCATACCACTTATCAATCATGCATTGATCTCATGATCTTATTATCAGCCTACTACTTTATGTACTTATGCTATATGGTGGCCTCTCAAGCTCCTTGACCCTTTTGACTCATCTCACTCTATTGGATCAGGATGTACCACACAACATGAGCCTTTTATCTCATTGGGCCTACCTTCTTACCAGTCGATCTCACACCATTAGATGTCTACTTAATTGATCTATACTATCAGAATTTATCCAACTTGTAGCTTTTTAAAGGGCTTAAACTTAGGGGCCTTTTGACTTGTTTAACTGCAACATGAACCGTTAGATTTCATGTGTTAGTATGGAAGCTCACATGGACTATTAGATCTTGATCAACTTTAAACCTTTTAAGGAACTTTTAAACCTAAATGGTTAGTTTACAGAGCTCAAAATATATGTTATCATGAACATCTTATGATATTTGACCAAATTTGAAAGCTTAGATCTAGAAGTGAATAGGTCATGGAGTTACCAAATTTTCAAGAGATGTTCTTGATACTAAAATAATTGTGCTCACTTGATCTACTAGCTTTGGGAGATTTTTAAGTGTGTTTAAAAAGTGTACACATGAGTAAAACTCCAATTTTTACATGACATCCACATTCTTGTCACTGATCATTTGAATCTAAACTAATACTTGATGAGGCTTAAATTTGACACTTACATGAACATCTTGCTTTATAGGTCTAACTTTGAACACTCATAACTTGAGCTAGGAAGCTCACATGGACTTAAAACTTTCAAGAAATGATCTAGGAATGAAGATCTCCATGGTGTTGCAATATTTTAGCTCCTAAATTTTTTTGAGTGAAGATGAAAAATGCTTAAACAATTCGGTCTACTCATTTCCATGTGATGTGTAGGACTACTTGTCCCCTTAGAATTAGGAAGCTAAAACTTGAAGGCTTAGATCTTGAGATAGAAGATGCATTAAGATATTAAACTTGTAGAGAATGATATCATAACTAAAGACATTGATCACACATGGTCTGATGGTCATGAGAAGCTTCCTGGGCTCATTTATAAAATACACAAACATGCTATCTAGTATGGTTATTCATGACATCCTAATGAGTTTATGAGATTGTGTCAATATGGTCCATGTCCCTATGAGTTTATAAACATGATGGGATCCTTCTTGGATCAATTTTTAAGGATTTTACAAATAAATTCTTCCAAAACATTCAATTTTATTGGAGCTTTACATCAGCATATTGTCTCAAACATTTTGTCTTGGACACTCTATCTCAGACACTTTCTCTGAAAGAATTATGTCTATGGGCCTTTTATATTGGATAAAATGTCTGAACGAAATGAATTTAGGATTTTGACAAGGACCCTTTATTTTGGACATTTTCTCTAAAATAATGTGTCTTTGGAAAGATTATCTTAGACATTTTGTCTGAAAGAAATATGTCCTTGAGGAAATTATCTCATACAATTTTTCTAAAAGATTTGTGTCCTTAATATTTTGCCTTCAGGACAATTTCCTGAAAATAATTCTAACACTTAGCTAAATAAACCAAAAAAATTTCTTTGAGAGAATTATGCCTTGTGCTTTTTTTGTGGATAATGTGTGGAACAATTTCTTTGAAAGAAGAATAATGCCTTTACACTTTTGTTACAGGCTTTGTGTGGAACAATTTCTTCAAAATAAATGTCCTCTAACACTTAGCTAAAAGTTGAAATATTTCTTAAGTGTAAACTTAGGCTTTTCTAGACTTGTTCTTGCAACTAATCAATACCATGAAAACTTTCCACTTGCATATATGACTCTAAAATGACCCCTAAGACACCAAATGACACATGGATGAAGCTAGACTATGATAGAATAAAGAATGGCATGTGAAATGACATTAAATAAGCTAAACCATACCCTATAACATTATAAAAATCCCTTGTACAATATTTTGACTATAGGGGGTTGACCTATTTTGGCCTAAGGTAAAAGTGGTCAACATCTTTAGTGATTTCTCAAGGGTGACATGGTTGCTATGCAATGAATAGTTGCCTAATCCTGTCCATTGGGCTATGGAGTCATAAGTATACATGATTGACATATAAAATACCTCTGACAATATATAATAATGACAAGAAACAAAAATAAAAAATCATAAAACAAAAACACACATGTGCTTCAAAAGCACTTATTGAACACAACACAATAAAAAAGGAAACAAACACCTAATATAATATTTACAAAACTGACCTTCAATTCTCAATAACAGGGTTTTAAATGTATCCCATTCATAGGGATATGCATCTCTTCTCCATTCATCCTTGATAACTAAAAGAGTTGCTTTGCTTGCACTTGATGATGACATATGGTTTGCTCCATAGGGTATACAATTTGGTATGTCTCCCTAATTTTTCTCTATCTTCATCCCATTTCAATATTATGTCAGATTCTTTAAATGTTCTTGTAGTTTTATTCTTTCTAAAATACCTCTTCATTAGTACTTGGTGATACTCCATAACTTGATGAGCTTTATCTCTAGTCTCTTGTAACTCTATTAATTTTGTCAATCACTCTCCATTGGGGTATTCTAAGGCAACTCTAGTTGATGTGATAACTCTAAGGCATGCAAATATTGGGAGATAGACAACCTAAATTCCCTTCTATAGATAAGAATAAAATGATAATTCATTAGTGACCTCTTGGTAGTTATCCTATCAACCCATAATGATGTCTTCAATTTGGTGTGACAAGCTCTTTGGTTATACTCCAATGTTCTCTTGATGGCTCTGATCAAATTCTTATTAGTAGATTCAACCAACCCATTACCTTAAGGGTAATAGTTAGATGAATTTCTCAAGAATATGCCATTACTAGTTGCCTAATCAGCTATCTTAGCACACATAAAAATAAGAGCATTATTTGAAATAATATTATGAATGTCAAACCTTATTATGATGCTCTAATAAAACTCCAAGATAACATTATCATTAAGGTCCTTCAATGTTATGGCCTCAACCCATATTATAAAATAGTTAGTTGCTATGAGTATCTATTTATGACCAACACTTGATGGGGGATTTATCATGCCAATGAAATAAAGACCCCATTACATGAAAGGTTGATCAACTTGGATAGGATTCAAAGGCAAAGTTGCAAGCTTCTATTTTATTAAAAAGAAAGTAAATTGTCCACACCTTCTCACCCAAGCATGGTAATCCCTGAATAGGACAAGCCAATAATATCATGCCCTCATGATCTTGGTAGTTATGGTTCTTGGAGAGAAACAACCTCCTACTTTCCCATCATGAAACTTCTTAAGCAACACCCAAAATGAATCATTATCAATGCATATCAATAGCACACCATTGATGTCCCTCCTAAAAATCACACCATCCATAAGACAAAAGGGAATAGATTTAAATCTAAAATATTTCCTTTGTGTTCTAATCATATTATTAGGATACTCACCATTTTGAAGAAATCTGATCACATCTTGTGTCCAACTTTGAGGAGGTAATGAACCATCTAGTTGGAAACAATCATGATTGACTAGAGCCTCTTCCTTTAACTCATGAATATATGAATCTAGATGTTTACAAATCCCTTTACCCCTTATCAATTTTATCACCTTGATATCCACATCAATTCCATTACTTTAGTGATCCACCCTGCCCTATTTTCACTATGATCTTTGCTCAAAATAAACTCTTTGATGCTAGGATGAAAGACCATAACATAAATCTTATTATTTAAAACCATATGTCTAAACTTTTTTAGTCCCCTTAAAATATCAAGGAATTGTTTCTCTACAAAGGTATACTTGACTTCATAATATTCTAAACCTTGACTGAAAAATGCAATTGGCTGCTCCACACCCTCATCATTCTTTTGCATCAGCATGGATGCGATAGTATCAAGGTTAGAAAATGAATACAACATGAAATATTTACTAAAATCAATATTCTCAAGACTAGGAGCTTCTATAATTACTTTCTTTATGGCTTCAAAACTGCTCTTACCCTCTTTGGTTCAAGAAAAGACTTGGTTATTCTTGAACATAGCTATGATAGGTTTCACTAAAGATGCAAAACTAGGTATGAAAATTCTTACAAAATGTATCTTGCCTAAGAAAATTTGAAGATATTTCTTATGTAAGGGAAATGATAAGATTATAATATATCCTATCTTCTCAAGATCACTAGTCAAACCATCCTTAGAAACAATATGTCCTAAGAGCTTACCTTCATGAAAAATAAAGATGCACTTTTTTGGATTAATAGATACTCCATATTGCCTACATATTTCAAACACTTGTCTCAAGTTTTTCATGTGTTAATTAGAATATTTAAAAAACACTATTATATCATATAGATAAACCAATAGCATCTCATTAATCAAACATTTGAAAGCCATGTCCATTGCTCTTTGGAATGTGGCACCGATATTGGATATACCAAAGGGCATCTTCCTATATGAAAAAGTCATCCATTTAGTAGTGAAAGCCATCTTAAAATGATCATCCTCACTGAATAAAATCTAATTAAAGTCTAAATATCCATCTAAAAGAAAAAAAAACATTGAGAACCTAAAACCATATGCAAAATTTGTTCCATTTAGGGTAGAGGATAGTGATATTTGAGTGACACTCTATTAAGGTCTATAAACTCCATACAAAGTCTTATATCCCCATTAATATTTCTAACAAGCACATAATTAACTACCCATGTTGAATGCTTGATGGGAAATATTATCTTAGATTCAAAGAGTTTGGTAAGTTCTAACCTCATGAGTTACTCAACCTTAGGGTTGATGGGTCTTTGATTTTGTCTAACCAATTTAACTCTAGGTTTCAAATCAATGGTATGGTGTGCTAGGATAATATCATGTCCTTTTATGTCCTTATATTCTCAATAAAAGATATCATGAAACTCTTCAAAAAACTCAATGAATGCTTGCTTCTCTAATGTATAACATACCTTGCCTAGTTTGAGGAGTTTGTCCTTGAAGATCAAGACTCTTCAATAATTATCTTTTTTTGTAGATATACTCACTTTTTCCTTCTTATTTTTATCATTTTCATTGAAGATAATTTCTAAGGTCACCAAACCCTTATGTATCTTATTGGTTCTAAGTTGCACAATCTGATCACACAATTGTTCTTAGATCCTCCTTTGATTCCTTGAAGAAAATTCAACCTCATTTTATAAGAAGCATGCAATGTGTTTGTCACTATCAAACACTTTCCAAGACAATTCATTATCAGGTATATAGGGTCTGATAATGACTTTAATATGATACTATTTTCCCTCTTCTTTTATGGTATTTGGAGTATCAAATTGAGATCCTATAGTAGATAGTCTATCAACATGACTATTTTACTCCCTTGGGATTGATTGTATATTGAATGCATTGAAGTCTTCAAGAAAATACCATACCCTATTCTTGTATGACTTAAGATAAGGGTTCTTGGTAAAAACCACATTCCTCACTTGATGCACAACCAATTCACTATCTCTATATACTTGTAGGTTCTTAATTCCATTTTTCTTTGCCCATTGAAGGCCATGAATTAAGCCTTTATACTCACCCACATTAAAAGTAAAATTTAAATGAAATATATGTGAAGCATAATAATGTTTTTTGGATGGGTAAACCGACAGAACACCAACCCCTACACAAAATTTACTTCTTCAACCATCAAAAAACATCTTCCATAGCTCATCATCTTCATCCTCTTCCTTGACAAGTAGAGATGTTGGTACTCCTTCATGTATGCAATACACTCCTAAATAAATTTACTCCACAAAAGCATAGGGATCATGATCACAAGTATTTGTGCCATATTCATAAAGAAACAAATATTAAATACCCTCAATCTTGGAATAAATTCCATCATCTACAATAGAGTCATTTTATTCACCAACCACACAATTCAAAATGGAACTTGTCTCAATACAAGGCTCAATATGAAACCTTGCTAGGGGTTGTGTCCTAATTATGACATTGGACCCATACCTTGTTTTAAAGGCCAAGAAAGACTAGTAAATTGAGAGGTAGCCACCTATTTTGGTTGTGAAGTCCTTTGATAGGTAAATTGCAAAATGGTCTGGGATATCAACGAAAATTATGCCTTACAAGATAGGAAAACTAGGACAATCATGCAAGAAAACCTTTAATAAATTTATTAGTCATACTAAATTAGTAGGTGTACCATCTAATTTAAGTACTCCTTTTCTATGTGTCTCATTTTTTAGGCCCAACTTATTAGCTACAACTTTAGGCATGACAAAAGTAAAAGCTCCATTATCGTCTATGAAATTGTGTACCAACTTGTAATTTATAATGAGGGTGAGGTAAAATGGTGGAGGTTTCTCATCCATAGTGGATGGTTTAACAATGGTACTAGGAACATTTTCAAGAGCAACATGGCCATGACTTTGATTTGAGGGTGAGACACTATCAGGGATAACAGATAACTACTTTTGTAAGAGTTATTTTTGACCAGGCATAGAAAGGACATCCCAAATAAAAATGGATGTTTTAGTGTTATTTGAAGAATATACAATGTTTAAAGAAGCATACCTAATTTATCTTTAGATATTGTAGTTAGAGGATTACTTGAAACTTGAGGAATATGAGCAAACCTTACCATATTTTGATTTGATAGAGGTGTAGATGTTTTTGGAACTATCACACTTACAACTATGTTTTATTGCCTTGCAAGAGGATTGGATGAGTGCATGGGAATCCTACTACCACCTCTTAGAGCCTTCTTCTTGGAACTTGTATTAACTTTAATAAAGGCTCCTTGATTTAGCACAAAAGTGTCTTTAACCAAAAAATTGGTGAAGATCTCTCCTTGAGATTGTCAATATTCATTAAATTACATCATCACCTCATCCTAATTTGATAAGAGGGGAGTAACTACTCCTTGAGCCACTGGATCTTGCTATCTATTCTCATTGGTATCCATGAATTAGTCTTGCTACCAGTATTTTCCCTACACCAAATTTCTATGAACTGGTACCATCTCCCTTGAATTGGTGGTAGAGTTAGAATTGTATGCATTAGCATCCATATTGTGATTAGGCTACCATTGGATTCTTCATCTTCCATATTTTTGACCATACTATTTCTAATAGGGGTAAGGATTCTGATAGGCACCTTGCTGCATATTAGCTTTCCTATTTTGAGCCTCTAAGGCTAGGAACTTTGCTTTCCAATCAACATTATTTTTTGCCTACCTAGGAGCAACCTTAGTTTTGGTATTAGCATTAGGAACTTGGGCTACATCTAGAGTATCATCAAAAGTATGAGACAAAGGAGGCATAGACAACTTAGGAGGAAATCTTCTAGCTTAGATGAGACTATTCTTATAGTTGATAGTAAGATCATACATTTTGGGAAGAGTGTAATCTCTCATAGATTGAAACATGATATCAATTTTAGTCCAAATGGATTTAAATTAAGTAGATAAGACAAAGATAATAGGTGGTTTGATGGGAGGAGGCAATCTATGCCAAGTCTTCTGAAACTTTTTGTTGAAGTCATGCATTATTTCTTTGGATCCCTTTTTTATCACATTAAGATGATGTATGAGAGAGGCATGGTCACTTTTATTTATAAATCTAGAAGTCAACAACTCTCCAAACTCATCCCATGTTGTGATGCATCCACCTTATAGAGTCCTATACCAATGAAGAGCCTTCCCCTTAAGGGACATGGAAATGAGTCTAATGGAAATGCTTTCTTGAATAATATTGTGGAAATTGTAAAAGTTAGAAACATCTTTAATGTGCTCACTAGGTGTGACATGACTCTCACCATTGAATGTGGTCACACCTTTCATGGTGTTAGGAGGAATGGCATCATATGCATGAAGTTGAATTGGATTATCAATATTGAAGGTAGGGAAAGCATGAGGCCTATCCCTGTCTTCTTCTTTAATATCTTCAATCTATTCAGCCTCTTCAAACTCTTCCTCTCTAGCAAAATATACTCATTCTTCAAAGGGTAGATTAAGCTATGGATATTGAACTTCAAAGGGTAGATTAAGCTATGGATATTGAACTTAAAAATATTTTTAGGCTAAATGGGTGAGTTAATGGGATTGAATGTTCTATAAGAAGATGCAGTAGTGAGAACCATGAATTATGAGGGCACATTTATAACAAAATAGAAGGCCTTAAACTAGATTTACCATGAAAGAATCACCAAATGTTGAGTAGCACACCAATTTATAGCTGATGTTGTCAAGACCAACATTCACCTTGACAAGTGTCTTGAAGGCAATGGGTTCCACTAGGCATGCCAAAATTGTTGTCACCAAATATTGCACCCTAGAAGATTTTTTTCAATTTTCTTCTAGATTTGGGCAACATGGGAACATTTCCAGGTATGTGGATGTAGGTATATTGGAAATGAGCCTTTATATTTAAGGACTATCTCTCTGAATGTATCTTGAAATACTCTTATCTATGTTGATTGATTACCTATGGCAAAAAGAGTTAGAGAATGCATGAATTGAACCTAATCTAAATGAGGCAATACATCAAATATTCAAAGATCCACTCTAAATATTGACTCATTATCACACTAATAGACTATAAATAGAACTAATGCAATGTCTACAATGATTTCCAAGCAATAGTGTTTTACCTAGAGGTTAATTTGATAGACTTAGGCTGGAGGACAATGAAGGTAAGGATTGATTGAAATCACTTATAGCTAACTATCTGCTCTACACTTGAGACATCAATTTTAAGACACACTAGATGACCTGCAAGAAAAGTTTATTAGTGCTTAGGTTGATCTTATACTTATAAAGGGAAGATGACAACCACTTTTACATATCAAACAAATATAAAACACTAAGCTAGTAAACAACTACAAAATGCTCTATTCATTACTCTAAGACGTGTAGAATATAATTTCTAGTAGAGTTGAGTCATATTAGCTTGAAAGATGTCGAAACAATAGCTCAAAGGATATATTTATAAGAGAGGAGAGTAAGAGAAAGGGAGTCTTGGCACCAAAAAAAAAGAATTAGTGGGCTCAACTCCATTTGAATTATAGCTACAACTACCTTTGAAAATTATGCTCATTCATACCTTTTAATTGATTTAATTCACATCAACCCATTAACCAGTTACATTATTATATTATTGATACTCCCTAATGGTTACAGTGATGGGATCAAGTTATTCTGAGATGGGTTCTAACATCGATGTAGTCATAATAATCAAATCAATTTATTAGAGCTTTATCTTAGTGCTAACTTCTCTTCACTATTTCATCATGGCATGCAAAAGTAGAGAGATGGGTCCTTTTCATGTAGTTGGTCTTGGAGATGAAATCATTGGGGTATATATGTCTACCTTAGTGGCATACTTTAAAATGTTAGATCTGGTTCAAATTGGACCATGCTCGAACTCAGCTCCATGCTTTTATTTACCTTAACCCATCAAAAAATAGTTTATCAACCTTCATCTAAGTTACTTGGGCTTGAATTAATCTGATTATCTATCAAAAACTAACTTGTATCATTGACCTTTTGATTCATCTCATGCCATTGATCTACCTAATGTGAATGAATGCAATCCATAGATCCTCTACTAGATAGAACATGCTTATGCCACTTGTCAATTATGTGTTGATCTCAAGATCTTGTTTTCAGCTTGCTACTTTACGTGTTTATGCCATGTGGTTGACTCTTGAGCTCCTTGACCCTTTTGACTCATCTCACTCCATCAGATTAAGATATATGAAGAAACATGAGCCTTTGATCTCATTGGTCCCACCTTCCTACCAGTCAAGCTCATGCTGTTGGATTTTTGCTTGATTGATTTACACCATTAGATCTTGTCCAACTTGTAGCCCTTTAATGGCCTTAAACTTGAGGAAATTTTGACTTGTTTGACTCTAGCATGAACTTTTAGATCTCATGTGTCAGTATTTGAGATCACATGGACCATTAGATCTTGATCAAATATAAACCTTTTAAGGACCTTTTAAACCCAAATGGTTACTTTATGAACCTCAAACTTGATGTTAGCATGAATGTATTACAATATTTGACCAACTTTGAAATCTTGGATCTAGAAGTGAATAGGTCATGGAGGCACCGAATTTGTAGGAGATGTTCTTGATACTAAAAAGATTATGCCTGCTTGATCTACTAGCTCTAGGAGCTTTCTATGTGTGTTTACAAAGTTCTTAAGTGAGCTAAATTGCATGTTTTACATGACATCCATGTGCCTATCATTGATCATTTGAATATAAATGTCTACTTGATGAGGCTTGAATTTGACACTTGCACAAACATCTTGCTCTACAAGTCTAACTTTGAACACTCATAACTTGAGCTAAGAAGTTTGCACATACTTGAAACTTTCAGGATATGATCTAGGAATGAAGAGATCCATGGTGCTATAATTATTTAGCTCACATGGCTTTCTGAGTGAAGATGAAAAATGCTCAAATAAGTTAGTCTGCTCGTTTCCATGTGACATGTAGGATGGCCTGGCCCCTTAGACTTGACAAGCTAAACCTTAAAGCTTAAATCTCAAGAGAGAAGACTCATCAAGATATGAAACTTGTAGAGAATGATCTCAGCACTAAGGACATTTATCATGCATGGTATGATGGTCATGCATGTCTTCCTAGGATCATTTATAAAATTCACAAACATGTCCAATCTAGTTATTCATGACGTCTAGATGAGTTTTCAAGTTTTTGTCAATCTGGTCCATGTCCCTGTGAGATTATGAACACTATGGGATCCTAATTGGATCAATTTTGAAGGCTTGGACAAATAAATTCTCTAAAAACATTCAATTCCATTAGATCTTTGCATCAATATAGTATCTTAGACACTCTATCTTAGACACTTTTTCCAAAAGAATTATGTCTGCAGGCCATTTGTATCAGACAAAATGTTTAAAAGAATTGACTTTGGGATTTTGACAAGGACCCTTTGTTGTGGAAATTTTCTCTAAAATATTGTGTCTTTGGAAAGATTTTCTTGGACATTCTGTCTAAAAGAAATATGTCCTTAAGGAAATTGTCTTGGATAATTTTCCTAAAATATTTGTGTCAGTCTTTTACCTTTAGGACAATTTCCCTAAAATAATTCTAAAACTTAGCCAAATAAATTAGAATAATTTACTTGAGAGAATTATGCCTTTTAACTTTATTTCAAATAATGTGTGGAATAATTTCTTTGAAATAAGAATAATGCCTTCGAATTTTTGTTATGGGCTTTGTGTGGAATAATTTATCCAAAATAAATATGTCCTCTAACACTTAGCCAAAAGTTGAAATATTTCCTAAGTGTAAAATTAGGATTTTCTAGACTTGTTCTTGCAACTGATCAACACCATGAAAACCTATCACTTACACATATGACTCTAAAATGACTCCTAAGACAACAAATGACATAAAAATAAAGCTAGATTATGAACAAAGATAGAATGGCATGTGAGATGACATCAAAAGAGCTAAAACATACCCTATGACATCATAAAAATCCCCTATACAAGATTATAACTATAGGGGGTTGACCTATTTTGGCTTGAGGTAAAAATGGTCAACAAATGCCATATCACAGCTACAAAAGTCATAATCACTCCTTCTATGTGTTGATACTTCTTCAATGACTCCATTTTGGCATTGAGGTGAGCTATGAAGGATTGAAATTCCTTATTTTTTTTAAGAGCATAACCATGCCTAAAATATACCATTACTCTTCTAATTACAATTACAATGTGCACATGGGGTTTAAATAGGCCTTCAAGAGGCATTGAGAAGCCTCCTCTTTAATGTACATGTTGATATGGATTTGAAACTATCTTCATTCCTTAGTAGTGGTATTAAAAATTAAATATAATCACCTAGATGGTAGTTACACATGCCTAAATGTGGACCATTAATATCATAATGCCATTTTATGCCTACTAGGACCTTCTACTTGTTGACTAAGTAGGTCTCACTTGCAAGTTCCTCATCTTTCTTCTCATCCACTCCTTGGGTGATTGAGATAGTTGAATAAAAATATTATGTCATATGATAAGGCTTGAAATATTCTTTGATTAATATTCTATATAAACACTTAGACCTTTAAAGTATCCTTCATCTGCAACTCATCTCCCTTGCATGACTAGGACACTTAGACTAGCTCCATAGAATGGTCTATTAGGAGAAGTTATTAGAGATACCTACAGGTAGATTTATGAATAATTATAGATTTGGAAGAGTATAACAAGTCTCAAAATTACATTTCCCATAGTTTATATCCATTTATTAGGTCTTGCATCCCATTTTAAACTCAAAACCTTATAAATTTACATTTTCTATAAGTGTCTATACATCCTCCATATAATTAGGTACCATGAACATGACCTTTCCTAAGTGGACAATATGATCCAGGTGTTAGTCAAGTAATTCCTACTTGTTTATGTACATCTCTCACCAAATATTTCTAGTTAAGTCATTATTAGGGTCTTAAAGGGGTTTAAGAGTTCTTGGGTTTCTTAATGATGGTTCATAGAGATCAAGGCCTAAATCTCTAATCCAATTACAATAGATACATTGTGATAGACCCCTCTACCCCTCCTAAAGTGCTTGAATTCCCATGTAAAGTTTATATATAGTTGTGCACATTTGAAAATGGTCCTCAAGTGAGAAACATGCTATGTAAGTAGTGTTAGGGTGTTTACAGACCAAAAATACTAACTGTATGAACTTTCTTGGAACCTAAAGTGACCAAAAGGTCCCTAAACATCATGATTTTCTCTCCCATGAAGGTTTGAGGTGCCCTTGCTTCTTAGTTGTCTCTCTACTCTACCTTATTATGACATTATTTTAATGGAGGTGTTAAACTTGTCTATCTACACACATGAACCCTAAATTTTTCCCTTACCCTGGGGTTTCAAGGCACTTATACCTTGTCTTCAATTTGAATATGACCTTAGATATTTAATAGAGCATAAATATTGGCTTGATTAGGCAATTTAACTTCTATATAATGTAGACAACCATTTATCTCAAAATATATGCCTATTTTCTTATAGAACCAATCATGAAGGTCACTTTATATGACTTATAAAGGGATATTTAGAGTATTTTAGAGCCATTCCCTCTCCCTAACTTCATAATGCATATAAATGCTTCTAATTTCTTTACTTTTAGACTCAAACTAGTCTTCTTAGGCATGTTATATATAGTCTAGCCCCTTCAAAATCCAATCAATGAGTTTTCATGATGCTCAAAATACTTTATGGGAAATTTAGGACCATTTTTAGACCAAACAACTTCATTTGGGTGTGTTTTGAAGCAAAAATTCATCATTAGGTACTATCTAGGGTTTAGGTAGGGTTTGAGATGTCCACCATCTTAATGATGGTTCATAGCATACAAAATTCCAAACTAAAACTAATTTACATCAAATTATAATTCATTAACCCCTTAATATTCCCATAATATCTTGGGATCCCATGTAGAAGGTGTGTGGAGAGAGGAACATTGAAAGGTGACATTCAGGGTTTCTATTAGCCAATTTCAAGAGGTTGAATTCTTAAGGATAATTAACAAAAGTTATCCCCTAAATTCCTATCATTATTTCATTTAATTTTAATCCATAGGGGAACTTAAATTTCCCTAAAGTCCTTGAGCCTAAGCCCCTCTATGGTGGAGTGTACAAACACTTGAAGTTGCACCTCGAGTTGACTGTGTTAGGGATTTGAGACTCGAGTAGGGTTTTGAGGTCATTATATCATTTTTATTACTTAAATTACCTTGAAAACTTATTATAAATGTGTGTAGCAACCTTAAACATCCTTTATGGCCATAAATATTGTTATAAGGACTTAGGGATTCTTTAAGGTGGTAGTAGGGATTAAGACTAGGCCTAGATCTATCTTCTTTAGCTTACCCTAAAGAGCATCTGATTGGAGACCTAGATGTTACTTCCATTATAGGGTGTATAAATACTTTTACCATCACCTCACATTGATTAATTATCAATTTTGGAATCTAGTATGCTTTCAAGCCCTTTAAAACATGAATTCACTCACCTAACCCAAGAATTGATTGTCATAGATTGGGCTAGGTCTGAGATAAAATAGTGGGTATGAACATTGTTTGTCTAACCTAAATGGAATAATTTAGGACCTTTAAAACTCAAAATGAACATTTTTATTAATTTTTAAGTCCTGGTCATGCCTGCAGAGACCTCAAACAACCATTTTGTCCTGACTAGTTGTAGGCTACCTACAACTTTGAGTGGTTAGTAATATGAGGGTTATAGGGGACTTTGTAATTTATTTATTGAGATGATCAAGGTGATATGATGTAAATAATATGTATCAAGTCTAGGGACATTCTTATATAGTAATTTTCTAACACCCTTTTCTCTCTCAAACCTTCTCCTTCTTAGGCTTAGGGTTCATGCTCAGTAGGCTTGTGTTATTCTCAAGTCTATGTTTATTGTTTTGTTGCCATTTATATGTTATGATCACAAAAAATTATCCTAATTTTTAGTTTTAATATTTAAAATTATTGTATCTATGTTATCCCTTACTCTAATCAAGATATAGGTCTCAATATGCACCAATAATATCACAGGCATTCATATGCCTGCACTGACTATCTACATGGGTTTGAGTAACAAGATTATAAATGAAGAGGGTGACT
The DNA here is from genome assembly GCA_037957365.1 of Torreya grandis. NCBI lineage: Eukaryota > Viridiplantae > Streptophyta > Pinopsida > Cupressales > Taxaceae > Torreya > Torreya grandis. Next base: position 2,115,852 of record JARHVA010002118.1, read on the forward strand.
TGAATTTTTTTTAATCCATTATGAATTTCTCACATATTCATATAATTACTTAGGGTATACATTTAATTATGATCATACCACTTATTATGCCCATGATCAGTCTACACACAATGCTCTTGAAGGTTCTCACTTAATATGCTCAGGGTGGTTTCTTGTAGGGGATCATTTGCTACTTCAGTAGGGTATATGACCCATATAAATCTATCCTTATATAATATCATTATTCTTGATGGTTACAAGGGGTATCTAGGTTTGTTTACATGGTTTATACTTTGGATAGAGGATGGATTTAGTTGATGAGGATGATTGTGGAGTGATCTGGGGTTGGAACATGAAAGATAGGGTTGAAACATAGTGTAATGGTAGTGAAAACAAGATGAAATGGTAGAGGTATGGATGTTACATGAATTGAATTATGATAACCTCCCCAATACAAACCATAGGAACCTTTAATACCCTCATACATGTACTCATCAAAACATGTCAGTTTGGAGACTAGGCAAAATGCATATGTAGTCAGAAATAAAACTTAGGAATCTTCGAGAAACCTTAACATTGGCTAAGAAACCTTAACTTTTGATAAAACTAACTATGTGAGATTTGGAGGAAAGGATGGTGGTTTTTAGGCATATGAGGCTATCATGGAAGCTAAATAATCTATTCATAAGGATGTAATAATGGCTTATCATTATTTCAACACTCTATTTCAAGTCCTTAACTATGTTTGAAGGTTCTAAGTGAAACATTGAAAAACATACAATGCTCCTACAAAATGAACTTCAAATATATATGAGCCCTTTCTTTGAAGACACCTTGATAAAATAAGAGGAAAATGTGAACATAAACTTGAGCAAAATATATGGGGAAGTTTGGAACACCTAATTTATCTTTCAATGTAGTCAACTTCCTTAGGAGAAAACACTCAACACTATGTTTATTATCCAAATCTACCTATAGATTGTAGACCCTTCCAGTCTAGATGTTTTTTTGTTCCATAAGATTAAAAATGTGAGACAAACACTGAATATGCCTTGATAGGTTCTTTTAGGACCTGAGTAAATTGGAATAACCATTGGTTTGGCCAAACAAGCTAAAAACCCATCAAACCCATTATGTTCCATTTGGCCTATGCAGACATGGATGATGCTTATATCCCTTAAGTTATTAAGGAATGTTCATAGAGATAAAGGGACTAATACAAAAACCAATTCCCATGAATTATAACTAACTAGGTTCACTTCCTCTGGCTAAGAGCTTGGGTCTTCATTATCTCTCCTTACAATTTGAGCATAAACCTGAAGTGTTATCCAAGCCTACCAAGGAGCTCAATAGAAAGGTGGGTTAGTTTTGTGCTTTCTAATAATTGAAACATTATGGTTTATTTCACAAGTGCCATTATTAACTTCCCCCTATAGATCCCTGACTCCACCTGAGTCAGTCTATACTATATAGATCTATACCATTCAAAAAACCTCTAAATCCTATAATTTTCCTACATTTTATCTTGTTTCAAACCAAAAACCATTGTTAATGGGCATGATGGATGGAAATTATGAGTCATGTGATGTTTTGAAGTCTATGGTATGAATTAGGGAAGCTTAAAAGGCATAAATTGACATGTGTGGGGCCCATTAGAGAGGATTAAAGTGTTGACCTTTATGGGAATGGGTTTAATGGTGCATGAAATACCTTAGTAATGGACTAATTAAGTTCATGAAGTGTATTGAAGGGTGGATGGTGGTTTAGTGGCCCATTAAGGTCAAAGTAGGTCTAAACATGGTAAACAATATTACTTTTAGGACATATTCATGAACTTAAAGAGACATAACAAATGGACATCAGACCAACATATATGAGAGACATTTATAACCTGTAAAAGACCTTAATTGGACCAAAAAACACTCTCATAATGTTCTTAAAAGTTTTAAAATGAACATAACTAACATGATTGAGCAAATCAGATGTGTTTATGATTCTTCACTAGGCTACCTTGTCAACTCACCTTCACCATGGATTTTGAATGTTGAAGCTTCATCAAATTAACCAAAGACCTTTATACATGTTCAAACATCATGAAATTTTTTGATACAAGTTGAAATAGAGGTAGGGAGGATCATCAAGAAATGTTATAGCATGAAAAGATACTAAACTAATTGAATAACCCAATCTCATAAGGATGAATGACAACTATAAGGATGAATGATATTGGATCAAGACTCTAAGACTTTAGGTTGACCCCTTTCAATGTCTAAGACTAGAAAGTGGTCAAAAATTAGTTAGAAAGGCTAAGCACTCATCCCTTTGTTGTACTTATTATATTTAGTATATGCTACTTGTCAAATCATTGTAATCAATTTCATTTTTTTACATTTAGATATATGCTTGAATGCCATATCTATAAATCTGAATTCATATACTAATTTATATCCTATTAAGGTTTTAGAATCTAAATTAGGTCAAAACAATTTCATTGAAAAATTTAGCATTTTGTTCCTCATATATAGGTGTTTTAACAATTTTTTTCTTTTCATCTCTAATTACATGTAACAATGCATCAATCATGTATAAATTCATTTTAAGATTTTAAATAATCTCCATTTTATCTATATCATTAGATCTATCATGAAAACTAGTATAATAATTTCCATTATGAACATACATATTAATCATATTTTCTATTTTGATTTTGTGAAAATAAGATAAAATAAGAAATCAAATATGAAACCTTTACATAAGAGAAATATGAAACCTTAGAAGGAAAGATTAAACCCTAAGTAATAAATACCTAGGATTTTTCATGCTAAAAATAAAGATTTGGTTCATCAAAATGGTTTATTTTATTTTGAGATTTAGTGTGATGCAATTAAGATAAAACTATTGAAATTTAGATTGCAAAAAATAGTAGATTGACTATATAAATCTGAATCTAAAAGAGAGATTAATTGCATTTACTAAATTTGGAAATGACCAAGCAAAGAGGGAAGGAACTTAGTTATTTTTATAATTTATATTTATTACTTCCTGCATCATTATCACTAGGAATGTTCTATATTAGATCTATAACAATTCATATTAGGAAATAGATCCTCAGAACCTACCAAGATGCTTCTGGCAAAGCACAAACCTTATAATGAATGATATTATCCTTTGTTTATTGGTACTATCCAAATTTATTTTTTTGTTTTATTCCATCTTAGATCACTATACATATCTTTGTAGATGATTTCTATGAATTTACTTTCCCCAGTCCTATGTGAAGATTTAGATTTTGCTTCTCTTTTCTTTAAAACCCTATCTTCACTTTCAACACCACATTGAAATGGAAAAATAAATTAGAAATATGGTTTGGATATCATAAACCAATCCCTACTTAGTGATTAAATGTTTATTACATTAAAATACTCAAAATATGGCTCAAATAATAGGTAGTTATTCTACCTAAGTATGTGTGCTCAATCTTGATCTAATATAATGCAATGCAATGCTTTGATTTTTGATACGTGAGAACATGTAACTTTGACTTGTAGTTTGTATTTAGAATTGGATCTAGGGTTACTCCTTTTAAGGTTTTTAGATGTGTATAATTTTTTGGCCATTTATAAATAGATTTAAAGTCAATTTCACAATGCAAATGCCAAGTAGTAACAAAGTCAACCCATGAATATGAACTTAGGATTGACTTATATCTATACATGCCTTTTTTTTTATTTCCCCCCAAAATTGACATATGGAAAATGCTTAGACTAACTTAAGGAAGATGTTTGAATTTGAAAATTATTTGTTGAGGATCCTGGGATGATATTAGTGAAGGTGGACACCTATGGTAATTAAAAGTGTTTGACTATTACCAAAACTATCTAGAAAGGGAAAATTAATTATTTAGAATATGGCAACAATCTTCTTAGGATTATACAGTGATACTATATAGACGAGGGTGATATTGAATATGTGTGTCAATAAATTAGGTTGGCTAAAACAATATATGAGTCAAATGTGTACACATAAGTCATATATGTCAAAGAAATGCCAAGATCAATGTTACCAAGTATCTAATACCAAATTTAGGTGTCTACACATCCTACCTCAAAATAATTTTGTGACTAATTTCACAATGTGAATCAAGATGTTTTGGTTGATAAGGAGTTAGAAAGGCTTAGCAAGGAGTAGTTACCTACCCACACAACATGGATTTCTATGGTAGGGAGTTGGGGACAATGAAGGATACATTTGGTCCATATTTGAAGAGTATCAAGATGGAAGAGTTAGATCCTAGAGGAACATGCCATGATATATGAGTGTAGCATCATAAATATAAGTTAACCACAACTATGAAGTGGGAGAAGACCAAAAGTCATTGTGTATGAGGTTACTACATTTGAGAGGATATATTTGGTTAGGAGAACATGGGGCATCCATGATGATAATTGATTATTTTTTGGGCCTTGTTTAACTCATTTAATACACATCCAAAAGTCTAGTGCTACCCCAATGAGATTCAACCAGACAAAGGGAAATAATTTTTTTTGAGCCCCTATTATGCTCATTCACTACACATTAAGAAGTCTTATGATACCCTAGTGAGTTTAGAAAATAAGACACACCTGCCCTAGAATATCACTTGAAAAAATATCCCAAGATTTTACCCAAAGCATAGAGGGAGATCACTCAACACCCCATCATTATTTTTTTATATATTTTAGTTGAAACTAATTAAACTAATATATATTAGACTTTTGAAATGAAAGTTATGGAATATATAGATATGATATTAGAATACAATATGATACAAAATTTTACAAAATTTAGAATTTGGTGAAAATATTAAATGAGCCTAAGGATATTAAAACCTCCCTAAAAAGTATTTAACACAGATTGTAATTGTAATTTGATTAAAAATACCTATAAATAGTGTCACATCTCAAAACATAATAGAAAGTTGTGCTAAGACAAGGCTACATAATTAGGACAACAGAATAATAAGACCTTGTTTGTTTACGATAAATGTATCTTGTTTAACCATGAAACTTAATTTCTGATCTTGATTTATGCACCTATAAATGAGGGTATTTTGATTCTATGTGGGAGCTAAATAGATGCACAAAAGACTTAAAAAACACAAACCCTAGTCCTACACAAAAAACAAATATAAGATCAAATGAAAAAGGGGGAAATATGTAAAGGGATTAATTAATCTATCATTTGAAACCCTAATTAATTTGAGTGATGCCTACATAGCTCAAATGGGCTTCGAGCCAATGCAGTTCTCCCTCCTAAAGTGAGTGTGTATTCCATGATTGTGAAACTATATGAATGTAGATAGAAGACTAATTGACATTATTAATAAAGAATTCCATTAACCTAAAATAAATCAAATTTGGTATTATCTTGACTTTTATAATACAAAAAAATTGAAACTAGAAAGAATAGTGCTCTTTTGCTTAATATACAACGCTTTTTTGTAAGGCTTGTTAGGTTTTATAATGAGTGCCTTAGATGTTATTTAATAGAGGAATATTTAAAATATTTTCACTAACTAAAATCTCTAAAAAAATGGGAGAGCCATTGCGGTGCATATAAAATTTATAAACTATCTATTTGAGTGCTTTGGATAGGGATGCATTAGGGGACATGAGTGGATTGCAGTCCTATTTGCCTAGTGTGATCTTGTTCGAGATGGGCATAAACTCTTGAAATTTACATTTTAGGATATAAAAGAAAAATAAGAATATTTTAATTGTGTTTAAAGTGTTCTTAATATAGTGAATAACATATTTAAGACTCTCATGTAGATTTATAGTTAGCATAAATGCGGATAGACCAAGTGAGGTAAAAATTGTCAAAATTAAACATATAAAATGTCAAGATTAAACACTGTCAAACAATTAAAAATTACTTTTATGTCTACATTTACTCCCATTTTATTTTAGTGATGCAATGATTTTAAATTACTAGAGTAAAGTAGATGTAAGCTTGAGTGTGTATATGCACTTTATATTTTTATGTGAAGCTAGATTGTGCAAGATGCATCAATGAAAAACTTACAACAATACCACTAAAAGTAGTTTTTATCCATATTTGAAGATTGAAAATCTGAATCTTAAAATTTGAAGATGTGAAACTTGAAATTTTAAAATCTGAAAAAGAGAGCAAGGAAAGTATACACATGAAAGAGTATATGATATAATTGCTCTATAGTCTTGAGAGTCGAGAAGTGCATACTCCTTTTTTTGGAGAAATTGGAGTTAAGATAGGGTTATTTAAGACTTTTTTTCTTCCAATCTAGGGAGAAAAATCAATTTTAAAAGTGGTAATAGAATGAGTGGTAAGCCATTGGGTGTCACTATACCATAACCATACCAATTTATAGGGTTGGAGATTATGGCTAAATTGAGAGTGATCAAGTATAAACGAGTGAAGATTTTTAATTAGTCGTGAACATGATTTCAATTATGAATAACACTCATAAGAAGGGTAGAATCCTAACTATTGAGTGTTAGTAGACTCTAATAATAAAAATAAATGAAAAAGATGGAACCATGCACTAGGTTTGTAAATGTGCAATCATAGACATTGAGTGTCATTATATTATAACATGTCCCAATTATCACTATGAATCACACCACTGTAGATGGATCTAGATTCAATTTTTGAACTTGTTACCTTTGAAACTTTGAAAATTGAAATCATTTTTTACAAATTGAAGTGCTATTATTTTGAAATTTATTAGAAAAGGGAATATGAATCTAGTATTATGAGCCATGCATATTGTACAAAATGATATTTAATACATTTTGAAATTATAACCATTTGAAACTTATAACTTGTAACTATTTGAAATTTTTAACTTTTAACTGTGAGTGTATGACATATGCCCCTGTAATCTGAAATTTGTTGCTCATGGGGGATTGAATTCTCAAGGTAATCCCACTATGATGCCCCCTTTTGATATGAGAGATGTATCTTGTAAGTCACTTATCTTAAAATAAATTTTCTATAATATTTGAAAGATATAATTGTGTAGTAACATATGAACATTTGAAACATATTTCATCATGGTATTGAATATAGGAATGAATTATATAACATTGCCTTGTAGATGTATCATGTGTTAGATAGATATAAAATTGAAGCCTATAAGTATAATTTAAACAACTAAAATTTATTGAATCAAAGTATTTAATGTAATATTAAAATGTATATGGAAACTTTGTTATAAAGATTTAACATTGTAAATTGAATTGTAGGCACACAATCCTACATAATTTGCACATGTAAAGATATAAAGGATACATACAAGAGACATGCGAATGTTTCATAAGCACACAAGGTCAAGGGCCATACAGAAATGGAATGATGATTCTAATCCATCAAGCACATTTATATGTTACACATACAATTCCAATGGTAGTATATAAGAAGCAAATAATTCATAATTTATCATATAATAAAGTAGGAGTTTTAAAAAGAAAAATATAACAAATGAGTCTAGTTTACGTAAATTGTATGTATCAAATACATTTTTAAGAGATTCATGTAACATAATTTAAAGTATTAGTGAATATCAATAAATTTATATGATATGTATCCCAACATTGTAGAAAGGTTGTGGACAAAAACAACCCATTTCAAATGTTTATCGAGAAAGAAGAAATTCCTCCAACTTAGCAAGGTTGTTGGGTAAAAAGGAATAATGACATCAAAAATCCATGTAATAATATGTCATATATCACATTAAAAATACCTTGTGAATATTAGTGTATTTAAGAATATGCTATATACTTAACATGAAGTAAGTAATAGATGTAAAAAATTATGTTAGCAACAATTGAAATTTTTTAAGGTCTTGATTTTATTTTTTTGAAAATATGTTGGATTTTTTTTGGATTTTATGAGTGTTTTTGAATTTACCATATTAAAAAATTTAAGAATTTGTGATTTATTTCAAAATTTTAATTAAAAATAATTGGAAAATCTCTAAGAATCAAAGCTTGAAGCGTATTGTGGTAAGAGGGAAGGAAAATGATATGTCTCCATTGTATTTATATTTGAATAATAGTAGTGTAACATAGAAGATTGATAGGGATAAGAATATAAATGACCTAAATGGGAAAGATACTATGCATGATCATGTTATAATTAAAATTAGGGAGATGTAAGAATGTAAGTAAAGAAGTCCATAACATGATAGATAGGTAATAGTAAGTGTATGATATAAATATTGTGTATTGAAAATAGTTTAATATGGTTATTTTTGAATTGGTTTTAAAATCAATATGGAATATGATCATAGTGAAAGTGAAGCTAAGGGATATAAGAATGCATAAATTTTGGTATTTTGATAGTTTTAGTGATGCATATGTGTGAGTCATGCTATATTGATATATTTAAAATTAGTTCATTGCATCTTGATTTAGAATTTTAGCATTGAAGACCTAAGAGAATTTATAAATTTAAGGGGAAAAAGTGTGGAATAATCAATTACTTGCATTTGAAATATTTGATTCTTTATACACATGTGGTTAATCATGCACAATTTGTAATTTTTGTATCTTAGGAATCCATACTTTTGTAGGAAACTTAGTTGGCATTTTAAAAATTTAAAATTAGAAAGCTCTTGTGTTAATGATTTTTCATTACTAATATTTTTAGGTTTGGGAATTATCAATGACATATTTATCTTACTATTTTTAATTAAGAGAATATTTTTAAACCATTGTATCTTGTATTTAATATTTTTTGAAAATTATTGTGGTTATCATTTGAAAATTTTGAAGGTAAAGATGAAAATTTTGAATTGTCATCAATTTTAAAAATGAAACAATTCATTTATTTGCAAATTATTTAATCTTATCTTGTAATGCATACTAATTATTATCACTATATCCATTAATTCCATGATATATACAAAATGGTCATCCCTTGATTTTTTCCAATCGATGAGGAGGATGATAATAATTATGGCATATTTGGATTAAATTTTTATCCAACAATGTGTTTAGAATATCATGTGGGTGATCATTGAAATTAAATTAGAGAGGTTGCATCTTACTTGATTTAAAGGAATGATTATAATTAATATTAATGGAAATAAATTCTTTTCCTTTATGTAAGATTTTGACATTGTCACTAGTGGGTGGAACCTTAGGCTCAATATTATTAACATTAAAGTGTTCCTTTTTATTAGGAAGTGATTTAGTATATACACTTTTATAAGTATTTTTATAATTTAATCCTTATACTTGATTAAGAATTTGTGCATCAACATGATTTGAGTGGGATTCATAATGTTAATTTTACTTTATGTAATTCAATGTCCCCATTCATATTATTTGATACTTGAACAAGACCCAATTCTCCTTCTAATGCTAAGGCTTCATAACAAAGAGATATACATGATTCATAAGTATAATAGATCAAATTCTCTTTTTATGGATAAATTGGACATCTAGAAAAAATATATTGGACTTCCAAATCAGTTGGTTGGTAAATTAATTGATTCATAGTAATCTTAAATATTAAAATGTAATAACAAACTTTTTCATATTTGCCTTGGTGCAAAGAAGGCAACTTTTCATAATTAGCCCTAGGTCCCTTATTTTAAATATATTATATTATAAATTCCATTTATAGTTCTATTTAGGTGGTTTATGATCCAAAAGGAAGGAAATGAAACCAAACAAGGGCACATCACTGTAGGATTTTAAGAAATAGTTGAAATAATAGTCAACTACAAGAGTAACCATTCATGGTTTATAAAAAAAGATATAATATGAAAACAAGGGTCCCCTATTCTATCAAATTTGGAAAATGTAGCGATTTGGAAATTTGAGGGTAAGGGTGCATACAAAATGTTACACATAATATGATTACCATGGACAAAATTAGAGTCAACCCAAATATGATATGATTTAATTTATATGGATAATTGGTGTACTTGATATTTTAAACCACCTAAAACATGAATTATATATATGAACTCTTGAGAAGGCATGTTAAGGTTCTTAAGGGGCTCATTTAAGGGTTGAACTATATTATTAATTTTAGCCAGGGGAACATTAGTTTGAATAGGATAATAAGAGGGAAGGATAAAGTATTCCATGGGTTTAGGATACTATTTATCATTTAATATATCATTGATTTGTAAAGGCCTATTTCAATCCATTGAAATATAGTAAATATAATGATCACCTTTAGAATCAACATGTTCACAAATTTTGCCTTTCAATGGGGAACTAGAAACATCATCACAATATGCAATAACATTTACATTAAGCACATTATCATTTGATTTATAATGTAAAATAATTTATTTTAACAGTTGACAATTCATAGTGTATTGAATTTACATCAAAAAATTCAGAATATATGATATAATAAACAACTTCTGTATTTCATGATGCTAATGTAACATATTATCAACATGTGTGGAGAGTAAAGAAGAAACTGTACTAGGGTTAGTAGAATCATTTTCCTCATCACTATATTCATAATAATCATCATCACGATCACTATAGTTTTCATATTCAACATTAACATTTAGAATAACAACAATATCAATTTTTTATTATCTTGTGAATTTATTAATTTGATGGTGAGTGAGGAGCAACAATACAATGTAAGAGGTGTAAATTTGAATAAGGATTTTATAAGGGAAAGAGGAAATGTTGATGGGATAAATGGGAAATAGACATGAATGGGTCATAATTGGTCACAATAAGGATAAGATAATAGGTGACAATAACAAGGGTAAGTCATTTTTTAATAGAGGTTTTTATGGAAAATTTTCTTGGCAGAGGAACTTAAGGGAAAAATGGGGGACATCAAGGAAATATGCCAAAATCATGATATTTTGGTCTTGAAAGACTCATGGAGTTTCTATATTGAGGTCCCATATTCTCTTATTAATAGAGTGTCATCAAGAATGATGGATGCATTGGTGAGTAAGTTCCTAGGAGCTAGACCTAATATTGACACATTCAGGTAATGGGATGTTAGGAGATGAGCTCCAAGAGGCCATGTGGAAATATATTAAATCACTAATGGTTTATTCTTGGTATATTTTAACCATGAGGAGGAGTTTTAAAGAGTACTAGTTGGAGGGCCATGGTTTATTAGGAGATTAACCTCATGTCGATATGGGTAAGGCTTCCTGGTCTCCTTGGAGTTTTGGGAAGAGGATTTATTCGTAAGTGTGGATAAAATATTTGGATATCTTATAACTTTTGATTATACCACTAAAGTAAAAACTTAGTGCATGCAAGATTCTATGTTAATGCATTCATGAATCAGGAACTCCCTTCTTTTATTATTTTGAACTCTAGTGGGGTAGAATGGATTCATAAAGTGGAAAATGAAAAATCAGATTTAAAATGTGAAGGATGTAATAATTTGGGTCATATGACCAAAGATTATCTATATTTTATCAAAAAGGGTCTCTTTTATGTGCCTAGGGTTTATAACCTAGATTGAAAAAAGGAGAACAAAAAGGAGATGCCCAAGCCAACAATAAAACTAGAAATATGATGGATACTATTGAAGAATAGGTAAAAACATAGAATAAAATGGAATAAATCAAAACTATCAGCAACCCTATAAAAGAGATGGTGATTGGAGATCAAGATGTCCAAGTTAATCCTTTAAATACATTCCATCATTTATCCCCTATTGGAAGGGATAAGAACTATGGATTACAAAAATTTCAGTAGAGAGAGATGATTTAGATGTTATTTAAGAATAAGAGAATGGAAAAAATGCTCAAAAACAATGTTAGAAGTAAGATCTTGGAAAAGTATGAACAGGTAGTGAATATGAATGAAGTTGGGTACCCTAAATTAGGTGAGATTAGAACTTTTCAATAGATTAGAAACCCATATGAATCCAGATTTCTCTTATTAGAAATAGTTAGTTTCATTGCTTAAAATATTTTGAAAGGGAGGACATAAAGGAGGTATTTTCATGCTCAATGTAAGAATAAAAGAATTTAACATACAAAATATTATTTCCTTTCACCATAGTGAAGGATAAGGAAGAAATTATAGGGAATGAAATATTATAATTAGTCCATAGGAACTCTGATATTATGTCCTCATAGACCATTAAAAAATCAAAAAATGAACATGATGTTTACATTAATCCAAAAAAATAAAAGGGATCACAAAGATTACTAGATGTTGGTTCTTCAAAAAAGGTGGGGAAAACATCCCAATTATAAAATCATAGAAGAAATACTAAAAAATAAATATAAGAGGGATTTTAATCCATGATTCAAATGAGAAGTGATAAGGGTACACCAAGGTGTTGTAGATGAAGATAATAATCTGTAATATTAGAGGGATGAATCATATTAATAAGCATATAACTTGTATGTATTTAAAAATAAATAATTTTCCAAGCATTTTAGTTGTTCAAGATACTAAAATAGATGAAGTTATGGTTGAAGAAATAAAAAATAAAGTTTGGAAGGAATCCATAGTTTCTAGTCTTAGTTCTTCAGGGAATTCAAGATAGATTACCACATTTTGGGATGATAAGGTGTGTACACATAATATTTTTAACTTTTATCAAAAAATAATGTTTTAAATCTTGAAATAATCCATTGAGACTCAATCTCTCTGAGTGCATGCCTTAAAAGGCACACCATAAAAGGGGTTGGTAGACCATTGGTTCTTCACATGATTGTTATCCCTTATTGCCACATTATTACCAATCCAACCAGCTCCGAGAACCATTCCCTAATCTATTACTCCTCTTTTGCACACTCCTCTAGTCTTTTCTTAATTTACATCATTTTTTCCTCAACTTAATCACATTTTATTAGTATAATATACTAGGTTGACTTGGTCAACCCTATATAATTTTGGGTGGTTTTCACTTAGGAGCTAGTTTGGCTTTTGGCCGACCTAGCTCATGACCTAGTGAATTATTATTCAAAATTGTGCTATGTCGATTGGATCGACCTTGTAAGTCAAGATTTTTGGAAGGGTTTAGGTTAAAATCAAACTATATATAAAATATCATTTCATCATTATTTTATTTGAAATAAGAGTTATTATTCACTTGCACTTCTTTACAATTTGCTCTTCCACCATTTTACTTGAGTCTTAGCTTAGGGTTTCTACTTGGATAATATAGTATTATGGATAAGTATTTGATGTTTTGGCCTTTGTTAGTGATACTTAAAAACTAAAACAACCTCTTGTAAAGCCCCTTTGGCCAAGGGAGAGATTGAGTCTCAACAAGTTCATCATTTAGGTAAGTATTCTCTAAGTTTGTTCCTCTCTTTAGTAGATAGAAGTAGCATAAGTATTGGCTTAAAATAATATTATTTTTATTATTTAATATATTAGGGTCTTACTCATATAAATATTAATTGAGGTTATCCTATACATGTTTTATTTATTTACTAACCTCTCATATTACGCCACAAGCTTTGGTGAGCACTAGATTAGATTTGCTTTACTTGTTATTAGTTTAGTGAGATATCAAAACACAAGACTCCTTTAAGGTTATTACATGATTGTTCTTGACTAGAGGCTTTGGAAACCTCACTAATATCGTGTATTATGGTAATATATCCCTTAATTAGGATTAGTGGATCCCCATATTAGTCATGTTCCCGCTTAACAAATGTGTCTCCAATTGGAAGTGTATGGTATGATCTATCTTCTTCAAGTTAGGATTGATTTATAGACATGATGAATTTATGATTGCATAAATTATAGTGAAATCAACATGAATATAACCCTTTCAAGTTTTTTTTCACTTATTTCATTATCATATCATTTTTATTATCCTATATTTTTGATACTGGATTGACTGTATCAACACAATTCTAACTTATATGCACATGAATAATATATAGTCACATCAATATGACTCTATTATATTTATGTAGGATTTTTACCAAGTTAAAGATACTAGGTCAACCCAATTAACCCTATACATTTTTATACTTATAGTTTAACATACCAGGTTGACCTAGTTAACCTTATACATTTTCAGGTTTTTAGCAAATGGGATCTGCAAAGTTAGGTCGACCTAGTCAACAGAGTTAGCAAAATTTAAAAGTAAAAATCAAGGTTTTTCAAAAATAATCTCATATTTATTTGTATCCTCCAACCCACCAAGGTTTCTTTATATCCTTCTTTATCATTTCTAGAATTTGTTATAATTCTATTTTTCATAATTTGCAGTCTTTTAAACTACCCCTGTATAGTCAACTAGGTTGACCCTATCAACATAGTTTTGTATTTTATGTTTTATCTCAAAATATAGGTTGAATCTATCAACATAGTTAAGTTTTAGACCCTTACTTCTACAGTACAAAGGTGACATTATTAACCTTGTTATATATTCTTTGTATATACTATTGATTGAATTGATACTGTATTATGTTTTAAAGGTGGAATTAACCCTTATATACTAGTAATTAGTTCACACTTTTATTTTTTGTTGCTTGCATGCTTAGAATAGATCACATAGTATAGCTATGTGGTTTTAAATAAACCATTTAGTTTCACTATTTTCTATTTTATACACACATTACCAAATCATAAAATCTCTAAAAACATTTTAACAATTATCTATCCAAGGTCAACCTAATTGGATTCATCACCAAGGCAGAAGTCGACTTGGTTTTTTAGCTAAGTATAAAAACATGGTTAATGGTATATTTTTGATAATCACCAAATACCCTTATCATTAGAGTGGTGAAGTGAGGGGGTAGGCCCTAATACAAAGCTGATACCATTATCAATACAGATCCCTTTTAGCTCAAACATCTTGAAACCATCCTTAGATTGCTTTCTAATTCCTTACTTACAGCTAAATTCCTATCACATCTAAAATTATAATCTAATAATTTAACAACATTGAAGTTGACCATTTAATTAGCTTTAAATTTCCAAGTTGACTGCTTACTCTTTTCTCAATTGTATGTTGTATTGCAAAAACTTGTATTAACCAATGATGGTGCAAGGTTTTATGTTGTGTGCCTCAATTGGATCAAACTCATAAACCCAATTTATTATGTGTTTTCTTTCATTTCTTGATTTCCTAAAGTGCTTGAATTTTTTTTCCTATTTTAGTATACAATCATTCTTATCAACATAGTCTGTTATAGACTATCTATTTTCCCTTACCCATTATACTAGGTTCACCCTGTAAAATATATACAATTTTTAGCCCTTATTTTTTATACTAGGTCGACCTTATCAACTCTGTACATTTTTTAGACTCTATTTTATCTACTAGGTTGACCCAGGTGACTCTATACTTTTTTTGCTTTCTCTGTTTGCTGATCTAGTTCTCTATTTCTCTTTCTTAGCATTTTGTTCATTTCTCTCAAGTCATCATGAAGTATTTTATCAAAATATTATTAGATAATTTGAATCTATTTAGATACTATATGAGATATTTATTTCTCCCACTTTTTTCCTCCTAAGATCACCATCACTCTTAGGGCACCTCTTCCCCTCTATCCACCACTTTTACCATAGTGCAAATCACACCTCAAGATGAAGTTGATGGGTCTAATCCTTTCTATATTTACCAAGATACTTCTCATCTTTAAAAAATTAAAACTAATGTGAGAGAAATTGACACAAGTTTAATAAATAATCTTACTAATAATCCATCTTCTAACAACCCTCCCCCTAATATAAATTTAGGGAATCCTCCTACCAACACCAACCCACCTCCTGATACAACTCAAATTCTTACCCAAGTTATACAACAAATGAAAATAATGCATAAATCTAAAACCAATAAAATGATGCAAATTCAACAACATTTGATTAATATAGCTAATCAACCTCCAACTATCCATCCTAAAATTAATCCTAATTACATTTATCTACCTCTTAGAGATGCCTTAGGAAATGTTATTCCTCAACCCATCATTAATAACAAGATGCTTCAAACTATTAAAAATGATCCTTTAGCTCCCTTCATTATATCCATTGATATTGGTAACATATATCCAACTATCAAGTATGATGAGACTAAAGACCCAGCCTAATTTATTAAAGCCTTTGACAACCTTTACAAATAGTAGATCCAAACTAATCCCTTTGCCATAACTAAACTCTTAGTCAAAACCTTCACTAATGATGTATTAGAATGGTATGACCAATTAACCCAACATTATATTTAGAAAATTAAAGATTTATTCAATCTTATATTCAAAGAGTTTCAACATAATTATCTTCCTAAAAATCATCTTAGCCATTTCATCAATGCTAAGCAATCTCCCACTAAATCAACTCATGACTTTATCAAATGATGGATATCATTGGCCCATAAAACCAACCATAACATGACTGATGATAGATTTTTAAAACTCTTTATTACTATTTTGACTCATTCTCTTCAATACAAGTTTTGAATCTTTGCTCTCCAAACACTTAATGAAGCACTTGACCAAGCTAAATGTCAAGAATTTCTCATGAAGTAATTCAAACCTAATCCTAAATTTATACAAGAATATTTCCAAACATCTACCAATGTTATCACTAGTAATACTCCACAACCCAAATCCATAATTACCAAATCCAACATCCTTTCATCTTATCACACACCACTTTCTATGAAATAAATGAAACAACTCTTACTGCCCTCTACACCTTTCACCTATCCTAACAATCATCCTAAATGGTATGACCCTAATCAATTTTTTTGGTTCCATGATGACATTGGTCATTCCCATGAATATTTTAGAAGCATCACTAATTTTGATATTTCATATATGCTTGGTTATTCCTTTAATCATGAAGAGATGATCAATCTTCATCATTAAGAGTACACCACTGCTTCTAAAAAATGATGGGTTTCTAAAGCTTCTACCTTAAATAACCAAAAATATTTATTTACAACTAATAATCATCCCAATACCAAGGATGTTTGTGCCATTGATGCTAATTATTACCAATATTATAAAATTTCTCAATATGTTAACACTACTAAGGTCAATTATCATCATAAGTTAGCTCACAAAGATCCCATTACCAAACCTAAGAAGCCATATTTAAAGAACAACTTATCAAGGATACTACCACTACTAATCTACATTCAGAAGCCCATGAGGAACCAATTCCTCCTTCTAAACCTCCAATAACATCTATTCCTTCAACATATACTTTACCTTTTAAAGCTTGTGCTAGTTCTTCTTCTAAATATCATGGGAACTTTATTGAAGAACTTAACTATATGCCTTATAAGATTCCACTTATGGAGTTAGTTTGTAATTCCCCCTATCATCACAAGTTCCTTATTCAACAACTCTAATAAATTGAGGCTCCATCATCTATATATGAATAACCACTTTTTATTGAACCTGAACTTGCCAACTTAAATACCATTGAAACCATGTGTCCTTCTTCCAAGCCTTTTATTAAATTTTTTGAAGAGGACATGATCAATGATGAAATTATTTTTCATGCTGATGATTTGACACTTTTTATTAAAATAACCAATATACTAGCCTTATCCATATATTTCTAATTGATGAAGGCTCTGGTATTAATGTGATATCTTTGTGGCTTATCTAACAACTTGGTTATAACAATGATCATCTCAAACAAACCCATCTTACCTACTATGGTTTTGATAAGACTAATAAAAAACCACTTGGTTGTATTTGGATTTCATTAACCATTGGACCTAAGACCATTGGAACTAATACCATTCAGAATAAGCTTATGGTCCTTGACTTATCCTTATCTTATAATATACTACTTGGTCATCCATGGACTCATTTAATGAGGGACATTACTTCTTCTAATATCCAATGCATTAAATTCTTACATAATAGAAAATGGTATAAGCATGAGGCTAATCCCAACCCATGGAGTATTCAACTTCCTAATCCCAAATCTCAATGTCATATTCCTACCATTCCTAAGATAAATAGTGATTTTTTACTTGAGTTTATGAACATCAATCCTAATTTACAAGTCACTCTTGTAGATTTAGATGATGATGAACCTAATGATTTACAATATACTTGCAATAATACCAAGTTACCTCCATACATTTTATAGTGGATTCCTCCCTCTTTATTACCTTAAGACTGTACTATTCCTCTTATTAATGAGATTATTGACTTACCCCTCCATGAAATGATTAGGAGCCTTCTTTACCTGAAGATGTTTTCACTTATAATGAGTTTGGAGTGGCCAAATTATTTTAAGATCATCTCATCATATATCTATGTACATTTTAGTAATACAAGGATTTCACCTTCTCAAACTCCCCTAACTCTCAAGCGTGTATAATTTATCCAATATATGATGATAATTATATAATAACCTAAGCTCAATCTCAAGACTTGGATGTCCAAAACTATTAGAAAACCTTAGCTCAAATCCATGCATTTAAATGGGATGTCCATACCATTTATATGACTATTGATTTAGACACTGAAGGTTATATTCCTCCTACCAATTATCTACTCCTTGATAGTCCTTGGGTGGTAGAACAAATTATACCTTTTAAACTTCCATAAATTTATGCATCTCCTGTACCACCTATAGCTCCAATCATTGCATTTGATCCTTCCCCTATCACTAAAACCAATAACACTCCAATCCCTTTTGATCCATCTCCCTCTCCTCCTCCCAAGATTACACTTGATGCCAAGGTAACTATTGTTCATCAGATACATTTTGAGTATGATCGCCATGGTAATCAAATTCTATATCTCTAATTAAATGTTGAGTATCGTGGTCTTCTTCCTACCTTTCCTAGTGGCGAAACTATTATTGAAATACTTCATGCCTAAAAACCTCAACTTTCTTGGTAACATCATAAATTTGGAAATTTTAAAAATAAACCCCTTATTTCAATAATTTTTTGGCTAGCATTGATCATAAAACTAATCCAATCTCTTTCTTACCTAATAAACCATATCACTTCCAAGATGGTAATGCCATGCTTATTAAAGAAACGACTCACATTGAATATGGTACTCCATCTTGTCCTCAACCAATTATAGTTTCTCATGAACTCTCACATATCAAACATGATATTTTTAGCTTATTATTTGATAAATATCATGAAATATTTACTTGGTCCTATAAGGACATGCCTGGTATTGACCTTAGCATTATGGTACATAATATTAATAATATTATTACTTATCTTGATGCTAAACCTATACATAAAAAATAATAGAAATTTCCACCTGAGGTTTCCACCTTATGTCACAAGGAAATCATCAAATTACTCAATGCTAAATTTATCAGACTAGTGGATTATTTGGAATGGGTTTCTAACATTATTCACATTCAAAAAAAGGTCACTATGGTCATTCACATTTGTATTGATTTCCATAATATTAATCTCGCTTGTCCCAATGACATCTTCCTTTTACCTTCAATAGATTCCATCATTGATTCCATGACTTGTTACAAAATTTTATCTCTTATGGATGGCTTCTTGGACTACAATCAGATTCTCATTACCCTCGAGGACCAATATAAAACCATTTTCACTATGGAATGAGGCACCTATTGCTATGTCAAAATGCCCTTTGACCTCAAAACTGCTAGAGCCACTTACCAATGAGAAATGAATCATACATTTCATGATATTATCCACAAAACTGTTGAAACCTATGGGATGACCTCATTTCTAAATCTAAAAGTCATAAAACTCACTTCTTAGATCTTTCTATCATCTTTGATCATCTTCTTAAATATTGGGTTGGACTCAATCCTTACAAATGTGTATTTTGTGTCACATCTAGAAAACTTTTAAGATTCATATTCTCTCTTTGTGACATCAATGTTGAACCATATAATATTATTACTATCATTAACATGTCAATTCCTTGATCCATTCTTGACATTCATACGTACTTAGGTAAACTTGGGGCAATTAGATGATTTGTCCTTGAAATGGATTATTGTATCTACTGCCAATTCTCATCTTAAGAAAGTTAATCACTAGAATTGATGGACCCTTGTCAAAAATATTTTGATAACATGAAAGAGTTATTACTTCATCCATCCTCCTTCTAATGATCGACTCTTGATCTTATATACTTCTTCCACACCTATATCAATTGGGGAAATCTTTACAAACAAGATGATATTGAAAGAGAGTATGCCATTTACTACATTAGCAAATATGTTATCGATTATGAGACATATTAAATTAAAGTAAAACATTATTATCTTTCCATCTATTTCATAGTTGAAAATATTTGACACTACACGCTATACCAAACCATTTATGTCATCATTCATTTTGAAATCCTTTATCACTTCTTATCCAAAGCCTTTCTTTTTGGAGATAGAATTAGCAAATGGATGGTTCTCCTTATGGAGTTTGATCTCTACATTATGACTCTAAAAGTTAAAGGATAAGTCGTAGCTGATCAACTTATCATAGATCCTATGACAACTACCATTCACCTTCAATATAGTCTTTTAGATGACAATATCCTCTATATTGAAGGTCTTATTCAAACTATCTCTATCAAATATTACTTTCATAACTTTACCACTAATTTTGAAGCAAATAATCTAAATGAGTCCAATATTTACCTTGATACCACCAAACCTAAAGTAGTTATCAAAGAGCTTCTTGAAGTTAATGTTGAAATACTTGAGGATACTTAGACCCTTCACTTTGATGGTGTTGAATTCCTTCAAAGAGATGGGGTGGGTTTTATTCTTACTAGTCCTTTTGGACAAAATATACCTTTATCTTTTTGCTTCACCTTTGATGTCACCAATAAAATGGCTAAATATGAATCTCTAATCTTAGGTATAAGAGCTGCCCTTAATTTAGACATCCAATACTTTCATGCCTTAGGCAACTCTCACTTTATTTATTACCAAGTCAATGGTGATTACCAATGTAAAATAAAAAATCTCACTACCTATCATCAAATTGTAACCACTCTTGCTAAGGATTTCATCTCTTTCACCATTGAGCCTATTCTTAGAGATCAAAATTCCATTATTTTTTCCCTATATTCTTTATCTTCTCTCTTTCATCCACACCAAGTTCTTTATGATCCCATTTTTATTATATAAATAAGAAAATCTCCATTCTCAACTCAACAACCAAATTTACTTATCTACCACATCAAGGTTGCTACCATTTGATAAAGCCCATGGTATAAAAACATCATTTGATTTTTAGAACATCAAAATTATCCTCCTAACTTAGACTCTCATGAAAAGTCATGCATTCATAAACAGGCTTTTAAGTATGAATTAAAAATTAAAATCTTTTATTATCATAATGTTGAAGGTACCTTACTTCATTGTGCTATGCAATATGAGGTCCCTCCTCTTCTTGAACAAACACATGGGGGCATTTGTGGTGGCCATTGTAGCAGGCATGTTACAACTTGTAAATACTTATGAATGGATTAATTTTGGCCTACTCTTAAAAAATATGCAATTGAATTTTCAAAAAAGTGTACTCATTACTAGATTAATGATGATCTAATTTATTCACCTCTAATTGAGATTCAAACTATCTAATCTCCTTGGATATTCTCCATGTGGAGATTAGATCTAATTGATAACTTACCTTACTCCCAAGATGGGCATGTTTTTATCATCACTACTACCAAATATTTTACCAAATTGGTTGAATCCATGACTCTTGTTAATAACACTTATAACACCATTGCTAAATTTATTATTAATCAAATCATTTTACACTTTTGTGTTCTCCATACTATCATTTTAGACAATGGTCGTAATTTAAAAATAAATATGTTAAATGACTTTATGATAAATTTAAGTTCAATCACAAATTTTCTACATCTTGTCATTTGAAATGTAATGGTCAAGTTGAGGCTACTAATAAAATTCTCAACAAAATTATCAAAAAAATTCTCCAAAAGACAATCCATGAAACCCACATGGATTGGCACATTCACCTTTATCCTATTCTTTGGGCCTATCAGACTAGCATATGTATTGCCACTAGGGAAACACCATTTTCTCTAGTCTATGGTTCTGAATTAGTCATTCCTTTGGAAATTGAGCTTCCCTCTCTTCATGGTATAATTATTAATGAATACTTATGTAATACTTACTTTCATGCTCTTTATCTCCTTGATAAACACCATCTTTCTACTTTGCAACATAACCACCAATACAAGGCTCATATTACCATACAACATAACAAACGTGTTAAAATTTACACATTTAAAGTTGGTGATATTATCCTTAAATTAGATTAAACTCATGATAAATAAGGTAAATACACACAAAAATGGTGGGGCCCCTATTTAGTCAAATATATTCTTGGTCTAAGTACATACCACCTTTAAACTAATGATAACCATGGTTTTAAAGAACCCAACAATGCAAAATTATTTAAGAATTATTTTGCCTAAACATTTACTTATTTTTATGATTTTATCCACATTTATCTAACACTTTTTGTATGTTACTTACATGGGAATCTCCTTCCACAATAATCCTCTCTTTTTACAAAACTTAGTCCTTCCTATTTGGTCTTTTGGTTTCCCCTTCTCTCATGAGTTACATTGTAAAACCATAGATAGGATCTAGTCTTTCTCATGATTTACCATTGTCTTCTTTATTTTCATATTATTTTTACACACCTTTTTCATCCCTTGGTTTTCTCTTTTGTGAGTTTCAATGTAAAATAGTGGATAAGACCCAGTCTTCCTCACAAATATCATCTTTTTTTTTCTCATTTATTTTTACATGTTTTTTGATACCTTCATGGGTTATTATTTCATGAGTTGCAGTGTAAGACCATGGATAGGACCTAAACTTCCTCATAAAATTACCATCTTGTCATTCCTTTTCTAGAATGTGTTTTTGACCCTTATTCTCAGCTTCAGCTTTTTTGTCTTTTGATAGATGAAATTTGCACAACAATATATTTTAGCATGTTTTCATCCATTTCCCTCATTCTTATGATAACAAATCACACTTTACTATAATTATATCCCTTTTTTTCCCTTTGTCACATTTTTTTATTATTTTAAGTAATTTAAATTGTTCCATGTGTCATTCCTCTTGATTTCCTTTCCTTTCACTATACATTAGATAAAACAAGGTCAAAGTCAAGATATCACTTTTATTTCACCTAGATTTCTAAGACTCTTAGACCCCATGCTATTTGAAGTTCTCTCTCTTAGAAACCAAGTCCCAAGTATTCAAATGAAATTCATATTTATCACCCATGTTTGGTTTTCCAAATTTGTATAGAGGAGGAATATAAAAATCCATAAAAAATTTAAAATCTCAATCATTTGAAACAAAAAATAGTGATATACAAAAGGCAACATACAAACTTTAAAAGTCAATATCACACCAAAATATGTGATTACAAGCACATATCCTATCTTTAATAAATGTCAAACTCCATAATTCGCCTCAAAATAGAGCCAAGGTCCATTGGGATATGGTAGGCTAGTATATTAGAATAGAAAAATTCAACAAATTCTATGGTGCTACCTAATTTTTCACACAAGTACCCAATCTTTGTAGTAGACTAATGGCTCTATAAGGGGTCCTAAAGAATGGGGAATACATTGTGGGAAGGTGGGTCTATTTTAATTTTCATTCATATAGCCTTCATGGGATGATTTATATACTGCATTAGTTGACCTAAGACTTGCGTGGCTAAGAGAAGTTCTTTAGAGTCCTTAAGATCAAAAGTATTCTTATTTTGACAAACCTAATTTGAGTGTCTTGTCTTCAATAAAGAGTTATTCTACCTTAGTTTTTATTTCATTATCCCCTCCACCCATTTCATTTATCTTATTGATAGGCAAATTGTGATTCCAAATCTATTTTCCCTTATTCTATAATCCCTTCTTCTTCACCTCTTAAAAACATGCTAACACTAATTTGTTTTAGTTTTATCTATCCTTAGAGAAAAATAACATGTTTGAGTAACTCTAGATTACTTTCATTATACCATAGAATTATATTCCTAGAATTGTTTTGCTTCTTTTTACCACATTATTATACTTCCCTTCTATTATGGGCACTTGAGTCTGTACCTTTTTCTATTGTTGAGTGAGATAAAGATTGTTACTATTCACTCATCAATGTTCTTTTACAATTTTATTTTTTGCTTGTCAATCTTTGTTAAGGATTATTACTGATTTTATATTTTATGTTTGATTACTATCCTTTTTGACATGTATCTTTGGTTTGACTTGGTGAGTTTACCTTTCTTACTTGAGGTTTACTTGTTTGCATTTTTTGGTCTTTAGTAACCTTAGCTTTTCAATTACCTAATTTACTCTTGTTTTTGAATTGGTAATTTGGTCTAACATATCACTTGTCACCTCAACTTGATAAATTTATAAGTACATCCCATCTACATAGCACTAGATATCTTGTCTTTCTTGCATTTTTTTTGTTTTTACTCTTTAATTTTATATTCTTGGGTTTATCAGAAGTAGTCTTTGCACCCTACACAATCGAGGCTAATAACATAGTAGATAATCATCCAATGATAAAGGTAAGTTAAGATATGAATACATTTAATTTTTAGTTATTTTCCTTTTTAGTCATTTACTTTTAATTATTTTATGCTTTAAAATACTGCAAATTTTTTTAGCATCAACTTTATGTGTTTTATGTTTTTTTATCAAAGCACCATCCCCTATTCCACCTTAGTGACACGTGATGAGATTCAAGTAGGGCATATATATACATATAATAGTTTCAAATTTTATCAAATATTGATGATTTACATCTTGAAGGACCCTGTTGAGACTCAATTTATTTGATTGCATGCCTTAAAGGGTACACTAATAAAGGGGTGGGCAGACCATTAGTTCTTTGAAATATTTTTGTCCCTTATTTCCACATTATTACCAATCTAACCAGCTCCTAAAACCATTCCCTAATATATTAATCTTATTTTTCACACTCTTCCAATCTTTTCCCACTTTCCATCATTCTTTTCTTCACCTTAATCCCTTTTTGTCAGTTCATTGTACTGGGTTGATTGGGTCAACTCTATATAGTTTTGGGTGATTTTCACTTAGGAACTAGTTTGGATATTAGCCAACCTAGCTCATGACCTAGTGAATTATTGTCTAAAATTATGTTAGGTTTACTGAGTCACCCCTATCGATTGATATTTTTGAAAGGTTTTAGGGTCAAATATGCCTATATATACAAGATCACTTCATCATTATTTCATATTCAATCAATAGTCATGATTCACTTATGCTTATTTATAATCTACTCTTCTACCATTCTACTTGAGGAGTCTTAGATTAGGGTTTATAATTGGATAATATAGTATTATGGATAAGTCTTGGATGCTTTGGACTTTTTTTGTGATCATTACAAACCATAATAACATTTTCAAAACACCTTTGGCCAAGCGAGAGATTGAATCTCAGTAAGTTTAGCATTCGGGTAAGTATTTTCTAACTTTACTCCTCTCTTTAGTTGATAGAAGTAGCATAAGTATTGGCTTCAAATAATATTAATCTTATTATTTCATGTATTAGGGTCTTAATCATACATATATTAATTGAGATTATCCTATATATGTTTTATTTATTTACTAACAACTCATATTTTTCCACAAGCTTTGGTGATCACTAGATTAGATTTGTTTTACTTGTTATTAGTTTAGTGAGATATCAAAACACATGACTCCCTTAGGGTTATTGAATTATTGTGCTTAACTAGAGGATTTGAAACCCTCCTTAGTATGATGTATTCTGGTAAAATATCCCTTAATCAGGTCTAACATATCCCCATATTGGTCATGTTCCCGATTAACAAAAGCATCCCTAATCAAAAGTATATGATATGATCTATCTTCTCTAAGTTAAGATTGATTTATATAAATGATGCATTTCTAATTGCATACATAAGGTTCTTGAAGAAGAGGTTTTGCTCAAGAATTTGCACAACCTAGACATTTTATTCTATGATAGAAATCATGATTTAACTTGTACCCTTTTAAATGAGTATGCTACCAATACACATACTTCTTGTCATAGATTATGGAATGAGCTCAACATTTTTATATCTGATTGTGAGAAGATAAGTTGGATGATTGTTAAAGACTTAAATACACCCCTTAGCCTAAGTGAAAAAATAAAGGTAGTGTATAGGAGTTCAATGATAATATTGAGGATATAATAGATTTTATTTATAATATTAGCCTTTTAGATGTCAAGTTAAGATCTTCTTACACTTAGACAAATAGGTAGTCGAGGGAAAAGCTTATCCAAGTTAGACTAGATCAATTTGTTTTTTTAATTTAATAATTAGTATATTAGGATTTTTGTTTGTATTCCCTCCCTAGACTTTGTTCAGACCAAAATCCCCTTGTTCTTAATATGGTTGATATAATTTAGAAGGAGAGTAACCATTTTAGGTTTGAGCATATGTGGTTTTATCATCCTAATTTGGTTGATAGAATTAAAGAATGGTGGAACATTGAGATTTCAAGGACTGCTATGTTTAGATTGGTTAAAAAACTTAAAAATGCCAAAATAAATTTAAAAATATGGAATAGAGATAATTTTGGTAATATATTCCACCAAAAATAGAAGATTGGATCAAATATTTTTGTTTTATAAGAGCAATATGATGTGAATGGTCTTACCGAGGAAAAAATTCTTGAGGAAAAAGTTTTCTTGAGTGATTATCATTCCATTATGGCCTATGAATAATCATTTTAGAGATAGAATTACAGGGCCATATGGATAAAAAGGAGATCAAAATACTAATTTATTTCACATGTCAACACTCAAGAATAGAAGCCATAATAAAACATCTAAAATTATAAAGGATGATGGTGGTTTTTGTTCTAATCTCTTACTTATTAAGGAGAAAAATATTAAAATTTCAAGAATATGTTTGATACTCATGATGATCTTAATGGTGATTTTGTTTAGGAGTTTATTGGTATTATTCCTTTTTTTAATTTTTCTTCAAGATAATGTAGGTCTACTAAAAATAATAAAAACTAAATATTTTAAGGTTGTGGTCTTTATATTAAATAAAGATAAGGCTCTAGGGCCTGATGGCTTTCCCATGGATTTTTTCCAAAATTTATAAGAGATTTTTAAGTTTTATTTGGTTGAAGCTATTGATGAGTTTTTTACTTCTAAAAAGATGCTTAGGGATTTTAATAATAATTTCATTGCATTGATTCCAAAGAAAAGTAGAGTTACAACTTTTAAATACTTTCACACTATTAGTTTGTGCAATTTAGTCTACAAGGTCTTCACAAAAATTATTGCTTTGAGAATTCATCTACTGATGGAAAATATCATTTCCATTAATTAGGGTTTTTTTTCCTGGTAGGCAAATTTGGGATAGGATAATTATGGTGCATGAAACCATTCATTCCATATAAAAGGGAAAATAACCAAGTATGATATTTAGATTGGATATGAGTAAAGCATATGATAGAGTTGATTAGAAATTTTGGATGTTGTGCTAAATAAATTTGGCTTCCACCCTCATAGTCATATCTTAATTTGTAGCTATTCTGATAAATGGAACTCTAACTAGTTTTTTGGTATCAAAAGGGGTATAAGATAGAGGGATACTCTATCCCTATTTTTTTTAATCAATATGGTATAATCCTTGAGTATAATTTTTTTTTACTATTAGACATGGGAAAATTAAAAAGGTTTTAAGGCAACTAATAGAGTGGAACCTATTCTTCATCAAAAATTTGTTAATGACACTATTATTCTTGATGTTTCCTCAGTTAAATATGATAAAGAGTTGAAAATTATTTTAGTAATATATGAAGAGGTTTAAAAATAAGTGGTAAATTTTGATAATATTTCTTTGTTCTTCATCAATACTCCCATTATTAGATATCATAAGATTGATTGGATTATTGGTTGCAAAATTAAATATTTGCCTTCAAAGTGTTTGGGTATGCCTTGGTTTGCTATTATTTTGTCTATTAATCTTTGGAATCCTCTCATTGATAGGTTTAAGAATAAATTATGAGCTTGGAAAGGGGTGGTTCTTTTTCAAGCAGGTTAGATATTATTAATCCAAAGTATTCTTCAAAGTCTCCTTGTATATTTCATGTCTCTTTTCAAAATGCCAAGAGTTTTTAAATATAAGTTAGAAATGACCCATAAAATATTTTTGTGATTAGGGGTTGAGGACAAAAAAAATTTCTTTTGGTTTATTGGGATAAGATATGTCTTCCCAAACAAAATAGAGGGCTTGGATTATGAAGTCTGAAATAGAAGAATAAAGTGATGGTTGCCAAGCTATATTGGAAATTTATCAAGGACAAAAATTTATGGATAAATATATTTAAGGCTAAATATTTAAATAATATAAATTTTGATAGGATCCTAACTAAAGACAATTTCATAAGAGGTTTTTCCATTTGGGATTTATTTTTTCAGTGTATTGATATTATTATCAATGGTTGCAAGTGGAAGCTTGGGTATGGTATCAAAATTATATTTTTGGAGGATTATTGGTTTTTGAATCACTCTTTAAATGATTTTGAGTCATGGCATTGAATTTATTTTCAAATTAAAATAGTCTTTGGTGTTAAAACTGCAGATTACATTCATTTAAAGAATGGTAGAAAGCATTGGAATCATATTTTCATTGAGAATGTAGATGATGAAGTTAGAAGTATTATTTTTGATCTAAATATTATTCTAAGATGTGTTTATATCACTAATTTGATCAAGAAATATAAATTAGTTTGGTCAGATACAAAGGATGGCCAATACAATGTCAAGTCAGGTTGCTCTTCTTTAAGTCCCCCTAATATTGAGATTATTTCATAGATAAAAGTATGAGATAAAGACCTTATACCAAAAATCAACATATTTTTTTGGTTATGTATTCACAATAGGATTATTCATATGTATAATTCAAGTAAGAGAGGTTCAACTCTAGTTAAAAATTTCTTTCTATGTGAATCAAAGAATGAATCTATAAAACATATCATGATGGAGTGCTCATTTGTATTCAAGGTGTGGGGAGATATTATGTGTAAATTTTAGATTTTTTGGGCTCATAATTATTCATTGTTGAACTCTTGGATAGCTTGGAAATATCCATTTTTGAACTAGGAGATAAGGAAACTATGAAATATAGGTTTCCTTCATCTTATTTGACTAATATGGAAAGAACACAACACCATGATTTTTAGGTAACCAAAGAGGTACCCTAAAATAATAACCATCAAATTTATTAACCTCCTTATGAAAAATTAGAAAATTATTAATTGGAGGAATAAGAATAAATTTTTCTCTCATGAAGAACTTATAACTAAGAATTAGAATATTAATATTGAAGTTAACTCTCTAGTGGATCCTAGAATAGAAATCAGAAAACATGTCAAATGGATGGCTCCTTTTCCTGGTAATCCAAATTTGTCTGGTGGTGGTGGAGTTATATGGAATAAACATAGTTAGGTTTTTGGTGATTATAAAGGTAGTATGGGATATATATTAAATCATATGGTGGAAGCTCTCATGGTGTTTTTGGGGATTGAAATAGCTAAGGACATTTGTCTTGATAAATTTATTATAGATAGAGACTCTATGAACATTATAAATTGCCTTAACAAGGTAAACAAGGCCAATTAGAGTATTAATCATATTATTGAAGAAATATTGAGTTTTGGAAACTCCTTATAGTCTATTATATTCCAACATATTTATAGAGAAGGTAACTAAAAGGCATACTAATTTGTAAATAGGGGTGTGACTTCTTCCTTCTTTAAGAATTGGTCCAAAGATGACATCTATCCCAATGAGGTTAAGGTCATTATGAATATAGCGGATCTATTTATTTTTTATTAATATTATGATGGATTCACATGGTAAATATAGTTAATAGTATCCTATGAAGGATTGGAGTAAATATCATACTAAAAAAAATATTATGAAGAAGTTTGCTGACATGATGGGTATTACTCATTATTCATGTTTTAATAGTATTAGCTTGGGTTATAATGATTATAAGGATGTGTTGGATGATTTTAAATGAGTTAAATTACATGGAGTGGTTAAGTTATTTTAGAAGGTAATTTCTTAGATATTTCATTTTTATCCTCTTGGAAAGGATAAGCTCTATGTTCAACAAAAAGGGAGGTAATTTTCACCTTGTGGAGTTAAGTTATATAAGAAACATAGAAAAAATGTATAAGTCTTGGATATTATTCAAACAAGTGGCATCACTACATTCATAGATAGAATCAAGGGTTATACATATTCAATAAATTTGATTCTAATTGGAATGAGCATTTGGTAGAAATAAATAACCTAACTGTAGAGATTTGTGAGATATTAATATCCCAAGTAACTAGTCTTAGGGTTGAGGATGAAAAATATGTCAAATATAAAAATGAATATATGGAAAATAAGGATAAATTTTTGAATGAGGATGAGTAAATAACTTAATACCAAGGGTTTGTTTGAGGGAAGACTTCTTGTAACCCTAAAATGAAGTAAAAGAGCATATTATGAGGTATGTGTCACTCAAAGGTAGGTTTATGGTAGTTCATTATTATTTTTTCTCTATTTTGAACTATTTTAGATGCCATATATCTATTATTATTCCCTTATACATTTTTCATTCATTGGAAAGCTCTATTTTAGATGTAAAGAAGGGTAAAAAGTAGTATTTTTTACATCAAGTTGTAATAGTCATGATTTAAAAGTTATTTAAAGGGGTAAATCCTTCTCCTATTCAACCTTATCCCAAGAAGAGTCCTATTAAGGTGACACGAGGCTTAAAATAATTTTGAGGAGTTTCATTAGAGAAAACTAGAATAAATATTTGTAGAGTGAGTAGAGTAAGAAACCCATAAACTTGGAGGAGGATTATGATAATTTGGAAGAAGGGTTGGAGAGGCTAGTTGACTTGGAGAAAGATAATGATAAGCCTTTGAATGAGAATTATGAAACTACTTATACATTAAAGGATGAGAACATAATTCATGAGGTTGTTGAAATGTTGCAACTACTTAAGGAAATGGGATTGGAGATTGGGACAAACAATAACTAGCTATAAGTTTCTTCTAGAAAGGATAAGATGAATATAGACTTTGACACTATTATAACTTCCCTTAAGAATCAAGATAAACTAGTGTAAATGGGAGATGAGATTGAGTTGCATAAGGATTTTCTGCATTGGTTTATGAGAGACAATGCTAGACTCAAAGAAGTGGTGAATTATATGAATAAAAATGAAAGCATTTATTTTTCAAAGGCTCACTTGATGGAGATGAGTTCACATATGAAAAGGTTGAATGAAAATTTTTCAAGGATTTAGAGAGCTAATGAAACCCTTAAGGAAAGTTTGATAATGGTTATTGATTTTAGTTTGTCCTCTATGACAAATTGTTTTCAAAACATTTAAGGGCTAAAAATATTAGATAAGAGGAAAAATGAAGACTTGGAGCAAGGCAAAAAGGATAGGAAGAAGAAGGCCATGGCTGAAGAGAAAGATGACTCCCATTATATTCAAAGTATGGACATAAACATTAATAATATGAATAAGAATTAGAATTAAGTGCTAGAAGGGTGGAGTTGCTTTGGTTGTTAGTGATTTTTCAATGCTATTTTTCTACTGTGTTTTTATTAATTTTATACTGTAAGTTCCCTCTATGCTATATTTTGGTTGTTCTATAGGCAAATTTATTTTCTTCTAGTTTTTAAGACCATGCCTATATGTTTTTTATACTGGGGATTGTCCCCTTTCAAAACCCACTTTTACAATTTATAATAAATAACATTGTCATTTCCACAATAAGATGAAAGAGAAGGAATATTACTTGTAATGATCGAATGTGGTATGCTAGGGAAATAAAGAGGGAGTTATTCCTCATTAGTTAAGAAGAGAGAAAAATTATTACATGTAGGCTCAATATCTTTATTTATGTATATCTTATGTAAATTTAATTTATAAGTACAAATGTAATACAATGTGGTAGAAAAATGGATAGATAAATTAAGTGTGGAATGATAGAGTTATTCCATGGGGAGAGGAGGTGGTAATCTAAGAGATATTAGATAGTCATCTTTAGGATGATTTTTGTTCTCTAATGGAGCATTAAAGGAGGATGGTGAATAAAATTCATGGGTGGATTCTAAAGAGATATCCATAGCTAACACTAAAGAAAGATCTAAGGAGGAATCCAAAGGGGAACATAGAGGAGTGACCATAGAGGAATATAGATAAGAAGCCATAGGGAAGACTATAGATGTGACCAAAGAAGAATCTATAAGAGATTTAAAAGTGGAATCTAGAGAAGAATCCTAAGGAGAAACTAAATAGTGACCAAAGAGGAATCCAGATTAGATTCCAAAGTTGAATCTAGAAAATAATCCAAAGGAGAAACTAGATATATGACCAAAGGTAAATACAAAGAGGAATATAGAAAATAACCTAAATAGAAATCTATAGGTATGACCAAAGGTAAATATAAATAGGAATCTAGAGAAAAACTTGTTGACCACTTTATAGTCTCAGACCTAGAAAGGGGTCAACCTAAAGTCTTAAAACCCTAATATACCACTAGTTATCATTGTTGTCATACATCATTGTGAAATAGGACTATTCAAACAGGTTCACTATCTTGATAATGTTATAAGATACTTGATGATTCCCCTCACCTCATTTTTTGACTTGTATTATGTGTTTTTAGAATGTTTGAACATGTATAGAGGTCCTTGGTTAGTGTTGATGAGGCCTCAACATTTAAAGGTATCATTGGAGGTGAGTTGATAAGGTAGCTAGTAAAGAATCATGAACATCTATGATCTACTCAATCATGAAAGGTGTGGTTCATTTTCAATATTTTGAGAACATTATGAAAGTATATTGAGGACCACTTGAAGTAGTTAATATTTATAAAGATCTCCTCATATGTGTTGGCATGATATCCATTTGTTATATCTCCTTAAGGTCAAGAATGTGTCTTAAAAATAAGATTTTAAAACATAATGAGACCTTATTTGACCCTAATGGGCCATTAAACCACCATATATGACTTCAAGATCTTTCATGGACTTTATTAGGTCATAACTAAGGCATTCATGCTCTATTGAGCCCCATTTCGATAAAGGTTAATACTTAATTACCACCAATGGGCCCCACACATGCTAAATTATGCCTTTTCATATTCTCAAATTCATACCTTGGAATTTAATACATTAATTGACTCCTATTTTACCTCTATCCTACCTTTTAACAATGGATTTTGGTTTGAAACATGATAAAATGCATGGAAGTTGTAGGTTTCAAAAGTTTTCTAAATGGTATAGATCCATACAGTATAGACTAACTTAGGTGGGGCCAGGGATATGTAAGAAGAAGTAAATAATGGCATGTGTTGAAGAAATCAAGGGGTTTTATTGTTTTAGGAGCTCAAAACTGATCCACCTTCCCATCAAGATTATTAGCAGGCTTGAAGAACACTTCAGGTTTGTGCTTAGATCATATGAAGGAGAGGGAAAGAAGACTCGAAATATTGGCTAGAGGAAGTAGACTTGGTCACCTTTAACTCATGGGAATTGGTTTTAGGATTGGTTACTTGAGTTTTATAAACATTCATTAAGAAATTAAGGGGTTTGGACATCATTCACATCTGCACAAGGCAAAGGGAGTAGAATGGTTTTGATGAATTTCTAGTCTATTTGATTAAATTGATGGTTATTATTAATTCCTTAGGTATCGAAAGAACTACTCATGAATTATTCAATGGTTTGACCACATGTGTGAGATTATATAACTGAGAAACATCAAAACTACCAAGGTTTGTAGTCTATAGATAGATTTGGAAGGTGCTAGTGGAGTTTTATTGCTTTCACCTAGAGATTGACAACATTGAGGGATCAATATAATGTTTCAAAATTTATTGTGTTTTTTAATTCAAGTTGATATTCATGTATATCCATTAATCTCTTAGGTTGTATCCAATGAAAAGGTTGCATACACATTTAGAGTTCACTATGTGGAAAGACTGTGTGTTGTTCAATGGTGTCCTCAAAGCTCTCAAACATTATATGAATATGAATTGGAGTATTGTAACCATGCTTAGTCAATATTAGATCCTTATGTTCAGGTTCACAACCTCCATGATATCCCCAAAAGCCTTAAAAATGCCTTCATTCTCCTAAAGCTTTTCACAGTCACTTTAGTAGAAGTTAAGGTTTCTTAACTAATGTTAAAGTTCTTTGGAGAATCCTAGGTTTCATATTCTAACTGAGTATGCCTTTTCCTAACCTCCAAAGTGTTATGTCTCAATAGGTATACATATTATCTTCTCAAATTTACTTTGGGATGTATTATTTAGGTCTACATACTTCATTTAAAATCATGAGATAATCCTTACCATTTCATGATTCTTTCACTGCCATTTCACTATAGTTTAAACCTTGCATTCCATGTTCAAATACCATATTCCTCCACTACCATCCTTGATAATTCATCCACCCATTTTTACAAGCTTAAACCATGATAATCAGGCATATATACCCCTTAGAACCCTCAAGAACCATGATTTCATAAAATAATAGACCTATATGGCTATATACCCTGTTGAGGAAATAAATAGTCACCTATAGGAAACTCTTTGGGCCTACTATGCAAAAGTCTTCAAGATCACTGTGTATAGACCACATTGAGCATAATAAAGTGGATATATCAAGGAGGTGGATAAGAATGTGATATATAGTCATAAATTTTAAAAATGGTTACAAACACCCTCCTCCCTTAGAAGCTTATTCTATATAACCTTGTAGACAACCAACATTTGCAAGTGAGTGACTACACCACTATTAGTGTGTGTTGAGATATATATTATACCTAGGGTACTAGATAATATATATACATGGAGAATAAATATTAAAACTAAATAAGGGGGTAAATATTGGTGATCACCCCACCAAAGGCAAAGGACATTGGATATAGACCTAAAGATTACATAGGTCTAGCTGGGCATGAGACCTAGCCTAAGAAAGAGAAGGTATGCAAAGGAAAAAGATGTTGAAAAACTACTAATTAAGGGTGTCACTATCCATTAAAACATGATAAATATCATAATTACATGTGAATTTAAATAAACAAGGAACAAAGGCTTGTTGATAACCCCTCATACTACCAAACACCCAGACATGCAGATAGACCTACAACCAATCATAGGAAAGTTGTTATTTAAAGCATCTATAGGTGCGACCAGGCTCTCAAATTTAGTAAAAATGGTTAATATGAGTCAATTAAACTAACCATTCTATCATTTATGTTAGAAAATTAGTGGGTATACCCACTATTTTGTCTTATACCTAGTCTAGTTTGTTGACAGTCAAATCTGAGGCTAGGTAAGTGATTTGAGGTCTTGAAGAACTCACATGTAGGATAGAATTAATGAGGGGTATCTAAGGAATTATAAAATTATGGTGAATTTATTCATACAACCTATAAAGTGAGTAAAATTCTAGATGTTAATTAGATACCCTTGAGTGTAAGCTAAAGGAGACATACCTCAAGCCTAGTCTTAAACCCTGTTGCCATTTTGGGGCATATTTAAGTATTTATAACAAGATTAGTGGGCATGATATGTATGGAAGAGTTTTTAAAGTATTGAAAAAATAGTTTCAAGTAAAAGGAAATAAGAAAAGGGTCAGATTGGTCTCAAAACCCTACCTGAGTCACAAAGCTCTAGGTAACCAACTCGAGGTGCACCTTTAAATGTTCATACCCTTCACCAAAAAGAGGTCCAAGATTAGGAATATTAAGGAAATTTAAGTACCCCTATGTAATATTTTTTTAAAAAATATAGATAGTCATTAAGGGGTTAAATTTTATGAGCAATCCCTAAAAAGTTAACCTGATAAAACTGGTCAATAGAGATCTCAAGATTCATCTTTCAACACTCATATCTCCACACACATTTTTAATTGGATCATAAAATATTTAGGGAAGATGAAGGGGTAAATTTAATATAATTTCATGGAAATTAGTCTTCATTTGGTTGTCCATACTCTATGAACCATTGTTAAGATGGTGGATGTCCTAAAGCCTTCCTAAACCCCATATAGTGCTTGATGGTGGATTCTTGCTCCAAAGTGAATCTAGATGAAGTCATTTGATCCTAAAATATTCTTTGAGGTCTCCTTAGGTCTTATGAGCACCATGATAACCCATTAGTTGGCATGTGCATGGACCAGGTTATATGAATCAAGCTTGAGAAGGCTAATTTAGGCCTAAAAGCAAAGAAATGAAAAATAATTATATGTATAATGAGGTTAAGGAGAGATAATGGGTCTTAAATATTCTTAATAGTCCTTTAATAGTCATCTACAAGAACCTTCATGAATGGTTTTGTAAGCAAACAAACCTAGGTATTGAGATGAAATGTTGCATGCATGAAAAAAGGCCAAATGGATTAATCAAGCTAACAATTATACTTTAGGGAGCCTCATAGATGATATTTAGGTTAAAAATAGTAGAAAGGTTCCTCACAACCTAGGGTTAGGGCGAAGACTCAAGGACCATGTGTTTTGACATATTGGTCTAACACTAGTATTGAGGCAATTCCACTTAGAGATGAAACATAGAGCATAATAAGGTTGAAGGGTCACTTCAATAATTTCATAAATGAGGTTTTCATGCTGTCTAGAAGCCATTTTATCATTTTAAATTGTAGAGAGTCAGTAAAATTAGCCATTTTTGACCTATAAAGACTTAGAAGTTGTCCAGGAAGTATGATTTTCACTCAAGGGCCATTTTTAAATGCTCATAATTATATATAACCTATGCATGGGAGGATGAGCACTTAAAGAGAGGTAAAGGGGTGTATTACCATGTATTTAGTGTAATTAGTTCAGAGGTTTAGGCCCTAATCTCTATGAGCTAGAGTTAAGAGTCTTAGACACTCTTAAACCCCTTAAAACCTTAAAAGAACCCAATGAGAGATATTTAAGAAAAAATGTATAAAAATTGGTAGGAAAGCTTTGAAAATCACCTAAATCATGTTGTACACTTAGAGGGAGTCATGTACATGGAAAATGGTTGTATGGACACCTCCAAAAATTATATTTTTTTAGGGTTTTAAGTAGGAAATGGGGTGTATAACTTAGTTAGGTGTTATAAATCATGGGAAGTGTTGGCTTGAGACTTATTATACCTCTTTTAAAGCTATAAGTTTTCAATCATCTACCTATAATTGCCTATGATAACTTCTTCTAATCAACCAGTTGATGAGGCTAGTCTAGATGGCCGAATCATGCAAGGAAGATGGATATATAGGTGAAATATGTTTGAAGAGTCTAAGTAATAGCATAGAGGGTTAATAAAAGAGTAATTAAAGCCTTATCAGATGGATTGAAGGTCTGGTTTGACTATCTTAGTCATCCAAATAGTGGGAAGGTAGAAGAGTGAATAAATTGTAAGTGAGGCCTACTTAAATAATAATAAAAACTATTTAATAAACATAGAATGGAATCATGAAGTTAATGAAACACCTTGAGACATGTGTAACTATCCATTGAGTCAAGCATACCCTATTTTAAAGAGTACAATGAAGGTTTTGTGCATTTTATTCATCAACATTGATCTGTAGGCATGGATAGTCACTTAATGCTCATGGAAAAGAGCTAAACCAAGCCATTTTTAATGTTTTAAACTAATGGATAGATAGGGAGTTGGATAAATATGGCATACATGCATTCTCCACAAGTCAAACATTGTCGAAATTAGGCATCAATACCTTAAATGGCCCATTGAAGACACCTATCCACTTAAACAACACATGAGGAGAGTAATGGAGACTACTTTAACTACTCTAAGTCCACCTTGGCCTCTTCATAACCTATCCTATTCTTGGATTCTTATCTATCTCTCATGAATAATTCTATATATTCAGACATTAAGATCTTTGTTTTCATCCCTCAGTTGGGTGTGGCAAAGCTCTGCCAAAATTATACCTTGTACCTTGAGTAATTAGAGAGAAGATCAATTACAAACTTTTGTATGAATGTTAGTGTGTACTATGATGGTTGATTTGTAGAATGTATGAGGTTCACCTTCTTATGTAGGTCTTTTCTTTCACCTAATATCATACTATCAATCTATGTAGGTTGTATGTAGTGTTGATAGGTAGTAGTGGTCTTGAAGTGTTGATGGGATAGTAGTGTCTTATGTTGTGCTATATCCTTAACCTTAAAGTTATAGACTTTCTAATTGAGCTTCATATGAAATATTTATAGCTAAGATTATGTTAAGAGGTTTGATTAGTTTATTACTTTCATTGAGCTCATAATTACATTTAAGGGACAATCAAGAGAGGATAATTAAGTATTGGTGCATTACCACTCTTAGTATAGGTTTTATTTCTAAGTTTTCATCTTTACCCTTTTTATCCCAATAGAAATAGGTCATAGAATGAGAATTCAAGTTGATAAATTAGGGAAGCTATCCCAATAAGCTATAGGTTTGACCTAGACTATAGGTAGCCCACAATATTTAGGTCAATCCCATGTTAGTGTAAGTTTGAGGTGGATTTGAATAGTCTTATTCAAGAGGGTGAAAATTGAGTTGGTAATAGTTATGGCATGACCAATGGGACAAGATTTAAAGTGCCTTAAAACATGATTTGATAGCCCTAGATGACATTTGGAAGCTAAAGACATTCAATGGTTGATCTACAGATAATTACATGTAAAAGATGTCCACTATGATAGGTCCTATGTTCCACAAAGCTCTAATACCACTTGTCAGAATTAAGAGCACACTTGATTACCTTTGTATTAACAACTAAATGTGGAATTTAACTAGAAGTACAAGTAACTAGAAATAAGAAATAACACAGAATATGAGAGGAAACACACAATTGTATTCAACTCATTACAGAAGGAAATTACAATAAAGAGATCACACTCTTCCTCCACTTCGTGGGCATACTAGTAATCTTCCCTTAAGAGTTATCTTCTCTCAATACAGGTCATAAAAAATGGCGAACATAGAGTTATTGTTCACCTCAACCAGTCAGTACAATATTGCCAATACAACTGAGTATGAACCGGTACTCCAAGTAGATCTCACCATGATCTTGCTCCTTGATGTGTTGCTGTCACCTTGGATCTTGCTACCCCACAGATCTCATTTTGACCCTCGCACACACACACCCCTATAGACTAACCTGATCTTACTTATCACATTTAGATCTCCAACCTGATCTTGCACACCCTGCAAATCAATCCTAATCTTACATACCTGGAAGAACCCCTGTGATTCCACTAATGGAAGAACTCTTCTAGTTCTACACTTTACAATATAGCCCATGAGTCTATTATATAGATCCCATGCATACAATAATTAGACAAGTGGATCAAGATTCGAAATAGTCTTTAACATGCAAACAACTGGTTCGTTAACTAACTATTCATCAATAGGCAGTTTTAGAATCATATAGGAAACTGACGTCAGTCCCTATCTGACTAGAGGTAATCGATGTCGGCCAACTCCTGACCAATGTTGATTTCTTTTTGTTGAACCCTACCTGACATCGGTGATCCTACCAATGTTAGTGACTATGACACTCAACACCCTCCTCCATGTTTGCATCTGAGTGAAGCTTTTAGCTCCACAACCTAACAATCTCCCACTTGGAGATAAACAACTACACCTTTACCTGTACCAGTAAATTGTCTAATCTGTATCCTGGCTTGTATCCCTCTTCAAGCTCAATATTGAAGACCAACCACCACACACCCTGTGGTGCTACACCTATGTCTGAATTTCTCCATTCTCAGCTTACCTTTTTCTGTCATTGCTAAACTCCCACTCAATCAAAAACCCCTGAGAGTGACCTATAATCAAAAAACACTTAACAGATCTGAAACCACCTATTAGTCAACCTCACTCTGAGAACCTCCAACCTGGCTCTGATACCAATTGATAGGTCCTATGTTCCACAAAGCTCTAACACCACTTGTCAAAATTAAGAGCACACTTGATTACCTTTGTATTAGCAACTAAATGCGGAATTTAACTAGAAGTACAAGTAACTAGAAATAAGAAATAACATAGAATATGAGAGGCAACACACAATTGTATTCAACTCATTACAAAAGGAAATTACAATAAAGAGATCACACTCTTCTTCCACTTCGTGGGCATACCAGTAATCTTCCCTCAAGAGTTATCTTCTCTCAATATAGGTCACAACAAATGGCTAACATAGAGCTATTGTTCACCTCAACTAGTCAGTACAATACTACCAGTACAACTAAGTATGAACCGGTACTCCAATTAGATCTCACCATGATCTTGCTCCTTGATGTGTTGCTATCACCTTGGATCTTGCTACCCCATAGATCTCCTTTTGACCCTTGCACACACACACCCTTGCAGACCAACCTGATCTTACTTATCACATGTAGATCTCCAACCTGATCTTGCACACCCTGTAAATCAATCCTAATCTTACATACCTAAAAGAACCCCTGTGATTCCACCAATGGAAGAACTCTTCTAGTTCTACACTTTAAAATACAGCCCATGAGTCTATTATATAGATCCCATGCATACAATAATTAGACAAGTGGGTCAAGACTCGAACTAGTCTTTAACATGCAAACAACCAGTTCATTAACTAACTATTCGTCAATAGGTAGTTTTGGAACTGCACAAGCGACCGATGTCAGTCCTTATCTGACTGAAGGTAACCGACATCGGCCAACTCCTTACCGATGTCGGTTTCTTTCTGTCAACCCCTACCTGACGTCAGTGATCCTACCGATGTCAGTGACTGTGACACTTAGCACCCTCCTCCATGTTTGCATTCGGGTGAAGCTTTTAGCTCCATAACCTAACACACTATATCTTCTTCAAAAGGTAAGAATTTTAAGTTTGATCAATTTCCATTAGATTTTACTAGAAGGAAGAGGTATCCTAGTTTAATCCTAATCTTAAACCTCCCAATTCTCCCAATTTTATACAAACAAATACTACTACAAGTTATCTAACCCTAATAGCTAGGCTTAGGATGCAACTTTTTGTGCCTTCTAATGGTGGTAGTCCCTTAAAACTAAACTAATTTGATGACATCCTAGTTATTACCCTTAAAATTATTCCCTACTTCATTAGAGATAACTCAACTAACCCTATAGATCATGTATCAGACATAGGCAATCTATGCTTAGTTCATAACATAACACAAGAGAATGTGGCTATGAGACTTTTGGAAATCTACTTAAAGGGTAAGGCACTCCAGTGGTATAGTGGTCTCACACCTGCATCTATAAACACTTGGGATAAGTTTGGAGAACACTTATGTAAGCACTTTGAGGATAGGAGTGATCATGTCTATTTGGTATAACAACTCACTTCAGTCAAAAGATCCCCCCAATAATTCATGGTAGACTTTAATTATAGGTTCTAAAAAACCTAGGATAGGATTGCTACCATCATCAAGCCCACCCTTAACTATCTATTATTATGCTACCTAAGGGCCTTGAATTCTGATATAGCTATTATGATATAGTCAATAGGGGGAACTACCTTGTTAGAAGCTTATAAGATATCCATAAGAGTAGAAAACTACCTAATCCAAGTAGGCAAGTTCATTACTAGGCCTATCATGCTTTTGTTCCCATAAATTCAACCCCCTATCCCCACCATTGATCCATTACCATCCCAACTAATCAAGACCATTTAGATGGTAGCTAAGTAGATAGGTTGGGTAAGATACAGGGACTGCTTAAGGCCCAAGACAATAATCTAGTAGCCTTGGAAAAGTAGGATAATCTAACTTAATCAAGCCCACTACCAATCTCTTTATCAATCTTTCCCATACAATAGGCCTCCTTATCAACCTAACCAATAAATCCAAAGGTATATTACATAGGAAATACCCTACAATAGTTTCAATCCTAATACTACCAATAGTTCTAAGGCTTTGGTGCCAACTCAGAACTATTATGCACAAGAAGGTCAGTGGTTTGCTCCATGGAAACAATCAAGTGAGATGATAATGAATAAAAGTGGTGAAGGATGTCAGACATCCTATATGTAATAGGGTCCTACCTTTCAATCACATGACAACATGCCTCTTTTGCAACATAATAAAGGTCCCCTTATTCCTCATGGAGACATTCCTTTTATGACCCTAGCTGAGGTGCCAAGTCAAAAAGGGGGAAGTGGAAATAAGGCACCTTATAAAATGAATTTTGTCAATTTTAAATA
Organism: Torreya grandis; assembly: GCA_037957365.1. NCBI lineage: Eukaryota > Viridiplantae > Streptophyta > Pinopsida > Cupressales > Taxaceae > Torreya > Torreya grandis. Next base: position 2,158,037 of record JARHVA010002118.1, read on the forward strand.
AGGTGAGAATCCATTTGAACAAGTGGTATCAAATTAGGGTTAAAATGTGGCCAAGGTAGACAACTCAATTATGACCCATACAAGGGCTAAAAGAAGGGTATTTGATGATAGTTTGGGGTAGTCCAAAATAACCCCTACACCTTAAAAAAAACCTCAAGGGGATACCACTTAAGATGTAGTTCAAAAGACATTTCCAACTCAACAAAACCATAAGGACATGGGAAACATCAAAAAGGTCCTTTTATACCTTAAGTCACACAAGTTCCAAATGATGGTTTTGCTTTTAAGTTGCAGTCCATGAAAATAAACTCTCCATTTATATTTTTGGACTACATGAAGAAATCCCATTTCAATATTCCTATAGGGGATGCTTTACTCATTCCAGGGCAAAAGGACCTCCTTTAACAAGATCTCTCTAAGCTTCATGCCATGGATAAATAATATAAGGTAAGTGCAGTATTTGCTAATTTTAGTCAACCTCATGAATACCAAGAATTTAAAGTAGTGAAACCATGTCCCTTATACCTATCAGTTATGATAAGATATTCCCTTGTTCATAATTTCATGATAGATAGTGGTGCTAGTACTTATATCATGCCTAAATCCATAGTTGATAAATTAGAACTTAAGTATGAACCTAATGAAAAAAGGGTTTTTGAATTGGATGGGTCTCCCACCAAGACTTTAGGTGTTATTAAGGACCTCAAAATTATATTGGCTACTTGTCCTAACTGTACCATATCTCAAAATGTCATAGTAGTTGACCTTCCTCCCTATTTTTCTCTATACTTATCTAAGGATTTCACTGCTAAAATTGGGGGGTCTCACTCTTCTGACTAGTCATACATGGTATTTAGGACTAGGTATGGGAAAAGGGTTACCATAAGGTTGGAACCTATTTCTAAGTTCAACTTATAACCCTATATTCCCAACCTATCTAATGTTAACTATACTATCTTAAATGAGGATGAGCATCTCAATGATCAAAAGTCTAAGGAACGACTTGAAGGCATCTCAAATCTATTCCTTGATGAGTGGGAAATAGACAATCATGGTTATGACCCTTACAATATCATTGAAGACGTAGGCCTAGGTTGTATTGTATGCATGAAGAAGGAACTATTATGCCTAGTCTCACTATCCCAAGTCAAGAACATGAAGATGTATGGAGTTTATTCTTTGATAGATTAAAGTCAAAGAATAGGAGTGGGGTAGGTGTTATGCTTATCTCCCCTTATAATCAAAGATATTATTATGACCTAAGGTTTTAGTTTAGTTGTAATTCAAATACTATAGAATATGAGGCCCTCATTCATGGGCTAAAATGGACGAGGAGAAGAGGTATTAAGTTATTGAAAGGTAAAGGAAATAATGAACTAGTGGTGAAATAGGTATGGGGAATAAGTGTAGTGAAGAATTCACTTTTTAAAGCCTACAAGCACTGAGTTTAAGACCTATTGGAGGAGTTATAAGCCTTTGAAATTCATTAAATACCTATAAAATCTAACTAATATATAGATTAGTTAGATTTTATTGGTGCACAACATGACATAGTTGATGGAGTTAAAAACACCAAAGGGAAATCAAAAATCAAAGTGGTGTGCAAAACCTCAGTACCTAATAAAGAAGTAAGTTGGTAGGTTTTTGATAGTGATAGCCATATTGCTTATATCCTCCAACATGAAGCAAAATTTTTCTCCAAAAACCAAATCAAGATACAACATCAATTTAGAGATCATATTGCCTACCTAAGGAAAAATAAGTTACCTAAGGGATTGGTGATATTGGAGAGTATATTTAATGAATATGACCAGTTGAGGAAGGACATGGTAATTATCTCCATCAAAGAGGAACATTATGAGAAGGTTTCTATATTCAAGGACAAGTTTCTCAAGTTAAGGAAGGTAAATACTAAAGAAGATAGAGTTAACTTCATAAAATTATGTCAAGAGTTTGAAAATTTATTTTCATGGTAGTACTATGACTTAAAAGGGTTTGAACCTAGGTTGGCCCAAGATACCATAGATTTAGAGGAGAATGAAAAAATGATGAGACAAAAATAAAGACCAGTCAACCCCAAAAATATAGTACTCATGAGAAAGGAGTTGACAAATCTCATTGAATCCAATATTATCTTACCTATTAAACATTCCTCATGGGTGAAAAATCTTGTCCATATAATAAAGAAGAATCGGAAGACACGTTTGTGTGTGGACTTTAGAGATCTCCAAAAGGTGTCTTTGAGAGACCATTACCCCCTATCATCAATGGATCAGATTCTTTAAAAAGTTTAAATATTTTAGAGGTTCTCTTTGCTTGATGTATACTTTGAGTATAATTGGATATTGGTGAGAGAAGAAGATAGACACAAAATTTCCTTCATAACCAAGTGGGAAACCTATGCATACATGAAGATGCTCTTTGGACTATCTAATAGAGGGGTAATGTTCTAAATGGAAATGGATGTAGCCTTCCAAGGGATCATTAATGATATGGTACTCATCTACCTTGATGACATCACTATATTTTCAAAGGATCCTAAGGATCACATGACACATTTGAGGTTAGTATTTGATAGGTGAAGGTAGTTTGGGGTCTCCTTTAACCCCCCAAAATGCATATTTATAGTCCATGAAGGTAGACTTATAGGACATATTGTGTTTAAGGATGGCCTCTCCATTAACCCTAAGATGATTGAATCAATCCTTTCCTTTCCCTTACCAAAGCACAATTAAGGGTTACAAAGCTTCTTGGTCAAAAATACCTTGATTAGGAGATTTATTCTAGGATTTACAAAGTTGGTGAGACCACTCCCTCACATGATCAAGAAACACAAGGAGTTATCATGGAGAAAATAAGGCAGAAGAAGTTATGAGGCCATTAATCAGGCCATATTCTAAGATCCCACCCTCCTCAACCTTGATTTTAACAAATATTTTTTCATGTATGCCTTCTCTACAACTGATGCCATTTTTGCTATGCTCATGCAATAAAATGATGAAGGACTAGAACAAACCTATTTCTTTCTTCAATCAAGAATTAGAAGGGTATGAGGAGAGATACACCTTTGTTAAAAAACATGTCCTTTCTATCATGAGAGGGATAAAAAAGTTTAGACACATGGTGTATAATAAAAGGTCTTTGTGATGGTAGTTCACCATAGTGTAAAATATTTCATACTTAATAGGGACTTAAGTGAGAAGAGTGCTAGTTGGGTGATTAAGTGATAGGACCTATGTTCCCCAAAGCTCTGACACAACTTGTCAGATTTAAGAGCACACATGATTACCATTATATAAGCAACTTAAGATTTCAAAAATAACTAGAAGAACAAATAACTATCAATGAGAAAACACACAGAATATGAGAGGCAACACACAATTGTATTCAACTCATTACAAAGGAAATTACAATAAAGAGATCACACTCTTCTTCCACCTCTGTGAGGCTTCCTCCTCAAGGGCTCTAAGTAATCTTCCCACCTAAGTAATCTTCTCTCATAGGTCACAAATAACAACTTACACAAGATGTTATTCACCTCATTATACATCCAATACAACTGAGTATGAACCGGTACTCCAAGTAGATCTCACCAGATCTTGCTACTGATGTATTGCTGTCACCTTGATCTTGCTCCCTCGTCGATCCTGTGCTGACCCTCGCATACACACATCCCTGTAGACCAACCTGATCTTACTTATCACATGTAGTCTCCACCATGACCCTGCAACTCCCTGCATATCAAACCTGATCTTACATACATGGGGAATCCTACTTGATTCTACCATGGGAAGAACTCTCCAATCTCCACACTTGGATCCTATAAGTTCAACACATAACAATATAGCCCATGAGTCTATTATATAGATCTCATGCATACACTTAATTTAGATGGGCGGCTCAAAGACTCTAATTGGTCTTCATCATGCAAACTCTATGTTCACTTAACTGACTATCTGTCAACAATAGTTCTGACTACTACAGGTGAGCGATGTCAGTCCCTACCTTCTTAGAGGTGATCGATGCTAGCCGATCTCCTGCCAATGTCAGTTTCCCTTGCATTGTCCCCTGACCGACGTCGGTTGTGGCCTGCCGATGCCAGCGACTGTCATGCGCAAAAAACCTTCTGTTTGCCTAAGGTGAAGCTTTTAGCTCCACACCCTAACATTAAGTACATGGAATATGATATTTAATTTAAGGTCACTAAATTAATAAGAGAGAAGGGACTATGTAAACATCTATTAGTAGAGGTTAAAGAAGAAAAATAGATGTTATTGTTAGTCCATGATAGTCAACAAACAACTACAAGCATGACCCCTCTCAGCTAGATCCAAGATGTGGTGAAGTTTATTCAAATAGGAAAATGTCCTATGGGCTTAGATAGGACAAAAAGGAGGCATTTTAGACTGTAGTCCATCCCTTAGATCTTATTGGATAGATTACTCTTCAAGAAGGACATAGGTGTCATTATCTTAAGGTGTCTTGATTCAAGTTAGATTAAAAAATTATTAGAGTAGCTTCATGATGGGCCTATAAGTGGAAACATCTTAGCCAAGTAAAAAAATTCAATATCATAAGGGTAGGATAATTTTGGCCCACTTTATTCATAGGCTCACATGCTTCTTGACTCAATAGTAAAAAAGAAAATGAGAGCTCAGTTTTATAGTTCTATTACAGTCTTGTGACTAGGTTTGGGGTACTTTCTACCATTATATAAGATAATTCCTTGGCCTTAAATAGTGATAAAGAGTGTGATTAAGAACTTAACCATAAAATATATCTCAAATATTCCTCCAACTAATACTCATAGGGAAATGGGGTAGCATAGTCCACCAACAAAAAAATGATTAGGATCATTAAGAGGATAATGGAAGATAGTCAAAGAGAGTGGCACACAAACTTGAAGACTACATTATGAGAAGATATAATTACTCATAATAGGTCTACTGGTCACTATCCTTATATATTTATATATGGTAGAGAGGTAAAACTACCCATCTCACTTGAGCTGCCAACCTTAGAGCTTGCACACCAACTTGAACTCATGGAAGATGATGCAATGGAAGTAAGAATGAATGAGCTAAGAGAGTTGGAAGAGAATAGGTATATTGATATGAATGCTATGTGATCTATTAAACACCAATTCAAAAGATCATTTGACAAAATAGCTTCATCTAAGACCTTTCAATAAGGAGACATAGTACTTAAATGGGATGAAGACCATGCCAAGCCAAGTAAACACTCAAAGTTTGATAGTCTTTAGAGTGGAAAATATGTCATTAATAGTTAAAAGGAGATCAATGATTTATAAATATATATGTTAAATGGTGAGGATATCCCCATACCTATTAATGGGATGTTACTTAAGTAGTGTTATTAGCTAACACCAAGTCCTCTTGTACATTGTAATTAGTATTTGTATCTTTCCTCTAAGTGCTTCTGCATATGTTTGGTAGTTGTTGTTTTGTCTTAATTTTTTGTTGAAGTGTGTGTTTGTATTTTATTGTCTCTTTTTTGGTGTTTTGTTATGTCTCATTGAGCCTTAAGGTATTCAAGGTATTAGGTAAAGTCTATTTGCAGTCAAGGATCCACTTGCTAGTCATGAAGAGAAAATTAAGAGGTTTTGAGTTCTTTTTACCAGTAGGTTGGTAAATCTAGTTGATTCACTAGAAATGTTGACAAATTTATAGTCTTAGATGTAGAAAGGGGTCAACCTAAATTCTTATAACCTTAATCTACCACTAGTTATCATGGTTGTCATACATCATTGTGAAAGAGGACTATTCAAACAGGTTCACTATCTTGCTAATGTTATAATATACTTGATGATTCCCATCACCTCATGTTTAAAATTGAATTAAGTGTTTTTAGCATGTTTGAACGTGTATGGAGGTCCTTGGTCAATTTTGATGAGGTCTCAACATTCAAAGGTGCCATGGTGGAGGTGAGTTGATAAGGTAACTAGTAAAGAATCATGAACATCTCTAATCTACTCAATCATGAAAGGTATTGTTAATTTTTAAGATTTTGAGAAAATTATGAAAGTGTATTTGGGTCCAATTGATGTCCTTAATAGGTTATAAATGTATCCTCATATGTGTTTTCATTATATCCATTTGTTATGTCTCCTTAAGATTAAGAATGTGTCATAAAAGTAAGATTTTTGACCATAATGAGACCTTATTTGAACCTGATGGCCCACTAAAGCACCATGCATGCCTTTGAGATATTTTATGGACTTAATTAAGCTATAACTAACAAATTTCATGAAATATTGAGCCCCATTCTCATAAAGGTCAAAACTTAATTACCACTAATGAACCCTACATATGCCAAATTATGCCTTTTCAGCTTCTCCAATTCATACCTTAGACTTTAATACATCACTTGGATCTTATTTTAATTCCATCCTAATCATTAATAATGGATTTTGGTTTGAAATATGAGAAAATGAAGTTATAGGTTTTACAAGTTTTCCAAATGATACAAATTTGTACAGTATGAACTGACTTAGGTGGGGCCAGGGATTTGTAAGAGGAAGTCAATAATGGCATGTGTGGAAGAAATTAGGGTGTTTTAGTGGTTGAGGATCTCAAAACTGATCCACCTTCCCATTAATCTCATTGGCATGCTTGGAGAGCACTTTAGGTTTATGCTCAGACTATACAAAAGAGAGAGAAAGAAGACCCAAGCTCTTGGCTAAGGAAGTAGACTTGGTCACATTTAATTCATGGGCATTGGTTTAAATATTGGTTCCCTAATCTCTATGAACATTCATTAAGAACTTAAGGGGTCTGGACATCATTCACATCTGTATAAGGCAAATAGAGCAAAATAGTTTTGATGAATTTCTCTTCTATTTGATTAAATTAATGGTTGTTCCTGATTCCTCAGGTCTTGAAGGAAATTATCATGATTTATTTAGTGTTTTTACCACATGTGTGATCATATAGAATTGATAAATGTATAAACTTCCAAGGTATGCAGTTTACATGTAGATTTGGAAGGTGCTAGTGGAGTTTTAGCAGTTTCAATTCAAGGTTGACAGTATTGAGGGATCAATAGAATGTTTCAAAATTTCTTGTGTTTATTTAATTAAAGTTTATATTCATGTAGATACCTTACTCTCTCATTGAGTATCTAAATAAAATGTTGCATACACATATATGGTTCATTGTGTGAAAATATTGTGTTATTCAATGGTATCCTCAAATCTCTCAAACATAGTATGAACATGAAGTGGAGTATTGTAATCATGCGAAGTCAACACTAGATCCTTTTTTTTAGGTTAAAAACCTAGATTATATCCCCATATGATTCAAAACCACCTTCCTACCCCCAAATATTTTCATAGTCACTTTAGCAAAATTTAAGGTTTTTTAGCTAATGTTAAGGTTCTTTAGAGAATCCTAGGTTTCATATTTTGACTAATTATGCCTTTTCCTAGATATAAAGTGATATTTATTGATAGGTATACATATTATGTTCTATAAGGTCCTTGTGTGATGTATTAGGTAGGTATCCATACTTCATTTCAAATCATGAGAGAACCCCTGCCATTTCATGATTCTTTCACTACTATTTCACTATAGTTTAAACCCTACATTACATGTTCAAATCCCATATTCCTCTACTGCCATCCCCCATAATCCATACACACATATTTATAAGCCTAAAACATGAGAAAAAGGAATAGATACCACTTTAAACCCTCATGAACCATAATGTTTTAAAAGGATAGACCTACATTGCCATATACCTTGTTGAGGAAACAAATAGTCACCTACAGGAAACCAATCGGGCCTACTGTGCAAAATTCTTCAAGATCACTTTGTATATACCACCCTGAGCATAATAACGTGGATATATAAAATATGTGTATGATAATGTGAGAGATATTCAAAAGATATTTAAAATGGTTACAAACACCCTCCTCCTTTAGAATCTTCTTCTATGGACCCCTATAGATAATCAACATTTACAAGTGAGTACCTACAACACTAGTTATGTGTGAAGATCTAAATTTCAACTATGGTAAGAGATATATATATATATATATATATATATATATATATATATATATATATATATATATATATATATATATACACACACACACACACACACACACACACACATGGTAATTTAATATTCAAACTAAATAATGGGAAAAATCTTGGTGATCACCCAAAAGGACATTGAACACAGACCTGAAGATTACATAGGTCTAGCTAGGCATGAGACTTAGCCTAAGAAGGAGAAGGTATACAAAGGAATAGGATGTTGAAAAACTACTACATAAGGTTATAATTAGCCCTGAACACATGGTAAACATCATAATTATATGGGAATTTCATTAAATAAGAAACAAAGGTTTGCTTAGAACCCCTCATGCTACCAAGAACCTAGACATGTAGGCAGGCCTATAACTAGTCATAAGAAAGTTGTTATTTGTTGAAGAATATATAGGTGTGACCAATCTCTAAAATTTGGAAAAAATGGTAAATATGAGTGAATTAATGTTACCATTCTCTCATTTAGTTAATATAATATGTGGTTATACCCATTATTTTGGTTCAAACCTAGTCTAGTATGTTGACATTCAATTCTGAGGGTAGGTAAATGATTAGAGGTTTTAAAGAGATCATAGTCAAGATAGACTTCATGAGGGATCTATAAGGCATTATAAAATTATGGTTAATGTCTTCATATACCCTCTAGGGTAAGCAACATTTAAGATGTTAGTCAGATACCCTTGAGGGTAAGCTAAAGGAGATAGACCCCAAGCTTGGTCTTAAACCCTAATGACATTTTGGGACATATCTAAGTATTTATAAAAAGATTTATGGCCATGAAATGTATGGAAGAGTGTCTTAGGTCTTAAAAAAATAGTTTCAAGTGAAGGGAAATTGGAAAAGGGTCATACTGGTCTCAAAACCCTACCTGAGTCACAAAGCTCTAGGTAACCAACTTGATGTGCATCTTCAAACATTCATACCATTCATCGTAAAGAGGTCCAAGGTTAGGGATATTGAGGAAATTAAAGTACCCCTATGGAATCAAAATCCATAAAATATTTACAGTCATTAAAGGGTTAAATTTTATGAACAATCCCTAAGAAGTTAACTTGCTAAAACTAATCAACAAAAAGATCAAGAGCCATATTTCAACACTCCTATCTCCACACACCATCTACATGGGATCCCAAGATGTTTAGGGAAGATAGAGGGGTCAATTTAATACAATCTCATGGTAATTACTCATGGTTTGGATGTCTATACTCTATGAACCATCGTTAAGATGGTGGATGTCCTAAACCCTAGATAATACTTGATGGTGGATTCTTTCTCCAAAGTGCATCCAAAAGGAATTTATTTGATATAAAATAGTGCTTGAGGTCTATTTAGGTGTTTTGAGCACCATGATAACCCATTGGTTGGCATGTGTAGAGACTAATTTGTATGGATCAAGCCTAAAAAGGTTAATTTGGGCCTAAAAGCAAAGAATGAAAACTATTTACATGTATCCTAAGGTTAAGGAGAGATAATGGGTCCTAAATATTTGTAATATTCATTTAATAGTCATATATAAGAACCTTCATGACTGGTTTTACAAGTAGATAGACCTATGTGTTGAGATGAAGGTCTGCATGCATTCAAAAGAGACCAAATGGCTTAATCAAGCAAACACTACTACTACAGGGAACCTCATAGATGATATTCAATTTGAAAATAGTATAAAGGTTCCTCGTAGCTTAGGGTTAGGGATAAGACTTAGGGACCATATGTTTTGACACACTAGTCTAACACCTCTATTGAGGCAATGGCAATTGGAGATGAAATAGAGAACATAATAAGGTTGAAGGGGCACTTCAAGACCTTCATAAAGGAGGTTTTCATGTTTTCAAAGATTTATTTGATCACTTTAAATTGAATAGAGTTAGTACAATTAGCCATTTTTGGCCTACAGACACTCAAAAGCTATCCAAGAATCATGATTCTCACTCAAAGAGCATTTTGACATGCTCATAACTATAATAAACCTATGCATGGGAGGTTTATCACTTTGATAGATGTAAAGGGGTTTATCAACATTCATTTAGTGTAATTGGTTCATCGGTTTAGGCCCCAAACTCTATGAACCATTGTTATGAGTCCTAGATAATCTTAAACCTTGTAAAAACCTAATAATAACTTCACTAGAGAGATTTATGGAAAATTTATCCAAAAAGGAAGGAAAATTTTGATAGACACCTGAATCATGTTTTACACTTAGAGGAAGTCATGTCTATGGTACTTGGCTGTACAGATGTTGTATAAACACCTCTAAAAATTATAAGTTTTTTAGGGTTTTAAGTATGAAATGGGTTTTCACTCATATAACTTTAAGTTCTTCTACTAACTTATTCTAATTAGCTAGTCTGTGATGTTAGTTTAGATGACCTAGTCATGTAAGGAAGATGGATTTATAAGAAAAAGATGTTTAAAGTGTCTAAGTACTAGTACATAAGGTTAATACAATACTACTTCAAAAATTATTAGATGGATTGAAGGCCTGGTTTAGCTATCTTAGTCATCCAAATAATGGATAGGAAGAAGAGTGAATAACTTGCAGGTGAGGCCTACTTAATCAATAGAAAGAAGATGTCAATGGATGTAGAATGGAATCATGAAGTTAATGATCCACCTTAGGACATGTGTAACTATCCATGGAGGTGAGTATAACCCATTTAAAGATAATAATGAAGGTTTTGGACATTTTCCTCATCAAAGTGAATATGAAAGCATGGATAGTCACTTAATGATCATGAAAAAGGGCTCCATTAAGCCACATTTAATGTTTATAATTTATGGACAAAGAGAGAGTTGGCTGAAGGTGGCATACATGTGCTCTCAATAGGATAAAAATTACCAAAATTAGGTATCAACACCTTAAATTTCCCATCCAAGATACCTACCCACTCAAAAAATGCATGAAGAGAGTAATGGGGACTTATGTAACTACTCCAAGTCCACTTTGGCCACTTCATGACCTTTCCTACACTTAGATTCTTCTATCTCTATCTCATGAACAATTCTATATATTTAGGCATTGATCTCTTTATTCTCATCCCTCAGCTAGGTGTACTAAAGCTCTATTAGAATTTTACCTTATACCTTGAGTCAATAGAGAAAAGATCAATTACAAACTTTTATATGAGTGTTAATATGTACTAGGATGGTTGATTTGCATAATGAATGAGGTTAATCTTCTTTTTTAGGTCCTTTATTTCACCTAATATCATATTGTCAATCTATGTAGGTTGTATGAAGTGTTGATAGGTAGTAGTGGCCTTGAAGTGTTAATGGGATAGTAGTGTCTTATGAAAGCCTATATTCTTATCCTTCAAGTTGAAGACTTTCTACTTGACCTTCATATGAAATATTCATGCCTAGGATTATGTTAAGATGTTTGATTAGTTTCTTACTTTCATTAAGTTCATAAGTGTGTTTAAGGTACAATCAAGAGAGGATAATAAAGTATTGGTGCATCACCACTCTTAGTATAGGTTTTATTTCTAAGTTTTCATCTTTACCCTTTTCATCCCAATAGAAATATATCTTATAAGAAGAATTCAAGCTTATAAATTAGGGGAGTTATCCCCATAAGCTATAGGTTTGACTTAGACTATAGGTAGCCCATACCCTTTGGGTCAATGCTATGTTAGTCTAAGTTTGAGGTGGATTTAAACAGTCTTCTTCAAGAGGGTGCAACTTAGGTTACTAACAAAACCTAAAGAGGAATATATAGGTATGAAAAAAGGTAGATCCAAAGAGGAAGTTAGAGAAAAACCTAAATATAAATATAGAGGTATGACCAAAGGTAAATCCAAGCAGGAATCTAGAGAATTATCTAAATGGGAATCTATAGGTGTGGCCAAAGGGGAATATATAAGACATTCCAATGTGGAATTTAAAGTGGAATCCAAAGGGAAATCTAGAGGAGATTCTAAGGTAGAATCTAAAGGTGAGTTTTATTTAATAAAAACTTGTTCCCAAAGATAAACAAAGTCAATTTGTTTATTCATTTCAACATTATCCAAATCATATTCATCATTAAAATCATCTTCCATAAGTTTTTACTTTGGAGAGTTTGTTCAATCATTATCATAAATAAAATGCATAATATGAGTAGATACAAATTTATCTAAAGGATGTACATCATTAACATGTTATCTTATACTATCCATGATATGTAAAATGAAAATAAATGTAATGAATACAATGCTTATAAAAAACAAATAATCTAGCATGTACTAAGAAACTAATGACTATGAATACAATATAAAAAAAATTCAAGGTATAATGATGATCTAGTCAAGGGTTTGAATGATTGTGAGGACTCTAAAAAATATTTTATCATTCATTTATTAATGTCTATTCAATATTTTATAACACTAAATATATAGGTAGAACCATTCATTTATCCCACTAACCCTATTTCTAAGGGTATATAGAGAGTAACTTCCCTGTGTGATACACTCCTCTTAGGTGAACCACAAATCAAATGGATAAAAGAGGCTTATTATGGTATAAAAAATGGATCCTAAGATTTTCAATAAACTGTGAGGGATGTGGAAGCTAAATTTCATATTTAATGATGTAAAATGGCTATGAGTAGTGGGGTAAATACCTCATGTCATGATGTATGTCAATAAAACACTTCATATCCCTTCATGATAATCATTAAGTAGTTTTAAAACTACTAGAACATAATTTATAAAACAAGTAAAATCAATAGAAAAAAAATCAAAAGTTTTTTGTGTATATAAATCAAACAATTTCAACCCCAAGTTAAAAGAAAGAACTTTTGTGTCATATTTTATCTGAGGTGATAATACAAAGTTCTTCAGTGTTAGATTAAATTCAAGGTCAAATAGTTTGAATTATGATGTTTCAAATTTATATCTAAAATCAAAGGTTATTTTCTTTTAGTGTCAGGAATTTACATAATGGACTAAAATCCTAGCATAAGAATAAAGTAAATAATAAGTAAGAAATATTCTAAAAATAGTAGGTTCACTAGAATGTTTAATATATTTTAATTGAAACTAATCAAATTAGTCGATATTAAACTATTGAAATGAAAATACTAGAATGTATGGATATCATATTAGAATATAATATGCTACAAAAATTCATAGAATTTAAAATTTGTTAAAATTAGTAAACGAGCCTAAGGATATGCAAACATCCCTAAAATAGATTTAATGCTGACTGTGTAAGCTAACTATGACTAAAATATACTTGAAAAGAGATGAAAATAGTGTCATATTTGAAAACAAATTGAAAACTATGCTGGGACAAGGCCAAAAAAGGACAAGGGTGCAGTGTAGCCTTATTTATTGACTATATCCATATGGTTGACTATGAAACTAAATTTTTAATCTTGATATGTGCACATATAAATGGTGGATTTCTAATTATGTGTGGGAGATGAATAAATGTATAAAAGACATATAAAACACAAACCCTATTATTGAAAGAAAACCAAATAGGAGATCAAATGCGAAAGTGGGGAAATGGTTAAGGAAAATAGTCAAGCTATCTTAAAAAGGCTCCACATAATCTAAGTACTACCTACATAGTCCAAGTGGATCTTGAGATAATGTAGTTCTCCTTTTAAGAGTGAGTGTGTGATTCATGATTGTGCAACTATATGAATGTAACTAGAAAATTTATTTAAATGCTTGATAATGGATGCCCTTGACTTAAAATAAATCAAATTCAAATGTGGCTTATGACTATTAGAATGTAATAAAATTTAAATTAGAAATAATAGTTCTATTTTACTCAATATATAATGATTTTTTGTAAGGCTTGTTATGTATTATAATGAGCGGCTTAGATGTGCTTTTATAGAGGAATATTTCAAATATTTTTTCTAACTGATCTATAGATACTATAATTTCATACCCTATAGATGATTAATTAGGTTTTTTAGGTCCATATTTTTATTTAATCTCATAAATAATCCTTATCCTAAGGTTTAATATATTTACAATTTACTAGCTCAGTAAGTGGCTTTTACTATTACCATTCTACCCCCCAATCTCCTAAATTCATTTATAACTCTAAGAATTTACCCCTAAACCACTTTACCCCCATATAGAGTCATTAATAATAATTCCACCTATATCAAAGCAAATTTTACCCACAGTTGAAATAAAGGTGCCAATTTGGGTGAATTGGCATTGATTTGCCCATGATTGGTGTTGATTCTCTAGATTGACATTGATCCATAAATACCTAGCCATCCTTTGCATTTTGGATCAAAAACTTAGAGTCTCAAATTACTATAAGATTTATTGGAGACTTAGTGTTGTCCTTAATGACACTATGCCAAAATTTCACTGCATTCAATCCATATCCTCTATCAAGCTTGAGAAATTGCCTACATTTGTGGAGAAGTGTTATTCTACTTGAAAATAGATTGAAAGTAAGTCATCATGTTTTATTTATATCATTTTTATCAATTATTCTACTATTATTTATTTATCCATTTTTTTAGAATATCATTTATATCCCTCTATATCTTTTTATCAGTCTCTATTAACCAATCAGTTTCATCTATTATATATTTTTATTAAACTCAGTCATAGAGAGAATCGATGTTGATTCATTCTAAATTGGCACTGATTCTATAGATCAGCACTGATCCCATCAGTATTGGCATCAATCCACTATGTTTAATTTATAGAACCTGAGACCTTAATCCTAAACCCCTATCTATAATCATTTACTAATTTACTATCATTTGAATATGGACTTTGTTTGTAGATGACTCTACCAGGATTAGTACATGATGTTATTAGTATTACTGATGTCCCCATAATTTTCCAACTATTGTTAGCTGATCATAGTGACATAAATTTTGAGCTATCTCTCTACACAATCATTTATTTTCTTTCTCTCAAATACACTGAAGGCCAACTATCTATTATATTGGATGATATATACTTTTCTTCAGCTTATTGGGAGGAATATTTCATTTATATTGATAGCTTAATTGAAGACTGAATCTTAATTAGCATTTTTTTCATAGCTTTTATCTATTATATTTTTATATGCTTTTTATCTACTTAATTATATAAATAATGGACTGACATCCCTCTAAGTTGACATCCCTCTAAGTAAGTGTACCACTTATTGGAATTGATATTATATTAGGTAGTCCACCCATCTCTTTTATTAATTTGTTTTTTTAAGTGTTTACATGTGTGCAAGTTATTATTCATAGCCAAAAATAATCTCTCACAGTCATTGGATTTAAAGTAGTGCAAAACATCTTTTAATCCATAGGTATTCACCAGAAACCCTATTTTTATTTGAAATTTTAGTAAGTGATATGTAAATTAAATAAAAATAAAAAACTACTTAAACATTCTGGCACACTTGGTAGGACTCGTAAGGTCTCACTTTTCTTATTAAAAAATCATTCTGAATTTCTCTATCTTTCCCCCCTTTCTTTTATTTGATGTATTCATTGAAATAAAATTAATTTTTTTTCCTTTTTTAAAAGTTAAAGATAATTTTCATCCATTTTGATTGCTTATTTGATTCATATATAATAATCTAGGTAGTTAATTTATCATAGTAATCACATTTTTCATACATAGACCAAACCATGTTCATAACAAACTCATCAAAACATTTGACAAAAGGGAACTGATTGGGATTTAATCACCTAGTGATAACCTTCTTCTCAAATATCCCACTTGAATTTCATCACTAAGGAGAGATTTAACTTAGTACTCTAGTTGAGTATAAACCTAGTATTTTGATATATTTTGTATAAGCACCCGATACCCTTATGCTACGATGTGTGAAGTGAGGGGGTAGGCCCAAATACTAAGCCAAGTATTGATCCCAACACAAAAATATATTTATGCCTAAACAAACGTAAGACCATTTTTAGATTTCCACTTCTTAGGACCCTTAGTATCCTTTTCTTTTTTTATCATAATTTAAAGTAAAAAAGAAAAAAAAATTGGGTACGTCTTTAGTGTGTGTATCTTTTCATCTTTACTAAATATGAGATAATCAAAAAGAATATTTTGTGTTTTTTTTTCTTACTTTTTCCTTTATCATTACATGGTTTTTATGCAATAAAAGTCACAAAAGAAAACCAAACCCCCAACTTCATCCTCATCCATGGAGAATTCTCCTAGCCCTCCTACTTCCTTTGAGTCCATTGATACATTTTCTCTCATGATAATATACACCTTTAGGAGAATCCTACACATCTATCTTAGATAAAATTTTAAATTAATCTCTCATCAAGCTTCCTTTGATAAGATATCTTGATGATTCTCACCCTAAACCTAGTTGGTTTATGGAAAATGACTTTTGTAATTTTCACCATGTAATAGGTCACAATATTAGTAAATTATATTATTTCAAGGGCCTAGTACAAAATATTATCAATCAGGGGTGTTAAAACTAGATAACCATAATGCACCCAAAAATTAGTCTATAGATTTATTCAGGAAACCATTCCCTAATCATGCCTCCACATCAAATTCTATGTAGGTTAATTCAGGATCAACATGAAAACATAAAACTCATGTAATTAATATAATCAATGACTAGATTTTGCCTAAAGAAGTTGAGAGTACCCCTATCCTTGATCTCCTTACAAAATAAATTTTGAAACATCAAAATTAAGTGTAGATATCTTGAAGACTTCCTCTAGTTTTCTAAATCTCATTATTTGGGATACACTCAAGGAAACCATATTTGAAAGTACTTGAGAATTAAAAGAGGAAAAGACTATCAAGGAAAATGTTTGATTAGACATTCTAAAAGATACACATACTATTCCTCATATCATTTCCATACTTTCATCTAGCATACCCATTCCCTCTATCTTATTACCCCTTGAGGAAACTATTGTGTTATCTCAAACTAGCTCAAGATCAATTCCCCCATTACTCAAGAGGTACTTAATCATAGAGAAATCAAGGGAAAAGCCATATATATAAACCTCAAAACTTAAAGGTGAAAATCTTCATAGCATCCTCCCATTAGAATTAAAATACCTAAAGAGAACATCTTGAATACCCCTAAAAAGATTCAAAAAGGAAAAGCATTATTGCCATTGATTTAGATAAGGGCATCTATACTAGGACCCCATCCTTAAACCAAACTAAAAGATATCATTATATAATCTTCCACTAAAACCCATGTACCATCACAATATGATATTCCCACTATAGTCATGCCAATACATAACCCATTAAACCCTATTATATAAAATGTTTAGGTGTAAGGACTTATCTTAAATACAAATTACCTATAATAGGGACCATTCAGATAGCTAATTCAAAAGACCAATGTTCAAGGTCACATACTTCTTCCCTACCATACCATTTCAATTTACCAATCATTTTCCAGTGTCACATTTCCTATCTATTCACCTTATCACTTGGGAGTAACCATCCTACCATTCTATCCAATATTCATACCATCATCATCCTAAATAATTCCATACCATATTTTTTTCTATCATCCCATTCCTATCTAGACCAAATCTTATTTTTATCCATCCTATCCTATATTGTTTTGATCTTAGTTCTTTTTGGTTCTTCCCACACTTTTTGCAAGGGGATTTTGACCCAGTTTCATCAGTTTATCAAGTTTTGTGTTTTAATGATAGTCTATGAAAGTAGTATGATAGTTGATCTAGAAAGATATCTTTAATTTTCCATCCTATATCATGTTTATTTATGTGAGCCTAATTATATATGTCTATAAGGGAAAATAAGTATTTCACTAGTCTTGCTACTAATTATAACCACCTATGAGAAAATTAGTATCATTGATATGATTTGTTGTATCCTAATTAGAACTGCGTATGGGTAAACTAGGGGAAACACTTATTAATCATTCAATGCCTATCACCTTGTCATTATTGTTTTCATTTGCCTTGTTATTTAAGCCAAGTTTGTGAGCTTTTTATTCCTTAGTCAAGTTTCTCCCCACCTTTTATGTGGATGGAATTACTATGATTTGAGGTCACTTTGGGACTATGTGGGTCATGTTTGATTCATGATATGGTCACATCTATCCCCCTTTGCCATACACTCTCACCATTTTGTGAGCAACCTAAGCTAACACCCTCACCATTTTGTGAGTAGGTATCTTGTCATTCTATAATGAGTTAAGATACCTCAAAATTCCAAAAACGTTCATAACATTTCAAAATCTAAAAACATTTTTCCTGTATGAGCCTAGGTAGTCATCCTCGATTCGACCTAATAGGGCAAAGTCATTATTAGGATGATTTATTTTACTTTTGCCTTTAGGGTTTTTGTATATTTATTTATTTCAAGTTGTTATCGACTTTATGTGTTTTCTATTTATTTCTTTGTTCGTTAGTCTGCTTGCCTATTTATTTTATTTTCATACTATTTCCTTGACTCAGTCTATATGTGTTCCAAAGGTGATTCATTGCACATAATATTATTTAATCCATCCATATTCATAAATAAACATTATCATCATATTTTTTATTATTGGTGCATTTTTTTAAATTATTTATTGGATCAGGAGTCAGTCCTTATGCATATTTTGTCCAATTTATCATTGTGTTTTATCATTATGCCTATCATCAAGTGCTATATTAAAAATAATATGTAAGAGGATATACAAGCAAGAGGGGCTGAAAATGTTTCTCCTTGGTACCCTGGTAATGTCTCTCACCCATCTTGATCAAATCAACCCATTGACCATTCTTTTTGTAACATTGCTAATAAGGATGATCATCTCCTCATTAGCAAGGACAACTGAATCATTTCCATTGATCAATCTTATTCCTCTATTCATCCCTTTTATTACTTTGTTTGTAGATTTCTTAGTCATTAGAACATCACATCTATGTTTGTGTCTAGTCATCTTTAATCTATATTCTAGTTTATATCCTTGAGTTATGCTTGCTAATCAGCCCTTACTGGGGCACAACCATATCAAACATCATCTTTATTCGATCTAGGTCATCTTAATGATTATAACTACTTGTGAGAAAATAATTATTTTGACTTTTATTTTTGATTATACTCACCTATGGAAAAATAAATACTCTTTTTAAATTAGTGCATGCAAGCATTTTCTCATTTAGATTAATCTCACCCATGGGTTAATTCCCCCTTTCTTCTTATTTATTTTCAAGGGTTCATCCATCAAATATATGATGGACACTCCCTCAAGGGGGCATCATTATAGGCTTTCCAAACCTTCTTTGGATTTTTTTATTGTATCATCATTTTCTTTTTTAGTATAAATTCCTTTTATAATTATTTGAGAACACATTGTTGGGCCTATAATTTGCAACATCTTCCCAAATAGGGGAAAAATGTAGACACCTAAAACTGGCCACCAATGGCTTCATACTCAAATTTAGAGAAATTATTACCAACCATTGAATATCTAGCCTAATACTTTCTAAAGGTTTCAAATTTGGCTTCATATCCATGCACTTAAATCAATTTGGCCTATTAATCAATTAAATAAGACATATGCACATTGAATTAAATCAAATATTGCAATAAATGTCCAAATGCCTAAAAGGGATTAATTAAATGTAAAATATTAATCTAGTCTTAATTGAATTTATCCATGAGCTAATAAATCAATTATCAACAAGAAAAATTTAAATATCAATGAATATCCTAGAAGCTAATCATTACCTTTATGAGTTATCCCAAAAGCAAAATATATTAAAACACACCTATTTCATGCTAATCATTACCATTTGGACACATTTAAACTCAACCAAGGTTAACTAATCCAACCAAGGTTAACTGATACAACCCAGGTTAGGATTTAAATCATTCCAAGTTAATTTCAAATTGTATAAAATCAAGCCTAGACCTCTTCATTTAACAAGCTATGTTGGTGAAAAGTTACCATACACAAATGATTTTAGAGATTGAACCATAATAGATTTATAATGTTGAATTTGATAAATGAGTCAAATGCATAGTGTTATACTTCCAAAATGAAGCCAAACCACATCAATTCAAGCCAAACATGGTGCTAAGAGGAGTTGAAGATAGCCAAGCCTCATTGATGAAAATATTTTGAGCATAATCTGAACAACCAAACAAACACATCATTTAGATCATTCAAGGAAGGTAAGGAAGGTAAGGAAGGTATGTTTTCTTGCATTTTATTTGAGCTTTGTCATTTGTTATTTGT
The DNA here is from genome assembly GCA_037957365.1 of Torreya grandis. Taxonomy (NCBI): domain Eukaryota; kingdom Viridiplantae; phylum Streptophyta; class Pinopsida; order Cupressales; family Taxaceae; genus Torreya; species Torreya grandis. The sequence goes on from JARHVA010002118.1 coordinate 2,178,274, forward strand.
TCACCATGCCCCCCCTATGATTTATGTATGGTGTTATGCTTTATTATTGTGTTTTTTATCAATTTGATTTTATTTTGAGACTAACACTCTATCTAACCTCCCCTCCATCATCAAATTACAAGCATAAAAATTTCTACATGCTTCAAAATTTTTCTATGATTGTAATGGGATGCTCTATTTCATCTTTATTTTTCATTATGATAACAACAATTGTATGTTCTGAAGCAAATGAGTACAAGGAGAAGTCCTTCGTGAAGTTTGGACTAATTAGTACTGGGGCTTGAGCTATAACATCTTTGATGTCTTGAAAAGAATTTTGAGCCTCATCTATCTATTATATTTTACATCATATTTGAGCTTACATTTAGAGGTCTCAAAATTTACACAAATCTTGAAATGAACTTCCTTATGAAATTAATCTTCCCAAATAAATACTTGAGCTCCTTCTTGATATTTGGTAGCACAATCTTTGAAATGCCATGGATTCTATCTAGATCAATGATGATTCCTTATTTGGAAATGATATGTCCCAATATCTTGGTCTCAATACCTCCAAATATTTTCTTCTTTGGGTTTAATTAGATGCCAAACCTTTAGCATCTTTCAAAGATTGGATATAGATGGTCTACATGATCATTCTTGTTCTTACAAAATATAGTAATACCATCTATATAAATGAATATACATTTACCTCTTAATCCTTTAAATGCATGATCCATTGCTCATTTAAAGGTGGATCCTATATTTATTAGGCCAAAATTCATCTTTGTATATGCATAGGTACCCCAGTTTGTGGTAAATATAGTCTTCATTTTATCCTTTGATTATACTAGTACTTGGTTATAACCTAAAAATCCATCTAGAAAGGACATAATTTTAGAGCCACTGACTATCTGAATAACCTCATCTATGGAGGGAAATGGATGGTTGTCCTTCTCAAAATATTTTTTTTTAAGTTTTTGAAATCAACACATAATCTAATCTCTCCATTCTTCTTTCTGATTGGGACCAAATTGGCCACCCAAGTAATGTGACTGATTGGGAAGACTATTATTGCACTTAACAAATTTTCCACTTCTCTTTGAATGAGAGGTTCTAGGATAGGATTAAATGGTGTCTATCTCTATTTCAATGGCTTGTGGTCTAGTTTTATAAGAACTATATGAGTGATGAATTTTGGGTCATAAACCTTCAAGTATTCATACATCCATGAAATCACATCTCTGTATTAGGTGAGTAAATCATTCACTTGTATTTATTTTAGAGTGAAATTAAGGATAATGTTGACATAGCGTGGCTACTCTCATCCCATAAATTCTCACTTTCATAGTTAGAGTCATTAACCTGGGTTGCCTTTATTGTTGAGCTTGAGGATATATATAAAATGGTGTTTCTAAGGAGACCAATCCAATTGGGAGATGATTCTCTTTGAGATAGAGGATACCTTCCTCATTTGACTCCTCTTGGTAGAGATGATTAACTTACTTATCATCAATGATTTGGGATTCAAATTATCCTGAGTTGGTAATAAACTAAATGATATTTTGGTCATCATCAAAGACTTGAAAATTTTATACATTTTTAGGAATAGAAGGACATGGTACTAACTCAATGGAGAATCTCTTTACCTTGGATTCTTGGAGAGGCTCCAAATTGGGCTAGTGAATCTACATCTTGATTTTGTTCTTTGGGAATAACTATTATATTGAAAGCCTTAAAGCCCTCAATCAAATCCCATGCTCCATGTTTATATCATTTTAGATAATATAAATTACATTGGTATTTGTTTCTAACTTGATTGACTACCAACTCTAAATCCTTGAATACTAACAACTAATTGATATTGTTCTTGAGTGCAAAATGTAATCCCAAAATCAATGCTTCATATTCAACCCTATTGTTAGTGAAAGTGAACTATAATTTGTATGCTACCATTAATTTTTTTCCTTGTGGATCATATATTCAATTCTTATGTCTGATTCTTATTTGGATCTAGTGCTATCAAAGTGCAGATTCCATAGATGGTTGGGGCCCTAGGATTTTAGATTTTGTATTTAATTTTGTTTAGTGAAAGTATAAATACCAAGGCTAGGGTACTCATGAATTACCTCTTCATTATTGACATTGTACTCTGTGATAGGATACTTCATCCTTGGTTCCCTATCAATTCATATTTGATTTGCAATGCCTCCTCTTGGTAGCCAAATGTGAGATAAATTAGACATACATTGAGTGTTTTAGACTAATCACAACTCAACAATAATCCATAGAATTTAGGTATATCTACTATAAGGATGTTGATATTCATCTATACTCGTGGCTCGGATGCTACTTGAATATGCACATTAATCAGTTCTCTAATAATTGGTACCACCATTTTATCCAACTGTGAGACTATTCTCTTTGATGGGGTTGGAGTTAAGTCAAGATTTTGACAAATATAAGTAAGCATCATAGTTGCTAAAGCTCTAGAATTGACTAAAAAATTATGAATATTTTTACCAAATGCCTTGATAGTTAGCAAAAAGGGTGGAACCTATGACTTAGTTTTATATATGAAATTGGTGTTATATGATTTTTCTTTCTCTGTAGGATATTTTATCTTTTCCACAAGGGTCTTCCCTATGATGGAATTTCATATTAACTCATTCTATTCAATGATCTGAGTTAATTCATGAAGGGTGATGTTTAATTTTATTTTCTTCATATATTCAATAATGTTGTACCCTCCTTTTCTCTATTCTTCCTTATTATGAGGCTGATCATTCCCTTTGGGGGAGGTGGATTGCTATTAGCTTTTGGATTCAATGGAATGGCTATGCTATTTGGAGAAATACAAGTTGTGAAGGGATACCTGTTCCTCAAGTTATAACCACCTTTTTAAAATTGTTGGAAAGTATGAATCTCATTGGTGTTATCTTCTAGTACATTGCCATCTTCATGTGGGAAAGGAAACTCATGAGTCTCAAAGAACATGGTATTGATTTAATGGCTAGGGTCTTAATGAGATTATAGTGGATTATGCATATGAACTTGCCTTACTACCTCTCTTTAAAAGATCTCAAATAATACACAAAATTCAACATAGTCAAGTTCACCATGTTGAGAAGTATTATGGATTTTTCACCAATTAGGTAGAGATGTTTCTATTATATTGATTTATGGAGGCTTTCTGGGCTTCTTTGTATTATTTTTAGACCTATTGAATGGGCTATCATACCTCTATAGCCCAAAATTTTGATTACCACTTGGGTCATTAGCATTGCTTATCTTTCTTAGAATGTCAAGGAAGTCATTACTTAACTTATAAACCATATTTTGTATAGCATCTAGCTTTTCTTTAGTAGAGTTAGTGCCCTAGATAATAGTAGTAGAGGATGTATCTAGATGTTGATTATGTTGGTAACCATTGCATTGTGCATGGTTGTTTAAAAAACTATAATTTGGATGTGTCATCTATGTCAGAGGAGGTAGTGTGTATAGTTGATTATGATTAAATACAAGGACATTCTTCTTCACATGTGGAACTAGGTTCAAAGATGGGAGACTATTGTTGATAGTAGGTTTCTTAGGCAGCTTATGATTTAACTATCTATAAATGTTGATGGCCTCTTCATACGCCAATGCTAAAGTGTTTATAGTAGAATCCCTTCACAAGAAGATTGTAGTAATTAGATCTAGAACATTCTTGTACATTTCTAATACCAATACTTCATCTAGTTTATACATTGGGATCAACCAAGTGTACATCTTTTGAAATGTTGCATTGAAATCCTAGATTGGCTCATGAGGCTCCCTCTTTAGGCTAGTAAAGTGATGGTATATTAAAATGGGGCTAGTTACTTCGCCAAATTATGTAAGAAAAGTCATTTGGTATATGCTCTAAGAAGTGATAAAATTCTCTTTAAAATTAAGATACCAATCATAAGAAACATCCATTAGTGTAAAAGGGAAAATCCTATATGCAATATATTCATTAATACTATTCATTAATATCAATGTAGCCTTGAAATAATTGATGTGATCTTCTGCCATTCTTAGATAGATACCTAAGGGATAAAAATATGATAAAAATATGATAGATACCTTTTTGGATTCTTAGGTAGGTCATGTACATCCCCTAGGATGGTAATAGAAGATCCAACCAACCAAGGTGGTTGAGTCATGGGAAAATTAATTAGGGGAATGTTCCTTACTGGGGAAGGTGTTATGGATCTATTGTGGAAAGGGGTAGTTGGTATAAATCTAGGCCTTATATTATTTGACAAGGGTGAGACTAGAAGACTAACCTGAGAAATAGATCTGGTTACTTTGCTAGGTGACTCTAGTACAACTCAATGTAGAAATTAACCTCTTTTATTGGAGTTTCAAGCCTTCTTAGTTCCAAAAAAAATATTGATGTAGTTTTTATGCACACCAATTTGTAATGAGGTAGCTTTTAATGTTTCAAGATCTTAATGGAGATGAACTCCACTATAGGGCATGAGTTGTAGGTATGTGATTTTAACAAACAGGTGATGGAATAGCAGGCATATCATGCAAGTTGTAAATAAAGATGATGAATGGTTTATGAAATAAAGTCAAATCTAGATGAGTTGGTGGTTATATGATTACTAATCTAGAGTGGTTAATCTCAAAAGTAAAATAAAAAAAAGATGGAAAGGTAGAGAAAAAAGAAAGATTCTATGGCTTCAGGAATAACCTTTTAGGCTAGATTTTAATTGGATAAGTTCTTTCAGAACCAATGTCTATTTCTAGTAGCTATTATACACACATAGATAAACATGGTCAAGTAGTCTAGGATAGTTTGATATAGGAAACTCAAAGGCCTTAGTCAAAGCTTGCTCCTCTTAGAGAAGCTATTACACACCCTTACTCAGGAGATTATGACTCAAACTAGAGAGGTATTTGAGATAGTTTTAGCACATACATGGAAGAATATATCATTGAAATCACCTCTACATACTTAGAAACATGAAACAATTAACTTACTTTCTAATAATCAATATAAGTTTCTTATTATTTAATAGATTTTGCACATATTAAAACTAGCATATTAATCATAACAAGAAAGAATTACTCAAAACTATTGCACACTAAGAATTATTGAATCAAACAACTAAAATGATTAATCCTAATTACACAAAGCTTAGAGAGAAAACACACAAATACATTTAATGACAATCAAAATTGATTATGTTTTTGTATTGGAATTTTTTGACCCTTTACAAATGTGGGTTATATATGTCTAAATAGACTAGGGGAGGGGTTGCCTCATCCTCCAAGTACATGAAAAAATTGATTACATGGCATAGTTATAACCTTAATTCTAATTGTAGTCTCAAAACTGTATGTAATGTATACATAGAGTTAACTTACATTTATAAAGAATTAAAGTCAGCCTTTACAATATTATGCAACATGTACATATTTAAAATAAATTTAGGCAAATTTTACATTGAGTTTTAATCATAAGAAAACTATAATTACATAATTGATGCAGCTATATTGAATTGGTATGTACAAAGCTAGTCCTTTCAACTAAGGTTGAGTAGACATCTGCATGGATGTATTAACCTTAGTGGGAGTGGTCACTATTTGTGTAAATGCTAAACTAGATGTTACAACCTCAGTATCATTCTTATTTCCATCTATATAAATATAATATTGGTGACCTTCATCATGCTTCTCCCTTATAATTTCTAAATTTAATATCAAAGGTTTGTGTATCTTGATAACTTGCTTTAAGAGTTTTTCTTGTCCAACCTTCATATTTTAGAAGTTAATCTTGAAAATTTCAACTTCAGTTACCTTTTTTTTTATCTCAAAAATTATCTCAACATCAATATCTTTCATTTATAACCCCTATAGACTCTACTTAAAAATTTTAGATGCTTCTTGAATGCATTGGTCAAAATTTATTCTGCTAATCAACTTGCCTATAACATCCCTTGCCTTAGATAATTTCAAATTGTCAAAAATCTTCAAGATGAGTGTCTCATGTTATTGATATTTGGGAATCAATGCCCCAACTAATGTTACCCATTACCTAGCTTCATGCATTCTAATGACCACCAAATTGAGGGAATTAGATGCCTCTAATGGTGTCATCAAGTCTAGATAGTTGTATGCCTTATTAGTAGTGTACAAAATCAATCATTTTAGTTTATTCTCATCTTGATTTAAAGAATTAAATAATTGATGTGTTTGAGATATATGAGGGCCTAATCAATCCCTCATTTATTCAAGTGACTCAATATTATTATAACATTTCAATGTAGCTTCTTGTACTTCAGCCTCAATTCTTGTTGGAACATGGACTGCTTATTGTTTTTATTTTATTTTCTCTAATTCTTATTCTAAATCTTGCCTTGCCATCTCTATCCCTTCATGAAGTGATATCATGGCATCCTTGTGGGTTTCTAATAGGGATTTGAAATCTTAAATGTATGGAGATTGTCATAATGATCTATTTTATCTTTTAGACAAGGCATAGACTTCCTGTCTCTCTTTAAGAATAATTTCCCTCCTAGATTCATCCTCCACTTTCCTCTTCCTAACCTTTTGAATACTACATGAGGGATTAACAAATAATAAGGTCATGGATGATAGTTCTATAATTTTTAAATTGGGATTTTGGGTAGCCTTTGCTCTAAGATCAATTACCCATAGGAGAATCACTACTTGGGTAAGGTCTACTTATTGTGTCTGTTTAGTTATAGCTTGCATGTCTAGATTTTTTAATGATTGTTCTATGGCTCCTTTGAGAATTGGATCAGGTAGGGATGGCCATATGATATTATACCAATCCACACCTCCATATTGGGGGTGTGGATGGACTATGTATACTAGTTTACCCCTTTTTCCATTGCCTGAGGTCATGACAATAGTCTCTTGGGATGAACTGGTGGAAAGCATTAGAAAATTAATCTGCATGGAAGAGATACGGAGCTAGGAAGTGGCCAATGCTATTTCAATATTCTTAGTTTCCCTTTTCTTCTTCATGGTTTAGACTATGGTAGTCCTAGAGGGAATATCAGTAGTAGTCATAGCAACAGATGTGGATGGCACTATGGGGGAAAATTAAATAATGGTGGTAGAAGAATCCTCCTCTACTTTAGGAGTGAGCAAAGGTATTTATAAGGAAATAGTGGAGGAGGAAGATCAAATATCATGGGTGGATGTGACATCCTTAAATTTTAGATTAAGTAACAAAGTTCTCAAAATAATACTAATATGAATTGAACCAAAAATAGAAACATATGAGGAAACTTGGGAGGAAGGGTCTAAAAGCTAATACTTATTACCTATTATGTCATCTATACTCGGTGCATTCCATTTATTAACCATAAGGCTTAGTGCCTTGGATCTTTCCAAATCCTCTTCTTCACCTACTTATTACTCTACCTTTGTTTGTTATTGAGTTTAGGGTATTCCCTATGATTGGATTTTTTGTGAGAGGAGGAGCCTTGTTAAATTGAGGTAGTCACTACCTCTTTAGCTACCCATTATACTATATACTTATATAATTATGGTGTAGCTGTAGATGTTTGTAATGGTAATGTAATTAGATACTCTTGGTCCTCTACATTAGAGGAATCTAAGTAAATTTGATACCCTTGAGCTCCTCTAGGATTAGTCTTAGTTAAACTAGGCTCCTTTTTCACAACCTTCAATAGTAGGGGAAGTTCTTGGCTATGTCCTTCTTGTATCTTTGCTTGTTGTTGGGGGATATTACCCCATAAGTTAGAAGTAACCCATCCTCCAGGAGGAGGAATCCTAGTATGTATTTTTTGAAATGAAATCAAAGGCTCTTGCTATATAATCCTAATATGATCCTCCTTAAGGACTTCAAGTTTTGTCCTTTTTAAGACCTGGACATCATCCTTAGCATTCATGAATAAAAAATCATGGTTAAAGGGGACATGTTGGTATGGGATACCAAAGCCCTAAATATGCATTTGGATTCAATTATGGGGGTCCTAATCTTTGTGTGTTAAGGTGGGAAATTGATAATGATTTTTCTTGTTGCCTACATCTCCAAAATGCTTCCTCATGGTATAACACATTCTATGAATGACAATGTGAGATCCATAGAAGGCTCTACCTAAACACTCCACCAAAGTTGAAATGCAATTTCTTATTAAGCTAGATTATTTGGTACATACTTGGGGAGGCATAGGGGGTGGAATTTATGATCAAAAACCATGATTACTATGTATTATAGATACAACTAGTAGTTAACTTGAGGAGCTAGTGAATCCTCTATGCTTTTAGAAATTCTAGGTAATGGGGCCTCATGAATTGCCTAACATATTTGACAATAAACATTCTCAGTAGTTTAGACCATGTGATTTATATATGCATATATATTCATAAAATGATAGTAATCATAAAGATAAATCTTTATACAATCTGTGCCTAGGTTATAAAGCTCCCTAAGGTCCCTATATATCATGCCCATTATTGCATCCAATAAGTATGGCATCATGTAAAAATGGATAGCTGAATTGGGATTCTTGGATTTGTGCAAAACTTGTTCCTGTGGCTTGAAACTAATGTTCTCACCTAGGGAAAACTTTACATTACTAGTCATTATCATATCTAGTAATGGCACCCAATCTAGGTTAAGAAAATAAATACTTGGCATGTCATACATTATTCTCAATAAGGCCATTCCAATATAGACCCCCATTCTAAATTTGTTAATGGGGTTGGGAGACTTTCCATTTAGGACCATTATCTCCCCAGGGAGAAGCCATGAGCTTATGACTTTGTTAATTGAATTCTATTTGTTTTATGTTACTAGCCTATGCTTATCAAATATTATATCTAGAACTAGTAGAGATAAGTACCTTTGGAAGTCATCTCCAATGATGCAGACCATGACTATTTAGTGATCTATATGGTGCAAGAAGGCATCTTATGTAATCTTGACATCAAATAATAAGTCCCTTAGTAAGTCAATACATGGCATGACCTTGAGATTGGTTGCCACTGAGTATAGTACTTATCTCTTGAGGGAGAGAAAGTCTATATTAAACTAGCACTATATGGGTGATATATTTCCTTCATGTGAAAATGCATCGACAACATTGACTACATCCCATAATTTTTAGTAATTAGCATACTTATTGTCAAATATTATTGTGTCAAAAACCATGTCTATGAACTCTATATAATCCTTAATGGGGAATAGGGATGATGGTAATACTCCTTTGAAACTCTTAGATGATGATGCCATTGTAATTACCTAGTGTGCTCAAAGTCTATTTACATGTATCATGAAAACTCCTTTTTCCACTGGTTGCTTGTTTGTAATGGATTTATAGGTAGCTAGGGCTTTGTTCATAGAGTATAAATTGAGTTTTAATTCACTAGTGAGAAATGAATATTGTAATTGCTGCATGTCATGTATTTAAACTTTTGCATTTAATTCTACTTCATGCATTTTTAATATCCAATGTTCATATGCTTATTTTACTTATATAGTTCAAATCTCATTAGTTTAGTTGGTGGGTTATGTTCTTTGGCAAGTGTTGATGAGTAGTTTTGCTTTGTTGGATAAGTCTTATATGATTTTAGTAATTAAGAGTTGGGAGTTAGGTTCTATGTTGGGGCCGAGCCAATAATTCTTGTGAATCAAAGGCTCCAAACATAAAGCTCAAATAAAATGCCTGAAGACTAAATCCCTCAAAAATATGTTTGAATAAAATGTCCAATCAAAAGATCCAAACATAACCTAAAAAGTGTATAAATTTGATGGTGACTATTTTAGATAAATTATCCAATGAAAAGTCCTAAAAAAAGTTTTGATACAAAAACTTTGAATAAGACTTTTTGAATAAAAACCAATTCCTTCGAAACAATCATTCAAATAAATGTTTTAACAAAATCCTTGATGTGGAAACTCTGAATAACATGTCTGGTACAAAAAATTTGATAAAGACAACTATAAATAAAACCATTAAATATAAGAAATCCTAAAAATAAGTCATGAAAAAAAAACTTAAAGAGTAAATATTGAATAAATGTTTTGAATTAAATTTTGAGTAAAATGCTTGATACAGAAATTCTGAATAAGAACTCTGATGAATAAATCCCAAACATAAATTTTGAAGAACAAAGTTCCTAAAAATAAGGCCCATGAAAAATGTCTAAATATCAAATCCCAAATAATTTCTTCAAATAAAACTAAGTCCCAAAACCTACATAGTATAAAAACTCCCCAAAGGCTTTAGTAAGTTAGTCCCAAAAATGTATAATACCATTGTTTGTACTTTCAAATGTAAATATTAATGAACAATATGATATAACTTGCACAACTATGTATAGGAAGAGCTCAAACAAGGCCAAATCACATAAAAAGGAGTGGGTACCCATTTCTTCAAGAAAAAAGGGTAATGTTAGATACAATATCCTAGACTAGGGGAAACTTGTGGCACATAGGTGTTTGAGTTTCTATAGGTGGCTATTTCCACATTACCAAATGCGATAGTCAGGCAACCAAAGTTAATTATGCCTCACCAATAATATTATGAGTTCCACCATTATGCCTAAAAATTCCTAATATAGGCATATGATCTTGTCCTTAAACTTGATAGTCAAATCGATAATATAAAAGGAGAAGGTAAAAAATTTAGAAACAACTAGTTAGGTCCCTATCTAGTGATGAAATTTTTTAACAATGGAGCCTATCAGATATGTACTCTATAAATATATGAGTTTGGCAAGTCTTTGAAATATTTGAATTTAAAATGTTTTCATATATAATTATTACATATCACACTGTTCTCACCTATATTTCATTTCCATATGTTATATGTCCACCAACATAGTATTGGTGTTGTTTCATGATTATTTAGTTGGTTAGTTATACAACATAAAAAATTTCAAAATGTAGCCTATCACATTACATCATTCCCACATTTCCCTATCACCTTATAGAGGGCATTCTCAAAATTAGCATGTCACATTGGTCTTTGTCTTAGTCCTTATAAGTAAAGTACACATATCTCCCTACATCTTCTTACATGACTTAGAAGAATGCTTGCCTACAATGGAGTCTAGAAGCTTATCCATGATAGAGTCACCCTTTACAGAGCCTTTAGAAAATAAAAATAAATAATAGCATGCCTAAAATAAGGTAACTTTACCCACTCATATTGGTCCTCGATAGTGAGCCCTTGCATGGGGCCAAGGTTTGGGGTTAAGGGCCTTACAAATATAAAAGTAGATACTTCTATGAAAATCTAAAGCTTATTAAAATACAAAATTTAGAATTGATCCCTTTCATATTACTAGTTGCATGGGGAAGATATGCCCCTTACTCACCTATATCTAGCCTTTGATGATGAACTAATGTGTCTTCCGAGTCACATGAGACTAGGTGTAGGGGGTCATAAAGAGAAGTAAAATATAAATGTAAAATCAATGTCAAATAAAAAAAAGTGTCTAAATAAAATGTTATTCAAAAACCTTACCTACATGTATACATTTAATGAAGGTAACCTTTGCCCATTAAATGGTTATGTCAGGGTTAATTCTCTCTAGATGAATCCAATAAAAAAATTTCTTTTATAATTTCACCAAGAAGTAAATATTATATTTTTTTTGTAAGTATTAGGTCATCTTCCTTTTTCCTGTGAAATTTTGATTTATGGTTTTCATTATTTATCATCTCAAATTTATCTTGTTTCCCCCTACATTTCTTCTAAATTGAAAGTCATATGTTTCATGAGTCAAGAAATTAAGTAATCACCTAAAAAATAAATGATTAGCACAATTATTGTCACACACACACACACACACACACACACACACACACACACACACACACACACACACACACACACGTGTGTGTGTGTGTGTGTGTGTGTGTGTGCGTGTGCGCGCACGCCCATCTCATTACATCATTTGCATACTTTCTATTTCGACATATACATTACACAAAATAGCATATAAAAATAAAAGAGATACATATGCATCCACATTATCAAATGTATAGTCATTTATGTAGACATCTAATTCCTAACACTATTTGTGTTGAAATTGTCAATCTTACACGAATTACACTCAAATGCACATTTTAGGTCAAAATCCATAAAACACCCTAAATGGTTAAAAAATGTCACTTACAAGTTCCAATTTAGGTTAAAGTATCCCTAAATAGGGCAACACATTTTATGGGCTAGCTAACTTTGATCAGATCAATTTGAGTCAAAATGATAAATTCACCATTTAGTGCTCCAGATCACTCTTTTCTTCTAATTCATTGGTACACATCACGTACCTTTGTTATTTGTTTTTGAAAATATCTTAAATGGAAATATAGCTCTAACACATATAACATCACCTTCCATTTCCTCTCTAGTCAAATTATGACCCAGTAATATGACTTTCTGACCATTTTGATTAATTGTGCATCAATTTCCAAAGAATTGCACTAAACTTGATTAAACTTGTTTAAGCTAATTAATCTAATTTAAGAGATTAAGTAAGAATTCCATAGATATTTTTGAATATCTCATTATTGAAAATTGATTTTGAATATATACATCACCTAGTGACATCATCTATGGGGTGGCATCCATCAAGCCATAAGTGCATAAAATATCAAGATTATGGGTCACCCATGCCTAATTAATGCCTTCCATGCCTCTTTAATGCTTATTTATTTTGAGTATATTTATGAGTTTAATTTAAAATATTAGGATTATCCATGGCCACACATCTCAATCTTGAAATGGATGGTCATGGTTGATCCTGACCAATCTCAAAAATTTATAAATAGAGACACCATGGACATGAATTTTAAGCTTGAATATTGAAAAGTTATAATTTTAAATTATTTCCATAATCTTTTGCATTTGATCATTGATTTTGTTTGTAATATTCATTAATAGGATAGTTTAGTGATTTGGAATCATGAGCCTAGGTTTTATGGAGTGTTCTTGAGACATTAGAGGAGTTTGCCACCTTTCTTGACAAAGACAAGGATGCTTGATCATGGGAGAACATGATTTTTTGCCACATGGGTATGGTGAATCCATTTGGGAAGGTAATATGATGTTACTTTCTTTCATTTTATTTCTTGCTATCCTTTGTAATTCTCATAGGAATATATAGGCTTAGTTAGTTAGTTCTTTATGCATTTTTCATTATTTATGGACTAATGTTTGACTAACTTATTTTGTAATCCTCTCTACATCTTGGCATGCCTGATGGGACTAGATGCATCTCACATATGAAGAAGATCATTTTGAAGCTTTAAAATATTTATTTAGATCATTAAAACTCTTGAAAATTGATTTTCTAACTTTGTTTTGCCATTTTTTGTTTGCCACCAGTTTACACAGTAACCGACATCAGTTAGTAAAATCGACATCGATTGAATAGTTGTCATTGGTCACATTGGTATAACTGATGTTGGTTAGATAATTTTCATTAGTTAACAAATATAACCATCATCGATTATATAACCAATGTCCGTCACTATGTTTTTTCTTAAAACACAGACCCAAGAGCTCTTTTTTTAAAGCTCATTATTTCAAATCTTAAAGAGCTTCAAGGCTAAAGGATATGCTAACATTTTTGTTGCAAGACCAAGCTTGACATTTACTAAAAGAATGTTTAGATCACCTTTTCCATGCTTCAAATTTAATTAGGAACCTTGTTTTGGTGTTTAACAAAAAAAATTAGATGTTTATGGTGAATGTTTTCAAAGTTACAACTAAGAACAAGGGTTCAAATGAACACCACCTCATTTTACATTCAAGCTTAAAAAATAACTCACCTTTCTAACTTTTTGTATTTACTTAATTGTTTAAGTTGAATTTTTTTTGACAAAAAGAGGGGTGTCACGTGTATGCTCTTCCATTATCCCCTTTAGGGAATCTTTGGAATCAAAAGTGCCATTCCTATTCTCTTAGTCCAAGGCTTAGAAATAAAGTTATCCAAAGCACTCCCCAAAAACTCATCAAAGTTTGGGTAATCTTAAAAACTCCCCTAAAGTCTTTCTATTTTATGACTTCTCTATTTTTATGCAAACTTGGTTTATGAGGGGGACATCATTACCTCCCACAAGTTTTTTAGGGAAGCTTTGACCCAAGGTTTCATCTATTGATATTGACTTCATTTAGCTCCTAATTTGAGTTGCACATGGGATATATATACATTTGGACATCGTATTACACTAAGTGAACAACAAGATGTAGTCATTGTAAAAAGGACTAGACCTTTTTATGACTAGCTAATGCCACGATCACCCAATTTACATGCTTATCTTTTGCATCATTTGATGTGAAAGTCATTGTGTAATTAAATTCCTTAGAATGATCCAAAACTAGTTAGTTTTAGTCAACCCCATTTTCCCATGCCCTTGTTTAGATTTAGACAATTATACTTAGTGTATTTTGGTCATTATTTGCTTGATATACTTTGAGGCTAAAACTTGTTTATTTATTCATAAGCCATGTCAAAATCAGGTATTTGAGTTAATAAGGGTAGCGTTATGCTACCCAAATCATGTCAAATCTTTTTTGCTTTTAAATCTTTGAAACATAAAAATTAACCACATCATTTGAGCATGATTACATTGTTAGGATGCTCAATATTTTTCAAGAACTTGTTTAACATTGTATCAAAAACCATTTGTTTCAAACCATTTCATGCACACCATTTGGACATTGTTTATGCATCGTTATGCTATCTGCTCTTGTCTAGCTTGTTTGGTCCAATCCTAGTCTTCAACATTACATTTTTAATTAACCTTATCAAGTTTGGATCCAAACATTGATTGGTTTCTATTTAGGCATTAATTCATGGGGTTGGTACACAAATATTTTTATTTTAGGATACATAGCTTTGATTAAATGATTACCTAATTTTGAACACTATTGATTGTTTGTTTGTTCGAGCGCCTATCCTCATCATTTTTTGTGACTTTGTTTGGGAAAACATAACCTTTATTCAAAAACTTTTGATGTTAGACATTTAACATTAGGTTATTTTATGCCAAATATCGACACAAACTAATTTTGAGATGTAGCTTCACCATTTCAACCAAGGTTGAAACTTTTATATTTTAAACATCACTTTTTAGAGTTTGTAGAGCTTTAAGTCTTTCTATTTTTGGAGATTTCTTCATTAAATCTAGGTATGTCTAGCTACACTTATGGTGCAGTCATGGATAATCCAACTTATGATAGTTTAGCCACACAAATTGACTTTTATGACTTTAGTAAAGACCCCTATGGTGACAATATGGTTTGTGAGATAGATTTCTATCTGCCTCACAATAATCAGTCATGAGAACATAGTCAAAATCCAACTTATGATCCAAATCTCAATTAGAATTATTGGGTTTATCAAGAAGACTTGGATGCTTTGGCTTGTGTAAGTAATCAAACTCCACAACATACCAAGATCACCATTTTAGGACCTACTCCTTTGGTTTGCATGAGAAACCAAACTAAGAAGTGTCTAGTCGTTACCATTTTAGGACCTCCTCCTTTGGTTTGCACATGAAACCAAACTAAGAAGCATCCACTTGTTACCATTCTTGGCCCATCACCAATTTTTGATGAACCTATTATTGAAGAACCTCCATTTCATGAACCAATTATTTTTTATCTCTTATTAAATATTCTAATATTTGAAGAGTCCATTATTGAACCACAAACTATTGTTCCTGCTAATCCAAATGTTCCCCACTTTAAAAATTCTATGCTGATTTTTGAGCCTAAAGAAGAAACATTACCTCTTTAAAATCCATTTTATGAGGATCAAAATGTGTTCAAAATTGATCTTTTACAATGAATTTGTTAGGGTGTGGAGCTAAAAGCTTCACCTTGATGCACACAGAAGGAGGATGCTAAGTATGCAGTCACCGGCGTCGGTAGGCCACAATCGACGTCGATCAGGGATCAGTGTATATCAACTAACATCGGCAGGTATCGGCTAGCATCGGTCACCTTCAGTTAGACAGGGACCGATGTCAATCACCTGTGGTAGTTCCAGAACTATTGTTGATGAACAGTCAGTTAAGTAAACAGAGAGTTTGCATGATAAAGACTAGTTCGAGTCTTTGAGCCACTTGTCTAAATTAGTGTATGCATGAGATCTATATAATAGACTCATGGACTATATTGTTAAGTGAAGAACTTGTAGAACTTAGAGAGTTCTTCCCATGGTAGAATCAAGTAGGATTCTTCATGTATGTAAGATCAGGTTTGATATGCAGGGTGTTGCAGGATCATGGTGGAGATCTACATGTGATAAGTAAGATCAGGTTAGTCTGCAGGGGTGTATGTATGCGAGGGTCAAAAGGAGATCGATGGGGGAGTAGGATCCAAGGTGACAGCAATACATCAAGGAGCAAGATCTTGGTGAGATCTACTTGGAGTACCGGTTCGTACTCAATTGTACAGGCGTACAATGAGGTGAACAACAACTTGTGTTAGCTGTGTGTTGTGACCTATTGAGAGAAAATTACTCAAGTGGGAAGATTACTGGGAGCCCTTGAGGAGGAAGCCTCATAGAGGTGGAAGAAGAGTGTGATCTCTTTATTGTAATTTCCTTTGTAATGAGTTGAATACAATTGTGTGTTGCCTTTCATATTCTGTGTGTTTTCTCATTGATAGTTATTTGTTCTTCTAGTTATTTCTGCAATCTTAAGTTGCTTATACAATGGTAATCATGTGTGCTCTTAAATTTGACAAGTTGTGTCAGAGCTTTGGGGAACTTAGGTCCTATCAAATGGTATTAGAGTGAGGTTGGATGTTCTCAGAGTGAGTTTGACTAATAGATGGCCCAGATCTGGTTAGTGTGTGTTGATTATAGGTTACTCACAGGGGTTGCTATTTGAGTGGGAGTATAGTAATGGTAGAAGAAAGTAAGCTAAGAATGAATAAATTTAGGCACAGGATTAACACCATAAGGAGTGTGGTGGGTAGTCTTCAAGTGGGAGCTTGAAGAGGAATACAAGCTAGGATGCAGATTAGACAAAGTACTGGTATGGGTACAGGTGCAGCTATTTATCTCCAAGTGGGAGATTATTAGGGTGTGGAGCTAAAAGCTTCACCTTGATGCAAACAAAAGGAGGATGCTGAGTATGCAGTCACCAATGTCGATAGGCCACAATCGATGTCAGTCAGGGATCAGTGTACAACAACTGACATTGACAGGTATCGGTCGGTGTCAGTCACCTCCAGTCAGACAGGGACCGACATCGGTCGCCTGTGGCAGTTCCAAAACTACTGTTGATGAATAGTTAGTTAAGTGAATAGAGAGTTTGCATGATAAAGACTAGTTCGAGTCTTTGAGCCGCTTGTCTAAATTAGTGTATGCATGAGATTTATATAATAGACTCATGGGCTGTATTGTTAAGTGGAG
The DNA here is from genome assembly GCA_037957365.1 of Torreya grandis. Classification (NCBI taxonomy): domain Eukaryota; kingdom Viridiplantae; phylum Streptophyta; class Pinopsida; order Cupressales; family Taxaceae; genus Torreya; species Torreya grandis. The sequence goes on from JARHVA010002118.1 coordinate 2,195,668, forward strand.
AACTTGTAGAACTCAAGTGTAGAACTTGGAGAGTTCTTCCCATGGTAGAATCAAGTAGGATTCTTCATGTATGTAAGATCAAGTTTGATATGCAGGGTGTTGTAGGATCATGGTGGAGATCTACATGTGATAATTAAGATCAGGTTGGTCTGCAGGGGTGTATGTATGCTAGGGTCAAAAGGAGATCAGTGGGGGAGTAGGATCTAAGGTGACAAAAATACATCAAGGAGCAAGATCTTGGTGAGATCTACTTGGAGTACCAGTTTGTACTTGATTGTACAGGTGTACAATGAGGTGAACAATAGCTTGTGTTAGATGTGTGTTGTGACCTATTGAGAGAAGATTACTCAGGTGGGAAGATTATTGGGAGCCCTTGAGGAGGAAGCCTCATAGAGGTGGAAGAAGAGTGTGATCTCTTTATTGTAATTTCTTTTGTAATGAGTTGAATACAATTGTGTGTTGCCTCTCATATTCTGTGTGTTTTCTCATTGATAGTTATTTGTTCTTCTGGTTATTTTTGCAATCTTAAGTTGCTTATACAATGGTAATCATGTGTGCTCTTAAATTTGACAAGTTGTGTCAGAGCTTTGGGGAACTTAGGTCCTATCAAAATTATGAACCAAAACCAACATGTTATTGTTAAAACACCCATTTGTGATAAGATAAACTATGATAAGTTACCTATTCATATGTTACCTATTTTTAAAAACCCTAATCTCCTTGACAAGCCAATCTTGGTAGAGTTGTCTCTTAATCTTTTCTAACTCGTTGAGGAGTCTCACTTTGATAGACATGATTTTTTTGAGACATCCCTTGAGTGGTTCCCTCTTTTTGAGAGAATTAACTTGAACATGTCAGTCTATGTTGAACCTTTCCAAGATGAATCAGTTTTTATTGAGCCCATTATGCCATCATAGGCCATTACTTGTAAAAAATTTAGCATTTAGCATAACATTATCAAAACAACCATACCAAATGAAGAATAAATATTATATTCAAGTTTTATTTTTGAATCAACATTGGATTTAGCATCAAAAATAGAATCAACATCAGTTGTGACATTGGATTTAGAGTCCCTTGTTTTAGAATCAGAGTCAGAAACATATTATAGTAGTGGTTGTTACAGCATTGGTTATAATTCCCTTGTAGATCAATTTAAATATATTTGTGATCCTTATATAGTTTTTGAGGATGATTATTTTATCATCTACATAAGTTCTCCTAGTATCTTGTATGAGGATTGTGTTACCTTTCACAATCCCATTATTACTACCCAACATAGCCATTATATTGACATTTCACCTCCCATAAGTGTTGATCAAGACTGATAGAATCACACTTTTTTGAACTGCATCCATGGTGACATATCATTTGCAAAATATCTAGGGGACCAAGACCACATTCATTCAAAAGAACAATCTCCTAGTGAAACCTTTTCAGAGGTGTTAGGGGATAAACAAATATTAAACTTAGCATCGTTTAGTGACACCTTTTTGAAGGTGCTAGAAGACAATCAAAGTCAAATTTTAACATCTCATTATGAAACCTCCTCAGAGGGGCTATGGGATGATAAAAAAAAATTCATTGGTAAAAACCTCATTTAGGCACCAATAGCTAAGCACAAAAGTTCTTCACTATTTGATGAAGACAAAATCAAAGATCAAATTAAAAGAGATTTTTATCTACAACCTAATCAGATGCTAGCTACTCTTAAAATTAAATAATAGAACAATTTGATGGTCCTATCAAGAGCATCTTTAGAGGTCTTCAGCCCTATCATAACCAAAATTATGTCAAATCTAGAAACAACATTACATGTGACTGAAATTATTGATCTCCATTTGTTTCCAATTCATTATACATTCCATTATCATCCACCTATTTATTACCCACTTATCTCATTTATCTTACCATTATTTACCATCACTGGTATCACTTTTCTTTATCGAGGTTATAAGGATATCTTATCTCGATGTTTGAAGTATAATCAATGATCAATGAAGATCACAAACACATTATTGAGATCTAGATTAGTAACAAGTTCTTAATAGAGTAGTTGTTTTGAAAGGCTATTGGATATCAACTTATATAGCTGATAATTTTTGTTGTCTCACATATTGACTAGGACATACATCTCCCTATCAGCAAGAGAAATAAAACCATTTTTATCTACCATTCACCCATTTTCCTTTACTGTTGACCAACTTTTGCTCGTGGGAAAAATTGTGGTCACCTTCTTTCCCCCTGTGCTTCAAAACCAGTCATTTCGGGTTGCAAGTCCATCTTGAAGTTCAAGGCTGCTCGGTTCAATAATGGTTGAACCAAACCATTGAACCAATTTTTGGTTCAACGGGCTTAGTTCAAGTTCAAAGGGTTCAGTGTTCAGTTCAAGTATCTCAATGTAAACACGTTGAACCTTCATACCGTTGAACCGTTGAACCAAAATTTTTGGTTCAACGGGCTTTGGTTCAATGTACTCAGTTCAACAAAAAGGTTCAATGGAAAGAATTGGTGTGCTTGGTTGAACCTTTGAACCATTGAACCTTTTTTGGTTTAATGGCCCGATTCAAAGTAATTCCCCAAGCCGAATGGCAGTCAATGGTCAAAGTGCCCTTTTGGAGGGCGGGCGAACACTTTAAAGACTTTTCAAAGATTCAAGTGTAGTTCAACAGTCAATGAAATCATTGGATAGAATTTCCACAGACATTTTGTCCATGAAAATACATAGCAAAGTGACCCAAGATTTTTACTCAGGGAAATTGTCTGCAGATAATTTGCTCGCGGAAGCCCAGGAGGGCAGTTCAAAGCAATAAGGGACCCATCGAAGTTCCCCAAAGGGTAGGTGCCCTTGCGAGGGAATTTTGGCCAACACAAAAGGGACATTTTGAAGGTGCTAAAGGGAAATTTAGCAAAGGAAGATGCCCACAAAGAAATAAAGAAGTGCTTGGATGCCACGTGGTGTTAGACCCGGCTAAGTCAGTGATGGACCTGATGATGTCTCGGCGGCTATCAATATTAGTAGAATGGTATATCCATTGGTTTTCAAAGCTTGATGGCTGGGTGGACGTCAAAATTTAGTGAAAGAAATGGCCATTTAATTTCAAGCTGAGAAAGCATTATCAAGAGCCAAAAATGCAGCGACCTGCTGAAAGTTTGCCCCTGGGGGGCCAACTAAGCCAGAAGAGACAAGAAAGACAAGGGACAAATCAAAAAAGTGACAGACAAGGAGAATGACATGGTGCAGAAGTGACAAGGTGGTCCAAGTGGCAAATGGAAGGTAATTTATTGCTTGTTAATCCCCAAATGGCACAAATAGCAAGTAACATGGCCCGTGCATTTAAAAAAGGGGATAAATTTCAATCTATTGGCAGGAAAGAGGCACGACCCATGCTTCCATATCAAAGCTCAAATGCCAAAGTCAAATTTGGTGATTATATACAGCATGGTTCAAGTAGGATTCTTCTATAATGATGATAATACAATAGTGTTTTCCTCTTTCCAATGGGACGCGACAGGCCAACTTGTCAAAGAAGCACCAAGTTTCTTTCTCCTTTCTTCTATTTATTGTAACTTCTCATTTTGGAGAAGAATCAGTTCTTCCACTTTTGCAAAGGTGTAGCCCTAGAAAAATTTCACCTGAATCAAATAAAATGCAGTCTATTACCTCCATTTGGATAGATATTTCAGAGTATGCCTTGAATGTTTATTTGTGTCTAGTCATTATTTCTTGATGCTTTCACAAGTTCAACACCAGTAGACCTATCATCTACAAGGTGCCATTTCTATAGCTGAAAGGAGAAGAGCTGACATTTGAGAAGACCAGAATAGGAGTCACTTATAGTGTGCATTTCATAGCACCTCAATGATTTTCTATCTCTTGTGTTTTCATGAAAGCCTCCCTGCTAGTCTTTTGCAGCCTAGTCCTTCTACCAAATGTGTACAGTATGTATGCATTTTTCTAATTTCAAGAGTGGATGTGTGAAGGTTGACCTATTTTGGTGCATCACCTCTTTAGAGTAGGTTTGTTTTCCTGCATCTTTCTCCCTTTTCACCCCCCTTTTTTATATACCTGTTAACTTTTGCTAGAAACAACACGATGCATCAAAGAGAGCTAGCCCTTATCTATAGACTCTCTCTTCTAGCTTCACTGGTCCCACAGGTGAGAGGAGAGTTTTCATGTTGCGAGGAGAAGGCAAGAACCTATTTTCCTACCATTGGGTGCAATTTCATGTGTCAACATTTACCATTCCTCATCTCTTGGGGACAACCCTATAGACCCTTTTTAGGCATTATTATACCATTAATATCCATGAACCCTACCATTTGAACTATATTGACTTGACATACTTATGAAATATGTAGGTAGTGCTCAATTTTTATTGACATCAGGTCGATCACCCCTTTCCCATGCTCTCACCATTTTACAAACAATTATTAAGTTTGAATGCTCTCACCATTTTGTGAGCAACCTAAGCCAACACTCTCATCATTTTGTGAGTAATCTGATCCAGTAATTACTTGAGGGTAACTTTGTTGCCACTGTATCTAATTTTCTTTTCATCATTTCATTATACCATTTTTTTACTATTAACCAAGGCTTGTTTTTAGTCATCTTGTTTATCCCATTTTGATCTTGGTCCCTTGGTTTATCTTGTACCTTTTATGGGGGGATTCTGACCTAGTTTTAATAGTTTTTGAATTTAGTGTTGAAGGATAGTCTATGAACATAGTGTGAAATTTGATATGACAATTTATCTTCCATCTATAATCTTATTTGGTATCACTAATTATAACCACCTATGGAAAAATTAGTATTGTTTTAGTACCCCTGATTATAACCACCTTTGGAGAAATCAATATTATGACATTGTTTCCTAATTATAACTACCTATGGGAAAATTAGGTACAATGCCTTTTTATCATGCATTACTGCATCATCTGGTCATTACTATTATCATTTATCTTATCATTCACCTTTGTTTGTGAACTTGTTGTGACATAGTCAATTTTTCATCACCTTTTATGTGGACAAAATTACTACGACTTGGGATTATTTTAGGGTTATATAGGCCATGCTCGATTCATGTCAAGGTCAACTTAGTCCCTCTTATCATACACTCTCATCATATTATGAGAATTTTAAATTGGTGCACTCTCACCATTTCATGTGCTAGACCATTTTGTATCTCTTAATCCTCAATTGATTTGAGATACTTAGAAAATTCCAAAAACATTAATAAAACCATTCAAAAACTCAAAAGTTTTGTTTGTTTATGTGATTATTGTTTGTTGTCTAGTCTTTTGTTTTCCTATTTGGTCTTGTTTATTTATTTTATTTTTCTAAGTACATATTGATGGTTCACATGGATCTTGATTATTTATATCCTAGTCTCATGTCATTAAGATGTTCTTGCCTTTTGTTTTTAAACATTTTTATTTCTACTTAAGTCTTGATTGATTATATCTTGATTTCAAGATAGGTTCATTTATGTTTATCTTTTTCTTTGTCTTTGCTTTTTGTTGTTTAAATGTAAATCATTGTAACTCTAGTTTTGGTCATTATTTTACCATTATCCTTAGTTATAGGTATTCACATTTGAATTGGATAAGTGCAATTGGAATCTTATGTCATTCTAAGTTATTCATACTTATGATGCCTAATTTATTTTGCTATAGCAATCACTTTGTGCTCAAGTCTCAAAGTCTAAACATCAACATTAGCTCTAATGAATGATTCTCAAGAACACTATAAAACACCTTGGCTCATGCTATGGAATTAGGCTTCTAGGTAGCATGCATTTTGAGCTTCTTTCTCTATGCTTAGATGTGTATCTCTTTGCATACATTATAATTCTAATTAAATTCTTAGTCTATTTTTCATCATTCCTCATTTCGTTCTCTCCCAAACATGGGTGAACTACATTGGCCTGAAGGTCATGTTGGAACATGAGTCCATGGAACTATGTAGGCAACACTCAATTTCTATTAAGGTCAACTCGGCTATCTCCATTCTTATTTTCATCTCTCTCATCACTTTGTGCATTCTCATATGCTTGGTTTTATATGGCATGTATATTTGCACCACTAACTTTAACCTATCTTTTAAGTTATATCCTTGAGCTATTTTTGCTTTCCCATTACCCATGCTAGGGAGCAACATCTGAATAATGTTTGAATAAAATCAGCTCTATAGGGGAAAAATCCTTATTTATTCTTTATCAATGAACAAAATTTTCCCTACTAGGGCAAAACTATTTTATCATGATCACATTTGCTGTATTGGAGTACTTCTTATTATCTTCTCTTTAGAGACCCTATTCTAGTGGTGCTTCCCTTCCTCAAGTAGAATGTTCTCTCTTTTCCTCTAATTACAAGCTCTCCAGTTTAATGCCCATGATGGAAATATTTTAGTGTGCAAATTGTCTCGAGATTGATCAATGCTATAAGTATAAAATTTTTCCTCTCAAATTGGGTACATTTAAAGTGTGTCCCTTACATTTATGGATTGTATCTTTCTCATTCCCCCTATCTATAGGGCCTATTATAACTCTAATTATATTTTTATCATTGATGGTAATCAAATGTGCAAGCATTAACTCATCTAGATGTAATCTATTCCATGGGTTAGTCTCTCACTTTCTCTCTTTTTTTGAGAGTCCATCCTTTTCTTCCATCCTAGTATGTCCTCTCGAGGGGGTATTATGGGTCTATTCTAATTTCTTCTTGAAAAATATTTTCTTCGAAAATATGTTTCTTCACCTAAATGTCTCGCTACACCTTCTAAAAAAGGGGTAAAATGTAGGCATCCAATTCCTAACACCATTTCTGTTGAAATTGTCAAATTTTATTCAAATTGCACTCAAATGCACATTTTAGGTTAAAATCTATAAAATGCCCTAAATGGTTTGAAAATTTCACTTACAAGTGCTAGTTTAGGTCAAAGTATCCATAAATAAGGAAATTCATTTTATGGGCTAGCTAACTTTGATTAAATCATTTTGAGTTAAAATGACAAATTTGCCATTTAGTGCTCTAGATCACTCTTTTCTTCTAATTCACTAGTACACATCACGTACCTTTGTTATTTTTTGTTAGAAACATCTTAAATGGGAATATAGATCCAATACATCTAACATCACCTTCTAGTTCCTCTCCAATCAAATTATGACCCATTAATATGACTTTTGGACCATTTTGATTAATTGTGCACCAATTTCCAAAGAATTGCACTAAACTTAATTAAACTTACTTAAGCTAATTAATCCAATTTAAGAGCTTAAGTAAGAATTCCATATATATTTTTGCATATCTCATTATTGTAAATGAATATTAAATATCTACATCATTGAGTGACCTCATTTCTTAGGAAGACATCCCTAGGCCATAAATGCCATAAATATCAAGATTCATGCCCACCATGCCTCATCAATGCCTTCTATGATGCCCTACATGCCTCTTAATTTACCCTCCTTACAATGTAATGATGAGGATAATTATAAACTTAATTCAAAAAATTGAATTAATCCTCAACCACGCATCTCAATCTTCAAGATGGATGGTTCAAGTTAATTCTAGGCATTCTCAAAAATCTATAAATAGAGAGGCCATGAACATCATTTCTAACACATAATTATACAAAATTATAATGTATAATTGATTAAAAATCTTCATGAAATTAGTGTTACCATTTAAAATTGATTCCAATCCAAGAAAATACACAAGCTAAAGGTGCCAAGGAGAGATGGAGGTAGCCAAACTTCCATTGTTAAGGACTTCATGAGCACAAGCCAAGCTAGACACTACAACAAGCATTTTGGAGCATCCAAGGAAGGTAAAAGAGGATTTATGTTGCATTTTATTTGAATTTTTTATTCATGTTTATTAACTAATCTCTCCTTAGTGTCTAAGACTAGAGATGTTATGTTAGTTAGTGTGTTTATTTCATGTTGTTTTTATTTTTAAACTAATCCCATACTAACCATCCTCTCTTGAGTCAAATTCCTAGATTTACATATGGCATGATTGGTGGGACTAGATGCATCTCACATATGAAGAAGATCATTTTTTAGCTCTAAAATCTTCATTTGGATGATTAATCTCTTTTTTTGAGAGTCCATCCTTTTGTTCCATCCTAGTATGTCCTCTTGAGGGGGCATCATGGGTCTGTTCCAATTTCTTCTTAACAACTCTTTTCTTTAAAAAGATGTTTCTTCACCTAAATGTCCTATTATGCCTTCTAAAATAGAGGAAAAATGTAGACATCCAATTCTTAACATCATTTGTATTAAAATTATCAATCTTACTTGAATTGCACTCAAATGCACATTTTAGGTCAAAATCCATAAAATGCCCTAAATTGTTTGAACTTGTCACTTACAAGTGCTAGTTTAGGTCAAATTATCTCTTAATAGGGAAACACATTTTATGGGCTAGCTAAATTTGATCAGATGATTTTGAGTCAAAATGATAGATTCACTATTTAGTGCCTTAGATCACTCTTTTCTTCTAGTTCATTGGTACACATCACGTACATTTATTATTTTCTATTGGAAACATCTTAAATGGAAATACAACTCCAACACATCTAACATCACCTTCTAGTTCCTCTTTAGTCAAATTATGCCCCAGTAATATGACTTTTTAACCATTTTGATTAATTATGCACTAGTTTCCAAAGAATTGCACTAAACTTGATTAAACTTACTTAAGCTAATTTATCTAATTTAAGAAATAAGTAAGAATTCCATAGATATTTTTGAATATCTCATTATTGGAAATTGATTTCAAATATTTTCATCACCTAGTGACATCATCTATGGGGTGGCATCCATCAAGGCATAAGTGCATAAAATATCAAGATTATGGGTCACCCATGCCTAGTTAATTTCTCCCATGCCTCTTTAATGATTATTTATCTTGAGGATATTTATGAGTTTAATTCCAAATATTAGGGTTATCCATAGCCACACATATCAATCTTGAGATGGATGGTCATGGTTGATCCTGACCAATCTCAAAAATCTATAAATAGAGAGGCCATGGATATGAATTTTAAGCTTGAATATCGCAAAGTTATAATGTTAAATTGTTTCCATAATCCTTTGTATTTGATCATTGATTTTATTTTCAAGCTTCATTGATAGGCTAGTTTAGTGATTCAAAATCATGAACCTAGGTTTTATGGAGTGTTCTTGAGACATTAGAGGAGTTTGCCACCTTTGTTGACAAAGACAAGGATACTTGATCAAGGAAGAACATGCTTTTGAGCCACATGGGTATGGTGAATCCATTTGGGAAGGTAATATGATGTTGCTTTCTTTAATTTTATTTTTTTCTATCCTTTGTAATTTTGATAGGAATAGATAGGCTTAGTTAGTTAGTTATTTATGTATTTTTCATTATTTATAGACTAATGTTTGACTAACTTGCTTTGTAATCCTCTCTACAATCTAGAGTGCATAAATTGAGAAAATGATACAAAAATAAGAGTCACATCACATAATAATAAAAAACAAATGATATATATATATATATCATGTAAAATATCAATTTTATATAATATAAATGTCTAATACAAACATCTCATTAGAGGGCCAATGTGCCTCAAGTCATCTAAAAAATAATTGACGCATACAATAGTATAGAAAAATTATCTATAAAAAAGTCTTATAAACATATCCTCCTCCTCTAAGAGGTTCTTAATGTGGAAGATTTCTTAGGGATCTATATTTGATGGCATCCCCTGATAGTACCTCCATCTGAATCCATCTCCCTTATCTTGTGGTTAGAGGCTTTACCACCTCCTTGACCCACCATGTATCTACTAATGCCTATGATATCCTTATCTTGGATTAAAAAGTGTTATTCTCTACCCTCAATGTTTTATCCATCTCCAAATCATGGTATGATATGGAAAAGACATCTATATGGCACCCAATACCTACAAGAATCCTAGGGTTTACCAATAGCCAGTCCCACATCTAGCCAATACTCAACTGAAATAAATTAATTAGGGTATCCATGATCATCCAACTCCATCTGCCAATAGTATTTACAATCATGAAGTACACAAGATAAATTATATCCAAATAACATAAATAAAATTAAATACATGTAAAATTAGCTAAGTAACAAAAATGAATCAAAATGTGAGATGTAATCACAAATGAATAAAATCAATATTTTACCTAAATCCCCCTCATGCCACTCTGGATTAGAATCATCCTCTATGGCCTCTTCCTCATCTATGTTGAGTTATTCCTCTAGATCAACATGTACATGAGCCTCACCATCATCATCCCCTAGATACTACTATTATACAAGACCCTATAGTGATGATGGTGGCGCACCCATCTACTATTATCTAGATCTAGTTTGTCTTACTCTTCTAACTTCCTATGGAAAGGGTCATATGATGGACACCCATCTCATGATTAGGTTTCATAACAATTACCCCAACCTCATAACCCTCATATTTTGAATCCACTTGTACATCACTATAGAGACAGGGAGGTTACCTACATAAAGCATACCAAACAATTAGGGAACCTTATCCACAAGGTGAACTTCAATATATAGTAGCCTATCTCAAATGTGGGTAGCCCCATAAGCTAAAAAAAAAATACTCACTTATTTTACCATTTCCCAACCATATCTTAGTAGGGTAGGGAAATAAAATATGTTACTATCATTTTCACCATAACCCATGTTAAAACATGAAAGGATACGACAACTATCCATCTAGTAGCCTTGATGTCTCCTAGTTCCCTAATCAACACCCACTTTGATAGGGGATCATCCTCTTGTATACCCAACCCATGATAATGGTCAAGTGGATAATAGAAATTGATCTTAGGTAATCTAATTGGTATAAGTATTTTTAATTATGTACTTGTATCTCCTAGAACCATGCATAGTGAAACCTTCTCTCCTCAATGCATCACATGATTGAAAACTAACTGTAAAAGAGCCTATCTATACCCTTATCTCCCACTAATTGGGAGGAAAGGATGTCAATGATAACCTTTATTATATTGAGGATCATTAATCTAGAAACTTGAGAAATTTTCCCTCCACAGTTCACACCCACATTAGGTGCATTATAATCCCCTACCTAGTTGCAGGCCTCATGGTGGTTATCGACATCATAAATATACACAATATACTAGTCATAGGGAGACCAATGATATGATACATATTAATGAGAATGATGTTACACTCTCTTAGGACTAGGGGAACAATAAATTATTGTGATTAGGATCCCAGTAAGTCAAGAGATCACATAACAACCGATTGGAAGAAGGAATACTCCCTTCTAGTGTAATGTAAAGTATCAACACTTGATTGAGAAGGCCAAATCATTAATTTTTAGTAACAACAACACTCAAGGGAGTCAATAATACTCTCAAGATATGATCCATAATATTTAATCTACCTAAAATAAATAAAGGAAACCCTAAGTATTAAATCAATTATGTATTCTAAACAAGTCAAATTCTACACACTTTTCCAATAACAAAACCACCCTAGTTTGTAGGTGGTGGTTAACCACCCTAAGATATTTTGTAATTTCACTTGGGTGGTTGTTTTTTAACCATGTCATGAATTTTATGTAACTACCATGATGATTACATTATTTCCACACTACAAAGGGTGGTGGTTCCATAACACAATCAATGGTTGTATCTGCCACTCATGTCTCTCCCAAAACCTCCCAAAACCCCATGAAACTAATCCAAAATAGCACAAATTTAACAAATTATTAATCTTCACCCCAAAATAATAACTATAAATCTAAAAATATTTAAACTCATTATAATTTAACCATGTTTTTCTTGAAATTCTAAGTTTGGGGAAAAATGAAAAAAATAGAAAAAACTAACATGATCTTGCTTGGTAGTGCTTCCCACTAGTACATTCACCATCCTATTATTTTTATCATCATTTAAACTACATTAATACTCAAAAAAATAACTATAAATCCATATTTTAAAATTATCTCAAGGAAAATGGCATAAATAAACTATTTTTTGCAAGTTTTTGAATATATTAGGCCCTAGACTAGCTATTTTAAATCAAAGGTTTTCCAAATTTACATATTTATTTGTTTAATGTTTATTTTCATTTTTATAAGTCACATTTATCCTAGATTATATGAATAAAATTTCACAACTAAAAATCCATATTTCATAAATTTTTTTGTGGTTTTATAGGTATACGATAAACTTGACACCAAATTCACTCCCCTGGTAGGACAATCTAGGTAGTATGATCTCCCCCACAAGTATGGTATGTATTCTTTCCAAGTTTTTGTTATTTATATCAAAATGTGACAAAAATTTTACCTATGCGAGTCAAATTTTATTTCATTTTCCCCTTCTCCTACCAGTGTATATAGTTTTTTTATAGCCTACCCACCCCCTTACATTTATAAATCATGAGTTTAAACCCATTTCTAGTTACCTTGGATAAATTAAGGTTTTTTTAACATAAATTAAGGTTTTTGGAGATGTTAAGGTTTCTATTATGGATAATGGGGAACTTTTCAAAAATTATTTATTGCATAGGTTGTTATAAAGGGTGAATTAGAGTCCATATAAGGTCTTATAGGGTCATGTTCAAATGACATGTCAACTCCATGAGGTCATCTAGTTTTACTAGTTCTTTACACTTGAAACTACTTATTAAGGGTTATAAACTCATTTCCAAGAATAATATGAAGTATGGTACATAAAGTGTATTTTTAAAACATTAAAAGAGGTTTTGTAACATTCTCAATGTTAGAGTGAGTCAGAGGTTAGTCAGATCTTGTAGGTTCAACAGTCAAAGAAGGAAAATTTGAGATAAAATGGGTATTTTTAATCATTTGTATAGTCATATTCAAGAGTGAATGCATGAAAAGTTACTGTATACCTTCCTCATTCCTTTTCAATATTCATAGAGATTTCATAGGTTCAATAATGGAAAAATACTCAGTTTCCACTTCATCGAGTCCCTTGTTAGCTTTTCAAGGGTCATGTGTGAATGCTTGTTCTATATAGAATATAGAGAGATATATCCTAATATATTTACAAATTATGGGTAACCCAATGAGATTGAGATTCATGGCATTGGTCTTTAGGTCAGGATCTTATTATTCATGAACAAACACTAAGAAATTTAACTATTTGGAGAAGGATCTAAACCCCACCACCTTGATTTTTAGACAATCTTATTGTAAATATGAACTCATTTTTATAGAAAAAATGTTAAATGATCTTTAAAAGGGTTTTAGGGTTCCTATAGTTCCATCATGCCAATTCATCTAGTGTATGAAAATATAGATACCTCCATATTTCTTTAGGGTACAGGCTTCTCTCATTAGATAGAGCCTTCAATGTGACAAATGAGCATTTTAAAACTCTTTATGATCCTGGAACATGAAAACACCCATAAAATGTTTCAATAAGGTCTTATGATGATATATTTTCTAATTACTCAGTGCTCATGGGGAGAGTGCATCTACAACTAGCCTTTTGAGACACCTATGAATGATACATGTAGAAGATGGGCTAAACTCATTATTAAATGTTGTATATCTTCAAGTACATATATGAGAGGGAGGTTACTAAAATACATTTAAATAATAAATGGGTGTTGATTTCATGATGTAATTTCCATTTTTTGATTGAGAAAGACACTTAGAGTTGTAGTCCCAATTTGAATGTTTCAAGAAGGATCTCAAACTTTTAGAGAGTTTGAAGTTTTGAGGTTTGAATATAGAGTTGGTAAGAGTCTCCAAAATCCATATTTAATTTATATAATTCTCAAGGTTATAATATGAGACTATCATATAGGTTCAAGGAACCCATCATAAGATACAACCACCCATATTGTAGACCACTAGCCTAGATTACCTAGTCATGAGAGAAATTCATGTTTTGAGGCCTCTATAGGCATAATTACACATTGTAAATTGGTAAAAAAATGGTCATGAGTGGAAAAAGACATCCATGGTTACCTAAAATCCATGCATGTAGTAGACATACTCACTATTTTGTATTATACCTTGCCTAATCAAATTGCAAGGGGAAGTCTTGAGACCAAGGGGTATGTTTAAACCCAAATCATAAGATAATAATGTAAAACCACATGGAAGAACCTTGAGGAAATGAATAAACATATAAAAGGTTTCAATATAGTCTTATGTTGAATAAAACCTTAGTTTTGAATCTAAATGCTCTTGAGGGATAGCAAGGAGGTGACAAGCCTATAAACTCAAGTTTCTTGACCAATGCATCAAATCCACATAATGAAGTGATATTCATTTAAAAAGAATATATAACCATGAGGAATATTTTTTTGGAGGTGTTTGAACCTTCCTCAGAATTAAGATTAAGTTTTGAGACAAATAACCCAAATTAGACCTTTTTCGAGTTCAAGGACACTAAATCTGATACCCAATGAACAACTTCATACATTCACATCATAGCTCACACTTTGAATGGAAAGATGAGCCATTTAGGATATGTGGGGGGGATATTCAAGAAGGTTTTCCAAGTAGAATGAGGCCAATTGATGATTGGTGTTTTATGAATGATTTTGTTAAGACCCCAAATAGGTCTTAAACCCTACTAAAACCCTTGGATGAATGTGATGTAAGATATTTATCTCATAATGAATAACAATGTTTTGTTTTAGATATATAAACATTTAAAACCTATCAATATCTCTCTGGTACTCCTCACCATGAAATTTGATGCTAATGTCACCTATATAAACACACTAAATACCCTTTCTTTTGCTAGTTTTGGTGATTTTGAAGGGTACAGACATAGATTAATGTTTGAATATAATTAGAGGATATACCATGGATGTTTCCTAACCTCTTAGGTCAAATAATATTCTCTTCTACTCATTAGAATATTCCTATAGGGTTGCATAAAGAATTTAGTTTAAGGTGCACTAGTAATGAGAGACCTAGTCATCTAAATTGGAAAGAATAATAGGTTTATGATGCCTTGAAGGAATTTTTCATAGTATAAATTATTAATTAGGTATGATAACATGATTTTAATCATTTTTTTAGGGTTATATTTAGTTTGCATGGAAATTTAAATGAACTAACATGTGAAAATAGGCCTAACTACCAACTAGTGCTAGACAACCAAGGTTGAAATAAATGTTTGAGAGGCATAGGGAGAATTAAAAGGTGTTAATTAAGGACCTCGTATCCATAAATATGTGTTTATTGGATATTTTATTCTTATAGTGATCTGTTACAAGATCTAAAATAAGAATCAGATGATTTCTGCATTGCCCAAGATCGTAGACTACACCTTATAAGTTAAGCTAACTCCCCTTCCAAGAAGGCTTATTTAAAGAGTAGATAATGATTAATACACCTTATTGAGGTGTCACTCCACCATTTTACATGGTTATACATGCACTTTCAAGGAATATTAAAAGGTTTCCCAAAAGAGAGTAGACCAATTTTAAAAGAAGATTATGAACTCCATAAGGATTTACTCCTTCTGATTTGAAGGCAGTTTGTAAAAGACTTAGATATTAAGAAACACTTGTTAAAGACTTCATATCATTTATATAAATTATTATGAAGATAATAATATTTTTCCATTATTTTAACCCCCTAATATTCCATTCTTGTCATGGGATTTCTCTCTCTCTCTCTCTCTCTCTCACACACACACACACACACACACACACACACACACACACACACACACACACACACACACACACACACACACACACACACACACACACACATTGGTGATATAAATATGCCTAGTTTTGGCATTGTAATTTATCCAAAAGAAAGGTAGGTGAAGCCCTAATATTTTTTTTACTCATATTTGACTTGATAAAAAAATTCAAACTAGTTCAAGCTTTCCATGTTCATAGTTTAGTGTGTTGAAATAGTTGTTGATAGATGCTAGTGAGAAAATTGCTTATCATTGCATCTTGTCCTATTGTGTGCACCTAGGTATGAATACATTATCTTCTTATAGGTCACTTGGAGTGAATTTAATGTGATATTTTAGCTAAGTATTTTGGAGTTTTAGTAGTGTCTTATTAATCTTTTGAATCTCTCACCTTATCTACTATACTTGTATAGTCTCTAGGTTGAAATACTTTCATTAGAAGCTCTCCCTTGAAGCATAGACCATATTGTAGTTGTACCTATTTTAAGTGAAATCATATGATATTTTTGGATAGAACCATCTAGTGTATCACCTTTTTGTTTTTTTCATTGCTATTAGATAGTTTCTTATCTATTTTCATACATCAACTAGTTAGTAAAAGGACAATCAAACAAATCTAGGGAGGTAGTCCTTTCAACTAAAGGTTTACCCCAATATAGAAAACCCATAGGATATGGGTAATTCCATTATTTCACTCAATTGGAGGAGGCTTGAACTACCTCTCCAAGGGTAAAAAATTGAGTGACAATAGTTCTATCAGGTCTGGCGGGGCAATTGTCTTAAGTACTTCTTATTAAGGTGAATGCTAGTATTGACAATATCATAAATGTATAAATGTTTCCTAGTCAACATTTTGTGACTCCATTTAAGTTATAACATTTGGTTGTAGACCAATTTATTATTTTCATGATTCATGGTTACTACTAGATTAGATGCTAGTAGAGGTACTCATTTTACAAATCCTCTCTATTAGGAATATAGAATGAAGAACAATATTAATGAAATAAATATAGAAATAAAATACATAAAAAAAATACAAGAGAGACATAGATTCAATATGGTTTACCCAACAAGGGCTAAATCCACATGAAAATATTTAATTCTTCTCTAATTCAGTCCAACAAATGAAGGGATAAACCTATAATACATCCATTGCAATCACTTTTTCACTCACACACATTAAGCGTAATGATTACAATGCCTTCATATAAAATGAGGGTTATATATTAGGGGAAAAATGCACCAAAATAATTTATACCATTAGATATATGACCTAATAGTGAATGGTCCAGCTTTAGTATAAAATTATAATATTTTATAATGCATTTTTTACAAAATTT
The DNA here is from genome assembly GCA_037957365.1 of Torreya grandis. Classification (NCBI taxonomy): domain Eukaryota; kingdom Viridiplantae; phylum Streptophyta; class Pinopsida; order Cupressales; family Taxaceae; genus Torreya; species Torreya grandis. The sequence continues at coordinate 2,212,712 of JARHVA010002118.1, forward strand.
TGCTTTGAGGGCACTGTCCCTAAACCCCTACTAGGGGAGCCTCCAAAGTAGGTCACCACCCCCCATGGAACCCTATGCTAAACATAGTGGGGGAAGTTTCCCCCCCACACCCCCTATCCATAATTGGGAATTATATTAAGATTAGGATTCACCATCCAATAATCTTCCACTTGGAGATTGATTACTATAACTCCACTGCTACATCTCTTCCTTGGATTTTTATTTTAAATTTAACCCTAACATATGTCTCATATTATTTGTTATCCTTGAAGACATATTGAATCTGAATAACCCTTCAAACTCTCTTTTTTGAATACCTTTGCTAATATATCTACAAGATTATAACTTATATGGATCTCTTCTGACTTCAGTTGACCATCCTCCAAAATTGAATGATTGAAGTGATACCTAAGTTATATATGTTTGATTCTTAATTGGAATGCTAAGTTCTTTACTAAATGAATCACATAATGGATATCAATATACAACCTAAAATATTCCTACTTTTGCTTCAACTCTTCTATGAACTATTGTATCCATATCATCTCCTTGCTTGCTTCTGTAACTACAACACATTCTACCTTTGTAGTTGATAAAGCAACTATATTCTATAATTTTGAAATCTAACTAATTGATATGTCACCAATAGTGAATACATAAATTATGGTGATCCTCTGACCATATACATCTCTAGCCATGTTTGCATCAACATATCCTTATAAGGCAACATCTAAAACTTCATAGCAAAATTATCTATTAGTGGTCCCTCTCAATTACCTAAGAATCCACTTGACTTCATCCTAGTGCTCTTTTCCTAGATTATTCATAAACCTATATATAACTACCACTACATGAGCAATGTCTAGTCCCATACACACCATAGCATACATTAGACTTCTAACTACTGAAGCATAAGTCACTTTGGACATGCAATTAATTTCTTCCTACATTTTATGACAACCCCTATCAAGAACTAAGCATTATAATAAGATCAGTCTCCATTATCTAACACACTCCCTCATCCTGAGCTTCATATTTAATTTTAATACCCTAAGGATTTATTGGCACTTGAAAATCTTGAAGAAGAGCTTGAAGAGCAAGAGGACTTTTAAAGTCAAGAGGAGTGAGAGAGTGAAGAAGAGATTGAAGGTAACATGTTTAGGAAACATACTTTTCCTATATTTCAATACCAAAAATACTATAAACCTTTTTGCCTATGATGATATCCCCCCTAATGACACCAAGAATATTCCTTATTTCAATGGGGAAGGTCCTATCACCCCAAGTGATCATATTATAGACATATATAACTTTTAAAATTTCCATAATATCACAAAGATCAATATAGCAATCATATTGCTTACCATGTCCCTTAGGGGAAAAGCCTTGATTGGTATAGAACCTTGCTAGGAGGATGCATTACTACATGGGATGAGTTTGGGGAGTTGTTGAATAAAATATTTGATGATAAGAGTGATCATACATCACTAATTCATCAACTGAATGTTATCCAAAGAGGTCCTACAAAATTCATTCATGATTTTAATGAGAGGTTCCAAAGGACATCAATAGGCTTCTACCTCCCATGAGACCCCTTGTAAGTTTTGTTTTCCCAACCTACCTCAAAGCTATTAGGATTGATATAAATGTCATGTTACATTATATGGGAGGGTATACCTTGCATGAAGCCTATGATTTGGCTATTAGAGATGAGAATGATTTTATCTAAGATATTAAATGCCCTCAAAAGGTGTCAATGTATATTTTTCCTAATTTGACTACTACCCTTCCAAACATTTCTCCATTTCCAAATCCAAATAACACTACTAAATTTGATCCAAATAAAATAGATGATGTAATTGATTGGGAATAAAAATATAAGGCCTTCGAGGCTTCAATTAGGCAATCAAATCAATAATTTGGATCCTACCAAAAATATTACTATTAACCTCCATAAGAAAAGATATTTACACCTCAATATAATGGTCAATGGAGGGGACAAGGTAAACCTAATTTCAATATATTACCTAATGCCTATAATTCAAATTCTTCTCCCACCATAAGATCTATGGTTCTAGTCCAAAACAACTTAGTTCAAGGAGAATAATGGATAAATTCTTGGGGGTAGCCTCAAGGTTAGTTCATGAATGATAATGAGGGATAATTTCAATCCTGGCCTACTCCTCACTTGACATTAGAAGATGATATCTCCATGTAATTAGAACCTAGTGGAGAGTGTAGTACTCAAGGAGTAAGTCTTATGAACTTCCAAATGGAGGATAGTGTGTCCTAAATCAGAGCACCTCAATTTAAGCCAACACAAGGTCAAAGAGGAGAGATTTTGGAGATGTTCAATATGTGGATACAAATCCAAAAAACCCCCCTCTAAGGCAACAAAGTATGAATGCAAATGTGATAGCCTCTACAAGTCCTACAACTCTTCAAAATCAAAACTTGGGAAGTGTGGTCAAACCTTCATTACCTCAAGATCAAGGTACTTCATTGCCTCCTAAGATGAAATAAAAAAATAATGTTTCTTATTTGAATATTATTTACTCCTTGAATAATACAAAGACAAGTATATCCCTTTGGGAGGTACTCCAAATACCTAGTTAGAAGGAGTTACTCTAAGAGTAGCTGTCCCAACTCCATATTTCCTCACAACCATAAAATCATATTAGTGTATCCCTAAAAAATTCACCTACTCATATTTTTGAACCTTACACTAGGTCTAAAAAACTCCCACCTTTATATCTTACCCTCACTGTGGGAGATAAGCTGGTCTATAATTTCATTATGGATAGTGGGACAATCACTTCAATTATGCCTAAAATAGTTGTAAACAAGTTGGGCTTGAAATATGAGACGTATAAAAATTATTTATATATATTTGTGGAAAAAAAACCAAGTGAATATGAATCATAAAAGGTTTGAAAGTGTTCTTTCATGACTACCCAAGTTTTCTAATTCTACAAGACATAGTGGTGGTAGATCTGCCTACACGCTTTACCATTTGATTATCAAGAGACTTCACAATTAAGATTGAAGGGTACATTTTTATTTATTCATACTTATTGGATTTTAGAATGATGTATGGAGCTAAGATGACACTAAAAACATCATCATTGGCCAAGTTCTAGATTGAACCATATGTGGAAACTAGTTCTAATCTAAATTACTCTATCAATGAGCAAGAGAAACATGACATAGATGATAGATAATCCTCCCATATCAAAGGTATTTATGAAATATTCTTGGATGAATATGGTACTGAGACCTATGAGAATGACCCTTATGATTTCATGGAAGAAATTTATTTGGGGGTGTACTTTCTACATAAGGAAGAAACATCTATACCTTCACTTACTAAGGATGAAGATGAGAGTGATAGAATGTGGAAGATGTTCTTTGATGGTTCAATAAGAAAGATTGGTGAAATAGATGGTGTTGTGTTAGTTTCTCCATAGAAACATTAGTATTAATCTTCATATATATTCCATTTCAATTGTACCTGCAATATGGCTGAGTATGAAGGCCTTATTTATGGCATTCAATGGGAAAAGAGGAAGGGAATCAATAATTTACAAGTGTATGGGGATAATGAGTTGATTGTGCATCAATTAATAAATATGAGTGACAATAAAAACCCTTTTCATATATGTTATAAGCATATAGTTTGGGATTTACTTGAAGACTTTAGTGCATTCAACAAACAACAAATTCAAGAGAACAAAATAAACATGCTAATAGGTTAGCTGCTATAGAGGCACAATTTGACACACCTAATGACATAAAAAAATGAGTAAAATAGTCACATATTAAAAGTAATTGTGAGGCCTTCCATTCCTCACAATTAATTATTTTAGAAAGTGCTTGATAGTGACAAGTAGATTGTCCAATTCTTGCAAGAGGAGGTTAAGTTTTCTTCAAGAAATTAGAATAAGCTCCATGATCAATATGAGGATCAAATTGTATAGCTAATAATAAAAAATATACATAAAGGATTGGTCACTTTAGATGTCATATTCAATGAGGATGATGAAAATAATAAAGAGAAGGTGGGAATGTCCACAAAGGAGGAGAACTATAAAAGGGTCTTAATATTCAAGGACAAACTCTTTAAACTAGGCAAGTTATGGTCTCCATCTAAAAAACAAGCATTCATGGAGTTGTGTAGAGAATTCCATGATATATTTTCTTGGTAATATAAGGATATAAATGGATTTGACCCAAGCCTATCCCAACATAATATTGAATTAGAGCTTGAGGTCAAACCAGTTAGGCAAAATCAAAGGTGTATTAACCCCAAAGTTGAGAAACTCATGAGAATGGAAGTAACTAAACTAATTGAGTCTAAGATAATATTACCTATCAAGCACTCAAATTGGGTAGATAATATTTTTCCTATTATAAATAAGAGTGTGTACATAAGACTTTTTATGGATTTTAGGGACTTAAACAGGGTGCCAATTAAAGATCATTACCCCTTACCCCTATGGAGCAGATTTTACAAGTTGTTTTAGGTTCTCAATGCTTCTCACTCCTAGATGGGTATTCTGGTTATAATAAAATTTTGGTGAATGAGAGTGATCAATTAAAGACAAATTTTACTACAAAATGAGGGACCTTTAATTATAAGAATATGCCCTTTGGTTTGTTAGATGTTGGTGCCACTTTTCAGAGGGCAATGGACATGGATTTCAAAGGACTAATCAATGATGTGTTTATAGTATACCTTGATTATATAACCATGTTTTCAAAGGATGAAAATGACCACAATAATTATCTTATATAGGTGTTTCAGAGATGTAGATAGTATGGGGTGTACCTTAACCCAAAAAAGTGCATCTTTACTATCTATGAAGGTAAGATTCTAAGACACGTTATTTCCAAGGATGGTCTAACTATTGACACTGAAAGGATAGAGATTATTCTAGGCCTATAATTTCCCTTGCACAAGAAAATAATCCAAGGTTTCTTATGTAATAATTTTTTTTTTGAGAATATTTATACCTTGTTTTTCATCTTTGGTGAAGCCTATCACAACCATGCTCATAAAGAATCAGGTTTTCATTTGGACTAAGGAAGGTAGAAATATTTTTGAAGCCATTAGAAATAAATTAACCAACCTCCCACTCTTTTAAATCCTAATTTTGATAAGAAATTCATGTTATATACATTTGATAACCTTGATACTATCTCAGCTATGCTTATGCAAAAGAATGATGAGGGTGTTGAATAACCTATAATGTTCTTTAGTCAAAGTTTGGAGGACTATGAATCCAAATACAAATTTATGGAGAAACAAGTCCTTGATATTTTAAGAGGTCTAAATAAGTTTAAACACATGGTTTAAAAAAACAAAATTCATCTCATGTTCTCTCATCCTATCACCATAGAGTTTATTTTGAGTAAATACTTCAATAAAAAGAGGGCAAGGTGGATTAAAAAGGTCATGGAGTATGATGTTGACATCAAGGTGACAAAGTTGATAAGAGTTATGGGATTATTTAAGAACTTGGCTTCAGATATCCATGAAAAAAAAGATGGAGTGTTGGTTAGTCAAAACTACCCTCAACCAACTAATTTCACACCCCTACAAAATTATGCATAAAACATCATCAGATTCCTATAAAATGGTGAGTGTCCTAATGGTATGATCAAGTTCAAAATAAGGTATTTTAGTTTAAAAAATATTATTTATTGACTTGTATATGGTGTGATTTTTTATAAAAGATATAAATCGTGTATTATTGAGGTGAATTGATAATGATCGGTTTGGTGTATTGCTTGAAAATTTTCAAAATGGAGTAACAGGGGGTCATTTCTCTCCAAGGACCACAACTAAAAAGATCATGAGGGTAGGATATAATTGGCATATCCTATTTAAATATTGTTATGCTTGGGTAAGAATGTGTACTCAATGTGATTTATTTGTGGGAAAGAAAAATCTTGTAGTTCTCTTATTAAGACCCATTCAAGTAGATCAACCCTTCATGCAATGGGGTATTAACTTCATTGGCATGATTAATCCTTCATCAAGTGATGGACACAAGTGAATCATTATAGAAATTTATTACTTTAAAATATGGATTGTGGTAGTCTTATTGAAGGAGGCTAATGAGAGTTCCATTTTGGAGTTCTATGAAGGTATTACTACAAGGTTTATAACTCCTTTTATCATCATTTCAGATAAGACACTAGATTTCATGGGTGATAAGATAATTGATTAGAAGAGTATAAATGGTATATATAAGTACATCATCCAAATATTAAACTCAAGGTAATGGGTTGGTCAAGTCTATGAATAAAAACCTAAACAGGATCATTAAGAGGACTTTGGAGAGTAAACAAAGAGCTTGGCATACTAAGTTGAAGACAACACTATGGGTTGATAGGATCAAACCTAAAAAGTCAAATTAAAACTCTCCCTTTGTCCTTATTTATGGAAGGGAAGATAGAATATCCATATCCCAAGAGATACCTACCTTAGATATGGCACATAAGTTAAAATTTCTTGAAAACACTCTAATCGAGGTGAGGTTGACAAAATTGATGGAGTTATAAGAGACTAGGGACAATGCTCACAAATCCATGGAGAATTATCAAATGTTAATGAATATTTGATTTGATCAAAAAAAATTTAAATATTTTTACAAGAAGGTGATATAGTACTAAAGTGGGATGAGGATAAAGTAATGCCTGAGAGACACACTAATTTTGACACCTGTGGAGTGGGCCATACATCATCATCAAGTACAAGTAAAATAATTCCTTCCAATTAGAAAGGATGGATGGGGAGGAGTTATCTATCCATATAAATGGGATCCATTTTAATCCCTACTACTAATGATATTAAGGTTAGTCATGTACATAAGTAGGTGTGTGGTGTGTGTTGAATAAGTGTTTATGCCCATTTACTTATTTCCTTCTTGTTTGATTTGTTGTTTTGAGTCTTTGTTGTGTGGTTTTTGTCTTTGTGTGGTTTGGTGTGTTTAATTTGTCTTTTAGCTTGATGTATTTTAATTTAAAGGCTTGTCTACCAGGAATTCATTACCCAATGGTTGAGGAGAGGCTATTGGTCTCACAGCCTAGCATGCATGCTACCCTAAAAACTCACCAAGAATGTTATTAAAATGTGACAACATTTTTACCTCTGTGATTTCAAGTTTGCTTCATTTTACCCTTCTCATAAAAGTTTTTATAGGTTTTCATATCTTACACATCCCCTTAAATTACTAAATCATGAGTTTAAACCCATTTCTAGTCACCTCAGAGAAATTAAGGTTTCTTAGCATAAATTAAGGTTTTTGGAGATGTTAAGATTTATATTATGGCCAATGAGGGTATCTTTAAAGATTATTTATTACATAGGTTATAATAAGGGGTGAATTAGAGTCCATATAAGGTCTTATAGGTTCTTGTTCAAATGAAATGTCAACTCTATGAGGTCATCTAGTTTCACTAGTTCTCTCTATACTTGAAACTTCTTTGTAAGGGTTATAAAGTCATGTCCAAGAATAATATGAATTATGGTACATTAAATTGGTAATTTTAAAACATTAAAATATGATTTTTAGTGTTAATAATGTTAGAGTAAGTTAGAGGTTAGTCAGATCTTGTAGTTTCACTTCTTAAAGGAAAAATAAATCTAAAAGGGGTATCTTTGATCATTTGTCTAGTCATATTCAAGAGTGAACATATAAAAAGTGATTATCCACCTTCATCAAGAATTTTAAATGTTTATAGAGGTTTTAAAGGTTAGAAAATGTCAAAATACTCAATTTCCACTTCAAAAGGTCCCTTGGTAGCTTTGCAAAGGTCATGTGTGAATGTTTGTTCCATATAGAATATAGAGAGATGGATCTTGAGATCTTTAACAGGTATGAGGACCCAATGGGATTGATATTTATGGAATTGGCCTTTGGGTTAGGCAAATGTTATTTATAAACAAATTCTTAGAAAGTTAACTACTTGGAGAAGGCTTTAAACCCCACCACCTTGATTTATGGGAAACATTATTGAAAATATGAACTCATGTTGTAGAAAAAATGTTGTATGAGATTAATAAGAGTCTAATGTGTGATATAATTCTATAATGATAATTCATCTAGTGTATGTAAATTTAGATACCTCCATGTTTCTTTAGGTTTCACATTTGTCTCATTGGATAGAGCCTTCAATGTGACCAGTGAGCATTTTTAGATTATTTTTGGTACTGGAACATGAAAAAACATACCAAATAACCCATAAAAGGTTTTAATACATTCTCATGATGATATATTTACTAATGACTCAGTGATCATGGGGAGAGTGTACTTACAACTAACCTTTTGAGACATTGTGAATGATACATGTAGAAGATGGGCCAAACCCACCACTAAACATTATAGATATTCAAGTGAATATATTATATGGAGGTGCCTAAAATACTATTCAATTATTAATGGGTGTTTATGTCATGAAGTAATTACCACTATTTGACTGAGTAAGACACTCAAAATTGTAAGCCCAGTCTGAAGGTTTCAAGAAAGATCTCAAACATGTAGAGAGTTTGAAGTTTTAAGTTTTGAATACAAATTTAGTAATAGTATCCAAAATCCATTGTTGAACATATAAATTTATCAAGTTAATAAGATGAGTCTAACATATAGGTTCAAGGACCCCATCATAAGATACAATCACCTATGTTGTAGACCACTGGCTTAGATTACCCAATCATGAGAGAAATTGATGTTTTAAGGCCTCTATAATAATAAGAATCACACTTTATAATTTGTTATATAATATGGTCATGAGTGTAACAAGACATATATGGCCACCTCAAATCCATACAAGTAGCAAACATACTCATTATTTTTTCTCAGATCTTGCCCACTCCATTGACAAGGGGTAGTCTTGAGACTAAGGGGTCTATTTGGACCCAAAGCATAAGATAATCATGTAAAATAACATGGAGGTCCCTTGAGGAAATTAATAAACATATAAAAGGTTTAAATACTCTCCTAGGTTTCATAAAACCTCAATTTTCAATCCAAATTCCCTTGAAGGCTATTAAGGAGGAGACAAGCCTTTAACCTCAAGTTTCTTAACCAATGCATTAAATGTACATAGTGAAGTTATAGTAATTGAAAAATAATATAAAACCATTAGGAATATTTTTTTGGAGGTGTATGATCCTTTCCCAATCATAAGATTGAGTTTTGAGGCCTAAAACCCAAGCTGGACCTCTCTCAAGTTAAAGGACACTAGGTCTACTACCTAAGGAGAAAATTAATACATTCACATCATAGCTCACACTTTGCATGGAAATATGATAAATTTTAGATAGGTGGGGGAGGTTAGTTAATAAGGTTTTCCTAGTGGAATGAGGCCAATTGATGGCTGATGCTTTATGAATGATTGTTAAGACCCCAAATAGATCTTAAATCCTACTAAAACCCTTGGATGAATGTGATGTAAGATATTTATCTCATAATCACTCCAAATGTATTTTTTTGGATTTTAAAAAAATTTAAGCCTATAAATATCTCTCTAGTGCTCCTCACCATAAAATTTGATGCTAATGTCACCTATATAGACACACTAAATACCCTCTCTTTTGTAATTTTTGATGATTTTAAAGGGTAAAAACATGTATGAATGATTGAATATAATTAGATTATCTACAATGGGATGTTTCATAACCTCAGAATTCATAAAATCCTCTCCTCTACTCATGAAATTGTTCCTATGAATCTACATAAAGAAGACAATTTAAGGTACACTAAGAATGAGAGACCTAGTCATCTAGATTGGCAAAAATAATAGGTTTGTGATGACTTAAAGGAATTTTTCATAGGATGAAATGTTTATTGGGTTTGATAAAATTATATTTAACCTTTATCTAGGGTTTTGTTTATTTTTCATGGCCATTTAAATGAACTAACATGTGCAAATAGGCCTAATTACTAAATAGTGCTAGACAACCAACATTAAAGTGAATCTTTGAGAAGCATAAAAATAATTTCAAGGTGTAAATTGGGGACATAAAAGACCTAAAGAGGTGGTGATGGGATATTTGATGTTGAGAGTGATCAGTTATAAGCTCTATAATAATAATCAAATGATCTCTTCACTGTCTAAGATCACAAACTGCACCTTATGAGTTAAGCTAACTCCCCCTTCTAAGAAGGTCTATTTCAAGAGTAGTTAATGATGCATAAACCTTGGCAAGGTGTAACTACACCATTTTAAATGTATCTCCATGCACTTTCAAGGTAGATGAAGATATTTTCTATTAGAGATAAGACCATTTTTCAAGAATACTTATGAACTCCTCAAGGACTAACTCCTAACTTGAAGACAATTTACAAAAGACTTTAGAGATCAAAAAACACTTGTTCAAGAATTTAGATAATTCCTCCTAGATTTTATTGATATAATAATGTTTTTCCATTCTTTTAACCCCAAATATTCCATTATTGTCTTGGTCTCTCTCTCTCTCTCTCACACACACACACACACACACACACACACACACACACACACACACACACACACACACACACACACACACACATTGGTGCTATAAGTATGCCTAATTTTGTCATTGTAATCTATCCACAAGAAAGGTATGCAAAGCCTTAATATTTTAGTTACTCATATTTGCCTTAAAAAATAAATTCAATTTGTTTCAATCTTTTTAAATTCATAGTTTAGTGTGTTTAATAAGTTATTGATATATGCTAGTGAGAAAATTGTTTATCCTTGTAACTTGTCCTACTTGTGTACACCTAGGTATGAATACATTATATTCTTGTAGGTCCCTTGGAGCACATAAAAGTGTGATATTTTATCTAAGTTTTTTAGTAGTGTATTATCATTCCTTTGAATCTCTCACCTTATCTGCTATTTTTTCATAGTCTCTAGGTAGAAATACTTTTGCTAGAAGTTCTCTCTCTTAAAGCACATATCAGATTATAGTTATACCTATTTTAAGTGAAATCATAGGATAGTTTTGGATCAAAATTCTGGTGTATCACATATTTATTTTATTTTCCTTGTAATTATATAGTTTCATATGTCTTTTTATACATAAACTAGTTATTAGAAGGAAAATAAAGACAAATCTAGGGAGCTAGCCATTTCAACTAGAGGTGTACCCCACTATAGACAACCCACATGTATAGGGTTAATCCAATTATTTCACTCAATTATAGTAGGCTTTAACTACCTCTTCAAGAGTGAAAAATTGAGTGACAATAATTACATATCATATTTTCTACTTTTCATTAACATTGCACTTAAATCTCATCTTCTATTTATAGTTTGCATGTAGTCCAGATTGGCTTCACTATGCTACTTAGGTAAGTAAGATAAGTATTTATAATCTTTCACATGCCTTACTCAAGACTACACCCTGTTAATTCTTGACAAGGTACCCCCTCAAGGGGGAAATATGTATGCACTCAAAATTTATATGGTGTGATATCCAAGATATGAATATGATGATTATGCAATTATCTCTTTTTTTATGCTCCATATGAAACTCTCTATGTATTTGCCCTACCTATATCTTCCTACTATTTTTTTGACCCCCTTTGATCCCATTAGTTTTTACTATTCATGTCTTCTTTCACCTTTTTTTAAACACTAACTATAAATGATAGAATTGTCACTCTAGGTGATGAAATCCCCCTCTATTACAAAGCTGCCCCTTATTTTACACAACCACTATGGTGATTTCATAACTTAAGAAGAAGTTTTGGAACTAATCAGTGGTTTTGCATTAAAATAAAAATGGTTGTGTAATTTTTAGTGGTGGTTTTTAATCTTAAGTAGTGGTTATAAAACCACCCCTACATATAGTGACAGTTCTATCATAGTTCATATGTCTTCCAAAATGAACTACTATGACTCTAGTTTTGATATACTTTGCATGACTAGCATCACATTTCTCATTTTGATCTCATTGTATTCACCTTCAATCAAGGCCAACTCACTCCCTCTTATATTTTTGGTCTACTTTGGTTTCTGATGAGTTTATAAAATAGCTCATTATATCTGTAAAATAACATCTTTTTTCTTACATATGAAGTGGATCTAAATATAGTTTATGAATTTATAGTTTATTTAGAATGAAATAGTAAGTATATATCATGGTTATGTATTTAGAATTATTTGTTATCTATTGGTTAGCTATTTCTAATGATTATTGGAAAAAAGTTGTTAATGAGTGTATATACAGTTCATAATATGCTAAGAATGATTCAAAGTATGAAGAGTAACCATGTTGAAGTCTTATACAATAAGATATAGTATTATTGTTAAGATATTGATTCCTAAAATCTTGCTACAGAATCCCACAATAGCTTTGGATTACAATAGACTTGTTATAACAGCTATGGATTACAACAAGCTTGCTATGGACCAACTACACATTACAACAAGCTTGTTATGAATTAGTTACGAATTACATTAGATTAGCTATGAATTAAATTAGATAAACTACAAATTTCACTAGGATTTCTAGAAATTTATTCAAGCTTGCTATGAATTTTATTAAGTTGTTATGGATTTCTAATACAATTGCTATGGACTTCAAAAAAACTATTATAAACTTATTTGAGAAGTATTTCTAACAATATTTCAATGCTCCAACTATCATGAAGAATTATTTCCATTAGATTATTTATATATATAGATTTATATGTATAGACTTTCTATTATGGATTGTATTCATTTATGTAATTTCATTTCTAAAAATTATCTCTCTAAATTTGGTGGGAATCGAGATTATGTTATTATTAGAATATCTCTCTCCATATTTTGTGGAGATTGAGATATGATAAAATATCCTGGATTGTTACTCCCAAATAAGGTGTTTGTTGAAAGTATGGGATTATAAATGCAACCTTCCACACCTGAGTGTATATTCATTCATTCAATCAATCAATATATTTTCTTTCTATTATTTTGAACAGTCCATCTGAAACCTATGTTCTAAATAAATTTTATTCAGAGGAATGAGCTGGCCACTCATTCTAAAGAAGATGGATCAATGTATTTTTATTTTATTTATTTATTTATTCTATAATTATTCTTTTTTTTATAAATTATTATTTTATTTTTTTCTTGCTGTAATTTTTTAAAAAATTTTTGTATAGTTTGTTGTAAACTTATAGGTATTTTATGTGTTTGTCATTTATTTTTAATTCAATAATTTATTTTCTAAAAATGTGTTTTGATTCCATGTAAGTGTGTTTTAATTTCATGCAAGTGTGCTTTAGTTTTATACAAGTGTTATTTCAATTCCTACAAGTGTCATTTTGATTCATGCAAGTGTTCTTTTCAATTCCTTCAAGTGTGGAATGTGATAGAAGAAACCATTTTACAGATATCTCTTTCTTCTTTTGCATACAACTTTTATACAATAGCCTTGGATTGACATTATTAAATGAAAGTTATTGACAATACCCATCATTTTTGGTGTTATTTCTAGGAAAACATAGTATTATTAGGAGATAAGGAGTCTGCTAAGAAATTCTTAGTGAGAGGGAATATCTCTTTATAATTTTTTTGATAGGAGATACTAAGTTAATGGTTTATTTAGGATTTATTTTCCACAAAATAGATTATAATTTATTTTTATACAATTAGATGTTAGCTTTAAAAATTATAAAAACAAAAACCTCTAAAATACTGACATTGTTGTGTAGAAAATAGCAACTGCTAACATCATGAAGGAAAATCTAATTGTTGATACAAGATGGAAATGAAATTCTCAGATAATTTTAAGATGGAGAAAATAACAAATAGAAAAAATAGTTTGATATATAGATTTATATAGTTGTTGATAACAAATATGAAATAGATACTTTTATATCTAACATGCACATTTAGGTAATGACATGTTTTGAATTTGTTAGATTGACTATATATTGGTGGTGTAAAAATTTGTACATTTGTACCTTGTCCAGAATCTCCTATAATAGATCACACATATTTTTGGATGAGTCTAAAAAAATTGTATGTTAAGCAATAGGTAAAAACCACTACCAAATCGGTCTTTGACTATTTTAAAATGCCTCATACCTACATGTCTGTAATAAAAATGTTTTGCTATTTTCTGTTTGATTGAAAAACATAAACAAATACTAACAAGATAAGATTATATATCAAATTTTTTGTGAAAAAATTTAAAAGTCACTATAATATATGATATGAGGGCTAAAGTATACAAGGAGATGGTGTTTCAGGTAGAGAGAATCATGTTGATGATCTCTACTAAAATAAAATGATCTACAATCTAATCTATGTAATTGCTAAACAAAGACTCCTAAACTAGAATTATGTGGGGTATTAATTTCCTTGGTAAACATAGTTTATTTCTATAAATGATAGATATAAACAGTAGTTGATCAATAAATTCAAAATTTGTATGATTTTTTGAAAATAAATTGTTGCTCCAACCAAAATCATAGAGATTTCATTTGGTAAAATATTGTGTATGGATTTTATTCTAATCTAGTATGGATGACTAATTTATGCATGATAATGCTTTCAATAATTTTTATGTTATGTCACAACCTGGGGAGATTCATACAGATAAGTGCTAAATCAAATCAAGTCAATATGGAGATATTCATGGAAAAATACAACCTCTTATAAATCTTGCATGCAATATCACCATGCACAAAATTAGTTATTTTTAATAGATTCCACATAGGTCAAATAGTTTTGATAGGTTAAATAATAATAATAATAATAATAATAATAATAATAATAATAATAATAATAATAATAATAATAATAATAATAATAATAATAATCTCATGCAAAGAAGTGGATTTTGTTAAAAATCATGATTTTTGCTAGAAGTGGAGCATGCAATAAATCTAATGCCATGCAATAGATTTAAATTCCATGCATTAAGATATTGTTCTAGATTTGACATGAGTGAAACAACCACATCCCAATATTGATGGTACATCTTAAATAACCACTGATTTTTATAATTTTTTAGCATGTACAACTTGACAATCTAAATATTTCAATTTCTATTTTCTTCTATTAATCATTAAAGTTTATATCAAATTTTTATTTTAAAATTCTTTCTAAACTATATCGATAACATCTTTAAAAAAATATAAATTGAATTAATTGAATTTTTTTATTATTTCAATCTTGGTAATAGATGTTTGTTTTATCTTCTATGTTTCTTATTAGTCTACATGTATGAATAAGTTTGTGATTTAAAAAAAATGATGATAGTTTAAAAAATAATAATAATCAGGCTTCTATTGGATAGACTAGCATATAAACTAGAATATAAAATATAGTCATATGAGATTGATTATTAAATGATTTTTGAGTGCTATAAATACTAAAAATGAGTAAGAATTACATGCTATCATAAATATATCTAAAATAGCACAAAATCATCCAAAAGTCATCAATGCTAAGTAGATTTATGGTTACAAAAGTGGTAAATTGAGCTTGGCTTCGAGGGGCTTCGCCCCTCAACCCCACCCTGTATCTTGGCTGACCCTTAACCCCACTGGGGGCTGCCACCCCCAGACCCTCATTTTTTATTTTCAAGACAAAGAATAAGATAGTAAAGAAGCTTGATCATCATGATGCAAATCCAAGTCAAGTTGTAAGAACACAAAATTTTTAGCAGTAAGAAGAGGCATGCAAAATCTATTTGTAACAAGGAAGCCATGGACCTCTAAAATTTAGTTATCCAATTATGTTTTTAATTTTTATTTTTCATCAAATAATTCAATAATGTAATTTTATCTTCCCTGTATAAGATAATGGTTAGTATTTTCTACATAATTCATAATTAAAAAAATGATGACATTTTATTTCACTCATTTCCATTCATCTTTAAGAATTAGCTAAACTCATATCCACTTTTATAATAATAGAACTTGTTTGAGAAAGTTGTTATTATACATAATAAAATCTCATTAAAAACAATTTTAATTATTGAACCATCAGTCATTCTTAGATAGGCTAACATGCATTTTTTCATATACATTCAAATGTTCATTTTAACAATCCATTTTTGGCATTTATATTTCTTTGATATTGCTTATATTATGATTATTCAAAAAAAAAAACATGTTTTTGGGTTTTACAAGATACATTCATTACAAAGATTCATTCTAGAGGTGAAAATTTCTACCCATGACTTCAACAAGTAGTTGGCAAATTATCTTTAGTTATCTTTAACACAAAGAATGTAGTAGAATCGACAAGTGTATCACTAAATCAATATTGAAGAAATGTCAACATACAACAAGTTCCATGCCACATTTGTAAGTAATATGAAAATGTATAGAATATATGACTAACATTTTCTATGTCATTATTTTAAAAAATTAAAAAAAATCAACAATAAAAATCTTTGGGCATTGTTGGTAGCCTTAGTTTAAAAACCAACTTGCTGGTAGACTAGGTGCTAGAATAAAGAGCCTTGATTAGAAAGTCAATTTACTAGATAGTCAAAAGAAAAAATAAAAATAAAAAGAATAAAATTTGTCCATTGAATTAATTGATGCAATTTTTTTACATGGTTACTTACTTCTATGCTCTTATTTTTATCATAGTAGGACTGCACTTTCCTCAACACATTTTTCCAACATATTTCACTTTGGATACCATGAAAGAAACATTGAATAATAAAGGTATGCCATGGTATTTTAATTTATTATTTTATGTTTAAATTTACTTTTAAGTTTTGTTATTACATAAATATCCACTCTTTTAAATAGCTTATTTTGGGAAAATAGACAAATTTTCATCTAATCTTGTGTAATCTCACCCCACTTCATTCATTTGGTATGTATGAAGACATACATAAGCTTATGTGTGGGGGAGGAGAATAATTTCAAAGATATTAGAATTGGGATTATCCAAACATACAAAAATGATTTTATCTTGATCAAGGTATATTGTTTTGAAAAGAATAAGAATTTCATGGTACATAGTTTTGAAAGGAATAAAAAAAATTATGTTAAAAATTGTTTTGTGGTTGAAATACATATGTATAGATACAACAGGAAATTATCAACACAAGAAGCTACTATCACCTTGATAAAAAAATTGACAATAAGAAGAAACAAAAGAAAAATAAAAAATAAAGAGAGTAGCATGAGAATTCCACACAAGAACCTGTGTCAAAAGGATCAAAGAAAATATAAGGATGGTAGGAAAACCCTCCACACAAGAACCTATCTTTAAATATCTATTTTTATTGGCCACTTTTGTATGAACAACTTTCATTATGTTTGTAATAGTTAAATCAATTTGGTAAGTCCATTTGAATGTATGAAGCTAAGTTTAATCCATGCATATGTACCATGATTTTTTAAATAGTGACATGCATGAGGATATGAATGAGATTAGGTGCAAGGGAGATGATGAGTCCATAAAATATCTCATTATATCTATAAAATTACATCTTTTTTTTTGCATAGGAAGTGGATCTAAATATAGTTTCTAAACTTATAGTTTATTTATAATGAAATAGTAAGTATATATCATGGTTGTCTTTAGAATTCTTTGTTATCTATTGGTTAGCTATTTTTAATGATTATTAGGAAAAAGCTGTTAATGGGTGTATATATAGTTCATAATATACTAAGAATGATTCTAATTATGAAGAGTAACCATGTTGAAGTCTTTTACAATAAGATCTAATATTTTGGTCATGATATAGATTCCTATAGGGTTTTTATAGAATCCCACAACAGCTCCAAATTACAATAAGATTTTTATAACAGCTACATATTACAATAGACTTGTTACATACTAACTATAGATTATAATAAATTTGATACATACTAGCTATGGATTACATAAGATCAGCTATGGATTACATTAGACCATCTATAAATTTCACCAAGCTTGCTATAGATTTTATCAGGGTTGCTATGAATTTCAATAAGTTGTTACATATTTCAATAGAACTGTTATGGACTTCAAAAAAACTATTATAAACTTGTTTGGGAAGTATTTATAAGAGTATTTCAATGTTATAGCTATCATGAAGAATTCTTTCCATTTAGATTCTTTCTATATATAGATTTCTATGTATAAATTTTACATTACATATTATATTCATTTATACAATTTTATTTCTAATAATTATCTCTCTTCATATTTGGTGGGGATCAAGATTATATTATTATTGAAATAAATATCTCTATCCATATTTTGTAGATATTGAGATAGGATAGAATATCTCAGATTGTTACTCCCAAATAAGGTGTTAGTTGAAAGCATGGAATTATAAATACAACCTTCCACACCTGAGTGTTTATTCAATTAATCAATCAATACATTTTTTCTTATTATTCTGAATAGTCCATCTAAAACTTATGTTTTGAATAAATTCTATTTAGAGGAATGAGCTGACCACTCATTCTAAGGAAGATGGATTAATGTATTTTTATTTTATTTATTTATTTTGTAATTATTCTTTTTGTTATAAATTATTATTTTATTTATTTCTTATTGTAATTTTTTTTTAAATATAGTTTAATGTAAACCTACAGGTATTTTATGTGTTTGTCATTTATTTTTAATTCAAAAATTTACTTTCTGTAAGTGTTTTTTAATTTCATACAAGTTGTTTTAATTTCAAGCAAGTGTGCTTTAATTTTCTACAAGTGTGATTTTAATTTTTTCAATTCTTACAAGTGTGGAGTGTGATAGAAGGAACCATTTTCCAAAGATCTATTTCTCTTTTTACATACAACGTTTGAACACCAACCTTGGATTGACATTATTAAATGAAGGGTATTGATGACACCTATCAGTTTCTCTTAAGTTGAATTCACCATTAGACTTAGTTTAAATTCTTCATGCAAGGTTCCATATATTTCTATGAAAAAGCTAATTTTGTTCTAATTTTAGATCCAAAAATTATCATTAGAAGTTGCTATTGTGAAGAATTTTCAACCACAACATTGTTACAATTTCTAACAAATTTAGCCTCTATTATTTTTATTCAACTACACAATTTCAAGTGAATATTTTATTTTGGTGAAAGCAACTCAAATTTTTGCAAGCCAAAACATTAGCCAGCCTTAGTTCTATTGATCTCTATTTGTGGTTGTCTCCTCTTTTCCCACCTTTCTCCAGAGTTTGTGCATCCTCTAGTTAGATATTTTTCCATAATTTATACAAGAGTATACAAATCTAGCATACTAAGGATTTTATTATCAAGACATCACATGCATTTCAGCTAGTTTATACCAGAATTAGGTTGGAATTCTCATGATTTATAGTATTTTTTATTTATTAAATTGGATTTTCATATAGTTTGTTGTTGTGATAGTTAAGTTTTTATAATCAGAAAAAGAAAAAATTTTGATAGGAAGATAGATATATTTCTTTTCTTTGTCTTTGTTATAAAAAGAGATAGTTTTGATTTATGTTTGCATTCTAGTAGATTAGTTTTATTTAAATTGGTAATAAATATTATAAATCATTATAGGAAATATCTTAGTAAATTTTAAATGTATTTATATCCAAGTTAATTTTAATTTTTCAAGATCTAAACAAGTCTCTTACTCTCCAAATAGTCATCTAGGAAATCATAAAAACATAAACAATCATAGGTGCATACACAAGGGTAGTATATTGATTATTTTATTTGATTTATAATGTTAAGAGTAATATAATTCTATTTTTTAAAATAGAAAATCAAAACTTGAATTTATTATTTCCATTTTATAAATTCATTTAAAAAACTCATTCTTAGCAAACTAAGAAACTTAAAAAACTATTTTAATTTGTTTTTCAACAAAGAAAATCAAAACAAAGTGTTGTGTTGTGTTGTTTTTGTTTTATATCATATTTCTCACTACATTTATTGCATATTTAGATCCAATTTTCATATTTATTCCACTCATACAAAGCAATCAAAATAGACAAAAACATATTCATCTAGTTTGCATATAAATAAAAGCTAAGAAAATTTTGCATTTTGCATAATAACATAGTTTCTTTCTCTCTCTTTGCTTGCATGCATTAAAAATTGAAAAAAAATAAAAAAAGAGTTTTAAATTCATTTAATTTCAAAATTTTATATTCTTTACTTTCATTATATCATTTTTAGCAAACAAACATTCATTTTATAGAACTAAGAAAAGCCCAAAAACATAAAAACAACAATGTCAAAAGACTTGATAACACACAAGGGCCATATTAAAATAATTTTCAACACATGCAAGCAAAAAAATTCCATCCAAGCCTTGTCAATTTGTACAATCATTATACACAAAGCCTTATCCATTTATTCAAGCATATATTATAAAGCCTTGCTTCAACATTCTAGCAAGCACATATTTACAAGCCATTACCTAAATAAGCTCATACATTTTTTCTTGGATTCTACCTAACCTCCTTTAGACGACCCTTCCTTAGACACTAGGTCTTATATAACATGTTCTATTCCCTATAGTTAGATCACCTACTCCCATTCTTCATATCATTGCAGATTCCTTAGTTGCTTTAGAATAAAAAGAACATATTATTGATTTGCCTATCATTATTCCTCCATGGAATAGAGGACCTCAATAAAAATTCATTTAGGCCCAATCATGCATCATAATTTTTTTTCTCCTTGGGTATAGCCTTCTCCTATATCATTCACATTTAGTAGATGATAATGATTGGACAAAGTCATCCCAATAGAGTAGACCTTTTTCCATGCACTAACTCACTTTGTATTTGGTAACTATACCAAATCTTAAAAACTCATAATATTTATCCTATAAATAATCTAAAATACTAATTTTATTATTGACTTGTTCATTGAACTACTATATGAAAACTCAATTTGTGGTAAAGCCAAGTCTCATTTCTTGGGATTCTCTTCAACTATACACCTCAACAAATTTACCCATATCCTATTTACAACTTTTGTCTATCCATTTGTTTGGAAAATGGTATGCACTACTAAATTTTATCTTAGTCCCCATATTCCTCCTTAAATGACTTATAAATTTCTTGTCCCTATCTAATTTAATGATTTTTGGAACACTATGAAATCTCATAATATCTTTAAAAAATAGTTATGTAATTCTAGTGGCATCATTAATTTTCTTACATGAAATAAAATGAACCATCTTATAAAACTTGTCTACAATAACAAAAATTGAATTATTACCTCTATGTTTGTTTGGTAATCCTAAAACAAAATCCATACTCAAATATTTCCATGGTTCTCTTAGAATGGTAATGACATGTATAGCCTTATATTTTGTGCATGTCCTTTTACTACCTAACATATCCTACACCTTAAAACATATCTTGTCACATATTTTTTCATCTTTGGCCAAAAATAATTCTCCTCCACTAAGTTACTATCTTTGTCTTACCAAAGTGTTCAGCCAAACCAACACTATGCAATTCTCTTATAATATTATCTTTTAGAGACCCAATTGGAATACATAATTATTTCCCTTTGAAGAGATAACCATCCTATAAAATATACTCTTCATTCACATTCTTATATTACCTATCAATAGATTCTTACATTTCTAAACTATATTTACAAAATCTAGATAAGTATCATATACTTATTTAATAAATTAAAATCTAGCTAATTTACTCATCATAGTAGTTAACAACCCCACTCACTTGCTCAAAGAATTAGCTACCTAATTTTGTTTTCTTAATTTGTGCTTGAACACAAAAGTATAACCCTAAAATAAGGACACTTACTTTGCATGCCTACTATTTAACTTATTTTGAGTGTTCACATACTTTAAAGCCTCATGGTTAGTAAATAGAATAAACTCCTTAGGCACCAAGTAATGCCTCCAATGTATTAATGCTTACACAATGGCATAAAATTAAACATAATATGTAGAATAATTTACTATTACCTCATTCAAATTTTCACTAAAATATTCTATTGGCTTACATTCTTGACTCAACATAGCACCAATTCCCACAAATAAAGCATCACAATCAACCTCAGAAACTTTGCTAAAAATGGTAATGATAAAATAGGCTTTTCTGTAATTTTTTTCTTCAACAAATCAAAGCTTTCTATTTCTACGCTTGTCCATGCAAATTATTTTCCTCTCATAAACTTTGCTAGTTATGAAACAAGACTACTAAAATTATTTATAAACTTTATATTAAAAATTTTAAACTATGGAAATTTTTTACCTCTTTGATGCTCTTTGGGATAGGCCACTAAATAATCATATTTATTTTTTATTCATTTATTCTTACACCATCTATTGAAACTAAAAATCCAAAAAATACCAAATTGTTCTGCACAAACTTGTACTTATTCAAATTTTCATAGAGCTTATATTTTCTTAATAGTTATAATACCATTCTTAAATGTTGTAAGTGTTCCTCTTTAGTCTTACTGAATATTAAAATATCATCAAAATAAACCACCACAAACTTACCACTATAATCTTATATCACTATGTTCATCACCCTCATAAATATGCTAGGTACATTAGATAACCTAAATGGCATCACCATACACTCATATAAACCATCTCTAGTATTGAATGTTATTTACAATTCATCTCCTTCATGAATCTGAATTTGATAGTATCCACTCCTTAGATAAATCTTGATAAAATATTTTGATCCTACAAGAACATCCATCATATCATATAAATGAGGTCTATGAAATCTGTAATTAATTGTAATTTTATTGATTCCCCTATTATTCACACACATCCTCCACCCTTTATCTTTCTTTTAATTTAGCAATGCTCATGTTGCACAAGGACTCATGTCTTCTTTACTACTCCCTTCCTCACCAATTTAGTAACTTATTTATTTAATTATGCATGTTCTATTGGACTCATCCTATAAGTTTCTTAATTAGGTAGAGCAGATCATAAAATCAAATCAATATGATTTGAATATCTCTCTTTTGGTGGTAAAGTATTTGGTAACTCATCAAGTATAACATTTACATATTCTTTCAACACCACTACATCTACTGGTATTTATACCACTTCTGTGTCTTGTTTCTTTGCTATTAATTCTAATAGCAACCTATCATCTTCATGTCTTTGATAAATTATTTTGTAGTCAAGATGATTTCAGCCTACCCTTCTTCTTTAAGAGGTAAAAAAACTACCTTCATACCACCTTTACAAAAACTATATGTGTTCTTTGCTGCATCATGAA
The DNA here is from genome assembly GCA_037957365.1 of Torreya grandis. Classification (NCBI taxonomy): domain Eukaryota; kingdom Viridiplantae; phylum Streptophyta; class Pinopsida; order Cupressales; family Taxaceae; genus Torreya; species Torreya grandis. The sequence goes on from JARHVA010002118.1 coordinate 2,235,884, forward strand.
TTAATTTAATAACAAACTACCATGGACTTCCCAAGCACATGGCATGCATCCATTAGTATAACATCACACCATATTTCATCCTTGTAAGTTTCACCTATAGAAAAATTGATTAAGCACTTTTTATCTAGTATAAATTCATTCCCTTTCTTAAACCATGAATAAGGAATATGATGCTTTTCACATTAAAAACTTAGTTTATCAATCATATCTTTAGAAACCATATTTTCAAAACTAGCACAATTTATAATTAATTTACATATCTTACCTCTTGAACTACAACTTATTTGAAATATATTTTTTCATAACCATGCATCACCACCTTATTTATTTTTCACATGTTATTTACTTGGATCAATCATTATTATTCTCATCAAGAGATTTTGTTTAATATCTACTACTACAACTTCAATATTTTGCTCTTATGTTTCAATTTCAACTAAATTCACTCTTGGGAAATCCTCTTTCCTCCTTTCTTGATCTTGGTGGTGTGGAAAATCAAACTCTCTATGGTCTTTTTCTCCATATCTATAATAAAAATAAGACCTATGTTGATTTGGAAACCATCCTCTACCACCACCATAGCTAAATCCTCTTCCTTTTTACTGATATTGAAACCCTTTTCAATTATCTTCTTGTCTTTCTACACCATATGATGATTCTCCTCTAGTGGTATTAAACCAACTTTTATTTTTATTAAATCCACCTTGTCTTGTTATTATAGGGGTTTTCCTCTTCTTATCCTAGTAGATGTTCTTCTAAAATTCTATCTATTTTATTTTCTTTCCACATTCAAATCTAATTGATAAGCTTCCTCCATGAAAAGTATTCTATGCATGCTTAATTCATATTTAATAGAAAACTTCAAGCCATTTACATACTTTTTAGCCATCTACTTTTTTGTTTCATCATAATCCACTCATATAGAAATCTTGTAATTCTCATATGTATACTCTTGCATATTGTGATCCTTCTACCTCAAATTTCAAAATCGTATGTATAGGGATGATGCATAATCCATAGGAAGAATTTTCTCCCCCAAATTCTTCTCCATATTTTTCCACAAATTGATATTCTATTTACCTTTTCTCTATATTTATTTATATTAGTGATCGCACCAAATCATTGCATGAGCCTTCAATTTCATGCATGCAAACTTTACCTTCTTTTCTTCTCTCATAGTTATCCTTTCAAAAATATTATCCATGATGTTCATCAAATATATCAACTCCTATATTTTTAAACTTCCTCCATAATATAAAATTTCAACCTTTATTCCTTCCTTTTAAATCTCTAACCATCCTCTCTTCTATTGATGGTAGTTATTCTTTTTGCTCTTCTTGTAGAATTTCTTCTTCATGATATATGTCATCTTCTACATCATTTACTTCTCTCCTTTGTTTTTGATTGTAATGATCTCAGTTAATTTTTCCACTTGAATTTTCAAATATTTCATAGTATGGTTCATTTGAATAATTCCTCCTCATCCTCTTAGCATATCTTACATGTCCAAGATTCGAACTTGATTTGATACCAAAATAATGAACCTAAATATTATCAAGACAAATAAAAATTCAATAGGAAAATATTTTGAACAATAACTAGTATTAATTCATATTGAATGATTTAAATAATTACAAACCATGTATAAATAATCCTCAAATTGGAATTGGAGTTGACATGCAAAGTTCAGAACTCTAAAAATAAATAAAACTTGAACTACTATTTTTAATAGTTACTATTTTAAGTAATTTATAGATCAAAAGTTATGACCTCCAAAAGTTTGACCTATTTTTATGCATCACTGATCTCCCTCATTTCCTCATTCCTAGTATTGACCAATATATTATCCTTCTTGTGATCTGAAAGGCCAAATGACCTTAGAGCTCTATTTCAACCCAACTTGATTCTTTTAACGGGCATCAAGATGTTGTTGAGGTATTTTGGTTTCATCATAAGAAACAATTACTACCACCTATTCCAAATCTCATTCCATAAAATAACCAACCAAATCCCTAATCTATCCATTACATCAACTACCTAGGCTAGACCTTAGGGAGTCAAGTGCATAGTTTAGCATATGCTATTTGCATGCATACAGGGTCAACCACATACTTTTTCAAATGACACATGAAAAATATTATGAATTTATTATAATTATAGTGGTATTTCAAGATTATATGCAATAGGATTTATCACTTCATGTACTTTGAAAGGTCCTACATATCTAGGTGTTAGTTTGGCTAATTTGCCAAACTTAATAGAGATCTTTTGAGGTTTAACCCACATAAAAATTTTATCTCCAATAGAGAATTGTCTTATTTATATTTTCAAATAAACATAGATATTTTATATATCATAGGATTAAGCCAATATTTATCTTATTTACTTTTCCTATTATTCCATTTGTGTAAGTATATCTATTCCAAATACTTCTCTTTCTCCTAATTTATCATAACTAATAGGTTTCCTACACCTTTTTCCATACAAAGATTTAAATGGATCATTTTTCAAAGCTATATGAAATGATTCATTATAATAAAACTCAAATATTATAAGGTATTCATCTAATTTTTATTGTTGATCTATTTAATACACCCTTATAAGGTCCTCTGAAACTTGATTTACCATTTCTATTTGCACATCTATTTTTAGATGATAGGTTGTATTGAATTTCAATTATTTACCCAAAGCTACATTAAGAGTATGCCAAAACCTTAATGTTATAAGAGTGTTTCTATTATAAATTATTTTCTCTAGGAACCTATGCAATCTATAAATTTATTTCACAAATTGTTAGCATTGGTGTATCAACAGTCAAATTTATTGGAATGAAATGTGTTTTTTAGTGAGTTTATCAACAACCACCATAATTATATCATGTTAGTTTATTTACATGGTCAAACCTTGGAAAAAATACCATATTTATGAATTATCATTTAAATTATGGAATGTTGTGTGGGTACACCAACCTAAAAAGATGCACATGTTCAACTTTGAATTGTTGACATTCAAAGCATCTTGAAATAAACTTAGTTGCATATTTCTTAATGTATTTCTATAAATATGAAGTTTTTAGCTCTAACATGAGGTTAGTTATACTTAGATGACCAAAATAAGGATCACTATGCAAATACTAAGTATGACCACCCTCAAATTATCTTTATTCAACACATAGATTATTTTATTGAATCTTAGAAGCCTGCCATTTTTGAAATAAAAAAAATTGTAATTGTGATCTTGAAGATTTTATACCAGGAATTTCTTGACTTGCACATAGAATTAATCACTTAGGGATAACTTAAATAATTTATCTTAGAAGGTACTCTTGATAGTAACCATTATTGATAGTACCTTCTACAATTAAGATCATCTATAACCCTATTTTCCTTGCAATTTAAATAGCTAATGTCAAAATCATAATTTAAAATTTTTACAAAAAACACCTTTTTGGGTTCAATAAAGATATACTTGAACCCTAAATTATCCATTTTGGGCTCTAAAGCTTTTCCCAAAAAATAATTCCTCCATATCTATAAGGCATGCACTATTAAAGCTACCTCCAAATCATGTAAAACATAATTAGCCTCATAAGGATTTAACTCATAAGTAACTATTGAGATTTCCTAAATTAGTAATCCACCTAAATTATCCCTTAAATCATCTATTATCATAACAAACTGACAATTTGGATATGACACTCACAATTCTAGTGTCAAAGTAAGCCTCTCTTTCAAGTTTTGAAAGTATTTTTTACACTTATCATTTCACACAAAAGAATTCTCTTTCTACGACAAGGAAGTGATTGAGTTATCTATTTTAGATAAATTTGGTAAAAATGATCTATATTACCCTACTAGACCCATAAAAATACATACCTCATACACATTCTTAGGTTCTTTCCATTCCATGATGCCTCTAATCTTCTCTAGATATACGTAAATTCCTTTATTAAAATAAAATGACACATATAATACCCAATATTTTGAACTAAAGAATACTTTGACAATTTTTTGGAGAGCCTATGCTTCTAAAAGCATTGAAAAATTAGACAAAAATTCTCAACATGCTCTTCTTCACACTGGAATAAATCATAATGCCATAAATAAATATAAGCACAAACTAATCAAGGTAATATTTGAACACACTATTCATGAGATTCATGAATGTGATAGGTGCATTATTTAACCCAAAAATGATAACTGTGAACTCATAGTGCCCATATCTTATCCTAAAATTAGTCTTAGGAATAAATTCCTATTTAATTTTTAAATTATGGTACCCTTTTTTTAGGTCAACCTTGGAAAATATTTTTTCACCTTATTTTTGATTGAAGACATCATATATAAATGGTAAAGGATCTTATTATTGATAGTTTCTTTATTAACACCATATAATCTATGGATAGGTAAATAGTATTATCCTTATTTTTCACAAATACAACTAGTGCACCCTATGGAGAAATACTTGGCTGAGTTAACGCTTTGGCCAACATTTCTTAAAGTTGGAATTTTTACTTGATTAAATATATTATTGTCATTCCATATGGAGGCTTGGATTGAGTTTACAATCTTAGAATGATATCAATTAAAAAGTTTAATTCTCTTTTTTGAGTTAATCTAGGTAAATCCTCTATAAATACATCCTAAAATTCTTGAAAAAAAGGATAATCTTCAAATTTAGGCTCTTTGATTTCTTCGATGTCATCCACTTCGACCATGAACACCTAACATCCTCTTCGATGAGGCTTATTCAACTGAATGGATGAAATTTTAATTAACTTTAACTCTTTTATTCCACATTAAACTTTAGTCTAATTCCCCAAATCATCCAGGCAGTCAATCCTATTAGACAAACATTCTACCTTTATCTTGTGCTTACAAAGCTAGTTTACTCCTAGGATCACATCATATGACCTAGATGAGCTAAAAATAGATCTAATATTGTGGTGAATTTAGGTAAAATAAAATGTTACTCAATGAGACTATTTGCTTTGACCTTAGATTCATGTTCATACTAAATTGTCTAAGCATTATCCATAAAACCAACTTTCCTAGGTAGTTTATTTTCAATACTAAGAGAGATAAAACATTCGTGGGTCTATTATCTATTAAAATTGAAATGGGATGCCCAAATAAGGTACTTGATATTTTTATGAGAGAGGCTTGGAACTCAAATTAATTATTATCAAAAGCTACATGGATTCACTACTATAAGGTTCCTTGTTGGGGTCTAGAGGTATAAGTATTTTTGTACTTGCCTTTTGTATTATGTTGAGGACAATCATTAGCATAATGATCTCCTCCACATGTGAAAAATCCACCAAGTAGCCCCTTCCTCTTAGTTTAATTACTTCCTTAAAGCCTTCCTTGAAAACATTTACAAGTTTATTATTTCCATAAGCATTAGTTAACCTTTTATTATAGCTATTAAACATATTTTTGGAGTTTCCACTATGCTTCTAGTTCTTATATTTGAAAGTGGTTTTTGGCCCACCAAACTTCTTTCAAAACTTATCTCTAACTTTTGAAATATATTATAATTTCTTATTTTTCTTGATATCTATTTTGAAAACTTGATCCATGGTACTCGATCCATGAACATCCACTTTTGCTCCAATCAAACACCTTATCCCCATGATGAACTTCCTGATCCTGAAGCATCCATCCTTATGATATTGGGGAACATACTTAAGGAGATTAGTAATTTGTTCTTATTATTCAACCATTGATATATCTCCTTGATTCATATTTTTTAAGTTAGTAAAATTTTGATCAAAATATAGTTATGGAATCCATCAATCCCTAAACAAGGCTAAAAGCTATTCCCAAGTAGTGGTGGTGGAGTCAAGGCCCATTTCTAGTTTCTTTTTGGCTTACCAAGTTGTTTCACTAGCAATTTGATATACTCCTTAAACAATATTGGTTACCTTAGAATAATTTTAAATCTCAAAATATTTTTCCATCTCAGTGATCAAGGCTTTAGATCCATCACCCAACATTATATAATCAAACTTATGTGGATTCACCTTTTTCATATCACACACAAGAAAAATAACCACTTGCACTTTTGTAACTTGCTACTCTTCATCAAGCTCATGATCTTGATGCACTTATTGATTATCTTATTGCTCTTAATCTTCTTCCTCCTCATCATGCCCATGCACTTCCTACTCTAGGTCAACTACTATATCTTGAATTTCTATCAATATTTTGAAGATTTGGTCGATCCTTGCAACTTGCTTAGATACTTGTTAAATGGGATCCAATTGATGATCCTTATTTTAAGCTCATTCATAAATAATTTTGCCACAAGCCATCTTATCTAGCTAAAATAGGAGAGATAGGTTAAAGTTAATGGGATCACTAGGTCCAAACATTTAAACATGTATTTGGTACCTCAATGTAATAACTCAACTAGTTTAAAACAATTAAAATATGATAACTTGATATTAGAGTTTTAAAATACAATAAAACAAACCCAATTCTTATTTTTATGTTGTAATAATAAAATTACATTAAATAAACACCCATAATAACTTGATAATTACTTATTAACATAACTAATAGCTTTCAAGGAAATAATATGCTTGCACAACAATGTATATAACTTAACTGAAAGTATTACAAGTGAAGTGTGCCATTTTACATTTAAATAATATAAAACCATAATTGACAAAGTATAAATAAGTATAAAATGAGTGTGTATAAATGAAATTAGTGATTTCTATGAAAATTTGATCAATATAATAACATCTAAATACCATAATATAAAAATAAAATATGTCTAAAAATAGTATTATAGCCATGAGTATGTATCCATATTGGTTTATTTCCTAGTTTTAGAGAGGGAGATCATCATCTTGGCACTTTTCCTCCAACCATAAATTTACAATCCCTTGCACACCTCCCGACTAGGAGTATCCATTCCCTTCATGAAGTGGAAAATAAAAATAGAGTGAACATCTAAAACCATGTAAGAACATGTTTAAGAGTATAATCACTATTGCATGGAACCTCATGCAAATATATACACTATAAATTACAGTGGATAGATAATGTATACAATTATAAAATTACTTTGACCATATAATTTTATAATAAAAATCATATTTTTCATAATATAGGTTTTAGTCCACATAAGCAATACTCTTTGATAAATCATACAATACTGAAGTCATTCTTGTTCAGCTGATGATGAATGAACTACAAGTAATATTCCTACTTGTCATTCATCATCTATTAAAAAAGAATCTAAAATTAAATGTAAAAAATAAAATCATGTACGTATATCATACAATAAGATCACTAATAATCTATATTATTCAAATGGTATTACAAAATGGAATACCTTAAATATGCCTTACTCATAAGCAAATAGATTCATCCTAAATATTTGTACTTAGCACTTTAAAATCTCAAGGTTTAACTATGGTTTATCCTTTGAGAAATATTAAATATTTCAACTTAAAATTACTCAGTAAGACATCTATAAGTCTAAACATTCAGTGGTATCAACTAGTATCCTATATTGAAAATAGACCCCCAAACTTACTTGACCCAAATTTTCCTTATTATATTCACTACTACTTAGTGTATATTATACCTTCATTTACCATATTAACAAATCAATTTAAAATAATATCAAGAATTTATTATATTATCATAAAATTATTATATATTGGGATTTCATCCATTTCCAATAAAGAGAGAATCAAAATATGGATACATTTCAACTCAAAAGAATAACTTACATATTTTAACATGAATGTTCCAGCCCTTGAATTATCCAACACAACTATAGGATTATAGGTGGCTATAATGACCATGTACTAATATATAGTTTGGTTATGAGAACCATAACATGTTTTAACATGCATGAACTATCCAAATTTTCATTTGGATTTCCAATATTAAAATATATCCAACCATGGTTTATTATTATATAACTAATTGAGGTCTAATATAATGGATACACTTTCCAATCCTATTTTACTATTAATAACCAACTATCGTTAATTGAATGGACTTACAATCTAGCCTAATTAGCACATCACAAATTTTTTCACAGTAAAATCTATGTAACATAATTAACCCTCTACATTGACTTAAAAATAATATGATAGATTGACTAATCATTTGATCTTATAATCTTGTGGGTTTAATAAATTATTTCACCTACAAGCTTATAAATACATAAAAAATCAAGTATAAATCAAAATAACCAATTATATAATGATTACAAAATTTGAACATGTAAAACTCTAACCACATGCACTACTATGACAACAAGAGATCAATATTAGCTATAATGAGTTATTGGCATAGATATAATGTCTCATAACTTTTCATGACCTCCTAGGTCCGAGTAAATGAAGGTAGATATAGTTATTTAATATTATAAATATCAAAATTATAGTTTAACCTCTTGGTTATATAAGGAACAAACACACACACACACACACACACACACACACACACACACACACACACACACACACACACACACACACCCACACACACACACACACACACACACACACACACACACACACACACACACACAACACACACACACACACACACACACACACACACACACACACACACACACACACACACACACACACACACACACACACACACACACACACACACACACACACACACACACACACACACACACACACACACACACACACACACACACACACACTTCCCATTTCCTATAAATGGCAACCAAAACCATCTAGGGTTTAATTATTTCAAACATGCTATGACCTTTTGCGGCTATAAAAGAAAATTATGTTGTTTCTATTGTAGTGGAAAAGTACTTGGCATCGTATCATATTCACCACAAAAAAAATATCATTTTATTAATATTCAAATGACTTGAATGCAAATATTATTCCCTTTCTCTTTATTTGCATATTCATTTTTACCTACTAATAATAAAAATATAGTAAGAAAATTTCAATTTTTTTAAAAATGTTCTTATTACTTGCTTGTGATTCATAAACCCATATAATTATTCTTCCACTTTAACTTATATATTCTCCATACATTTTATGCATATATTCATCATTTATTTCATTTATTTTTAATGTATTGAGCTTCTTTTACCACTCAACATAACTTCACTTTACCTCCCTTTGTTTACTCATAATGTGACCATAAAATGCATACTAAATTTACTTCAAAATTCCACTAGGGTTTATTTGTGTGACTAATCCAAAAATTCCACTTTAATGCCCCAAAAATATGTTTCATTAACTCTCATGTTCTAAAAATCCCTAATTTTCTTTACCACTTACCACTAAAAAGAGTCCTAGTCAAGTTAACCACCAAGAGTGGTTTCAAACATTAAATTATTTTCCCAAAATTTTTATATGTTATTCATGCCTCAAAAATTGGTTAGTCATACAAAATAATAACTGGATCTTATGTTCTATCACCAATTAAACCATATAATTTTTTATACCATATTCATCACAGAAATTGGTTAGACCAAGAAAAAGTTTTGTTACAATGAAACCTTGTAGAACCAAAACCAAAACATAATTTTATGCACTTTATCCCCAATGTCATGATGATAAAAATGAAAAATATAATGAATGATGGTTAAATATGTTAGCATGAAACACAAAACTATTCTACAAGGATAAAATAAACTTTAAAACTATATTGATGACACATTTGAATTTACTCTTGCTACTAACTTCAAATGATTATTTATTTAATAAAAAATCAATAAAATATTAATCCATAACAAAATATCACATAAAACATTCAAACATAGAAATCATATGCCAGATAACAACTATAATATAGACCATTTCTATGTGGGTGTGTGATTTATTCTCAGAATGTTCTATTTGTCCCATATTGTAGCTATCTTCCACCCTCTCCTCTATGATTCTATCCATATGTAGTGTCAATGAGGGTAGAAGATATCCCACATGCACCTTAAATATAATTATGTATTTAGTTTGAGTTTTAAACAAGATGACTAAAAATACCAAAAATGTAAATACATCAAGTGAATTAATGTAAAGTAAATCCAAATGTAATTGAAATCATCTCAACATAATATTTTGAAATTATAAAAATAATTTATACTCAGATATATAACATTATTAGATCATAATCAATAATAAAATTAACAAAATAATAGTCTAACTAATCAACATATATTTAAATATACCAAACAGAATTAGAAAATAACTATTCAATAGTTTACTTAATTGTTTAACACCAATGTTGTTTGTAAAGAGTAAGATGGGATGAAACACATGTTCTATATCATGAGTTAAAACCAATTAATTCACCATAAACCTTCAAGTATTTTATTTGATTTGAAAAATAAATATGATGTTAGAAGGGGCCAACAATTCATCATCATAGCTACATAATATTTCACCAAATGGGTAAATGACATATGCAAGTTTATGTTGAACAATATTATCTCCTAGTTTGGTTTAAATTTATAAATTATTAAAGATAATGGATCATCATTTAAGAATAGAATAGTGAAATGGTTTTAAATAAATACAAGATTAAACACACGTTTTATACACCCTTCTACCCATAGGGTAATGGTCAAGTAGAAGCAACAAATAAAACTATTATTAAAATACTTGGAAAAATAGTTGAAAGATACATTAAAAATTGGCATAAACAGATGGGATATATATTATGGGCATACCATAAAATAATTCACACACCTACTCAAGCTACACCTTATGCTTTGATTTAAGGTATATGAGAAATTTTCTTGATTGACCTTGAAATCCCATATTTACATGTATCTCTCAAGGATATTGTAGACACTGCACTTTCATTACTTCCATATCAAAATTTCAAATCAAAATTATCTTATTATAAATTAAAAATAAAGCTATAAATCATTAAATTTTTCCAAATCATCTAAACTTGATTAGCTAATTGATTGGTTAGGCTAATTATTTTTTTTTATAAAAATGAGGTTACATGGAATGCACATCATATTTAAAAAAATATATTCAATTAAAATTTCATATATCACTCCACCCACTTGGAAATTTAAAATAATTTTAAAAAATTTAAGGTTGTCCTTCACAAGGCAAGTTTAATTCCATGTGAGAGGAGTGAAAGCAATTCCTACGATATGAACTTACACACTAAAAACCTTCATGAATGGAAATCCTTACAAGTAATTACACGCTCCATGTCATAGCATTTAATGATTACCTCATATTTAAGGATTCATTCTCAACTACACATATTTATCTAAGATTTATTTTCCAAATTTAAAGGAGAAATCTATAAATATAAGGGACCTCCTTATCATTCAAGAATCTTTTTTGATAAACTTATGTTGCCAAATCTCTAAGAAAAGCTTCACCAAGTTTCTTCTATATCTTAGCAAATCATTCATAGCACAAGGGGATATTTTGTCTAAATAAATTCATGACATTGTTAAAGTGATAAAACTCTATATCTTGGCCAATCCAAACTTAAATTATGGATAAAAGGAGACATCCATGAGGAAGGTATAATTATTTGGTTTTTTTCTTCTATTTGTTTGTTTGTCACTTCCTAGGCCTTTCCCAATCCAAAGACATTTGCCTAAGATGTTAGTT